>OX578143.1:83129231-83749231 GCA_951213105.1 Amaurobius ferox
GAGTTTTATGTTTAATGAACAAAGAAACATATCATCTCTTATTCAAGAATCAAAGTGATCTTTAGAGATACTGAACTTGGAATGACTCCCTCCCATTCAATGTGCGCCAGAGAAATATGAAAATTTCTTAGAAATCGCACAATACATGCATATCTTTGGAATACAATACACGATTCTTCTCGAATTGTTGGATTCGAAAAGTTTTTTGTGCTAAAGTAGACTCCCACTCATTATATCCTGACAATAACAAGGTTTTTATTGAGCTGTTATCTTCGCAGTGCTTGATATGTATAGAAATTCAGATAAACCACAAAAATTTTTCCATTTTACATTTCTGCAGTACTTAGTACATGTATAGGGAAGTTGCAACATTCGAATTCGAGTTTCTCATGGGTTTACAGGGATGGCACGTGACTTGGTAAGCTTCGAAAATTTTAACAACAAATTCAATATATTGATTTTTGTTAACATTCCATATATTTATATTTCTCACAAAATTGAAATTCATAAGATATTTTATATAAAACTAGCCTAAATGCTCTGTATTGCTTATGAGTTAAAATATGCGCAAATTTTAGTAGTATTCTAAAATATATTGTTCTTCAACAAATTCCATTAAAATATTTTATTCAATTCCCCTAAATAAATCCATAATTTCCTAAATAAAAGCATAATCCCCTAAATAAAAGCATATTTTCTTAAATAAAAGCATAATTCCCTAAATAAGAGCATAATTCCTTAAATAAAAGTATATTCCCCTAAATAAAAGCATATCCCCTAAATAAAACCATATTCCCTTAAATAAAAGCTTAAACCCCTAAATAAAAGCATAATGCCCTAAAAAAACATAATTCATTAAATAAAAGCGTATTCCCCAGAATAAAAGCATAGGAATCTCTGTTCCTGATATTGAAAAATATCTTCATAAGCAGATCTGGAAAACTAAACATCTTGGTCTCGTTCGGAAATAAATTGACGAAAAATATGAAAATTTGGTCAATATACGCCAAATTGAAGACGCTAAAATAATAAGAAAATATGCCCATACTATTTTCATTTTGTTTCAACAATCTGTTAAACACAATAAAAAAAATTTGATGTGGATATTACACGACTTTCCCTATATAAGGTCTTTACTTCCTTCACAACAAATTTGGCGAAATGTTAAGATTTTGGAATAAAAAGATTTGGCGAAAATGTTGGCGATTAAGAACTTTTCCAGTGTCAAAATAATAAATTTTGACAACTTATGAGTCCAAACAGGGACATAGTCATATTCAAGCAAGGGCCGTGCTGTCGATCGCCATTGCCGCATTTTGCGTAAGAAAATACAATTTGGCGATTAAAAAAATATTTGGCGAAAATGTTGGCGATTAAGAATTCCTCCAATGTCAAAATAAAAAATTAGTGTACTAATCGTAATGTATACTACTACTAAACTATTTGTCTTTTTCAATACAATGACCTTTTGAATTTGAGAATTTATAAATCAAAACAAATTTTCCATAGGGATCGACAAAATAAAATTTGGCGAATAAAAACTCTTTTTGGTGAAAGAAAATTTCATTTGGCCAATAGGTTGGTGAAAGTAATCAAAAGTCCAGAGCAACCCCTGCTGAAGTTCTAAACTCTCATCAAAATGCAATTAATTGAATATTCCGTGAAATAATGACTATTGGTGAATTCTTGGGCGTTAAAATACAAAACGTACATAAAGTATCTTCTCTTGTAATTGAAAGGAAATAGATCCATACGAATGATATTAAGAGATTTGTTGTGAAATTCCGCATGTAGAAAGTGAGCATATTCTAACATTTAAAATCAAAGAAAACCAAATAAGTGGTTAAAAAGTCATTTATTAAAATCTCTTTATTATGACATATAAAATTATATAACCAAAGCGCTTTCGAACATTATAATGCCCTTCATCAGTGGCGAAGTAAAATAAAGTGCGAACAAGTGCCTAAATATATGCCATACCCGCCAGACAAAATTTACATACATCAGCTGCATACAAAAAATGATGTATGTAAATTTTACCTGGCAGGTATGGCATATATTTCGGCACTTGTTCGTACTTTATTACTTTCCTTATATACATAATGTATAACGAATGTATTGTGACGGGGGTCGAAAATTCGAATTCGAGTTTTCGACGGAAGAGCGCGTTTCAAGCATCACTGATCACGAATCAAATATTTTTGAGGTGATGTCTGTGTGTGTGTGTGTGTGTCAGTGAGTCTGTGGAGACGATATCTCACGAACAAATGGAGCGATTCGAATGAAATTTAGTACAAAAATCACAATCCGTAAATGCTAGAAGCCTATTGTTTTTAAACGCAATCGAGTGTTCAGAAATCCCCTAAATTTTCGAATGAAATTTTGAAAAAATCCTCAAAAAGCCAAAACCTTTAATAAAGTTACGCAGATAGACATTTCTTATGTAATTTTTCCTTAGAAAACGATTGTCATAAACTTTAGAACGATAGCATGAACCGTTCTCGAGATATTGCACATTTTTCAAAGAAATGTTTCAAAAAATCCCATAAATTAAAAAAAAATATTAACTGTTGAGAAACATGTTCACTTTTCATATGTAATATCATGCAATAAATTGGGTGACATCATTCTCGTCGATCTAGCTCGTTCCATTCTTGAGAAAAGATACTTTGAGTAATAATTTTGTATTTGAATGCCAGTAGTCATTTATCTGCTATAAGAATAACTTATTTCTCCGTCCATAACGCCTGGCGAGATTTTGGTGACGAATTTGGTGGAATGTCGTCAACTTGACGACTTTTTGAAATGTTGCCAAATTAACGAAAATCTCGCCACATGGATAAAAATGACGCTAAATCAATGAAAATGACAACTAATTGTCGAAAATTCAATATCTTGGAAAGAATATAAGTATTTACTATAAGAAAAACCTATTTTTTTTTTACTGCAAAAGTAGTAAATTCATTACATTATATAAGGAAAGTCATGTGTTGCCCACATCAGATTTTTTTACTTCACCACTGATGAAGGGCATGATAATGTCCGGAAGCGCTTTGGCTATGTGATTTTGTACGTCATGATAAAGAAATTTTAATAAATGACATTTTAACCTCTTATTTGGTTGTCTTTGATTTTAAAGTTTATTGGTTTGCGTGTTTACCATGCTGTTTATGTATTCTAACATGTTCTAACAGGCAGAGATTGGATTTTATGGTTTATCTTTTGCACTTCGCTACTTCCCTTTGATTTTTTTTTTCCAATTTATTTTCAATATGCAACATGGGTACCAACTTCCGTGCTCCTTTGGCTTCCATATGAATTATTTAATTATCGTCCTTTATTCAATCGTTTCAATATAAAGACATGTTCTGGACTCTCCGGAGAGTTCTATAATGACTTGCAACAAACCAACTGTGTGAATTATCGTAAAGTGCTGACTTCAAAAATGTCACCCATGACTGCTTTCGAGTCGGCTTGGAACGAGCTGAGTCTATATTTAAAACAATTGTCAAACTTTTGATTTCTTTTCTCAGAAGTAAAAGTTGGAACCTTTGTTATTAGAGTTCAGTAACCGTAAATTTTTAATTACAGAACGTCGACGGGGTTTCTTTTCATTTAAATATAACATGTGTGTTATTTATTACTTTCTCGTTTATGGTATAGATAAAATGAGATAGAAGGCAGGGCCCAATTGAAAAGGTGGGGCCCTTATTAAGATAGGAGGAAAATTAAAATAGGGAGGGCCTAATTAAGATAGGAAGTAGGACCCATATTAAGATAGGAGGAGGACTCATATTAAGGAGGATAATTAAGATAGGCAGGACTCAATTAGGATAGGATGCAGGACCCATATTAAGATAGGAGGCAGGACTCATATTAAGCTAGGACGCAGGAGTCATATGAAGATAGGAGGCAGTACCCATATTAGGATAGGAGGCAGGATCCATATTAAGATAGGAGGCAAGACTATTATTAAGATAGGAGGCAGGACTCATTTTAAGATAGGAGGCAGGACTCATATTACAATAGGAGGCAGGACTCATATTAAAATAGGAGGCAGGACTCATATTAAGACAGGAGGCAGAACCCATATTACTATAGGAGGCAGGGCTCATATTAAGATAGGAGGCATGACTCATATTAAGCTATTTAATCGGCTTTCTCACAAGATACCTTGCACTTTCATGTAGGTTGGACGGTCTGGGTCGAAGAAAAAGAATTGGCTTTCTTCTTCGTCAGGTGTTCTTAATAGCAGAGTATTTTTGAAGAAAGAGGAAATGGGGAAAAATCGCTTCACTTTTCTAAATTTATGAAGTTTCGTTTTTTTTTTAATATTTTAAGCAAAGCCGTTTGCATTACGATAAGGCATCTTTAAAAAATCGAGTGTTTATCTCAAATAGATTTTGAGTTATCCGATTCTTAATTAATTTTCACCCGTTATATGAAAGCGGAGAAGGATTATTTCGTAAGATCGTAAATGGTGTTTATCCTTAACCGTGACCTTTCTACATAACAGGCCAGCTTCGAACATGTATACTATTAAAACGGATAACCCTAGCTGTATTGTCCCTATTTTAGCAATCTTAATGTCTATCGCTAGCCGTATCCTACTTGCGTAATAGGCTAGCACCTGTCATGTATAAAAGTGTAACGATCTAGCACCTGCAAAGCGGAATTGTTAAGAGCTTTTTTAAAAACAGTGGAAATAGTCGTCAAAGGCGGCATAATAAACCAAATATTGTTGTAATATAAGCCCTAAATTTATGATATTGGTGTACACAGACATCATACCAATATCGACGTAATATTGTTAAAAAAATTCTGATGTGCGCTACTGGTGTTAAAACTCCAAATTGCTTGAAAAGTTATCCTGGTGATTGTGACGTTCCATTATTGACTCCAAATTGCGTGAAAGATCCTCCTGCTTGTCACATTCCCTCATTGACAAGCTCTGTTATGAAGCATGGGAATTGTTATCTTCATTTCTAGAAACAATCTCCAACGCATGCACAGAATTATAATCCTTTTTCTATACAGATATCATAAAGGAATGACTTCTCTTCAATTAAGCCAATGAAATCATTTGCAGCCAACGAAAAAGCTTAAATTACGAAGTGTGAGATAAAGCAAGCAATAGTCATTCATGGTTGCCCGTGAATGTATCTATCTTGAAAAATCTTGTGTCATAAAAAAAGTCCGCTTTGCGTTCTAAACAAAGCATTTGTCATACAGTCTGCATCTATGAAATCTCTTTGATTCCAGAGGTCAGCAACCTGACACATTCCAAGAAGACGTAGTATGTGATATGTATAGAAATGTCACATTTGGCGCCATTTTGTGAAGTAGCGGAACTTTGCAAAGATGTTCTTTGCTAAGCAACAAAGCTTTTCTAGTTTTGTATAAGCATTTTCATTTGATGGATGGGGTTTGTGGAAGTGAGATAAATATATATATATAGTATTACTGCATTTTGTTTTCAAATTTCTGCTTTTTATTATGTATTTTCTCTCGAATGTATGAAATGTGTGTATAAAATTGCTTTAGAACTTTTAATTTTCAAATAATGAAAGTTTTTAATACAAAATACAAATCGTTTAGATAAAGCAGAGTGAAATAGTTTTTAAATTTCAATAAATTGTTCACTATTTTATTTTTATTAACGTATATCAAGGAGTATCCATTGTGATGTTTTTTTAAGAAAGAAAAGAATGAGAATGAAAGAAGTATATGCATAGCTAAAATATAATATATATTGAACTGACTGAATGAGTGAGTGATTAGGTGATGTATCAAAATTATCGAGCACATCCACTACAGCTAGGATCTTGGTTATCATGTCATTCTATTCGTCTTAGCTTCGAGACCAAGGGGGAATTCGAAAATTTCAAAAATTCGAATTAGAGGTGACGGTGCGAAGAGATTATCAAAACATTGAACCATTTTTCAACCTTTTATGCTTCACGTACCCTCTGGAAATGTGAATGTAACTGACCATCATTTGCTAAATATAAATGGACTTATTTTATTTCTTATTTAAATTCTTTGATTTTTACACATATCTTTTAAATTTATATATATATATATATTATTTTTTTTCTTTATAATTTTAATTTTTTTTTAATCTAATGGGCTTCAGAGTTAATCGCCTACTGACTATTTCATGAAACCCTGATAGTTCTTGAGTTATAGGGGACACATAGTACGTACATTGCATAGCCATTGCATGGATAGGCGCACCACACGGTGTGCCTAATCGAAAGGCCGTCCTTCTGAAAATAATTGAATCGTGTTCTAATATCTATGAAATGTGTAAATGTAACATTAACTCGATTTTGAATACTGGAATCTGTTACAATATTTTTCTTATAGCATATTATGTATTATAGGTCATATAAAAATGCGTTAAATATTGTGGGTAGACTAACACTGCACAGCTGAGTTCTCAACTGCTGTTAGGAATTTATAAAGCACACTTTAAAATATTATAAGAAATAAGGATGGGGTAAGAGTAATAGGCCCTTTAATAATGTCGGCCTTCAGTATTTGAATACTTTTTGGTAAAAATGGCTCTATTAAGAATACATTTTTTGGGGGGGGGGAGGGGGGGAATTCGTTTAGTTTTTATTATTCGCGCATTTGTTGTGCCCACACGACGAGCATATCTATCGTTAACAGTGGCTGCTAAAAAAGTCCCCCTAAAATGTGACAGTTAAAAAATTAACCGCTACCTGGGGTGTTAATAATCACGTTCAAATGTTGGAACTTAAATTAACAACATTTCAGCTTAATATCTCAGAAATTGTAGAAATTTTAAATAATTTAAAATAGACTATCCGACATAGAAAATGCAACACCATGAAGCTTTGGCCGTATAATTATGCGAATTGGGAGACAAACGCAGCTGGCCGATGTATGGAAATGATCTTAAATGCAAGTAGATCGCTTGATTAGAGCGTGGGATAAAAGGGGTGGAAAGGCAGATGAGCCAACTGTTGTTACTCTTTGTCGCCTACGGAAACCCGTTTTCCGAGCTGTTGACACGTGCAGACACGTGTTGTGCAGACACGTCCGACACGTGCTGTTGCAGAGATGCGCCTGGTCGCCGATGTCTGTTTCAGCATCGTTCGAGGGAACTCATTTTAAGTCTACTTACGGCTGGGTGATTGTACCGGCGTATAACTGCTGAAACACGTTTAGATGCCCCCACTGGGCAAAGGATTTCGAGAAGATTGAAGAAGGGCATGTGAATATCGTCGCAGTGGTACAGGTCCATCCACAATTACATCAGCACGCGTTGATCAACGCATTCGAAGGCATGCGACGGCAGCCCCACAAACGACGACTGTTGACATTCTGCAGATTTTGCAAGGTACATCGGATGTTCCAATATCAGCGAGAACAGTTTCTCGACGATTGGCCGAAAGTAATTTGCACTCAAACCGTCCTTTACGAAGACTGCCATTGACGATAAGACACCGACGTGAGAGATTGCAATGGCGTCGAGCCCGAGCCGCTTGGACGACTGAATGGGACAATGTAGTGTTCAGCGACGAGTCTCAGTTCTGTTTGTCGAATGACAGTCACCGTGTGAGAATCTGGAGGCGACGTGGAAACAGATCAAATTCTGCTGCGACTATTGAACGTCATACTGCTCGATAACGCGGCATCATAGTTTGGGGTGCCATCGGCTGCGATAGCCAATCACCTCTGGTTCGTGTCAGAGGCACAATGACGATATGTGGATGAAGTACTGCGGCCAGGTGTACTGCCCTACCTTCAGCGGTTGTAAAATTTAGTTTTTCAGCAAGATAACACTCGACCGCACACGGCAACCATTAACAGACAAGTCTTGCACGGTATCTAGGTACTTCCTTGGCCTCCCCTCTCTCCAAATCTCTCACCCATCGAGCGTGTATGGACGTGTTTGGCCGTCGTTTGACTGCCCTGCTCCGTCTCAAATAGAGGGCGACCTGTGGTCGATGGTTCTTTTCTAAACAAAGAATTCCATGAAGACATTTCCTTTCTTTTTCTTTGAATCGAAATCTGGAATCAAATGTCCGAACTGCTTATATGCTTTTATTTTATATTACTATTTTTTTGTTTTCGATTAAAAATTTTAATTTATTCCTGCTTTAACTCCCAGTAAATGTCAGGTACATTTTCTAATATATAATATAAAGATTTTTTTGAAAATATTGCAGCTGTGGCTAAATGCTTTATATTAACAATGACGAAACGTTAATCAACTCTTTGCAGTAGATTTTCATGCTACGCAACACGTTTGCTCATAGAAAAGAATAGTTTCAGGCTATTTATTCTTTTCATTTCAATTAACTGCGCTCTTATTTGTCGCAGCTTTCTGGATTTATTAACCTTTACTTCAGTTTTTCCATATTATTGTTCGAAATCATTTATTAAATAAAATATACTTTTGAAATATTATCGGAACCTATGAACAGTGCCCAGAAATATTTTGTTTTAATTTTTCACAATCTCATCCTCCGTGGAAAGATAGAATAATGTTAAATGCTTTGTACTTTACTAAGGGCTGTCCAAATGGCTATCGTCGAAAAAAGTTACATATAACCTGTCGAGCTATAAATGAAATAAAATAAAATTTTGACCTGAAATGGCAGAATTAGTGTCAACATGAAATCCAGACCAAAAAGTTACTTCAATTTCAGCTTTTTTTTTTGGCCATTTAAATCTGGTGGAAATAGTGATTTGAAATAAAACCATATCTACTTAAATTTACCAACCCTCATTTATAATTATTGCAAATAAACACTATTTTAAAGTCTCAAGATTCCAAATGTTAAATATGGGAGGGGACAAATATGGGCGTGGCCATATACACAATTGATATTCAAAGGCCATTGTAACCCTCATCCGGGTTCCTATACGAAATGAAGATACAAGGGCCCCTTTACAATTATAAAAGGTAATATATACACTGCTTTCCCCCTTTTCCTTTGTTAAGCACGGAACAATAAATCTGGTATAATTCGTGAAGTTCTGCCAGTCAAAGTTCGACTATTTTCACCGGAAAATATTTTATTTAGTCATACAAAATTGAATGAGACAAAACATATACACTGTATAATTAATGCACACCTAATGCATTTATGATCATGATTATTAAAAATTAATATATTTGATTCAATTTCATATCTGATTCCAATATGTTTTGGATTATTTCGAATTTTAAGATGTCTAGAACCCTGTCTCAGACACCTAATGTGATGGAATTCTACAGTAGAACTGTAGAAACTCTGCGAAACTCCTGTAGGAGCTCCTGTAATGGCCTTTTTACTATCCATTCAAAGACCATCCTAGTCATTGCATGTCCATAGCAAAATGTTTGGGAATACAGGTAGGATATATTACAGTGCTATAGTCCCGTGGATATAGAATAAGCAAGGGCGGATGTGGTCATACTGCCACGTAACCTGTTTTTGAGACCATTAAAAATTTTTAGTACTTGCGTTATGTACAGAATGCATGGTAATATAGTTGCAGCGATGCTATAAATTCCATATTGCAGCATTGCTATTACATTAAATTCTGGCGGCTTTTGAAATTTTACCACAATTTTACTGATTTATAGTTTTGCGACTTGGTTTTAGGTCTTTTTGATTTGAAACGATTTGTCATTTCAAACAGTCATCACATCCTTCGCACTCTGGCGTCACATTTGCGGCGTTGCTGTGACTATCTAGCAAAGTTTTGAAGTCACTATAGACTTCAATGACGTTGCTAGATAGTAACGTTGCTAGATGCACTATAGTAAAGTGCATCTATAAGGAATGCTATTGAATGGTTTTTCGTACAGCGCGGGAATACAAACAAAGCATTTTATAGCAAACGCTCAAAAGACAGTATCAATTACCTTGAGACAGAGGCGTCTTTAGCTCAACGCTATAACACAGGCTTTGCTACGGGACTAAATCCGCACTGCCAAGTTGATTATATTATATTATCGCTGCAAGTTTAACAAGGTGAAAATTATTTTTATTATTACGACTGGGAATGTGTGTTTTAGTTTACTTGTAAATTCCTAGTAAGAATTTAGAATTTTTTTAATTTTGGGAAACATAACTTTGAACAAAGTAAGTCTTTATAGAACCTCAAAAGACTCAAAATGCCTCAAAGCTAAAATTTTGCTTCATATTTCTCAAACATACAATAGAACCTAGAATACTATTGTTAGTGTTTTATTGAATTTTCATCGTAGTCCTGGCATTACCGATAACATCAATTCTTCTCCCCCATGCTTATCTCTTGTTATTTTTATATACATATAAAATAATCCATTCAAATATCTGATAATCTTCCTTCTTATTTTGCCTTCTTTTGTTGCCTTTGTAAATTTTTTACCCCTTTATAAATAGTGGAAATCTATTATTCGTCCTTTTCATAGATATTTAGAAAACGTCTATTATATATTGCCTGTTTTACTACATATTGTCAAAAACACAGTTTGTATGTCAAATAATGACTGACGTCTAATTTTCAAAATCACTGTTTCTAAAAATTCTGGTAATTTCAATGATGCAGTAAATCTTTGTAGCAAAATATCAAGAAGAGGAATTAATTATCCGTTATTCATTTCATTTCACTTTCATGTCAATTTCACAATGAGTACATGGAAAGTATTGTGCAGTGGTTAAAAATCCAACTGTTGTATTTATATGGATTTAAGCGCATTGCTAAGCAAGAATTAACCATTTTAGTGATGTCTGTGAATCTATGAACATGATATATCTCAAATAAATAGAGCTATTAAATAAATGAAATTTGGTAAGATTATTTTGATAGGCAAACATAAGATGCTTATTAAGTAAAAAAATCTGATGTGGACAGCACATGACTTTCATTATATAATGCAATGGGTTTACTACTTTTACAGTTAAAAAAAATGTTATTCTCATAGTAGATACTTATATTCTTTCCAAGATATTGAATTTTTTTCAATAGTCGTCATTTTCATTGATTTAGCGCCATTTTTATCCATTTGGCGAGATTTTCGTTAACTTGGCAGCATTTAAAAATGTCGCCAAGTTGGCGACATTCCGCTAAATATGTCGACAAAATCTCGCCAAGCGTTATGGACGGAGAAATAAGTTATTCTTACAGCGGATAAATGACTATTGGCCTTCAATACAAAAGTATTACTCAAAGTATATTTTTTCGTGAATGGAACGAATTAGATAGATCCACGTGAATGATGTCATCAAATTTATCGCATGATATTACATATGAAAAGTGAACATGTTTCTTAACAGTTAATATTTTTTTTTAATTTATTGGATTTTTTGATAAATTTATTTAAAAAATGTGCCATATCTCGAGAACGGTTCATGCTAGCGATCTAAAGTTTATGTCAATCGTTTTCTAAGGTAATCGTTTCTTTTTTCGTGAATGGAACGAATTAGATAGATCCACGAGAATGATGTCATCAAATTTATCGCATGATATTACATATGAAAAGTGAACATGTTTCTTAACAGTTAATATTTTTTTTTAATTTATGGGATTTTTTGATAAATTTATTTAAAAAATGTGCCATATCTCGAGAACGGTTCATGCTAGCGATCTAAAGTTTATGTCAATCGTTTTCTAAGGAAAAATTACATAAGAAATGTCTATTTGCGTAACTTTATTAAAGGTTTTGAGTTTTGTGTGATTTTTTCAAAATTTCACTCGAAAATTTAGGAGGGTCCTGAACATTCGATTGTGTTGTAAAACAATAGACTTCCAGTATTCACGGATTGTGATTTTTGTACCAAATTTCATTCGAATCGGTTCATTCGTTCGTGAGATATTGTCTCCAAAGGCTCACACACACACACAGACATCACTTCAAAAATGTTCGATTCGTGATCAGGGATGCTTGAAACGTGCTCTCCCGTCGAAAACTCGAATTCGAATTTTCGACCCCGTCACAATACTTTTCTTATACATCATGTATATAAGGAAAGTAATACGTTCTGTGCGAAGTATGAGGAAGACAAGAGCAACGCAAATAAGCACAAATAACACGATAATGTAGCATACAGCTATTTCGAGAATGCGCTGGATCCCCTTCTTCAGCGCAAACGAACCAACAAGCCCGAATTCAAAAAACAGAATGGGCGCAGTTGAAAGAAGCAGAGGGGGATTATGAACCCAACATCAGGATTAAGAGAGAGCTAGCTAATCAGAAAGCAGCAAGAAGAACAGACCTGTCAATCAGAAAAGGAAAAGTAACAACACAAAATTGGCGTGTGTTAGTAGGACTTACCGGACAAGACAAATCAAGTCTGAACAAAGGAAAAACGAAACCCAGCCAACAATATGAACAAGAGGTTAAAAAGACATAAAACTTCCTCTTTTGCAATTCGGGTTTGTTCTTTCTCTTGCACTGATGAAGGAGATGCAGCGTGTCCTCGAAACAGCTGTATGCTGCATTATAGTGGTATTTGCGCTTATTTACGTTGTTCTTGTCTTTCTTAAGATGCTTATTGATTTTAAGAGATATCTGATCAGGATCAGCTTCCTAAATGTTCATAGCATTTTTTTTAAATTAGAAAATGAAGTAATTATGCTAAAATTTATACAGAAATGACCATTTTGTAAGTAACTAGAACGAACTACTCGGCGTTGTCAGGGTTCTAAATAAGCGTCCACTACGTATATATAATTCAATAGGCGCTCACTGCTTAAATAATATATTTGAACACAATTTAAAATGGCTTCGATCAGAAAATTACACGCGCTCTCCGCAAAAGCAAAAAATATGATAATCATATTTGATATTCATATTCAACACACCGCTCATGAAAACGCGAAAGGAAAGGAAATGGCTCTGGCAATCCCGCTTATGCTAGGGAAAGGATAATTATGTTTCTGAGGGAAATAATATACCACAGTTAAAGATAAGAGGTCTTAGAATGTGGTACTTGAAAAATTAATCTGAACTGAAATTTCTTCTTAGGGAGGGGAGAGGGGTGCTGAATATGTAAACTGTGTTCAAGTTTTCTTGAAGGGTGTAAATGGGGATCTAATTTCCTTGGGGGTTATGTAAATGCGCTTCTATGTTTCTTGGGGCATGTAAATTGATTTGTATGTTTCTTGGGGAGGTGGGTAGAACTCAGGCCGTCCGGCTCATAGACGTAAACCACTATATATGTTTATCGTCCGGCTCATCCAAAAGTTTTGAGCAATTTAATGGATGAACGAGAGAAAGCGTACCCTCAACATGAAAAATTTAGAAAGAAAAACTCAGCCTAGCTAGACAGTTTTTATTTAAAATCACCTCCGAACAGTCTCTTACTTTTTGGTGAAGGGTTAGCATATATATGGGGTACCCACCTTTGTTCCACATTACTTTTTATTGCTCTCTGAAGGTAAGATCCTTATATTCCCTTTGATATGCCCTTACTGCTACCATTATAATATGGCATTGATATGAAAGCGAATTTAATAAGCAAAATTGTTTTTCCCCAGCTACTCGTTATGACTGAGCCGTATTGTACGACGAAAGGTCATATTTTAATCACAACTTATCCATAATTTTTAGAAACGGCGTATTTTTGTCATGTGATTCGAAGTTCAGTTCGATTTGAAGAATTCTCTTACTTAGAGGTAAAGTGTTAGCATATATATTGGTGCCCACCGTTGTTGCACGTTACTTTATATAGTCCTATGAAGGTAAAATCCTTATATGCCCCATGATATACCCTTACTGTTTCCATTGTAATATGGTTTTGCTATGAAAGCGGATTTAATAAACAAATTTGTCCCCCCCCCTCCAGCTATTCTTTATGACTAGGCCCTAACGTACGATGAAAAATCATATTTTGATCACAACTTATCCATAATTTCTAGAAATCGCGTATTTTTGTCAAGTATTTAGCAGTTCAGTTTGATCGATTAGAAAATAAATTGCGTTGTCAGTGATAAAATTATTTGGATAGACGAACTGGCATTTGCATCTAGCCCAATTTTTCAAATGAAAGCGAGCAATTTCTGCGAGATAGATGATATGTAAAACCGAGGAGTAATTAAATTTATTACTTTCCTTATATACATAATGTATAAGGAAAGTATTGTGACGGGGTCGAAAATTCGAAATCGAGTTTTCGACGGGAGAGCACGTTTCAAGCATCCCTGATCACGAATCAAACATTTTTGAAGTGATGTCTGTGTGTGTGAAAGTGTGTGTGTGTGTGTGTGTGTCAGTGAGTCTGTGGAGACGATAACTGACGAACGAATGGACCGATTCGAACGAAATTTGGTACAAAAATCACAATCCGTAAACACTGGAAGCCTATTGTCTTTATACGCAATCGAATGTTCAGAACCCCCCTAAATTTTCGAGTGAAATTTTGAAAAAATCGTCAAAAAATCAAAACAGCTAAAAAAGTTACGCAAATAGACATTTCTTATGTAATTTTTCATTAGAAAACGATTGACATAAATTTTAGAACGCTAACATGAACCGTTCTCGAGATATTGCACATTTTTCAAAAAAATTATCAAAAAGTCATATAAAATAAGAAAAATATATTTCCTATTGAGAAACATGTTCAGTTTTCATGTGTAATACCATGCGATAAAGTTGGTGACAGTATTCTCGTGGATCTAGCTCGATCCATTCATGAGAAAATATATTTCGTGTAATACTTTTGTATTTGAACTCCAATAGTTATTTATCTGCTATAAGAATAACTTATTTCTCCGTCAGTAAAGCTTGGAGAGATTTTGGCAACGAATTTGGCGGAATGTCGCCAACTTGGCGAATTTTTTAAATGTTGCCAAATTGACGAATATCTCGCCAAATGGATAAAAATGACGCTACATCAATGAAAATGACGACTAATTGTCGAAAATTCAAAATCTTGGAAGGAATATAAGTATCTACTATAAGAAAAACCTATTTTTTTTACTATAAAAGTAGTAAATTCATTGCATTATATAAGGAAAGTCATGTGTTGCCCACATCAGATTTTTAATATTGTATAGAATATTCTATTATTTATTCTATTCTAATAATGACTATTATGTGGTAAATAGAAATGCAACGCTTTCCTTATACATGGAGATAATATATAAGAAAGCATTGAAAATGAAGTAGAGAATGTGAACTCAAGTTTCTGACGGATCTATACATTTTGGGCACTTTTGAACACAAATACTCTTTTTAGCATGATATCTGTGTCTGTGAAGGGGAGAGGGGTTCTGTCTACATGTTTTGAGTGCTATGTATGTATGCACTCAAATTCAAAAACTGTTTGTCAAAATTTCTTAAAATTTTGTTGTTCTGTCACTTGGTAGTTATTCTGGTGCTGATCAGATTTTAGTATGATTTGGAAAAAATTAACTATCCTTTATTTCAAAATAGCCTGCAGAAATAATCTAAATCTCTGTTATAAAACGTTAAACATACTGAAATATAGTAGTAAAATGCTTGTTTCAGACATAACTTTAGATGACAAAGGATTTAAGATCATCTCCATTACGAGTAAACATTTTTTGGGATACTTTAGTTTTGGGTATTTTGCTGGTGACATTTTAAAATGCTCTAACTTGCCAAATAAAAAAAAGGTTTTAAAATTTGAAATTGAATATAATTTCAAAAAAGTATTACTTTAATGTGTTATTTTGTACAATAAAACTTACATTAACATATAATACATTACGGAACATACGAATAAAAATTAATATAAATCTGTAGGAAAAATAAATCATATGCTGCCCACATCAGAGTTTTTGCAATATTCGAATGCCAATTAATTTCAAATGAAATTAATTAAAATTTTCCAAATTATCTGTAATTTAAAATTCAGTATTAATTAAAATTTAATTTTAACATGGAGATTGATAATATAAGGAAGTAATAGATACATTTTAAGTGACAAAGAACCACATCATTCATTATTACATGGCATTCTGTACAGACATTGTATAATTAAATATTGTAGCCTTTTAAAATGTTTTTAATAATCCAGTTTCAGCACCGAATAGTTGTTGCTGCAGCAGCAACAAGAAAGCATATTTACTTTATAGCACTATTTTTGTTACCATTGCAGTAACAGGTATCCGATGCTGATAATCTTTAAAAAGTATCAAGCCCCTGAAGGAATGTCTGCCCCGTGCCCCAATTAGGCTAAGTCGGGCCTTGGTGCAAGGTATACCTGGAATGGTAAAATATTTTAATGCCGGTTCACCTATACTGCTTGCTGTAGTGTGACTTTGAATTCAAGCTACTGAAAAAACCCACCATTGCTAAACTTTGCGACTATAATATTCCATTCTTTGGAATTGTCCTAGGGAAATGAATGATAATAGTTTACGATTATAGTTCAGCGAGATTTTGCATTTACCGATATCATTTAACGAGTAATATTGTATAACAAAATTAGTGAAATAATCTTTTCTAAAGTTATACGTGGAATGTTTTAGTAGAATTCCTCGAAAAGCAGCAGTACTTGGCGAGACATAGACGAGATCCACCAAAGGTAAAGATTTACCCCTTATGCGTTGATTATCCTACAATCACAGGGTCACCAACCCACGCTGTTTCAGGAAGCAATGCGTGATATTGCAAGGAATTACCGCATTAAGACACTGTTTTTGCATATGGCGGAACCATCAGATAATGCAGTTTTGTTTTTACGCCACAGAAATTGTCTCACTCTGTGAACAAAACATAACGGATGAAGACCTTTCCGAAGAAGAGTATTTATTGCATACATTTTATTGTCTTATACGAAGATTATGTTTTATTTCTTTTTTATAAGATGTCGTTATTGATGGTTGATGCACATGTATGTAATTTGCTGTATAAATATTGGTCTTCCACTTGACTTGATAAGGTAATTTGTAATTTGCCTGATATGCTGCGTGGTTTGCAATAACTCAATAGTTTCTCTTCTATAGAGCAATCACTTCGTTTATTACGTTACATTTCTGGCCAAGAATAAACTGTTTATTTTTAAAAAATCTGTTTATAACTTCCAGGCTCTTTTAAGACAAAGTTGTATAAAATGCTATGTTCACGAGGTTCTCTAATTTTTTTATTTTTTATACACTCATTCATTTCATCCTATAATTATTGTTATTCTCTTGTTTTTGCTGTACTTAACCTTAAAACATCCATTGATCAGTAACAGTTATATTATTTTGATTCTGGATAGTTGGATTTTGGTCATGCTGGAAATAAAGACTCTAAGCTTGCTGATACTGCAGTTTAATTAGCGTACTAGGCTTTAAATAAGCCAATTACACTAATTGACGTCAAAACAGTTACTAGGTGCAAGTCAGAGCCTGGCTAACGCAGAAGCCTGCGTGACAGATGTCCTAGGCTCCCGCATTATAGGGACCCCAAAATCAAATAATTGCAACGTTGAAAAATTAACGACTGCTTCTTGAAAAATAATATGCCATCGGAATAAGTTTTCTCGGTGAAAAGATTCATTTTGAGGATAATGCAGTTTGCCAAGTTATGTAATGCCAAGAGTAACATAATGCCAAGAAGGCAACATGATCATTATTTTTATTCTCTCGTTTTTGCCGTACTTAACCTTAGACAACCATTGATCAGCAACAGTTATATTATCTTGATTCTGGATAGTTGGATTTTGGTAATGCTGGAAATAAAAATAATAAGCTTGCTGATACTACAGTACTGCAGTACTATCAAGAAGCCAACATACTGAGTATACTGGCTTCTAGGCTATGATGAGAAAGTTGCCAGTAATTTAGATTCTATTCAAATATGTAAGAGCTTCATTTTTTATGCCTTTCTCTAGAATGCAATTATGGTTTGGAAAAAGAAATTTCTGTCCGTTTCATATATGTCGAGAGGTGGATGGAGAGGGCCCCTGAAGGAATGTCTTCCCCGTGACCCAATTTTAGACTAAGTCGGGCCCTTGGGCAAGGTATGCCTGGAATGGCAAAATAATTGAAATATATTAATTGAATATAAATTTCTGAATATAAAACCTAATGAACTGGTATTCTATTCATATCAGAAAGTGTGCTGTTACTTTGTTTCATTTCTACATAAGTAATTCTCGTTTTAAACGCATTTACCTTTTGTTTGGAGAAACGGTCTAAGTATCAAAATTACAACACTCTCGTGACCATCAAATTCCCATTCATTGATTGCCCTAATTTCAACCAAATTCGTGACCATCTTTTCCATTCAGTACGACTTTCATTAACTGAGTTAATTACTGTGGATATCAACCCTGTTTTGATTTCCTATTAAAAAATTATCAGTATTTATTCACGTATTTAATTCGATTATATCAAATGCCATTATTTCTTTATCTTGTTTTGTCTTATTTAAAAAGGAAATTATACAAAAATAACTTCCGTGTCTAGCATAAGACTTTCTGTATAAATTTACAAATTCCAATAATGCTGAAAACAGGGACATACATTTGTTTAGCTCGATCTCGCAAAAAATCAATCTGGTTTTCGTTGTTACTGATAAAAATAAGCACTATGATAACGACTAAAAACAATGTTGTCCTTTTTTATGGTCAAAAGTACTTAGACAAACTTAACTCGTTCCATAATAGTGAATTGATATTGTTGATAATTGATATTGTTTTAATGTTTTTTTTTTATCGTGAATAAGAAAGATTCAATATATTGCGGGTGGATTACTGAAACCCTTTATAATGAGACCAATAGTAGGTCATTATAATAGTAGGTCATTGTTTAAAAAAAAATTAAGAAATACTACTGTACTATATATTTCAATGACTAATTCCATTTTCTAATTTTTAAAATATCTTTCCTGTTTCAGACGATTGCTCATCTGGTCATCCTGCTTTTGTCCGTCGCCCCTTTGTCTGGCTGAACGCTGAATCTTTATCTTCGGCATCTCTTATCCAAGTCCATGAAACACCTCCTTCAGCATGTTTCGGGCTATGTGTAACCGATCGGAACTGTTCGGCTTACTTCGTGGACTATCGGAACCAATCGTGCCTAATTGTGAAGCAAGGATTCGACCTCAAACTGATTGAGAAGAAATTGGTGAAGGATACAGTTGGTAGTTATCACAGAAAAGTTTGTCTCCCAGGTAAAATGATGTTATTGAAAAGTTATTTTTTTAACATTCACTTTATCTTCTTTGGTGTTTTCTTTTCTGCATCTCCCCGTAAACAGTAAATACGGTATATATCTGTATGTGAAGATGATTCTTAGTATAAAGATGATGTAATATCTATATTTATGAGATCGCTATTTATGAAAATTTAATTTTACCTGCTTTATCCATTTTGGTATTTTTAATAGGGTATTCGCCTCCCTGCCCCCCTTTAGATAAAATTCTCAGATCTTGTCTATACAAATGTACATTGTACACCATAAAACTTACAAAACTACATGAAAAATTGCACAGATTTACGTAAATGGCGTTCTGTTTTAGTAAAAGTATTGTTCTTTGTTGGGGATTGGTTTGGAGTTTCTATTCAGCTAGTGCGTCGCCGGTTTGCTTTTGTAATGGTTAAGAGCATAAAAATGTTATTGCAACATGGTTAAAAGTTTCATTCGATTTAGCAACCTCGGAAAAATCTTTCAAAGCGTGGAACTTTCTTCAGTTTCATAAATTCCATTAAATCTAATTATCAATGCATGGACTATAGTGGTAGATATATAAAACACTCTTTCAAAAATATCAGAGAGAAAATGTCAGAAATTTCTCAGATACTTATATGTGTACGTCTATCTCATTTGTTACGTATATATCTATATAATGTTGTTCTAGTGCGTTTGTCATAAACAAGTAATTACGACACTAACTTTTGAAGCTTATTAAGAGAATTTAGTCGCAGTGCATAACCCAATCCCCTTTTCGAACTGTATTGGCAGTCAGTATCTGAAAGTCTTAGAATGGATTTCCTAGCATATCAATCCTAACATGATTTTTCAACCAGAGTTCATTGTTTTAAAGCACTATGCTAAGTTTAAAAGTCGCTACTATAGGCCATCTTTTGTCTACATCACAATCTATGACTCACAGAATTGGGCAAGTTTTGACACTTACCACAGACAGTCTTCCCTCTCACGAGTTGCTTGAAAACCCAAATTAACGTGTAAAGCGGCTTGCGGCAAATCGTTTGGACTATAGACATTTTTGCAGTTTTGTCGGCTGACTGTGTCGGTGCTGTGGTCGAATATATGATACGTAGTATATGATATGGCCCATCATATACGTATATGATATGGCCCATCATACGTAGTATATGATATGGCCCATTATACGTAGTATATGATATGGCCCATCGAGCTTATATATCAAGTCGAAAGTTCTGTTCAGAAGTTTCTACATACGCAATCTCGAAAGACGAAATAAATAATCGCACTATTATTGTACATACTAGCAACTGTGGACTGGTCTTACGCTTTTTAGACATATTCAGCATGGAATATCAAAAACTGCACTGAGAGCTAAAGAACTTTCTATGTGCCGTAGAAAGATTACTACGCTGTGGACTGACTGCATTTTTAGTAAATTCCTGAAATATACTGTCTTATACATATTGCTGTTGACTTCGATTTTTCAGCCACTAAAATATACATGTAACGAAAAGTCATGTGAACTAAAATATACATGTGACAAACATGAGTCTAACATGTAGCAATGAAATCTATTTCATTATAGTAAATAATGTTATTGAAATTATTCCATAAGTAAATAAGTTTATTTATTTTAATTCGTGTACATTGCTTTTCCTAAATGGCGGGAAGGTCAAAGGTTACACACTCAAAATTTACAAAATTATTTTCATTTGCATTTTATGATACGATTTTCTATCTGACTTGTTCCTGTAGAGCAATCACTAAAAAATTTAGAAAGCGGAAACTATCTCGATCTATGGCTATTATAAATAGATTTCTTATTTTTTGCAGTGTTATGAGAGTCATTTAACAAAAGTAATATAGCTTAATCAGTAGCTTTTACTTTATATATAACTTCCAGAAGAAATCAGAGAATAATTATTACATAATATATACTGTTATTAAAAACACTATCTTAAATAAAAGTCGTGAAATTTTATATCTAAAATTATGGCCGCTGATTCAGCAGGTCATGTGATATGTAATCAGTGTAGCCAGGTGTAAAGCTTTATCTCTACCCGTAGGGACTTTTGAGTTCAAATTATTGCCATAGGGGTATTTGGATTTAAAATAACGAAATTCGAACTTCGAACTTTTTAAAATCTAAAACAAAATGGAACTTTTATTATTTTAAAAATTTATTTTTGAAGATTTACTTATTATTTTTTTTATTAATATTATTATTATTATTATTATTATTTTTTGCAAAATGAATTATGTAATTTAGAACAATATTGTAATAAATCCTAAAAATTAATGTACTATATCTGGAAAAGTAAAAGGTAGAAAGCAACGACGAGTAACTTTCTTAATTTCTAAAATCGGAGACAGAATGGTTATTTTCAAAAGTGTAAAGTTTTCATCGAGAAGGGTGTGAACAACACGCTGGGATTAATTTTTGTCCAACATAATACTTTTTTTCTTTCTCATCTTAAAATCACGAATCAGATCTATAACTCAATAAAACAGTTGATGAAATATATTTAACATGCAATATGATTTTGATTTTGACGACATTTTGAATATAGATTTAAAACTTTTAACTAACCTTTGACTTCAAAACTTTGCAAACACCATTCTTAATACTATAAAAAATTAATTTTTCTGATTTTATTTAGTATTACATAATTATTTGTTAGTATTTACTCATTTCATGGAGAAACTATAACAAAATGAATTTATAAATTCAATGAATCGAATCGACAGCATTTAATTGAGGAAAAGGAGGGTGGTTAGCTTTAACCGTACATATGCATTTTTTGATACTAGACATTAATCACTATTTTAACTTGGCTGAAGTTAAAATAGGCATCTATGTTTACTACATGCGCAACATAAAGTTAAAGTGTAGTTCACTATTCAAAATTATTTTACCATTCAGTTATTATTGTTGCAAATCATATTTATAAGATAATTGTCACTTTTTTTATACTTTTACCACACTATTTTGAAAGAATATGCAAAATAATAGGAAATCGTGTTCAAGAAGAAGTTTCCAAATTTACTTATGATGGAAATATCGAATTCAACTTATTGTTAACAAGATATTTAAAATAATGATACTTACTGAATATTTTCTTATAAATTTGCGAATAATTTTCAGACGTTACAAGTTGCTGAATTTTAAGGATTCTTCTTTAAAAATATAATATATGATTTCAGGCCATTAACCACGTCCACTAAATTTCTGCAAGATTGAATTTTCAGAAAAATATTCAAATAAATGCAATTATTTTTTTAAATATTGCTACAAAGTGAAAAGCGAACTTCAGTGAGCGTAAAGTTAGTTTTCTATTCTTTAAGGAATGAGTTTCATAATAATAACCACGCCCACTGAATATCCGGGAGATTTGTATCTTCATAAAAAATTAGGGTTTAAACTTTTCATTCTTGTTTGAAAAAGTGAATTTCAGTAGGGAAGAATTGAGCTGTGTTGATTATTTACAAAATAAAATGTTAAAAATGTGAATTGCAATATAAAGAATTTTAACAGAATATTTTTTCCGTGATTAAAAAGTGAAAACGTTTTGTGTAATAAATAAGAAAAAATTCATCAACGAAATTATTTACAAGTTATTATACAACGCAGCAGACAGCTGTTTCGAAAATATACTGTATGTCCTTCGTCAGAAACGCTCTAACAACTCGAAGTCAAAAATACGGATGGACTTATAACATACGAAATGACTGATTTTGTTTAAATTTTCAGGAAAACAATGTTTTCTTAATAATAAATATTGTGCAATTGTTTATTAAGTATTTTCGACTTGATTAAGAGTCATTAAACACTGTACATTTCAGCTATCATTGCGCAGTTAATAACGATGTTAATTTCTGTATTTTAATTTTTTCTAAATACTTGCAATCATACGAAGGTCATTAAACACTGTACATTTTGGGTATCACTTCACAATTGATAACAATGCATTTTGTTTATATTTCAAACCTTCCTAAATAGTATTCAAAACTGTATGATTGGTCATTAAACACTGACCACTTTGGATACCATTTCATAATTAACAACGGTATTTTTTTATTTCAAATTGTTCTAAAGATTTGCGACTACGAAAGGTCATTAAAAACAACATTTGGTGTATCACTGCATAATTAATCAGAATTTTGTTTTCTGTATTTCTAACTTTTCAGAATATTTGCAACTGTACAAAAGACCATTAAAAAACCCTATACACTCTGGGTATAACTTGCACAATTATTAATAATGTTATTTTCTTTATTTCAATTCTTTCTAAATATTTGTCACAGTGAGAAAGATCAATGAACACTGCATTTAATAATATATCGCTGCATGGTAATTGTAATGGTCTTTTCTTTTCTTTTCCAGCTGACAAAATCTGCAATCACGAGTGGATCTTCGATGAAATTCCTGGAGTTCAACTGTACCACTATTTTGACAAAACTGTAATTGACGTGAGCACGAGCGACGACTGCATCAATCTATGTCTTTCAGAATCTACTTTCAGCTGTAGATCCGCTAAGTTCGATTCCTTGAAGTCTACATGTGTTCTAAGTCAGCATGATCGTCGAACAGCAGCCGAGGTGTTTCGACAGGCGCCAAAGCAAGATTCGGTTCTGTATTTAGAGAGACAGTGTGGGGTTGAAGGTAAATTTGGACATAATTGTGGTGCCAATGTAATTATATGTCTATTTTACTTTCCATGCTAATATATATATATATGTAGGTATCTTACCCGCTTTTGAAAACAAACCACATGCAAAATTTGTACTGGAACGGAAAATATGAAAAGTCTTCATTATTCCATTGACACTACATAATCTTACATGTCGATTTTCTGAAAACAATGTTTTTATTATTGCGCGCGCTACTTCTACGTAATTGTTGTATAGATCTTAACCGAACCGAAAACATTCTGAATTTTAAGGTCATAGAACTCTTTTTCATCTACCTTTTGTCTAGTCAAGGGCTATACTATTTCGAAAGGTCTCCCGGTAATTGCGGAGAAAGTGGTCACAGCACAAAAAAGTGTTTAGTTAAACTCCTTTTGTTGGGTTAGGTTATTTTGTTTGGTAAAAATGTAGTGGTAAAAAGCGACGATGTACCAGACAAAAAGTAGTTTTGTAAATAGAATAAAAGTTTGAAAATTGCTATTACATAGAGAGACCTCCCAGTCAGCACGGTATATTTTTATAGAATGTTAAGAAGAATGAATAAATAACAACATAGATATCAACAAAAATTAATTTATCTGGAGTGTGAGCCTCCATTTGACTTTCTGATATTGAAAATGACTTGATTGATTACATCTAGAAACATTCTCATATTGAACATTTTCATATTGAAAATATTGATTAATTACATGGAGAGACCTCCCAGTCAGCACGATATTTTTTGTAGAATGTTAAGAGGAATGAATAAAGAACAACATATATATCAACAAAAATCAATACTATCTGGAGTGTGAGCTTCCATTCGACTTTCTAATATTGAAAATGGCTTGATTAATTACATGAAGAAACATTCTCATATTGAATATTCTCATATTAAAAATATTGATTGATTACATGGAGAGACCTCCCAGTCAGCACGATATTTTTTGTAGAATGCTAAGAGGAATGAATAACGAACAATATAAATATCAACAAAAATTAATACTATCTGGAGTGTCAGCCTTCATTCGACTTTCTCATGTTGAAAATGACTTGATTGATTACATGGAGAAACATTCTCATATTGAACATTCTCATATTGAAAATATTGATTGATTACATGGAGAGACCTCCCAGTCAGCACGATATTTTTTGTAGAATGTTAAGAGGAATGAATAAAGGACAACACAAATATCAACAGAAATTAATATTATCTGGAGTGTGAGCCTCCATTCGACTTTCTGATATTGAAAATGATACAAATAGACTTAAATATGCTTTGTTATTTAAATCTATGTGTATCATACTCAGAATCAGAAATTTTGTATATTTTATTCAGTTTTCATCCGTAGATTATTCTTTTAAAATATTTCATAAAAATTCTTCAGAAGTTTCTTTTGTAGAGTTGGCAACAGCTTGATTTCAATTGGCTTATCCGTGTTATTGCAAGCTATTTCGATGCCATTAAAAATCCATCTTGTAGTTCAAATTATCAATTTACTGCATATACTATTATATGCTACTCACATTTCATGTCAAAGTACATAAGGAATAACCAAATATTATCACATCATATATGAAACATGCACAAACTGCTACTCTGAATGTCTCTTTCTAAAAAGCAAATGAATATTTTTATCTACATAGTACTTCTTTCTTATATAATACATTTGTACATAAAATTTCATTATGATACCGATACTCGTTATTGAGTTATCGTCGCAGTTACGATACCGACACTGGTTATTAAGTTATAATATACATACACACTACACCAGACAGACGTGTGTCTGTGTGGTTATAGTATGTATGTACAAACGGACAATTACAGGATTCAAAATGTGTTTAGGAGAATTTAAAATATTATTTCCCAGCAAAACCTTGAATTTGAGAATATTTAGGACACTAGTTCTCTTTCTTATCAGCAGTATGTGAAAGTGAAATAGTATTGATAGAAACACTGGCATGAAATGACTTTTATATTTCGAAACATGTACAGTCATTATATATTTTCTGTACAGTTGAATTTCTATGAAGTTGTAATTTTATGTATAGTCAAATGGTATAAGGTGTTTCACAATATAGTGTCCCCCCACTCCCCCGCTAAAAAGTTCTTCATCTCCCAAATTTATTCAGGATTTCCCGCTGTGTTACATTTATAGACTTTGTTATCCAATAACTTTTCACAATATAGACTTTCTCCGCAATGGTATATCCAACCATCTTGAACGACATTCAACTGTACAGGGAAATACACAGGACACACACACACACACACATTGAACAGAAATAGAGCGTCCTGTCATCAGGTGGGGGGATGTCACAATGAATCGCGTTATTAGAAAAATTATTACTTATTCACCAAATTGGTAAGTAAGTCGCTTGTAAGTTACATTCGTGCTGATTAGATTTTAGTACGATTCGGAAGAAAGGAACCTGCTCTTTTTTTTGCAAAACGGCCGTCGAAAATCGTCTGAAATAAAAGACTACTTATACTCAAATGTATCGACTAAATGCTTGTTTTATATGTAATTAAGAATAAAAAAAGAATAAAATCAACTCCATTGCTTCATAACTAACCATTCTCGAAATATTTTAGTTTGAATTTTTTTAAACGCAGCCCTTAAAAATCCGCCCAGTCGCCAAATAAAAACGAATATAAAGTCAAAACTGTAAATCCAGTTTAATTTCAAACAATTACCCATTTTATTTTGTGCAATTAAACTCAATTTAATTAATTATGAAAGAAGTAAAGAGAAAATAAACTTGAGCCTGTAGTGAAAGCCATGTGCTGCCCGCATCAGATTTGTATCTTTATTTTTGGGGTAAAACTACTGAATATGAATAATGAACTAATTCTTCTTTCATTTTCTTTCAGAACCACAAGGGTGTCAATTCCGTAGTCGCCAGGCTAGGGCCATCCACAGGTATCACCGACATGTTCAGGTAGTCAGCAATGTGACCTCCCGCGAAGCCTGCGAGATGGCCTGTCTGCACTTCGCCCCCTTCTCCTGTCGATCCTATCAGTTCGGGGGCGCCCCGGCTGTATGTCTTCTCAGTCCCGAGGACTCCTCCTCTGAAATTGGAATGTCTGTGGCGCCCACCAAAATTCAAGAATCCACTGAAGAATTCGCTGGGATAACTTTCTTCGAGAAAGAATCGTGTATAGAGGGTAAGAATATATAACCAGTAAATCTGTCTTTTACTGAAAATAATAAAGTTGGTAGTATTGCTAGACTATAATAAAGATGGTAGCATTGCTAGACTATAATAAAGATGGTAGCATTGCTTGACTATAATAAAGTTGATAGCATTGCTGGACTATGATAAAGTTGGTAGTATTGCTAGACTATGATAAAGTTGGTAGTATTGCTAGACTATGATAAAGTTGGTATAGTATTGCTAGACTATGATAAAGTTGGTATAGTATTGCTAGACTATGATAAAGTTGGTAGTATTGCTAGACTATGATAAAGTTTAGTATTGTTAGACTATGATAAAGTTGATATAGTATTGCTAGACTATGAAAAAGTTGGTAGTATTGCTAGACTATAATAAAGTTGGTAGCATTGCTGGACTATGATAAAGTTGGTAGTATTGCTAGACTATGATAAAGTTGGTAGTATTGCTAGACTATAATAAAGTTTAGTATTGTTAGACTATGATAAAGTTGGTATAGTATTGCTAGACTATGAAAAAGTTGGTAGTATTGCTAGACTAAAGTTGGTGGTATTGTTAGGCTATGATAAAGTTGGTAGTATTGCTAGACTATGATAAAGTTGGTATAGTATTGCTAGACTATGATAAAGTTGGTAGTATTGCTAGACTATGATAAAGTTGGTAGTACTGCTAGACTATAATAAAGTTGATAGTATTGCTAGACTGTGATAAAGTTGGTAGCATTGCTAGACTGTGATAAAGTTGGCAGAATTCATAGACTATGATTTTGCAAGTAGAAAATAATAGTTTTATTTGTTAAGATAAGGGAATTGTTAATCAGAGTAAATATTGATGCTCTTTTGATTTGGACTTTTCATACGTTTTGTTAATTCGGAGTTCGACTTCGACTATAGCCTATGGAAAGATGTCAAAAATGGAACTCTGGAAAATTTAAGTTGGACTTTGGGTCATTTGGTAGTACAGTGGTTTAAAAAAAGGGTAAGAACTGTCATGACCTAGAGTTCAGAAATTTTTTGAACTCACGTAAGCAATAGATTGCACAGCATAATTTTCCATATGTAGTATATAATTTATACCAAGAATAATTTTAACCAAAAATTAATTTTCCAATGTTCTGCAATTGAATTGCTGTTCATATATATTTTCATATAACAATCTAGAATTCAAATACGTCCAGTGCTTTAAAGTGTATGGCATTTAACTAATCAATAAACTATAAGAAACTACAACGACCAAGTAGTAACTATGATCCTTCTCTCCATGCCCATTTTAGGGCTCAAAGTTAGTTGAAAGCACAATCTGTTGCAAAGTTAAACCTTAATTTAATTATGATTTTGATGTATTCGTATTGTTGAATCCAAATCTTGATTAACCAAGCACGGGATGATAGCTTTAACCAACTTTTACTAGCTTTAGATTTATTGGCACTTACTATATTACATAGAGGACAAAAGCCGTGATTTCACAAAAATGTGAAATATATCTCAGAACCTTTGTTGTATTTTGTTTATTATATTGTGTTATTAACTTCTGATCTGAGCCAAATTATATATTCCAATTCCTGAAGATGCATCTCCATTGCCCAACAACGCATGGATAATTACCAATATTACGTTTGTATGGTCAATAGACTACGAAAGAATCGGGTTCTCCATCAGGATACCGCTGTCCTCACTGATATAGATTTTTCAGGATACGGATAGGTGCACATCGGCGTTATCTTACTTAATTTTGCATTTGTTTTTTAGTAATTTTATGTTTTACTCCGATTAAGGCCGATATTTACACAAATCGATTCCGTAGCGACATAAAATATTATCAAAGAGTTTCCATCTTGACACCACCGCAAAGACCGAAAAATTATCTTTCAGGAAAATTTTGAACAAACTTTAGTCCAAGCCATGAATAGGTAAATTTTAAAGATTTTTTTTTTAAAGATATATACTTTTGGTGCTCTTTATACCTACCAGACTTTAATATTATGATATATTTGAATTGACGCGCCATTCAACGTGTCGGCAGCTGTTTGAAATATCACAGATCATTCCAGAAAAAAAATCATAAACCCATCCTTTGATTTATTATAATTATTTTTGTCCCAGGCATGTCTTTTTTGAACGAATCTAGCAGGTTTCGGACCCCGCCGGTATTCCAAACGTACGGGGTAATGGACCAAGCTCATTTTATTTAGGGGAGTGAGAGGATGTGCATAAGACAAGAGTTCTCTTTCCAAAAAAATAATTCTACTGAGGCATTTTTTTCGACGTTTGCGCGAAACCTGATTTCAATTCAAACTAATTGTATGCGAAGATTGTATGCTTTTATGATTTTTTTTTTTTTTTTTATTAATACATCCAATTTATTCCAGCTTTAAGCCCTCGGGAACGCCAACATATTTTCTAGAATCGAAAATATTGATGTGCCCAGGGCCAGGACAAAGGTGTATTACGTATCCGAACAGCGGGTCTAAGGTGTGATTAGATGCTTATTTAGGGCGAGCTTGTGCTCGCGTGTGTTTTGTAATTTAAACGTATGCTCGAGCAACAGGCGATTAAGCTTTTCGAAATATTTAATGAATTTATTTTAATCTCTTTTACATCCCCGGCAGCATTAGGTACAATTTCCAGTAAGATAATAAGAATCGTCCGTATAAACATTTGCTGTAAAGCAGACTATGGATGATCGTAAGCGCGTAATTGTGGTCGATTGTATTCGATTAGAATTACGCGATTAAAATTACGTATTAAGTTGCCAAATGAAACGAAAATGCCTTACAAATGCAAATTGGATATAACATCAAAAAAGTATCTATATTATTTTCTGCAATCAAACTCAATTTAATGCATCATTGAATAAAAAATAAGAAAATGCAGTTGAATCTGTAGAGCAATGTTCTTCAACCTGTGTTCCGCGGAACCCTAGAGTTCCACTCAAACGCTTTAGGGGTTCCGCGAGTCGATACTACAATTCGAATGTTCGACATATGTTAATACAAATACTTTATATGGAATATTTATCTCCTTGTTGGAATTAATGCAAATTTATATCTTATATAAAATTTTTATAACAAAGGCAGGGACGCATCTTGTTCATAACATGTAATACGTAATATGCACATCCCTCCTAAAATTACATCTGGGTGTACTACTGAACTGTGTTCCATTAAAAAAATATCTCAAAAAAGGGTTCTGCGGGATGACAAAGGTTGAAGAACACTGCTGTAGAGAAAGCCATATGCTTCCTATATCATTTTTTTTTCTTTTTAATTTTACTCCTTGGATAAAAGGACATTTTTTAATTATTATTATTATTATTAAATTATATTTTTTTTTCATTCTGATTTAATCATGCCGCTGTTTCATTTTAAAAGCAACATAAAACATATTTTTCTGATAATTATGAATCTCGATTTCTAATTATGCTACAGCTTGGTTTTAAAAATCTAGGCGAGTTTTGTGATTATGAACTTGGCTTTTGCAGCTTTATCTAGCTCGAGCTAAAGTGTACATGAATTTGATCCCATTCACATGGCATTGTCAGTTCCAATGGAAGTTAGCAGAAATTGTAGCTTATAGCAAATTTCTTACCCTCATTGCAGTTAATGGCTATTCTATGCTGACGAGCGCAAAAATTGCGAAACCGTTCCATAGATCCGCAATGGAAGGGTTTTCCAAATTATTTATTTTGTGTTATAAATGGACGTATTTCAAAAACGTTGTTTGGGGTTTAGGAATAGACTGTATAATACGGTGTAATTTTAATTAGAGATTTGCATCTCATGACCCTGACAACGCCGGGTACATTTTCTAGTCTATAATAATAAAAAGAAGAATCTGTCTGTCTGCGATACCGCGCGATTTCTACCTTTTTAAAATTTTTATTTAGACTTTTTAGTTAAATTTTAAAGCTTCATCAAACTGTTCAAATCGGTTTCCTACCGCCAAGAATAGAGAAGATCTATTTCTGGCGCGTATAGCTGTAATATATATATATAATTTAAATGACATATATGTATATATATATATATATTTTTGTATATATATATATATATATATCTACATATATTTCATTTAAATTATATATACACTCATGTCCAAAATTTAAGCATAATTCATAAAATGCGAAAATTTCGGAGTTAATATGGATACAATGGTTCACAATCAGTTGAGGAGAATCATGAGACGAAGGGAAATCATTGTGCATACTCGAAACAGTTCAGTCGACGTCGACATGCGCAAAGCACCGGCGCACGTCGGAACGAGTATAAAACGGCCTCAAGCGGCATGACCTGTTGAGGCAGAATTTCGCAATTACTGTGGTACGGAGCGTTGTTAACAATAAAAAGGGACAAAAGATGTCACAAAGTTGCCAACTGGACATGTTTTTGAAGGGACGAATTATTGGAATGCTGGAATCCGGTCGATCCCAAACCGAAGCGTCTCGAATTCTGAATGTGCCTCAGTGTATGATGTCCAGACTGTGGCAGAAATTCCAAACCACTGGAGGTGTTACCCGACGACCAGTACCAGGTCGGCCAAGGGTAACAACCGCTCGGCAAGACCGATATTTGGTGATAACTGCGCGACGTCAGAGGAACCGTTCTGCCAGACAACTGGGCTCAGCCCTGACAACCGCCACCGGAGTCACTGTTTCGAGACACACTGCTTACATGTGACTCAGATACGTTGGTCTCTATGCCAGACGACCAGCAGTTTGCATCCCCCTGACGTCTGCACAGAAACGCTCGCGTTTACAGTGAAGTTTGGAACATCGGCAGTGGAGAGGACAAGAGTGGGGCAATGTCATGTTCAGTAACGAGTCCAGGTTTAGCCTGAAAACAGATTCTCATCGTACCACGATGTGGAGAGTACGTGGAATGCGTTTTCACCCGAGAAACTTCACGGAAAGCCATCGTTTTCCGTTTATGGGAGTCATGATCTGGGCAGGCATCATGATAGACGACCGTACAGACCTCCACATCTTTGACACGGGGTCGGTAACCGGTCAAAGATACAGAGACAAAGTCCTTGAGCGTACCCTTCGATTGTTTCGAGGTGCTGTTGGTCCTGATTTCATATTCATGACTGATAAAACGCCTCCTGACAGTGTTGTCGTGATCGACGACATCCTTCAAACTGAAGATATCCAGCACATGCAATGGCTTGCCAACTCTCCTGATCTGATTCCAATAGAGTATATCAGAGATATGCTCGGGAGACATCTTACGGCTCTCCGCTACCCACCAAGCTCAGTTCCGGGATTGAAAACTGCTCTCCGTGAGGCTTGGAACACTTTGAGCACACAGCTCATCCAAACCCTCATCGAAAGTACGGGAAATCGCTATAGCAGCATGCGTGGCTACCCGAGGTTCCCCCACACCGTATTAAACTGCAGCATCACATTGTTTTAATCATTCTACTTCACTGAGGTTGACACTCATATTGTGGCCCATTTTCTTTCAACCCTTTTCTTTGGATAATAAAAGGCCTTATTATCCTTGTTTTACATTATTTTCTTCTTCTATAACCCTATTACATCCGCATACCGCTCTTCCTTCGATATCGATGTAGATTACCTGAAATTTTCACATAAACAGCAACTATGCTTAACTTTTGGACATGAGTATATATATACAAGAGACAATGCAAAAAGAGGTATGTATAATAACCATTGTTATAAGATAGTTCTGTATATAATTATGTTTTCTATATCTATGTAATTATGGATGAAAATATTTATGAAACAATTGAATGAGAAATGAAACTGATAGATTTCGATGGGCCGAAGAAAATATATTAAAATAAGTCTCAGCCAAGGTCGAAATTCAAAACTTACAGCCAATTAAATTGTTATTACCAGAGTCCTATCGCTAAAAATTTCACAGATGCCAAATCTCAGATACTCTGAACGAGAGTTATACATACTAAAAATAGATGTCTGTATGTATGTGCTGTTTGTAGCAGGAAATATAAGTGTACTATGGCCATGAAATTTGGTACACGGGTACTTCAGGACCTGGGTCGATGTGCCTAAGCGAGATATTTTTGTTGTCGCCGTGGTTGTATTATTAAAGCGGTCGTATTATTAAAGCTTTCTTTAAAATTCGCTCACCGGAACTTTAGCAAATTCTCGAAAAGCAAAAAAAGAAAAGAAATAAAAAAAGCTTTATCAATACGCTCCCTTATACCAAAAAATAAACAAGCTGATACGTGGACCCCCGTGCAATGCCGCGTACATTTTCTAGTTATAAATAAAAAATTTCCCAAATTTTACCTATTTATTTTATTTTTTATTTAACAGTCAGGAAGAATGGGTTCCGGATAAAGGGGTCGTTACTGCGTTCACCCAAATGTGTTTTTTGTTATTTATAATTTTTAATGCCATCGTGTTATTTATAAATTTTAATGCCATTATGTTATTTATAATTTTGAATGCCATTGTGTTATTTACAATTTTAATGTCATTGTATTATTTATAATTTTTAATGCCATTGTGTTATTTATAATTCTTAATGCCAGTGTATTATTTATAATTTTTAATGCCATTGTGTTATTTATAATTTTTAATGCCATTGTATTATTTATAATTTCTAATGCCATTGTGTAATTTATAATTTATAATTTTTAATTTTTTTAATGCATTGAAGCTGTAAGAGTTATATTATTCGCCTTTCAATGTTATTTGCAGTGGAGGTAAAGTGTGGCCCGACTTCTATGGATGCTGTGGTAAAAGTAGCCACTCCTTTCCGAGGCCGCGTCTATGCTGCCGGTCATCCGTACGACTGCTACTCTGTATCCGTGTCGGACGACGGCTATGTCACCCTTTCTATGCCCTTGCACGGAAGACTATGCGGAACTAAAAACATGGTAAGTAATTTTAAATTAGCAAAATATGGTCAGTAATCCGATATGAGTTGGATCGAGTACTAGACGACAGACATAGGCGACATATGATATAGGACATAGGCGACATATGCTATACGACATAGGCGACATATGCTATACGACATAGGTGACATATGCTCGTAACGTGGTGAGACTTTCAGGAATGGTTGAATGCAGATAAAATTATACGTAGTCAGCAGCGACGTAACTAGGAATCTTAGTCCCTTAAATAAAATATATGACCCCCCCCCCCACACACACACACCACCACCACCACCACCACCACCATACACGCTCACACAATTTTCTTTATTTCCCTAAACCTACCAAAATTTTAGTTTTGTCCCACCAAAAGAAAAGCATTTAAGAAAATGCTTTTATTTTGGGAGCCCATTTTCATATGGTTAAATATTTGAAACATTTGGTATCTTCTTTAATTTTCCTTATTTTTCTTTTGCTCTTCTTTTTGTAGCTCCACTAGTGTTCTTAAATTCCTGCTTATTGTTCAAAACTAGCTCTTCTAGTTTTTGAAACATAAGCAGCTTTCGTTATCCAATAACTTGGAAAATTTTTAATCTTCTTCAACTTGGCAAGACAATTAACGAAAACTGTAAGAGCTTTTTTAATAATAAATATATTTTAATACTAAATTTTCTAGTATACATTTTTGTCCTTGAATATTTATATGTATCTTCTATAGTTTACTATATATTTTAAGTGAAAGTTGGACAAATGAAAAAGAACCTTCCTCGGAGAGCTATTTTTTTAAGTTCTTTCGATAAAAAAATTTCAAAATACTAAAATATTAAAATTGTTTTATAAAGTCATTATCTGGATCCTATTTCTGAAAAAACAAAACGAAAATATGTACATTTTTATTAGGTTCGGGGATATAAACACCCAAACTGTTTACATTTTTTATAACGTTCCTTTTCCCCGCAGAGAAACCCCAATCATAGATGTTATTCACATCAAAACTGTAATATGTTGCATTCAAAGTTCTTCAAAAATCGATTGATCAAGTTACGATCAATTAATTGATCGCTGTTGGCATTCCTGCATCTATACAATAATTCGAATTCGGAAATCTGTTGGTATTCTTTTGATCTGAAAATCGTCCTTATTATCTCCCCCCCCCCCTTCCCGAAAAAAAAAACCTTTCCACACTCATTAACAAATTACACCTCTTTAAGAATGCGTTATAATTCATACTTCCAACCAACAGACGTATCAACTTATAATCTGAACATTTAACATACTTTGTGAAGCTATAATTATGCAAATATTTTGACGCACGAAATCTGTCAGAAACGCCTGCTTGGATTGGTTAGAATCCAACAGAACCAATAAAATACTGTAGAAAAACAAAAATCGAGAAAAAATTACCTTCAGCGTCTTTCAATTTATTTAAAGCGACAAATAAAAAAAATATATATATCAGAGCTGTCAGTTTTCCGAGTCGCGTCGAACTTCATTGAAAAAATAGAGATGAAAGAACTTGCTTCGAAATTTTGAGGGAAAATGGTTTAGTGTAAAATAAATAGAATTGACGACGATTTTAAGATGGTCAGCTTGATACTTTGCGATTAAAACAGCAGATTTGATTTAAATATTTTTTCTACTTTGGTAACATTCTAAATTTTTATTTTTACAGACTATTGTATTGAGCAGAGTTTGATAACCCGTGGGTCCTGACGAAATTTCATGCTGCTCACGAACTCAACTGCCAACTCACATTTTCATTTCATCTGCGACCATAATTTATTTATTTGTCAAATTCGATCGCTCAACGAATTATTTATTCATCGTAATCATTAACCAATCGTCAATTTAATACCAATTATTTGTCAAACTCAGCTATTATTCGTCTTTAAGGTTGACATTTGTCGATTTAAAATCAATTTGAATTAAATAATTTGTGATGTGGATAACAGAAAAAAAAATCTGATGTGGGCAGCACTTGACTTTCCCTGCAGACTTATATACACGTTCTCTTTATTTCACTTAAATTTAATTCACTTTTAATTCAATTTTCGTTCTCATTTGGTAAATGAACTTATTTTCAAAGGTGGCGTAGAGTAAATACGGAAAAACTAAAATATCTCGAGAACGGCTAGTTCTAGTGTAATGGAGTTGGTCTTATTCTTTTCCTCGTTAAAAATTACGTATGAAACAAATATTTAATGGATATATTTGAGCATACGTAGTATTTTTATTTTAGATTTTGGCAATTTTTACGAGCCATTTCGTAAAAAAAGGCAAATTATTCTTTTCCGAATCCTGCTAAAACTTAATCAGCACCAGATTATCCTACAAGTAACTTATCTACTAAATTTTGTGAAATTTGGTCAATTAGTATTTTAGCTGGAGTGGATACATGAAATTTTTATGGGACATTTCGCAAAAAAAGGCGGGTTCTGTTTTTACGAATCCTACCAAAAACTAATCAGCACCAGGGTCTCACTCAAGTGACTTACCTACCAAATTTTATGAAATTCGGTCCATTAGTTTTTTAGTTAGAGTGGATACATATATTGCACAGACACACATACAGACATCACGCTAAAAATAGTTTTTTCGTATTCTAGAGGTCTCTAAACGTGTAGATCCGTCGAAAACTCGAGTTGCGATTTTCGACAAGATTCTAATACTTTCCCTATGCATTATCATGTATTGCAGGGAAAGAAAAAACAATCGTCTGCAGGTTTAATTTAAACATAATGCTATTTTATGCATTTTAATTATTATTTTAGAAATTATAATCAAAATTAAAATTTCCGTGAACAGCGTCAAAAGTTTATTTTAACCCCATATATGTCACGATTATTCGTTCATTTCTAATTTGATTATTAAAACAATCTAAATGGAGCCGTTATTGAAATGATAAATATGTGAAAGTTATTGAAATACCAACACATTCAAGGGGTTAATTGAATATATATATATATATATATATATATATATATATATATATATATATATATATATATATATATACATATATACATATATATACATATACACAAAATGATGCTTTAAAAATAATGTGGAGATCAAAAATATATGCGTCATTTTTTTACAGATTTTAGTTATTTTTCTGTAGAAAATTGCCTTTGGCTACAAATAATATGTATTATGTGTGCTTAGCGACAAATTTGGAGAAATATCAAAAACTTGGCAACTTGGTACGACACTAACGAAAATATCGCCAAATCGCCACAAATGACATTAAAATTACGAAAATGTCGCCAAATTGATAAATTAATAATTGACATATAACGACTTTATTGTTTAGCAATGTCTCCTATTGTCAAGTTAGATTTCTGCAAAATATTGGATGCTTCAATATAGTTTTACATGCTGTTCTTCAGAAAAGTATCAATGTTAATGTGCTTTTCAACATTTAAAACACCATGTTATTCATCATTATTTGTAATGTAAATGGATAATATCACCCAATTAGTTTTGGATTGAACCCGGGTTGAAAAAATTAAATACATTGAATCCTATGGAACCCAATTTTTCGAACATTTAATCGAAGTTAAAATTCACAAATTGCTTCGAAAATTTTCGGAAATATTCAAATTATCCCATAAAATATGTAAAAAAAATTCAGCAAAATATAAGTAGTTTCTTAAATAAACATTAAAATAATAATTACACCCATATAATACTAAGAGATCCCGTGACCCACTTCAAAATAAAATACGTCATCCATATTTTTTTCTCAGAATAAAAATGGTGATTTTCAAAGTTTTTTTAACTTTATATTTAGTGTTGCGTCCTAAAACCGCTTTTATTTTTGCGTTTTTTCTGTGCATCTATATTCTGCACCAACACAATTACAATATTTTTTAATTTAAATGATCAATAAACTTTGATTATTTCTACAACGAAGTTTAATTTTAATGGATGCAGAATGTTAAGTGACTGTATGATGAGTTGCATAAGATTTTTGCTGAATTTTTTTCACGCAAAATTATTTTACTCAGGGGACCGGAATAAAAGTGTATGAATGAAATATTCACTGCTTTTACATAGAGAGCCAGACGATTTATATTTCGATGCTTCATTTGAATAAAGTTAATTTTTTTTTTCGATGAAGTTTGAAGATTCCAAGTAAAATAAATTATTGCAGTTCTGTGATAATTAAAAAAATATCACCGTTGAATGCATCGGATTTTAGAGATGATTAAATAAAATTGCATTTCAATTGGAAAGTGTTTCATAATCAATGTTTTATGCATGATTGATCTTTCTTTTTATTTATATATCATAGTTGATTTTTATTTTTTAAATACTCCCCCTGTACGACTTTATATATACGTAAAAACTACTATTTTATCTGCGTGCTATACAGAGAATATTTTCCACGAATTGACAGGTTCTTACCTCCCATTTCTTCTTGACGTTATGTGATAGGTATTGTGAAAATAAAGTAGAATCTCAAGCTTTACAGTATGACTTTCAATGATTTTTTTTTTCTGTGTTTGACATGTATCTCTCGACAGCTGGGCTTTACATGCGCAGTTATTTACAATGGAGCAATTTTAACCGAAAATAATGGAAGTTTTTCAATGTCGTAGTGCGCTGAAATGAAAGGTTTGTACGCCTTTGAAACATTTTTAAACGATATTTTCTGGATTCTTTGTATGATAAGAACACGAAATTGAAAATATTAAAATACCGAAAACAATGGAGAACAACACTCCGTCTGAGAGTAAATCTTAGGTACCATAAATTTATTTCAGCCGTTTTTCAAATCCCTTTTGTTAAAAAGTTTTAAAATTTATTGAAGTCCAAATCTGTAGTAGATAAGATATATAAATACAAAACCCACCTATAAATGGCATTCCCAAATATCAGAATATACTTCCATTGCAGATATTAGTATCCATGGACCGGTTTCACCCTTGCTGACCACATGGAAGAACTGAAATTGTCAGTTCTCACAGAAATTCGCAAAAATTGTGATTTATAGCAATTTTCTTGCTATCATTACAGATATTGGTTATTCCATACTAACGAGCGCATAATAAGCTTGAAACCGCTCCTTGGATACAAATATCTGCAGTAAGAGTGTCTTTAGAGAAGTTATATTACTCTTATTTATAAAATACTTTTATTAGTTACTCTTTGAGAGAATTTAATGTTGTAGTGTTAATTTTCGAAAAATTTAATAGTTAATGTTAGTTTGAATAATTTAATATTGTACTGGTGCTCATTTGAAATATTTGATATAGTGCTGGTGCTCATTCAAAATATTTGATATACTGCTGGTGCTCATTCGAAATATATGATACAGTGCTGGTGCTCATTTGAAATATTTGATATAGTGCTGGTGCTCATTCGAATAACTTAGCATATAACTGGTGCTCCTTCGAATAATTTGAAATATTGCTGATTCTTTTACTAATATAACATGTAATTGGTGCTCTTTCTAATCATACATATTATAGCTTGTGCTACTTTAAATATATAACATATTGTTGGTGCTTCTTCTGATAACAAAGCATATTGCTGGTGATTCTTCTAATAATAAATCATATTGCTGGTGGTCTTTCTAACAATAAAACATTTAGCTCGTGCTTCTTCTAATAATAAAACATATTTATTACTGGTGCTTCTTCTAATAATAAAACACATTGCTGGTACTCCTTCTAATGTAGTATAGCATATTGCTGGTGCTTCGTCTAATAGTATATCATATTGCTGGTGCTGTTTTGAATAATTTGACATAGTGCTGACACTCCTGGATGAAAACGATTTCGAATCCCTGAAATATGTTATTATGGATAGTACATATTTAAAATACAAATAGACATTTTAAAGGAAATTCTGTTATTAAAACATTTGTGCAACAATACAAATTACAGACGAGGCCTGGGTTAAAATTCTCTTTCCCCAAATCGGAACCAATCAGAAAGTCTGAATCTCATCAGTAATATCCACATCTGTCCTTTTCCAAACACAATTTCCCCCCACCCCCTCCACTTTCTAAAAGTTCATTTAAGCACTTCGTTTGTCTCAATGCATCTGATATAATCATCATTATTTATTAACTCTCATTTTCATATGATTACTTTCTAAGTATCTTATCGCATAATCGAAAAACTTAACAAACCCCGCATCATACCACTTTCCCCCTCAAGCTCTCCCTTCGATGCGTCAATTTTCTTATTATACGAACTGTTATTAGCGTTGCGAATTGCGAGAGCTTTGATCAGAAGATATATTTACATAACTCGTTTTCCTTCCAAGACCCAAGAACGGGGATAAAGCAGATCGGAGGGGGGGGGGGGGGAGCATGCCCTTTAGCTTGCTCTCATCAGAATGAGTAAAATGGAAAGGGAAGGGGGGGGGGGGGGTAGGCGGAATAAAAAATTATCATGCACGGAGAACTAAATAATTGATAGGTCGAGCTAAATTTAAATATATTGTTTTTCGATGTTATCGAGGGAAGATGCGACGGTGTTTTTGTAAGTTATGGAGATTTTTTTTATTGGTGGTAAGAAGGGAATGTCAATGCTTTCAACACTTAGGTTTAAATCTTTCAAAAAATCATATATATTAGGGTGTATTAAAGGGAAAGATGACAAGGAATTTCGATTAGGTCTGGGATGTGAGGGTCTCTTAGAGTGCATCCCCATGATGGGAGGGGCTGCGCCGGATCCGTGGAGGAGATTGTTTGGGGGCCCTCTCCTCTAGTGCACCTATCAAGATTTTACTTTTGGTTTTTTTGATAAATAATAAATTAATAATAATTTTGTGGTTATTACGTATTTAACATAATTTAAAATTATAATAGTTCTAATTGATGTAAGATGTAGACCCTAGGCTGAATTTCGAATATAAATTTTGAAATAACAACTGGATATGAGTTCGCAACAAAAATAATTAATTTAATTAAGTCATACGATTGCAACCATAGTTAATTAATTATATAAATAAATTGTAACAATAAGATGTCTAGGGGAATAAAATGACAACGATAAATGATTTAAACCGAGCTTTTTATTGTAAGAAAAAAATAATTGGAATAACTACAAGGATTGTATATATTTTTATTTTAACTTTTGGCGTTTTACTATATTATTACATTTTATTTTAAGTTCAACATGGCTTGTTATTTACACTTGGGAAGTCTATGAACACCCTAATAACTTTATAAGGAAAGGTATATGATGTAGACATTAGGCCTAGAGAAGTAAACGTGCCCGATCGAAAAAGAGTGATTGCTACATCCCTGTCAGAAAGTTTAACAATTAAGGTCAATCATACATAAAGCATTGATTATGAAACACTTTCCAACTGAAATGCAATTTTATTTAAACAGCTCTAAAATGCGATCCATTCAGCACTGATAATTTTTAAATTATCGCAGAACTACAATAAATTATTATATTTGAAAATTTAAAACTTTATCGAAAAAATGAACTTTTTAAATGACGTCATTGAAATATAAATCGGCTAACTCTCTATGTAAAAGCAATGCATGTTTCATTCATGTTACTTTTATTCCAGACCCCAGAGCTAAATAATTTGGTGTGAAAAAAATTCAGCAATTCTTATGGAACTCATCTTGCAATCGCTTGTTTACATTCTGCATCCATTAAAATTAGGCTTCATTGTAAAAATAATCAAAGTTTGATGATTATTTAAACTAAGAAATATTGTAATTGCGTTTGCACAAAATATAGATGCACAGAAAATACGTAAAAATAAAGCGGTTTTAGGACGGATGCAACACTAAATATAAATGTAAAAGAACTTGAAAAGTCGCGATTTTTACACTGGGAAAAAAGATGGATGACATAATTTATTTTGAAGTGTGAAGTGGGTCACGTGATCTCTTTATATAATATGAATGTAATTATTATTTTAATTTTTATTTAAAAAACTACCGAACATATTTTGCTGAATTTTTTTTTTATATATTTTATGGGATAATTTAAATATTTCCTAAAATTTTCGAAGCAATTTGTGAATTTTCACTTTGCTTAAGAAATATTTGAAAAATGTGGTCCCATAGGGTTCAATGTATTTCACTTTTTCGACCCGGATTCAATACAAAACTTATTGTGTGATATTATTCATTTACATTCCCATATGTCCCACAGACCGTCTCAACAACATACTAAAATTTCAGTTTGATAAAGTCATTTTTATGGCAGTTATCGTGCTAGCGGACAGACAGACAGAATGAATGAACAAAGACATAAACACTTTTTAACTATTTTGAAAAGTGTTAAAAAGTTAGGATGACGAACTCGGCTACAGAGCAAGAAGAACGAAATAAGCCAATTATACATTTGTTGAACATGGTCTAATTAGTGGCATCGGAAAAGGTGGGAATGCATATATGGGAGACAGTAAATGCCTGTCAAAAAATCACATCATCAGGGACTGTATCACCTTGACGACTTGTGACTTCAGGAATGGATGAAGCATGTTCAGCGGCGGAATTTCCCTTCCTCCTCGACAACGAACATCATCAAAACACATCACGTTACTGACATAACAAGTGTTGTTGAGACCCAGATCGTCCGACCTACCAGAAAGGTGTAGAAGACCCAGACCGTCCGACTCATCCTGAGGACTTGACGGCCGGGAAAAGAGTTAGCGGAAGCCAACTCCCGGGGCGGCCAACGTCCGACGGTCTGGGGCAAAGTTTATTTAAGTTTCAAAAAATATACATTGAGGTTACAAGGAGTTGTACAAAGAGGTGAAGATGAGTTAACATTTTGATGATTAGATGACATGATTAAATATAGATGACATGATATTTAGCAAGATGACATGATATTAAACATGATGTTTGATGACAGTTGTAGATGATTAGATGACAGGATTGAAGAATGATGACATGTTTAAGAATTGATGACAAGTTATTTTGCGTGAAGACAAAAATGAAAATGAAGACATGAATAAAATTGAGGATGACATTATATAAAATTGAAAAGAAGAAAAATTACATGATATTATGTTGATGGAAAAAAATGGTGGCAAAAAAATGACTAGGGTAAATTACAAAAATATCATTCTACTACTAATGATATATATGAAACCAGTATAAAGTAATAGGATATAATACGAAACATGGTATAATTATTGCTTATCAAGGTTGGTATACAAAACACAAACAACCAACAGCTCAAACAAGGGACAAAACGCACAAGTACTACAACAAAACGAGCAAATAACAAGCAGCTTAAACAAAGACAAAAACACTAACAAACGACGACACCACCGGGAAAGTAAGAGGGAGGAGTCACACCGGCCAGAGATAAAAATTGAAAGCAGAAAAACCCCAGGCTGATTAAGAGATTTTGTTTGAAACTTCTCTTGCAATGAGAACACAGTTTTTGAGTTTGTTAATGGAGGATTTGTTGGAGCAAACACTCGAGAACCAGGTCGCAAAATTTTGGAGAGAAGGTTTAGAGAGGTGAAAAGGTTTGGTAAGGGGGCAGGAAAATACAAAATGATCGGCGTCGCCGAAGGAACCGCAGGTACAACTGGAAGAGGATTTACATTTAAAAGAATATAAATAGTCAGGGAAGGGTCCATGGCCCGTTATAAAATATATAAGGTATTTATTAGTAATTTGGGAGTTGAAATTTACCTTAGGGAGGAAAGTTAAAATTCTAGCCGGGTCGTGGGTACGGGGCGAAATATAATTATTTAGATAGGTTTGCCAAGATTTTAGAATGTCAAATTTATAATGTTTACCAGAAAGGTGTAAGGTAACTGTTTGGATGGCCGCGAAGTGCTACCCAATTTAGACCGGAACTCAGTGGGGTAAGCATCCACAGGGACCGTACCCTCCTTCCCCTACCACCAACCTCTCGGAAGGACTTACGGACCCACATGTTTAACGTGATCGTACTCCGCATGAACACGGCGGCAGTTGTGGCAGCCTGCAAATCCAGCGCGCAAACCACCGGGCTACCGCGCCCGAAATGTGCCAACAGCACGCGGTGTTCCCAGGTGGTTATCCACCCAAGTACTAACCGCGCCCGATGCTGCTTGACTTCGATGATCCTACGAGAACCGGTGTTTTCAGCACGGTACGGCCGTTGGCACACAACAAGTATTGTCAAATTTTATCTAAAAATAACCAAACGAATCTAAAAAATTGACCAAATAATTATAATAATAATAACAAATTCAGCCGATAACTTCATTACTGTTGCAACAAATGGCTTTCCTATTCATTAATGCTATTTATTGTAGCATTAATGAATAAGACAGCCATTCGCTGTCCTATTCATTACTGTTACAATAAATGGCTTTCCTATTCATTAATACTATTTATTGTAGTATTAATGAATTGGACAGCCATTCGCTGTCCTATTCATTAATGTAGCAATAAATGGCTTTCCTATTCATTAATGCTATTTATTGTAGCATTAATGAATAGGACAGCCATTCGTCCATAACAATGATGTCAAAAATGTCTTTTGTAGCAATTTCATTGTCAATTCCTACTTAGTAAACAATGCTATACAATTTTAATTTTTTTTCTATCTCGTTTTGTGGCCGAATTTGTTATCCTAACTTTCTTAAATCTCCGCTAGGGGCGCTATAATATCACTTATTCAGTCACTTTACCATATACAGTCCCAACGTGTACTTTCATGAACCTTCCCTTACAAAGTTAATGAGGGTACTTAAGGGCTTTTTTAGGAGCTCTGTATAGAGAGAAGCCTACTGAGAGTCTTTATATCGATATATATTTAAATAACTCTTGTTTCTTTGTTGTTTGTTTACGATGTCAGAGATTGTCGGACTGGGACAAAATGCATTTTCATTGTATTACTGTGATGATAATAAGTAAAATGGGGAGGGGTGCATTCAGAATCAGAAAGAGCTAGCATTCATGCGAAGAAACAATTATTGATGGGATAAGTTAAATTTAAATACAATGTTTTTTGATGACGTCGAAGAGACAAAGGACGCAAATTGGTATGATATTTTTGTTTCGTGCATTTTCGATTGCTGGTAGAAAATAAATATGTGCTTTCTACGGACAGGTTAAGATATTTTTAATAATATATATATAATAATATACTGGGAAGGGGGTCTAAGGGGATTTAAAAAGAATAAGGAATAGAGAGAACAGACTGAATATAATTTAAAGTATTTAGATTTGTGGTATTATATATAGCTCTGAATCTACACTGTTTTGAATAAGATATTCGTAATTTGACCAATATTTCGCGAACAAAAATATATCGCCAATATTTCAAATGGAACTGTCTTGAGAATAAATCATTGCAGCTTCATAGAAGCATTTCATTCCTGTCCATTTGTTAAACGTCAGAAGACGCGGCTTGTTTATTTAATATAGTTAAGTATATTTACATTTAAGACATTGCTGGTCAGTTTGTAAAATAATTCTCTCTTTTTCTCGACACTAAAGGACATTACATTATTGTAACACTTATCAGAGTCGCATTCTTATTATTATTTGGCCTAGACTATGGGGCCTGCCAATTGGGTATAAGGCATCTTAACGTACAGCTGAAAAATAGTCTGCCCCAACGCAAAAACACCCCAGCCCATTGAACACCCAAACTAAAATTTTGGCCAAAAACAAAATTAAACAGAAATAAACAAACAGACCTCTGGGGAAAATCAAAACAACAAACTCAATCGAAAAAATCAGAGCCGCCTTAACGCTTGCAGAGACACCTGGGCGAAGTAAATTTAAAAAGTGGTTCAATTTTTGAACGTGATTACATTTTATTTTCTACGTTTCCGTGAGCCACTGTTGTGTAGGGGAAAACATTGAAAAAATTGTTTTATCTTATTATTCAAACCGTTAATATCGATACGCCGTAGATTGTAACGCAGTATATGACACTTAATTAAGGCAGTTGTTTCTACAAAATAACAACATAAAAAGTACTAAATCAATTACCATAGCCGGATGAATACAAATGTTCTCTTGTAATGTTAGCCGCAAGAGCTATTGTATTGTTTGTTTCAAAATCACGAACGTAGTTTTGAAGTTTAATTGCCTGTTGTTCATGATAATGCTTGGTAGACATGCAGTTCTTTTCAATCTAAAATTCAATAAATATATTATTAGATAGAGCAATACGTTTGGTTTTAAATGTTCTTTGACCTTATGTTTTTTCAAAGCGACACCTATTAAATGTCCTATGCATGTTATTTTCGTTCTCATTATAATAAATTCCCTTGTAATATATTGGGAAATTATATAATTTATTTTTCCTTATAAAATATTTGAATTTCATTTCGATAACTATGCTGTATGTCTGTTTCTTCTTTCTTTACCTTACATAGTAATTATGGCGTCGAAAATCAGACACTATAACACACACAAATAATATGTAATGATGTCGTCGAAAATCAGACACTATAATAATAACAAATAATATGTAATGCTGGCGTCGTAAATCAGACGCTATAATACACACAAATAGTATGTAATGATGGTGTCGAAAATCAGACACTATAATACACACAAATAATATGTAATGATGGCGTCATAAATCAGACACTTGGAAATATGATCTGCTTCTTGAAACAATTGGATTTACCAAACGTTCAAATCCAAAATTTGACAACTGATAAATGTGTCACGATTTTTCTGTATTTTAGTTTGGAAAAATCTGATATAGGCAACACATAACTTCCCGTATATAATGCGATGAATTTACTTCATTGACTGTGAAAAAATAATGTATAAGACCTACGGCACAATGTTTTTAATGTTGAATTGTACATTTGACGTTTTTCCGGATATCAACATGTAAAACTATTTTGGAGTACTTAATTAACTTATATTTCAGGCCTCTACATGACAATTATCAATATTGATAGCACCTGTAATAAGCTATGTAGTCCATATATTAAAATATTTCATTAATTAATTCATAAATTTGGCGTCATTTTTGTTAACTTAACATCGTTTTTGCAATTTTAACGATATTTTAGTCAACCTGGAGCGAAATATCTCCAAATTGGCGATATCTCGTTAAATTAGTTGCCAAGCTTTATAGGCACACAAAGGGAAGAGCATTTCTTATATATAAATAAATGACTTTTGGGGAATTGTTAGGCCTCAAAATATAAAACTATTACACAAAGTATCTTCTTTTGTGAATGGTACGAACTAGATCCACGAGAATGGTGTTAACAAATTTATTGCATAATATTACATATGATAAGTGAACAGAGTTACAATATTTAATACGTTTTCTAATTTTATGCGATTTTTTTTATAAATTTATTTGAAAAAAATGCAATATATCGAAAACGCTTCATACTAGCGATCTAAAATTATTTCTTCGTCCATATCGTTATACTCTAGCTAACAGTATGCAAAACAATTTACATTGTTCATAAAATATCGTGATAATAAACTTTTAATATCATTTGCTAGTTTAACTATTCTACACTAAACATATCCTTGAGACTTCTTTACACAGGCAAAATTAATAAAGGCTGGTTGTTTTCTTTTCATGAACAAAGTTTTTCGGACAAGAAATATCTTACCAGGAGATTTTCTAATCTCAAACACAGACATTTTACTACCCCACGCTCCTTTTGCAATAAGTCCATGCCATCAGCAATATCAATGCAATAAGCTGCCATCTTTTATACCTAAACTATTGATACCCACGAGCATTCTGCACTATAAGTAATAAACAAAAAATTCGCAAGAAAGTTTCCTACTTTTGTTGAGTTTGTTTGAGTCGTATATCTCAAATAAAAGTTTATAAAAAGATAAGAAATAAAGGAACATCATGATCTCATTTTCAGTATCAATGTCATATGCTACGTAAAAGCTTCAAGGTTTCCTCGCAGTTTTTTGCTGTGAAAGAAATAGTCACTGCATTATGTAGGAAACGGGTCGCCCACATCATGGACTCACTTTCAGTATGTGATGTCATACGCTCGTAAAGCTCCATGGTTTCCTCACAGTTTTTCACTGTGAAAGAAGTACAGTCATTGCATTATGTAGAGAAGGGACCGTCCACATCATGAACTCAATTTCAGTATTTGATGCCATACGATCGTAAAGCTCCATGGTTTCCTCACAGTTTTTCGCTGTGAAAGAAGTATAGTCATTGCACTATGTAGGGAACGGGCCGTCCACATCATGGGCTCACTTTCAGTATTTGATGTCATACGCTCGTAAAACTCCATGGTTTCCTCGCAGTTTTTCGCTGCGAAAGAAGTATAGTCATTGCACTATGTAGGAAACGGACCGCCCGCATCATGGACTCACTTTCAGTATCTGATGTCATACGCTCATAAAGCTCATGAAATGTTTATCCGTGATTGAAACACATTTTGCAACATTTTGTGGCAACGTCACCCAGAGATAGATAGATAAACAGACAGATAAATCAAGATGTTTATATTATTAATATTTCTCATTCTCAATACAAGATTTGCTTTACTGGTAGATTAAAAAGTAGGAGTGACCGGGGTCAAATGTAACATGCGACAATGTGTAACAGTCCCATGTTACCTCACCAGCACACACCTCACCAACACACACGAGCTGCGAAAAACTTCAATGAATGTTGTTAATATTGACATATGTTAGAGATATTAAAAGTTTCACTTTCGATTTGTGAGTGCTAGCCTGTTAAACGTATTTTGACACTCATTAGTAAATTTTTCTCATGGCTTTCTTTATTTTATGTGTTCTCATAATTTGTAGTTAAGCGTACCCATTCAATGTAATTATAATCTACTTTTATATATTTTTCACGTGTTTACTATAATATTTGGCAAATACGTAACGGTATTGAAGAAATATTCTCTTGATTTTTAAAGTTCGAATTAGGACGAAATTACCACAATGCATGTAGGCTATTGTAACATGTTACAATTATCCCCGAATATTTTTTTTGGTTTTATTAATACTTTGAATTGTGCATTTCTTAAAAAAAATATATCGTGTCACAATCGTTATCAGCATTAAAAAATCCTTTTTTCAGATTTCACGCACTTAAATTACAATTCTATCACATTTCATCATAATTGTATCACAATTGTGCCATAATTGAACCACATTACACAATTGCACCCATTTGTATACAATTGTATCACATTAAAATCATGGTCTACATTATTCTAACTATACCTGTCTTTTTATTATTTAAAACTCCACCCGTTGCAATTACCACCACTACCCCCACCACGATAGGACATTTTTAACACAAGGCTGAAGGCAGTATTACATATAAAATCTACTTAAAAATGAGATATTCTAATTAAGATATTTAAGATAATACGAAGTACAGTGCTTTCTTTATCAACTTTGAAATCTTTGTTTTTCTTGTGAAAAAAATAAATTAACTAAAAATAATTTTTCTCAAAATGTTACAATTGCCCGCGGTCTCCTGTGCATTCTTCGCAACTAATTCTGTTAAATTTGCATTCAAAATAATTCAAATTTAGAAACTACTGCCTTCATAGCATGCCAATTTTCTTCCCACAGAATGTGATAGTGATCTAAAAACACCGATATTGTCATATTGTCATGGTGATATATCTTCCGTGAATCCCTCTGCCACGCTGAATTTGAATATTACCTTCCGGCTAATAGAATATCACCCTCAGGGCAGGGCTCGCGTTTCTGTCATAACCAGAGCCGCGTGAACTCATTATAATGCTTCTCAGATTTCAAGGAACGTTTTCTAAATTGGGAAGCGTTTATCAATTGTATCTTGCGCCTTTGACATTCTATGCAAGTTTGTGTTCCAGACAAAGTTCACATTATTTAACTTTATTTCAATACATAGTACATACGGGCAAAGAAGTGATGTCACCGGGCTCATATTCGATGACAGAGTCGTTTTCAGCCCATTCGATAACAACCTGGACCACGCCCTGTCCAGACGATGATCAAGTAAAGTTCATTCCGGTTACGACCGACTCAAATTGGCCGACAAATATTTTTATTTTAAAATAAATTTTAACTCTGAAATAGTCATACGATTTTTTTTTTCTAGTATAATTCAATGAAGGCGCAATCACCAAAGTTTGCTAATAAGTATTTTATATACATGATGCTATCAACCAGAAAAAATTTGAAATTCAAAATAATAAGTAAATAAAATTAAAAAACATAATATATTGTACTCTGTTGTTTATAAAACTTGTTTCTTTTCTATTTCAAAGTGATTCGTAAATATAAAAAACAAGAAAGATCAATCATACATGACGCATTGATTATGAAACACTTTCCAACTTCAATGCAATTTCATTTAAACATCTCTAAAATGCGATACATTCCTCGGTAATATTTTAAAAATTATCACAATACTACATTAATTCATTATATTTGAAAACTTAAAAGTTCATCGAAATAAAAGAACTTCATTCAAATGACGGCATTGAAATATAAATTGCCTTGTTTAAACATCTCTAAAATGTGATACATTCCTCGGTAAGAAGAGCGTGCCCATACTCCGCGTAGACACGAAAATAGTTTTGGGTAGCATCTATGATCGAACTCAGTGCCTCCGAGGGCGATCCTCTTGAGTTGACCACTGGACTACCTCTGCTCACAATTTTGATCTTCTTCTTCGACTCAGACCGTCTGAGCTACACGAAGGTGTAAGGTATCTGTTTGGACGGCTAGGATAGTGCCACCCAAATTAGGCCGGAACCCAGTGGGGGAGGCATCCACAGGGACCGGACCGTACACTTCTTTCCATACCACAAACCTCTCGGAAGGACTTATGGACCCACATGTTTAACGTGATCGTACTCCGCGTGAACACGGCGACAGTTTGGGCAGAGGCGCGAATCGAACTCAGGTCGTCCGAATGCAATCCCCGGCGGCTAACCACTAAGCTGTCGCGCCCCACAATTTTTATCTGCACTTCAAACGTAATCAATATCAACACATTTTGTGATAAAATTAAAAAATACATCATCTACTCCGACGTTATAGTTTTCTCAAACCCGCCAAAAGACATTTTGAGAATAAATGGAGTGTTACAACTGCAAAGAAAACCCCTAAAATATATTTAACCGAAGCAATACCCAATTTCACACCTACTGAGTTCTGTCCGAAAAGCCTTTACAATTTCTTTTTTAATGTAATCAAGAATGCTACTTGTTAACGAGTTCAGAACAAAGGTTAAATAAATCTGTTGAAAAATCACTAGTGTAATTATCTCCCCACTTTATAAATCTCATTAACAGACATTAGAGGCAACTTTAGTGGAACTTTGTTTATAGTAACTGTTATTTTACACGGTATTTTAAATGATCACAGAGGAAATACGGATTCTCACTCGAACGCGTTACGAAATTCATGATAATGACCAACCCCCAAATTCTCGCTTTCACATCACTACGGATACGTATTGGAGTATAAAGTACAAAATCAAGTTTTTAAGTGATATGCATTCGTTGGATTACATATAGGTACGGATAACACTCATGTTCAAAAGTTAAGCAACAAAGTGAAAAAAACTGATAACGAGAAAGGTATATTCGATATCTTTGAAACTTTCACAGATCATGTGGTATAACAAAAGACACTAGCGTGGGCAAATGCAAAAAAAATTACCAATAAATAATAGGGATAAATGAAAATATGTAAATTTTGTGGCTACATATGCAATTTTTGTTTCTTCAGCCGAATATGCTAATTTTTCCGTGTGTTGCTTAACTTTTGGACATGAGTGTATTTTTGCGTATATAAGCATTAACAAATTTAGTTTTCACAATCCAAAGGAAGTTTTTCTGAATAGAAGAAATCGTCTGTCTTTATCCTGCTATGTCAAACTTTATAGAAAAACTACGCACTCCGCCCTGCTCGTTACGTTCGCCAACTCCAGGGAGCTCTTCTCTTATAATAATTTGAATATTACCATGGTAACAACATTAATATTCTCACCTTCCTGCAACTGCTTTAAACTACACCCCTCCGCAATGTTGATATTTGGCATATATCTTTCAATAGTGAACTTCACTACATTTTAAGCTCCAGAAGTTATGTCTGCTACATATATTTTATGGTCCATCAGCAGTTGCAGATCTTTTTTTTTATTTATGTAAAAGAGGCAGTTAGCATGCTAAACATTCTAAAAACCTCTCATCCAATTTTTTCTAAAAAAAAGCCTCTTTTAATGCTTATTTTAATTGTGCCTTTAACGTTTGTACTTCTATTTTGGCTTTAGTTACTGAAATAACTTTATCTTTAACCTTGCTTATGAGGCAGCTTATTCTTTCGAGTTGATTTATAAAATATTTTCCCATATTCGCCATAATTTCATTCATCCAAATACTGACCTTGTTCCCGTTTCTGAACTTACGCCGTATAAATCTAGTCTTCCGTATCACCTAGAGATTTTTTTGTCCTCTTATTCATTTTTGCCATGAATTTAAGTTTAAGCCAGCTCATTCGACCGTTACTACTTATTTAATCGCATCCGTTCGGATAAATATATAAATAAAAATAACTTTAAGTGCCAGGCTGGGATGTACGTGTCCCCCTTTTGTCTCCTGATAATAACTTTAAATTTCATATTTGCAGTACTAAACGTACTGTCGGTATTCGTTTAGCTGAACATGTTTAGATGTTAAAAATGGTAAACTGTCTACGGCTCTTAGTATGTTATTAACGATAATTTCCATCCTATCTTTGATAAAACTTTCCTTTTAATCAGTTGCAATAACCTCCGTAATATTTTCCTTTATGAATCAACATTTTATTATTTATCTTTACCGTAAGTTTATTTTTAATTTCGATCCAGTTCAGACCCTGAGTTATGCTTGGCGACTCGTTTTCAACTTCCTACGCGTCAAACCTTTACAGGATTTTCTGAAACTTTTTTCAATTATTGAAGTTTGTGTTTCGACGGCATTCAATTTGGTTACGAATCTTCAACTTCATTGTAATTTGTATTTTATAATTGTTTAAATTTTGAATGCCTTGTTTTTTGAAAAATGTAACAAATGTAAAATCGTAAATTAATGACATGTAAATTTTACTTGGCGGTTCTGGCTTATATGTAAGCACTTGTTTGCACTATATTTTCACTTTGCCATTGATGAAGGGTATAGTTATGCCGAAAAGCGCTTTGACCGTGTTGTTTTTGTACCTCGAGGAAAAGAGATTTTATTAAAGGACTTTTAAACCTATTTTTGGTAGTCTTTGATTTTAAAATTATTCTAAAAATCGTTATCAGAAAAACAATTTTCGTATTATTTTTTTTTCATTGTTTATAAGAATCAGCAATAAAACGTATAATTGTTACTACATTAATTAATGCCTTTTAATCGCAATTACTTATGACAAGCATAGTTGCGAAAGTATCTCTTTATAAGAATCAACACTAAGACATAATTGTTAACTGCATTAATGATTATATTATAATCATAATTGTTTGTTACAATCATAGTTGCGAAACGCTTTGTGACAGCAACCAATCACAAAAATGTTAGAAGTCAGCTCGACCCATTAAATCTTTGACCATACTGACAATGCCAAATTTTATATTAATTAATATTTAATTAAATCTTAAATCAAAATTTTAAAACCATATTTAACATCAACAGGTTCATATTAATCCATATGTAACATTTCAAGACTGTGCGTTTTTCCGTCTGTTCTCAATACTGAGGCAAAAATTCGCAGATTCTTTTTCAACGTAGAGAGACACTCAGAATACATTGTATCTATCTCCTACGCCAACAATGTTTCACAGAATATTTTGAAATTTGATTGACATTGACCAATGTCTTTCGTCCAGATATCTATTGATTATATAGCTATTGGTAAAAACAGATGTATTCAGTAATTTAGTGTGAAAAAACGCGCTTATCTGGAAACCAATATCTAATACGCCTAATGACGCCTAATATCATAATAACAATTTTTAGATACAAGACAGCTGGCATTATTAAACATAGGACCATTTACCTTTGCAAATATTTCAATGTCCATTTCCAACCATCAATGCATTTACATATTTGACAATAATTCAACATTATCGCTGAATATTGAGATGCAAAACACAGTAATGTAACTGAGATGTAAAATACAGTAGTGCAGTTGAGATGTAAAATATAGTAGTGTGGGTGAAATCTAGAATACATTAGTGTAGGTGAGATGTAAAATACAATAGTGTAGATGTGATGTGAAATACAATAGTGCAGGTGAAATGCACAGTACAGTAGTGTACGTGAGATGTAGAATATACTAGTGTAGGTGAGATGCAGTATACAGTAGTGAAGGTGAAATGTAGAATATATTAATGGTGGGATCTAATATATATTAATGAGCTGAAAATAAAGAAAAGTGGAAGGACTCATATTCTGTACTGCAACATCATTAAAAATTTAGTATTAAAAAGTTTTTATATAGAGAAGACTTTTATACTGGGAGCCACTGATTGAACCTTACAGAATATAATTAATTTACTTACTTATGTGGTGCACAAAATAAGAGAAAGAAAGATTGGGTGAATTTAGTTAAACACATTGCGTTGATACTTTGAAATGCCGCTAATAACTCACCATTAAACCTTTAGTACGAGTTCCTGGAATAAAATATATTACCATAATACCACACAATTAACTTTACCCATTTTAACTTTAAAATATATATTTATTAAGCACCTTATAATCATAATTAGATTACAACAATTATACTTATATATTTACGGAGAAGACTGGACATGTGAGACCAGGCGTACAGAAATTCCTAAGCTGACTATGACCTTCTATATATGTTATTAAGCACACGCATTCTTGTTGTCGTTAGACGTTTGTAGATCATTGGTTGTTGAACTACCGTATTATCACTGCACAGTATCAGTAACTTGATGCAAAATCGTCTGAGGCTGTGTGGAACTTAATGCATCTCGTCTATTCTGATTGCACTGCATGAGAACCTGTATGCATATCTTTATACACCTGTGCCGACTTTTATGCATATCTGCATCCAAGGACGTATCCAGACATTTCATTTCGGGGAGGGAGGGGAGTCCAAAGTACAGTGAACTTTCAATCCAAAAAAAATTTTGAAAAAAACTAACTAAACTTGACTAAAACTTGACTAAATTGATACTGGATCATAATTGAACGAGAAAACACGAGAGCACAGGCAAGGACGTATCTAGAAATTTCATTTTGAGGGGGGGGCTCTATGAATACGTCATTGTCTGCATCCCGACTATAACTGCGCTCTCCAACTATATTTTCATCTATTACTGATCTCTCTGTATTTTACATATCTGTAGAACCTTTTGCATGTCTATTCGACTCTAACTGTTATCTCCAACTATATTTCTCAGATTATTTTTTTATATCTGAATCTGTAGAATCTTCTGTCGGTTGCCACCTCTTTTTGAAGTCTGATACGCCTCTTCGGCTATCATTGGTTGACTTCAGGGCGATGCGACAACACATCTCCCCTATTGGTTGATTTTTGAACCAATCTCGTGGTTTCATATTTAGCCCCTTTTTTATGGCTTACTGACCTCTCGGATCAGGGCCGCTGTACAACTGGCGTCAACCAGACTGGGCCCTTTATTTGGCCTGCTAGATATCATAAATAATCCTATAAGCCTGTCTACGTGTATTCTGGTCTCGCAACTTCAAAATATCATTTTATTTTCTATCTTTTAGATTCATTTTTTTAATATGAACTGTATAATATATGTAATACTCTTCTTGTTTAGTTTATCTCATTTCTAAATATTTTCTAATCTTCAGGGAAACGGAACGTTCTTCAACAGTGTGGTAGTGCAGCATCATCCGTTTGTCCTCAGAACGTCAGATCGCCGAATTGATGTTGCCTGCGACTACGAGGAAATGAAACTGAAAATAAGGGGTGGCAAGGGAGTGAGACAAGGGTAAGTGAATATATTAAAGAAATTATATTCAGGTATTTATCGACCATGCCCCCTCCTAAAAAGACCTGAGATTGAAACCGAAAAAGAAAACGTTTCTGGCGCATTCGTAAATTTTTGTGAAAAATGTATGATGTGCAGTATAATCGTTATATAAATTCGTGAAAAATGGCATCAGCAATATGAATGATTTACCAAAAATATTCTTTGAGTGAAACGATTTCTTTCTTACACTGCATTTTTACTTTCCTTATATGCATAATGTATAAGGAAAGTTTTGTGACGGGGTCGAAAATTCGAATTCGAGTTTTTGACGGAAGAGCACGTTTCAAGCATCCCTGATCACGAATCAAACATTTTTGAGGTGATGCCTCTATATGTGTGTGTGCGTGTGTGTATGTGTGTGTCTGTTTGTCTGTGTGTGTGTGTGTGTCAGTGAGTCTGGGGAGAAGATATCTCAAAACGAATGGAGCGATTTGAATTAAATTTGGTACAAAAATTACAATCCGTGAATACTGGAAGCCTATTGTTTTTAAACTCAATCGAATGTTCAGAATCCCCCCTAAATTTGTGAGTGGAATTTTGAAAAAATCATCAAAAAATCAAAACCTTTAATAAAGTTACTCAAATAAACATTTCTTATGTAATGTTTCCTTAGAAAACGATTGACAAAAACTTTAGGAAGCTAACATTAACCGTTCTCGAGATATTGCACATTTTTAAAATAAATTCATCAAAAAGTAAAATAAAAAAAATATTAACTCTTAAGAAACATGTTCACTTTTCATATGTAATATCATGCCATAAAGTTGGTGATATTATTCTCGTGGATCTAACTCGTTCCATTCACGAGAAAAAACACTTTGAGTAATACTTTTGTATTTAAACGCCAATAATCATTTATCTGCTATAAGAATAACTTATTTCTCCATCCATAACGCTTGGCGAGATTTTGGCGACGAATTTGGCGGAATGTCGCCAACTTGGCGACTTTTTTAAATGTTGCCAAATTAACGGAAATCTGACCAAATGGATAAAAATGACGCTACATCGATGAAAATGACGACTAATTAAAGAAAATTCAATATCTTGGGAAGAATATAAGTATCTACTATAAGAATAACATTTTTTGACTGTAAAAGTAGTAAATTCATTGCATTGTATAAGGAAAGTCATGTGCTGCCCACATCATATTTTTTTTACTTTCTCGTGGTACAGAGAAAATATTGTTTTAACTAAAATTTAGTTCGTGCGAAAACTTCGAAATGTGTTATAAATTTTATATTTTATTAACATGGTAGCATAGCACAACGTTTGATACAATCGTGCATAAAAGGGTTTATTTATGGCCCAATAATCACGAGAGATAATAATTTCAAAAATAGTTGTAAAAAATGGTCGTGTGACGTCATTAACCCCTTTTAGGAGGCAAGTTACCCCAGTGGGTACATTGTGAAATACGGTATCAATCGAAAGGTTTTTTTTTTCAAACCCTTTAAGGTGAAGGGTAACACGTTATAGTTATTTGGACTCACGATATCGATTACGCATTTGGACTCACGATATCGATTTTTCAAATTTTTTTCTTGTAAAATTTTAAGCAAAAATAAATTCTGGTTTGAGAAAGTCGAGTTGACCACACTTCAGTTAACTTATTTTGCAGTTACAGTTATTGCAACATAACCTGTTTATGAAAAAAAAACATATTTTTAGATAAATCGTTTACGTTTTGTCAAGTTAGTAATCTAACGGTTAACTTGCTATTGGATGCAAGGAATATGTCATTGGATGCACGGAATCTTATGCATGGATCACTGAAATACCCAGAATAATATTTTGTTTTATATCATAGTTTTTCAAATCACAATTGTCCCCAAATATCATAAAACTATCGCAAGATTATCCGTCAGTTTTCAAAGAACTTTGGCAATGCAAACCAAGTACTGAATCTGCTGTTGCTTCCTTTCAGTTCTCCATCTTCCCGTTAGACATTTGATGCTCTGTTCTGCAGACACCAACGGATTTTCAGAACTTTTAAAGCTTACGGTGAAAATATTTAGTGCATTTCTTGCGTTTTAGATAAACGAATATCATTTAGGTACTGCATTTTTTTTTACTTGCAGTTAAAACTGCAATAACATAGAAACGGAAAACTACAGAAAAAATTCAAATACAAAAATGTAAGAATGCATAAAATCTGCAGTTGTAAAATGTAAAACTGAAAAATCAAGCCATTGCAAAACGTAAAATATTTATCAAAAATGATATTTTTTAATAAATCCTTTACATTTTGTTATGTATTTTGTAAATCATAATGAGACATTAAAATATACAACACAAGAAATTTAAAAAGGGTGTCTTCACATGGTAGCAAATGGTGTGCATACTTCATTTTGATGGAACTATTAAACATTTTATTGTCTTTGCATACTTATTTTGTACACTCACATGAATTTTCGAAAAAAAAAAAACTAAATTACCATCTCAAGAACCAGAAGTGAAAATACTTAATAAACCCCATCCGTCCTCTAAAATGCAATATTAAATCCATATCAATCATCATCAAAGCTCTATCTATAGCCAATCCTGATAAATAAATGGTTCAAGGAAATGTTTTGAGCCAGAAGTGGAAATCCTTACATAATTTCCCACCTCTACCTGAATGTAATGCTGAATCCATATCAGTTACCATCTAAGCTTTATCTATAGCCAATCTTAACAAATATATGTTGTTAGGCCGTACCCTCTGGAATCTTGGGTGTGGGCTCAGAATACAAGAATAAGTTAAAATTTCTAGCTAACTAGCACATAAACAGCTTTAACAGGAACAATATACAGTAAAACAGCACTTAAATGGTCCACTAATTTAAAAAAATAACCGATACCATTCTAAAAACATTGACAAAAATCACAGTTTAATGTAGCTCGTATCATGTGAATTGTTTTCCAATTAAGTGAAGACACCTTTTTAGAGACTCTCCGTAAAAACTTCTGGAAATCTCTCATATCACGTAGAATATTGGTTATTTTGACGTGTTTCTCGAAATTCCGAAAACTCGCCAAATTTGCGATAAAGCGCCAAATCTGGAAGCCCTTCTTCAAACTTTGGCTTGTGGCTACCCTAGACTGGCGTCATGGAAAATGATGTTTGTACGGGTGTTTTCTTCGTCTGGTCTCCGAAAGAGACGAAAGTCGAAAGTGAGAGGGGGGGGGGGGGGGAAGGAGACTCCGAAGCGCTTTACGAATTCGCAGCAATATTTCAAGTCAAATGAAAAATTTTAAACCGAAAATGAGAAAATTCGGCAATGGAAACTCGTAGTAAACCTCCGAACCTCCCCTGGAATTTAATGATGAATTTGCATCAGACATTTTCTAATCTCTTTTTATAGCAGATCCTGAAAAATAGATGTTTTAATGGAAAACTCATAGTATGGCAAAAAACAATGGTATGGCAAAATGTTTGATCCCCCTCTCCACCAATTAAGTCTCTGGTTGCCCCCAAGTATCATAAAACTACGGTCAGAACAAACACGCCAGTTTTAAAGTTTGCGAAAACATCCAATGAACTTTGGCGATGGAAGCCAAGTACTGAATCTGTTGTGGTTTTCTTTCAATCCTGCCATCGAGGTTTTGGTGTTCTAAAGACACCCCAGCAACTTTCTCAGGATTTTTTATAGCCTGCAGAGAAAAGAGTTATGACGTTTCAAATGACTGTTTTCGTGGATCAGTGAAGCGAAAACAGATCTCCAATTCAGTTCGGTGGAACACAGATGGACAAGCACATGTCAAAATTTACGTGGGAGAATTCTAAGCAACTTTGCCTGTGAAAACTCTTGTAAGGAAACAATTTGGGTGGTATTAGTTATGCATATCTCGTATTTTCTCCAGTAAAATACGCAAATTAGATATGCATATGACATCTGCAGTTTACTGTGACTTTCATGAGTGCATTTTGGTGGTACAGTGACCGCCGGTTATAAGATTCAGTGGTTATAAGAAACAGCCGTTTATAAGACCCAAAACGACAGAAACAAATACAAACTTCGTTTTAACATTATAATTGTGTCGCTTATAAGAAACACGATTCCGCTTATAAGAAACAGTTTTCTACAGAAAATGTGTTGTTTTACTTGCGACGCGGGTGTAAAAAAAAAATCGATTTGTTTAAGGTTAACTGAAGGACGAGTTGTTATCTCTTGTCTCTGGGCGTACGGAGAGGGGGTGGGAGTTTGCTATGTAACAAAGGATGCCAGAGAATTTCTCCGTTGAAGACCCAGACCGCACGACCAACCCTAGAGTATACGGTAGCAACATGTGCGGCCGGAGAGAATTTCTCCGTAGAAAAGCTTGGGGGAACAACCCCAAACCAGTAAGAAACGAGTTTTAATCTTTTGTCAGTTAAGGAAACGTACTGATAAGGAAAGACATCTTTGCTTATGCACTCAAATAAGATTCGTACAGCTTTAGTTAGTCATTTCATGTTTTGCTAGTGGAAGCAGGACGCGGACTCCGAGTCGGCATCTTCACGGATTACGCAAAGCTTAACACCTCTATTAGAAAAATACGCTCCTCATCAAATTTTTAACATTGGCGAGAATGGGCTTTATTTTAGAGCGATGCCCGAGTATACAATGATGTTCAAAAATGATCTATCCTCCGTTGGAAAAAAAACCAAAAAGATCCAGTTACAGTTCTGTTAACAACAAATATGACGGGAACTGTAAAAAAAAGCCCTTTAGTTATTGGCAAAAGCAAACTAATATTTTACTTATATACATTTATCTTTTAAATTCTGTAAAACTGTGCTCAATAGTTAGTATTTACAATGGAAGAACGATATTTAAAAAATTTCCGGATTTAAGAAACAACTGCTTATAAGAAACAAAACGAGCGAAACGAACGTGTTTCTTATAAGCGGCGGTCACTGTAGTACCACCTACGTTGCTTATTATTTACTGGGTTCGTTGGCAGGGATGGATTGGCCATGCAAAGTCTCATAGGAAATTCGAAAATTTTTTATTTCCTATGCAGCTACAGGTTCTCTTTTGGTCAGCCTCACTGGAAGGAAGTTGTGTGCTTCTGTTATGAAATTTAACCGTCTCCTGGGAAGTTACCGGTCTGTCTAGTGTCCCAGCTCAGCGCACAATAATAAAAGGGCCGCAGTATCCGCGATACTTATTAGACCAAGTTTAGAAACGAACTTGGCTTGTAAAGCATTAAATTTTACAACAAGATACCGGTTGTTAAAAAAAATACCGGTTAAATTTTATGATAGTTATGGTTGGAAAAAATGTATCAGCATAGATGTCGTAGAACGTGTAGTTTTATCCGACTACATTCAGTCGCAAATTTTATCTGTAAACATTAATTTACACCACATAACGATTTTAAAAAGTATTTATTTTACTGGAGTTATCTTCGATCAATGTATATCAATAAAAAAATGGCGGGACGCAGCACGCTCAATTTCTGTCCGACCATGTTCAGAAACGAACTCGGGCTGTAAAACTTATATTTTCACTACATATATAAATTATAAAAAAAATCGGTGAAGTTTTGGAGTAGTTAATGTTGAACAACATATATCAGAAAAGGAAGCGTAGCATTTGCAATTTTTTTCAGACCACGTTCAGCAACCAGACCTGTAAAACATTTATTTACGTCATATACCAAATTTTAAAAACATCGGTTACGTGTTAGGCGAGGTGTCGTCGAACAAAAACAGGCAAAAGTAAATCACGTCCACCTCAAAGGTGAGAAACTTAGTCACTTCTTTCTCTCTTTTCAATTGTTAAGTCAGTACTTATTTTTTATTAATCAAGTTGCAGAAATTACGCAACCTGGACCGTACGATTTGTCTTTACAGTTTGGAACACCAAAATGTGCAGTCGGTGAAAAAATAGACACCCAAACACAAAGATGAATCGACAGACCACCCGGATCCACAGGATAAAGAAAGGCGCCGACTCCAATATACAGCGAGCGCAATCCCAGGGTAACCAAAGGAACACCAGACCCACACTCAGTCCTGCAAGGCCCGATACGACCAACCCCCGGGAGGAACGTCAATGAAGACAGCCATAGAGACCAAACAGTACACCAAAAAGACAGCCAACAGACCAAACAGACAGCCATAGAGACCAGACACTTGCATAGAGACAAAACAACCAAAGTTGTAGGAGTTGAACTGCATATGGCTTTTAAAATTCGTAAAATCGATTTATGCACACAAAAGCAGCATGTTTTAGGAGAACGAACCAAAATAAGGGTAAAAAATTTTGCTAAAATGAGTGTAATAGTTCAAATACTTTTGTTGTCATCGCAGTTATCTGATATTTTATTCTGACGACCACATAATAAACATGAAACTGGTCCATGGATGATGTTATTTACAATGGGAGCAATCCTAAGGATGATTGCGTACAAACTAACCATATCTTGCTGATTATATATCTATGAGACTAAAAGAAACATATTTTGACATCGTAATCTATAAATGTTTCCAACTTTGGTTCAGGGACTGTTTAGGAACACTCGAAGCAAAGTTTGAATATTTATGTCACATGATCCTATTTTGCAATAAAAGTAACATAAGATGGAACATCCCAATCTTATATAATATTTCCCTTGAAAAATTCTTTTCACATATCTTATTTTCTTGTCATTGTTCTGTTCTTTTTCCACATCCCTCATCTTGGGATCGCTGCTTCAGATGACAGATGGACCCACCGCGGTTGAATGTGGGTTGCGTTGCAGACAATAGCGCCATTTTCCTGTGACGCAAAGATAGCCCCCTGACGGTGATGACGCAGTTGAAGAATAATAGTAAACGCATATACCGTTGACAACTGAAGAAAATGAATCTTGACGGATTATGGTGATAGGTGATACCGAAAAGTTCTAAGAAATCTGAAATGGGAAAAAAGATTGTCAGATTAGGAACAATAGCAATAATGAGAACATATTTGGTAAAATGAAATTTTGTTTCATTTTTTAATGGATGTTTAAGAAAAGTGTCTATTTCTGACGGTACGCAATCGTGGGAATGTTTTAGTGGATAAAGTATGAAAGAAATTTTCTTTTTTACGTTCTTTACCATGCATCTATATATAAATATATATAAATTTGAAAGTATTCCTGGTTGTTTTGTGTGAAAATACACAGTTTTTTAACTGGTTTTCTTTTTTAAAATGTGGGTTGATTATTCTATTTTTTTTTAAGATAATCGTGTCCCTGTTTTGGAGTTTCTAGGCTCAGGGACTGGCGAATTCTTAATAAAAGCACTTCCTTTCCACATATTTTCTTGATGCCCCCTCCCCCCCCTAAAAACTTTATTTTAAGAAAACATTTCTTAGTAAACGGAATTGAATGGTTTTTATTTCGTTGAAAAGTTATTAGAGAAGTGTAGAGTAAGCAGAAGATTTTCATATCGCATCTAAATAAAAAAAAATTACTGGAGTGTGGTTTAACTCGACTTTCTTATGCCAGAATTCATTTATAAGTAACTTGTGGCGTTTTTGCAAATTTCACAGGATTTTTTTTTAAATCTGTATTATTGGTCTAAATGCTTACAATTATAGCATGTTGCCCTTCATTTTAAAGTGTTTGAATAAATATTTCAACTGATACCAGGTTTGACAATGTACCTCTCGTGTGTGGGGGGGGGGGGGGCGGATGATACCATTAGCCCTCCCAAAGATGACTAATGACATCACGAAGACAAGAATTGTATCCCGGCTATTTTTCACTACAGTGATTGAAAATGTTAAGTTTCATGAACATTGAGCCATAAGTAACCCATTTCATGCATAATTATTTTAAATGCTGTCCTATGCTGCCATGTTAAAGAAGACAGACGAACATCACTCTAAAAAATAGCCAATACTTGTTCGGGAAGTCCTAAAATATATATTGGCATCAAAACCTCGACATGGAAAATTTTCGTGAAAACAATACTTTATACTATATTCTATAATATGAGAAAGTAAAAATCTGATGTGGGCAGCACATGACATGCCCTGCAGACTCAAATTCATTTTTTCTTTATTTCTTTAATAATTCGTTAAATTGAGTTTAATTGCACAAAATAATACTAAACTTGCATTTTTAATTCAATTTCTGTTTTTACTTGTTAATTGGACATTTTTCCAAAATCGGCATAACTAAATACGAAAATCTCAAATATCTCGAAGACGGTTAGTCCTAGAGTACTGGAGTTGTTCTTATTCTTTTCCTCATCCAAAATTACGTATAAAATAAGCATTCAATTGATATATTTGAACATACGTATATTTTTTTAGCTTTTGGCGATTTTTGAGGGCCATTTCGTAAAAAGGGGCAAGCTGTTCTTTTCCGAATAATACCAAAATCTAATCAGCACCAGAGTATCCCACAAGTAACTTATCTAGTACATTTTGTGAAATTTGGTCAATTAGTATTTTAGCTAAAGTGGATAACTGAAATTTTTACGGGCCATTTCGAAATAAAAGGCGGGTTTTGCTTTTACGAATCGTACCAAAAACTAATCAGCACCAGGGTTATACTCAAGTGACTTTCCTACCAAATTTTATGAAATTCGGTCCATTATTTTTTAATTTAAAGTGGATACAACATTGCACGGACAGACACACAAGCAGATACACAGACACACACACAGACGTCACGCTAGAAATAGGTTTTTCGTATTCTAAAGGTCTCGAAACGTGTAGATCCGTCAAAAACTCGAGTTGCGATTTTCGGCATGATTCCAATACTTTCCCTATACATTACCATGTATTGCAGGGAAAGTAAAAATGTTGAACAAAATAATTTAATAAACGATATTATATTTGGAATTGTTTCATTAGTTACTTCCACGAGATAGAAAGAATTACTCAAAGGTTGCTATAATCGAATTCTGCGATAATTTATTTTATTTTGGAAATAAGGGCTAACTGCTTATACATCTACGCAAATAATTTTTGCCACTTATTTTATCGTCTTCACTTCACACGATATTTCTTATTTCTTATAATCTAATTTGCAAAGGGGACTTGAAAATTGTTTGATTTAAATGTAGATTTTAAGTTAATTTTCTTTTCATCACGATACTTTCCTTATACATTATGTATATAAGGAAAGTAAAATGGACTAGAAAGTTCGTAATTCTCATTCTATATTGAAAAACAACATAACGTAATTTAAGTAATTCTGTGCATGAATGTAATGGCATACCTGTTAATACATCTCTTTTGCCGCAATCTAGAAAATGTCTCGAAACCCAGTTTCTGCAGATTGTTATTTGAGCCCCAAATTATATTCAGTATTCTGCAATTCGTATCCGATTTAAAATAGTGTGTTAGTAGCCAAATGGACTTGGATTCACCTCCGTTTTTATTTTAAAATAGGAAGACTTTCATATAATTTAAGTAATTTCTTTCATAGCTGCTGCACTGTAAAACATTCTGTCACCTTTGTTCATTTTTACTTTCCTTATATACATAATGTATAAGGAAAGTATTGCGACTGGGACGAAAATTCGAATTCGAGTTTTCGACGGGAGAGCACGTTTCAAGTATCCCTGATCATGAATCAAACATTTTTGAAGTGATACCTGTGTGTGTGTGTGAAAGTGTGTGTGTGTGTGTCAGTGAGTCTGTGGAGACGATAACTGACGAACGAATGGACCGATTCGAACCAAATTTGATACAAAAATCGCAATTCGTAAACACTGGAAGCCTATTGTTTTCATACGTAATCGAATGTTCAGAACTCTCCTAAATTTTCGAGTGAAATTTTGAAAAAATCGTCAAAAAACCAAAACCACTAATAAAGTTACGCAAATAGACATTTCTTATGTAATTTTTTATTAGAAAACGATTGACATAAATTTTAGAACGCTAACACGACCCGTTCTCGAGATATTGCACATTTTTCAAAAAAATTATCAAAAAGTCATATAAAATAAAAAGAAATATTTCCTATTGAAAAACATGTTCACTTTTCATGTGTAATACCATGCGATAAATTGGGTGACATCATTTTCGTGTATCTAGCTCGTTCCATTCATGAATAAGAAAGATCCATCATGCTTAAAGCATTGATTATGAAACACTTTCCAACTTCAATGCAATTTTATTTAAAAAAAAAGTCGAAAATGCAATACATTCCTCGGTAATATTTTAAAACTTATCACAATACTACATTGATTTATTATATTTGAAAACTTAAACCTTCATTGAAAAAAATGAACTTCATACAAATGACGGCATTGAAATATAAATTGCCTGGTTTAAATATCTCTAAAATGCAATACATTCCACGGTAATATTTTAAAAACTATCATAATACTACGATAATTTATTATATTTGAAAACTTCATCGAAAACAACTGAAATTAATTCAAATGACGTCATAGAAAAAATAACACGCCTGGATCTCTCTATAAAAACAGAATTTCATTCATAACTTTCTCCCATTCATTTCATTCATCACAATACTATAATAATTTATTTTATTTAAACATTTCATTTAAGACCATGGAGCTACAAATAATTAAACTCTATGCTTAAAACTTCATCGAAAAAAATCGTCCTTCTCTTTATAAAATCAATTAATATTTCATTCATATCAGCCATGCAGACTCCATGGACTAAATTATTTTGGGTTAAAAAAATACAGCAATTCTAATACAACTCATTCTACATATTTTGCTGTTTACATTTCACATAGGTAAAAAATAGGCTTAGTTGTAGAAATAATCAAATTTAGATGAGCATTTAAACTCAAATATATTGTCATTGCGTTGTTTCAGTATGTAGATGCACAGAATTTAAGCAAAAATAAAGTAGTTTTAGGACGGATACAACACTCAATATGAATTAAAAAGAACTTTAAAAAATCACGATTTTGAAATAAGATGGATGCCATATATCATTTTGAAGTGGGTCATGTGATCGTTTCATATCATGGTCACGTGATCGTTTCATATAAGAGGTGTAATTATTATTTTAATTTTTATTTAAAAAACTACTGAATATATTTCGCTGAATTTTTTTTTATATTTTATGGAACAATTTGAATATTATCTAAAATTTTCGAAGCAATTTGTGAATTTTAAATCCGCTCAAAAAATGTTTGAAAATTTAGGTCCCATAGGGCTCAATGTATTTCATTTTTTCAACCCGGGTTCAATCCAAAACTAATTGGGTGATATTATTCATTTATATTCCCATAGGTCCTACAGACCGTCTGAACAACATACTAAAATTTCATTTTGATTAAGTCATTTTTACGGCAGTTAACGTGCTAACGGACAGACAGACAGACAGAATGAACAAAGTCATAAACACTTTTCAACTTTGTTGTAAAGTGTTAAAAAAGATATTTTGAGTAATACTTTTGTACTTGAACGCCAATAGTCATTTATCTGCTGTAAGAATAACTTATTTCTTCGTCCACTTGGCGAGACCACTTGGCGTACCACTTGGCGAGAATTTGGCGGAATGTCGCCAACTTGGCGACTTTTTAAAATACTGCTAAATTAACGAAAATCTCACCAAATGAATAAAAATGACACTAAATCAATGAAAATGACGACTAATTGCGGAAATTCAGTATCTTGGAAAGAATATTAGTATCTACTATAAGAAAAATCTATTTTTTTACTGTAAAAGTAGTAAATTTATTACATTATATAAGGAAAGTCATGTGTTGCCCACATCAGATTTTTTTTTAAGCTACTCTGTTGATAATTTCGGCAAACTGATAGGAAAAGCCACAATTACAGGCGTTCATGAAAATTTCAGCTTCATTTATGAAATGTTCAGCTAATTTTCATCTGCCGGAGCGTTATTTTTGTGTGGGTATATATATATATATATATATATATATATATATATATATATATATTACCATAATTATCAGGAACCTCGCTCCCCATTACGGACAGCTGGTTCCCCTCAGTAACATGCTTGCAAATGCTTTACAGTTTAGGACGACTTGGCACAATTCTGGAAGACCATGGTTGAAATGGAGAATAGAACTTTTTTTATGCTTTGTAGGGATTTTTTTACATATATTGCTTTTATTTAATACGCGAATTGAGATACATAAGCACCGTTTGGGAGTATCCAAATTCTAAGAAATTACCAAAGTTATTGGGACAAGTATATTTTAATTTCCAGGTGGTAAACTGAGTTTGAACCAAGTATTACAAATTGGTGTATAAACTATACCTATTAAAATCAGAAACACTTATGGTTCAAGATGCATCGTATAGACGTATTTTCTTCTGCAAAGTCCATTCCATCCCATCTCCTGCATAATCTACATTATGATATTATACCACTCTCTAAACGTAACAAAATTTAAATAGATGATATCAGAACAATTCTTTGTCTTCATACCAGGGCACTTTTTTATTTACTCTGGGAAATTAGCCTTCAGACATCACTACCGTTACAACAATTGCTGATAAATCTGTGATATTCTCGCTCCAGAGAAGAGCAAGCACATCCGTTAGAGGTGAAATCGGGATTGCTTTAAACAATAGCCAGCGTTGATGACCATCACCCAATCTGGGCCTCTCTTCCGCAGTTATGAAACGTGATAAGGAAAAAATGGCGCTATTACAGGAGGTGACACCTGATTGACACGTCGTTACCGGCGCCTTAAATTGGATGATGTAGTAACGGATTAGATCCTTGAAGCTGTTTCTTTGTGGAAGGGTTCATGAATTATGGAAGAACTGCTGGCATTGAATTGAGAACTTTGGTAATGAGTTCATCTGGGCCTGACGACGTAGAAAAGTGATTAGCTGACTTTTGCTTTCGATTGTTCTTAATTTAGAGCTACATTTGGTAAACTTTGTTTGCTCCAGAAGCCGATAATTGTACCACTTGTGACTGACTATACAGGGTGTCCTAAAAATATTGAAACGCGCTTTAATTCTTTACCTGTTGGAGATAAGTGGACAATATAAATTGCTAAAAATGTTGAAAATAAGGCAGGAAATAAGACTACGTTATTGAAATAGTGCTCCCATTTATTTGCAAAAAGTTGCATTTTTTAAATTTTTATACGACTCTCTTAGACAAATTGGGTCAATCAGAAAATTTTTATTTTTAATGCAACAAGATCATTAATAAAACCGCATATCTGTATCTTTAAAATCAACTGAATTATGATAAAGGAAAAAAATCTGACTTATGCAACTTTTCCGTACCATGTGAAAGGCTGTTTTATCAGTGAAAATAATGATCATAAACGAATTGACGATGGAAATAGTTTAGATCAAAAATACGTTAATATGTGTCAAAATTTTTTATCACAAATGCATCTAAATAAAGCATTACACAGACAGAGATCATATAAAGCAGTAGTACTCAGTACGCAGTTGGGTATCCTATGTATTATCATCCAGTTTTATCTTTTTTCTGATATGTCACAAATTTACATTTCTGATTTTGTATAGGGTCCCGATTCATAATATTTAATTTTCAATTAAATATAACTCGCGCAATTTTAAAGATACAAATATGCGGGTTTTTTTTAATGATCTTGTTGCATTAAAAATAAAAAATTTCTAATTGACCAAATTTGTCTAAGGGGGTCGTATAAAAATTTAAAACGTGTAACTTTTTGAAAATTATTCGGATGACTATTTCATTAACGTAGTCTTATTTCCTACCTTACTTTCAACAGTTTTGCAATTTACATTGTCCACTTATCTTCAACAGGTAAAGAATTAAAGCGCGTTTCAAACTTTTGGGACGCCCAGTATTGATTTTTATTATTTCCAAACCCACAAAAACACATCGTTCATCAGATTTTCAGCTTTAATACTGAAACCACTCATAATGAAAACACAACCAGCCAATATTTGCATTAAATTATCATCATCCCTTTTACAGGTGATATTTTCCAAACAGAAGCAGTGATAAAGCTCCTTTATTTCAAATGTTATATTATTCAGTTCCACAGCATTGGATTTTATTTTGTAAATGATACAAAGTCTGCGCGATCAACTTTAGAAAAAAAATGTCATCGTCGCTAATATTTCTCATCTGTTGTCATTTTTGTGCACTTGTTCAGGAGTGAAAACATATTTAGACCAACATATAAATTTTGTTTGCTTATGAAAGCATCAAAACTTTCAGTACTCTTAATGGAATACTCAAGTAACAAAAAATACAAAAAATATCCACCGAAGCCCAAATGAATAAAACAACCCCCTTCATTCAATATGACATTAAAGATATGAGTTCTGTTAAGGATAAAATCTATCTTATATCATATTTCTGTGTTTCAATATGCAATACTAAAGTAACATTTATTTAGCTCCGACTCTGGACATAATTTATACTTCACTGTCCACTTTAAATGATCTTCGCATGGATCACCAGTGGACCATTGCCGCGCTTTGAGAAATACCGCTCAGATCAAGCATTGTTAATTTTTATATATTCTAACAATGCCATTTCAACTAGTTGAAAATTTCCTGTTGATGATACTAAATAATCTGGAAATTAATTTTCACATTCTGAAATATCTACTATAGAGTAATTATGATAATATGAGGAATCATTTTTAAATTTAAAATTTTACTAATAAAGCGATATCAACGGTGAGAAATATATAGATATTACTTATTGCTGATGCTAATTAGCCGAAGATTCAGTTCTACATTTGAAATATCTACTGTAGAGTATTAGAGTTAACCTCAGTTAAAACCAACACTCAGTCGGAAATGGGGATCAAACCGGATCTTTGCGTCCAAGCTTACTACCAGATATACAGGATGTCCCAAAAAAATTGAAACGCGCTTTAATTCTTTACCTATTAGAGATAAGTGGGCAATGTCAATTGCAAAAATGTTGAAAGTAAGGTAGGAAATAAGACTACGTTAATGAAATAGTCCTCTCATTCATTTTCAAAACGTTACACTTTTTTAATTTTCATGCGACCTCCTTAGACAAATTTGGTCAGTTAGAAAATTTTTATTTTTCATGCAACAAGATCATTAAAAAAAGCGCATATCTGTATCTTTAAAATTGAGCGAGTTATATTTAATTGAACATTGTGAATGGGGACCATATATCAAATTAGAAATGTAAATTTGTAACATATCACAAAAAAGATAAAACTGGATGATAATACATAGGAGACATTTTTGCGAATTCCGTTTAGGCTCACTATGCAATCACGGATTCTTAAGTACTTTTCAATAATTAAGTGCATTTAAGTACTTTTTATTATCTAAACACTTTCCATCGTCAATTTGTTTATGATCCCTATTTTTACTGATGAAACAGCCTTTCACATAGTACGGAAAAGTAGCATAAGTCAGATTTTTTCCTTTATTATAATTCAGTTGATTTTAAAGACAGAGATATGCGGGTTTTTTAATGATCTTGTTGCATTAAAAATAATTTCTGATTGACCAAATTTGTCTAAGGGGGTCGTATAAAAATTTAAAATGTGTAACTTTTTTAAAATTAATGGGAGGACTATTTAATTAACGTAGTCTTATTTCCTACCTTACTTTCAGCATTTTTGCAATTTACATTGCCCACTTATCGCCAACTGGTAAAGAATTAAAGCGCGTTTCAATCTTTTGGGATACATTGTATATATATAGTCATGTTGAGATATCCCTTTAATTACTTTACAATCTCCATTTTCGGAATAAATTCGGATTAAAGCTCCAACTACACAATATTTTCAGTTCGGGCATCATTTGTAGAAAATTTAATTTGAGCTTATATACACTAGTTAGAACAGCGATCGAATCCAGGTATTTTTGATTGCGTCCAAACGGGATACCAACTTCCACACCCAGCATTGAATTTCCTAACACAACTCATGAGCAGTTATTAAATCAGCTTTTAACTATACATTAAAATCACAAACTTTGGGGGTAGGATATGTTTATTTTGTGTTTTACAACCTTTAACAACAATTAACTCGAATTGCTATAAACATTAAAACTGGTTTGAAAGGCTTTGCGTATTGTGCTTGTCACAGCTTGTGAACATAGGTACTGAGCTCATCATTTGTTTATCTACGAATGCTTTAACTAATAACACTGACTCACTTTGAAGTCCTTGTTGCAGAAAGCTGAGCAGCTTATATATTTAGAAATATTATTAAAGCAGGAACTTGTGAAAAATTCACCGAAAATATTTGTTGGAACGCTAGGTTTGTTATTTTTACTCTCTCATACTAATATGTAATATAGTGTAGAGAAAGTATTGTTTTCCCAAAAATTTTCGATTTCGGGATTTTGATACCAAGGTATATTGTAGGACCTCCGGAACAGGTTTTGACTATTTTAAAACTGATGTCCGTCTGCCTGTCTGTCTGTATGTCTGTGGTCGTTTTTTCGTGCACACGGTATCTGTCACAAATATTGACGGCTTCTCACGAAACTTTATATCCGGCTTTCTTATAAAAAATCTAGAACTAGATAGAATTTTTTTTTAATTCGAACGAATAGTTCGAAGTTTATTCGAAATTTTATGTTTCATTAACATGGCAGCATAGGACAAAATTTGACATAATCAAGCGTAAGAGGGTTTATTTATGGTTCAATGACTAGTTTTAATCATTTCTGTGAAAAAAAGCCGCGATATAACTTTTGTGTTCGTGTCGTCACCTCTCGGGGGGAGAGGGGGAAGAGTTACCCCCAGGAAGGTACATTGCCAAGTATGGTATCAATTGAAGATTTTTAAAGTGAAGGGTAACATGTTGTAATTATGATCATTTGGACAAATAATACAGATTTTTCAATTTTTTTCTTGCAAAAAAAAAGAAAAATTTACAAAAAAGAAATATCCCAAGTTACTTAAAATTTACTTTAAGGACCCATTTCCCCACCCGTCCATCTCTGTAACGCTTGGCGAAAAATTTGGCGAGATATTGCCAACTTGGCGGGATTTTTTAAGCGTTGCCAAATTGACAGAAATATCGCGAAATTGATTGATAAACATGACGTTAAATCAATGAAATTAATTGTGTTTTGTTAAGACATAGTATTGTAATGATGTATCGGTAGCGTTTGTCTGTCGGTCTAACCGTAACTGGGAAAATCTTTGTTCCAATTGATCACAATTATAGCATGTTACCTGGTACGGTTGTAAAATTAAAAAATTAAAAAATCACAAAATGAATTTTAGTTTGATAAAATTTAGTTGAGCCACATTCCATTAATTTATTTTCTCTACAATACGTAATATGGAAGTAGCGAAAGTATTGTATTGGAGTCAAAAAATTGAATTCGAATTTAATGGGGAATTAACACATTTTCGGGATTTAGATCTAGATAGAGCATGGCTAAACTATTTTTAGTGTTATATCTGTGAGTCTGTCTATCTGTCTGTGGTTATGTAAGAAATGTTGTCTGTTCTGGATTAAATTGTCAATCGGCTGATTCCGTCAGTCAGCTGTCATTTGCATTTTCGAGTGAGGTACCTATGATGTTCCATTCATTGATGTGATTTCGTGTAGTAAATATACTCAAACAATTCTAATTAAATAATAAAACATGAACCATTGTGTAAAAACATTTAATGTACATAATAAAAAAGCTAAAATTTTAAAATATTGATGAAAGCTAAAAAAGTCTGCTTTATTAGATGGACCAGGTGCCCAAGTACATGATATCTTCCCATGAAGCTGCTGACTGTGTAATTATAGGTTAATATATAGCTTTTAGTGCAAATCAAAGAAATAGAAGTGACTCTTTCAAAATGACTCACAAACGTGGGAAAAGTTAAACGTGGGAAAAGAAATCCGTACATTTTGTTTCAAAAAATTTATGAGCCCATAAGAAATTGAGCTACAGCCGCGAAACTCGGCATATATGTATTGTTTCAGGAAATATGTAAATGATTAGAATTAATGAGCAAAAAAACATTTTATTAAGAAATGGTGGCAGCAAGAAGATGACATTTTAGTAAGTGATAAATCCTCCCCCGGTAGCTACACAAACCAATATTCAGTGCAGCATAGTGTCAATTAAGTTGCTTATGTCCCTCTGCGGAAGATTCTGCACAAATGATGCAACTGGTCAGTTAATTCAGTGTTATTCTGAGAAGGCTGTAATTGTCGTCCCAGCATATCCCAGACGTGTTCTATTGGGGATAGATCTAGGGGGACCTGGATGGCCATGGGAGGGTATTAATTTCTGAAAAACATTGAGAAACAGTGTGTAGTCGAGCATTGTCTTGTTGGTAAATGGAATCTGGGTGTCATAACAGCATATAGAGAACAATCGACTGTAGAATGTCATCCACAGATAAGCGAGCCATCAGATTAGCTTGCAAAACCTCCCTCTAGACTGTCACACCATGTGTGATGGCCGTGTGCCACTCGACAATAAATACAGAATCAAAACGCTGGCCAGTCCTCCTGCACACACGTATGCGGCGGTCATCAGCACTGAGAGAGAAGCGGGATTCATTGCTGAAGACAACATGCCTGCAATCGGACAGTGTCGAGGCCAGTGTTTCCCAACGTGGGGCCCACGCCCCACAGGGGGCAATTCGAAAATGGACTCGTCCAGAGTTTAAGATGCAATAAAGATGCAGAAAATTAATAAGATGCAATTAAGATGCAGAGTTTAAGATACCAAATGTGCAAGAAAACTATTGTTACCGTTTCCATCTTCATATTTAACTGAATGTGGATTTAGTGCCATAAATAATTTGCTGCTAAAAAAAGAATTCGGCTGTATATAACCCAAAGGGAAGACTTGAGACTAAAGCTAACTAAATTGGAACATAACATAAAATCTCTTTACAGCAAGCAGCAAGCACTAGGATCTCACTAAATTTAAATAATAAATAATTACTAATAATTAAAATATAGAAAAATCTTTCATTAAAATTATTTCGTACTTGAATTTCAGTTCTCCATTATATGTTTTGAAAATTTACTTACTGTGTTTCCTCAATAATTTCCTAGTGATTTCTTCCTAAAACCTATAATTTAAGTTTCTTTAGTGAATAATTCAATTTTTGAATATTAAAAATTATATGTTACATGGGGGGCATAAGAATTTTAGAAAGGCTTAGGTGGGGCATGGCACAAAAAAGGTTGGGAAACACTGGTCTAGGCATACCGAGCTCGGCATCAATCCAGAAGGCGCTGCCTATGTTAAAGCATCGGTGGTAGGCACCTAAATGGACGTCGACACCTATTCCCACATTCTTCCTGTCGTCTCCGAATAGTATCCTTTGATACAGGATATATGGAGGATGGCAAATACCTTGGAATATCTGATAGCGACGTCATTGATTCATGCACGTGCTGAGTGCCTTGGGAGGACGATGGACAAAGGGTGATGAGAGCGACTTCATACTAACGACGACATACTATAGTCGTATGCCGTCACGTGCTCGTGTTTTTGTCTCCGTAGGCAAGACCTATATGTTGCTGTTGTTGTTGCTTATCCTCTTTAATAGATCTGACATAAGTCAGATCAACTCCAGTAGGTTGTTGACCGCCAGAAAATCAATAACTAAAAGGGGGGCAGATGTCAAGTCCTCCTTGGAAAGTCCGACGCAACTTAGTATGTGCTCCGGGGAGGCCGGATGGTCACAGCATTTATTACAAGTGGGATGGATTTTTCCACCGCGTTCAAAAGAAAGACACTTAAGGTGGCCACTTTTAAGTCTAGCAAGTGCAGAAGACCTATATAAAATAATTAGCATTCTGTTTGACTGGTGATTTATGGTCTGGGGTCAATTATACCTGATGGTATTTTCCTATGACCATCTGCTTGTACTATGTATGTAGCAAACGTTTTCTTACTACACAATCCTCTTGATCAGTTCTCTGTCTGCGTCTTCCTGATGCCTCTGCGATGGTTAAGTGTATCTTCTCTGATCCACTGTTACTAACATCGAGCAACTACCATATCGCCTCGACTAAGATGACGACTGATAAGTTTGTTGGACCAACCAGCTTCTCCTAGGCCTAAGATGCGACCTCTCTTTAAATCTGACAATTGTTCATCGCGTCGTCGAGTACGTCTCAAAGGCATCTTTGCACGCAACTTGCAACATCAAAACGGAAAATCCAGTTCCAATTGCCCGTGAGTGAGGACACCGATCGTTCAAATACTGCAGGATGCGCTGTTTTCATGCGCATTGCATGTAAGCTCTTTAACATCATTAGCGCTGACAGTTTGATAATTTGCATAACTTTTAAAAGGACACTTACATGGCGAGTTTCGCGGCTCTAGCTCAATATTTTATGGGTGCATATATTTTTTTGCAACAAAGTGTATATTTCATGCTATTAATTAAATATGTATACGCATTTTTAACTTTGTAATGCAGAAAATAAATCTCTTTTCTCCAGGGCAATTAATTCTCAAGATATTTCCTCTGTTATTATTATTATTATTATTTTCAATTTTGAAGAGTTGACGTCAATGAAAAATGCACCAAGTCGTCATGTGGTAATTTAAATTAGGATAGAATGTTGTACTCTGATACGTACTGTAATTTTCACCAAAAAGCTTCAACTATTGTATTTTCGGGGAGGGTGGGGTCATATTTTTTTCATTTACTATATTTTTATTTATTTGTTGCAATCCGCCAAATACTAAAAATTCCAAGATTTTATTCCAAACTTTCGACTGAAAATATAATTTTTCTCATAATTTACAGTGTAAACTAAACGAGCGTTTGTAGCCTTGCAAATCTGCATGTTGAGAATTTCTGTACTGATGGACAGCACATTTCGTGAAATATTTAACTATTTAAAAAGTAATCATAACTTCGAGTTTGATATACTTTATAAGCTGCAAAACCGCATCGATAGAAAATCACTTACGTGGCTAAATGGAAATGTATACCAATACAACGTTGTTCCAGCTTCTCCTTTTCTCAGCATGACCTACATGCATGTTCCCATAGCCTCTAAATAACACTTTACCTTTCCTCGTATTTTAACAATCAACAATGGCGGTATCGAACCAAAAAATATCATTCATGCGCCATTTTGTTATACCCTTCCTTTTGCAATCCATATTCCTCTTCACAAATCCCTGAATGTGACACAAAACTGACAAAGAAAAAAAGTCCACCTTAAAAAAGAATGAATATACGAAAAATGCTGGTTGAATAATGAAAAACAAATTCGTAACCCTCCCTGCAAGAATTCCAAAATCAAAATAAAGCTTGAAGGAATTGGAAGCGTCCAGGCCTGACCGACACAGTCTGTTGTGCGCGTTACGTGCACAGGTAGTAATTTGGCGTTTCAATTGATTCACCAGTTATATGTAAATGAATAAAAAAATAATCTTACTAACAATGGCCAATGTCTTGCCGTAGAGTGTCCCACTGATTTATATTCATCTTTGATACTGACCTTGGAATAGAGGTTAGGAACCTTTGCATCCGGGACTAAGATATAGTTACGTTCAAGAACTATGGTTGATTCTGTTTTTATGATCTGAGCATAGATTTCAATTGAGAACCTGTAATACCTGTAATTTTTTTATCAAACTTTTTGGTGTTCTATTGAAAAACGACAATCTGCCGTTAGATTTTTTTTGTGCTGTTTTAAGAAAGCTTCTGTGTTAAATAAGTTATAGTGGTTGTAACATGATTGCAAAAAAAAAAAATGAAAACATTTTCATGGACAATGGTAAAAAAAAATTGCGAAAATATACGGAACAGCTTGAGAGAATTTATAAAAAGCAATCTGCATCTAATTTTAAAAAAAAATGACAGAGAAGCAGATTACGACAGTAGATAGATGATAACAAACATATATTGACAAATAAAAGTGACACTTAGCCAAGCATAGCATTATCAAAGTCTTCACTATATATCACACTCTTCTTAAATCTTTCATAGCTAATCTCATGTTTGAAACTTGCATAAGAAATATTTTAAAATGATGGAAATTGTTGACTTATTTCTACATAATTAGCATTCAAGTCAGTGAATGGTAAGATTTTATCTGGCTGTCTTAGGCCAGCAGCCAAATTCGATATTTGCTGTTTCTTAGTTTGCAAAGTTTCTTAGTTTTGTTCCCTAAGTTTTCAACTTTGGTATTTGATATAGTTGAGAAAATTAAAATTGGTAGAGAATATAATAAAGGGCAAATACATAATATATGGGAATTACTTGAAACCAAGTACAAGCATCAACCTTTAAATTGTGAGGAAGGGAATATAAGTTTGTAAGGTTTAACAATTACTATTTTCGGCTTCTTATTTTTCAAGTAGTGTCTTCCCCGGGGAAATAAAAGTCAAAATTTAAATAGCAGCCTCGCAGATTGCAGACGGAAAAAGGAGCTGGCAACCAGGTTCTTAAGATGCGAAGTGCGAAATACGAGTTAAAACGTGACGTGTGACTGCAGTCGATAGTAGAAAGGGTAGACCATGTATATTCTGATTTATTATTTGTAAATTACGTTAATTGATGTTTATTTTATGATTTTCTAGCAGTGTTTAAGAATAAACTGGTTGTTTTTATAAAAAGATATCTGCGTGTTCATTCCCTACCTTTACAAGTTAAGCAGGCATTATATCCACTGCTTAAATTTAAAAAGTACTAGTAACGTGTTAAATAAAGTGTTGTGGGGAGGGGGGTATGCATTTGCATTTTTATTTGACTAGGCAATTTTCGTTCTCATTAAAAGCAAGAGAAAAATATATCTTTAATTAAACGTAGATAGATGTAAATTTAAAGCCATGTCTTTAATTAAGTAACAATTCAAACATCAGTTTTTCAATATTTTAAAGAAAGTCAATTTTAAGCACAGTAAAATTATTGATATCTCCAAACACCTGCGGCATAATTACTTACTGGAAATAATCCGTGATACAATTTTTTTGTTGGGAATTATATCCGGCATCCCCACATAAAGAAAATTCATTTTCTATAAATTCTAATTCATAAAATTTTAATATCCGTGCATCAAGAAACACCATTAACTCCTAATCTTCTGCCAAAATCTCATCTAAACTGTGGCATTTTTTTACTCATGATGCCATGATTACAGGCCATCTGGTTGCGTCCTTAAGTATTTCATTTACTGCAACCACAATGGATTTTTAAATTTCAGGTTGCTTAGGATCTGTTTACGGACTGCCCGGTCGGGAGTCCACCTCAGAGGGCAACACACCATTTATTGCTCAGTAAGCGTAACGAAAAATTGAACACTTTCTGGAGGATTACCCTATCACAGCATGTGGTCATGCGTATTGCAGTACTTTCGCTCTGGTGGTCTTCAGACGCTTCTTCAGTTACTGGATGGAATGCTTGTTTGGATTGAATTTGTAGGTTCGTTTTTTATAATAAAACGTTTCTGAGAAATGGTTTCTTAGAAGTTCCTGTCTGTCTTAGTAACATGAGTTATAGTAGTAGTAGGGTACTGCGGAATATCTGTCGGAAGATATAGCTGCAACTCAACAAGAGCATTTAAGCAGTGAATATGATGCCTGCTTAATTTGTATTCTCTTCCTCATTATTTGAAAGTTGATATTTGTGTTTGGCTTCAAGTAATCCCCATATATTATGTATTTTCCCTTTATTGCATTATCAACCAATTTTTACGTATTACTTTCCCTGCAAATCATGTGTGTGTGTGTGTGTGTCTGTCTGTCTGCCTGTGCAATGTATGTATCCACTCTAACTCAAAAACTAATGGACCGAATTTCATAAAATTTGGTAGGTAAGACCTTTGGATGTGACCCTGGTGGTGCTGATTAGTTTTTTGTACAATTCGGAAAAAAAGAACCCGTCTTTTTTTGCGAAATGGCCCGCAAAAATCTCATGTATTCACTCTAGCTGAAATACAAATTGACCAAATTTCACAAAATTTGGTAGATAAATCACATGTGAGATACTCTGGTGCTGATTAGATTTTGGTACGATTCGGAAAGGACCAACTTGCCTTTTTTTACGAAATGGCCAGCAAAAATCGCCAATATCTAATAAAAGGACTACGTATGTTCAAATGCATCAATTAAATGCTTGTTTTATACGTAATTTTTGACGAGGAAAAGAATAAGAACAACTCTATTACACTAGGACAAACCGTTCTCGAGATATTTGAGATTTTTCGCATTTTTTATGCCGCCTTTAGAAAAATGTTCAATTACCAAATAAAAGCAGAAATTGAATTAAAAATGCAAATTTAGTGTCAATTTGTGCAATTAAACTCAATTTAATGAGTTCCTAAAGAAATAAAAAAAAAATGAATTTGAGTCTGCAGGGAAAGTCAAGTGCTGCCCACATCAGATTTTTTTTTACTTTCCGAAGTAAAATACTTAGGGAGCTAAATTACGAAACTTTGTCGCCAGCAAATATTCAATTGCTGTCTGACGACAAGTGTCATAACAAAATCGCATTATTCACTGACTTAAACGCTAATTATGTACAAATAAGTTAACCCTTCGAATCATTTTAAAATACTGCCCACGTAAGCTTCAGACATAGAGCAAGTACTTACAACTAAACAAGACTTTTGTCTAATTTATCACCATTATAAGTTTTTCTTATTCTCTGCTTACAGTGGCTGAAATTGTAAAAAAATAATCGGAATTGGTGATCGAACCTGGGCTCTCTAATTATACCCAAATAATTTACCACTACCACCTTAAGGAATTTCTTTCAATGGCACAGTACACCTTTAACATGTAATGAACGTTGGAAATGTGGCCTAAATTTGGACTATTTTCATAAATAAGCTATTTGAGATAAATACATAATTATGTTCCTACATACTGAAACATATATATTTGATTGTGAAAAAATTTTCAAAAAGATAAAATTTTTATATTTATATACTTCTAAATTCATTAATTAAAGTGAAGTTTATGCTTTTAAAATTTATATATTTTGTTACGCGAAATATAATCTATTTTGGAACGGCCGAATTTGAATAATTATTACTTTTTTAAATAAAAACTCTCCTCAGTGTTTAATTATTAAGCTATGGAATTTTCGCTATTTACATTTTCGTGTTTGAATTGGATAATTGGATATAAAGACAGGTTTTATAAAGTTTACTTTAATATAAGAGACAATTTTTTTTTATTTTGGTAGATAAAGCAAAGATAATATTTTAATTAAAACATAAGTATACCAATCCTCTTTTCAGAAAGTTTGGGGAGGATTTATTAATTTATTCACAGGGTATGCGCGAAAAAATAAAACAGCAATGTTTTGAGATAAATTCTCCGAGATAAGCACCAACCCAACGGGTGTGTTGTTTTATTTCTCTAAATATCTCACATACTGAAGTACAAGAAAGTAATTTTTAAAGTTATTTCAAAATTTTCAAATTGATTGTTTCCGTAATTCCCTTGCATTATTCCCTTTTGATGCAAATTCCACAACCATGCTATACCATATTTTAATTTTGGTGTATTTTGCAGCGTAGTAAAGGTAATATCAGCTAAAATAACAAAGGACAGAAAATCGGAGATAAAATTTCTCAGATTGAACCCTAGCATGATGTACTAACTATACAACTTCAACTATGTAAGTAATTCTATTGAATTACACTTCAAAAGCTTTACTGGTTGTTCTGATTTTCATAATTTGATTAACTAGATTGTGGCCTAACTCGACTTTCCCATACCAGAATCATTTTTTTTTTCCCCCGTCAAATTTTACAAGAAAATTTTTGAAAAATCAGTATTGTGGGTCCAAATGATTACAATTGCAGCAAGTTACCCTTCACTTTAAATGGCTTGAAGAAATCTTCGATTAATACTGTAACACCCCCCCTCCCCTGAGGGGCTTATAACATCTCGAACAAAAGAAATTGTATCCCGACTATCTTTCACAACAATGATTAAAACTATTCAGTCTTGTGGTCATTGATCTATAAATAAACCCTTTTATGCATGATTATGTCAAAAAAAATTTCTATGCTGCTACGTTAAAAAAAATATCTAATTTCGAATAAATTTCAAAGTTTTCGCTCGAATTTAAAAAAAAAATTCTATCTAGTTCTAAATTTTTATTTTATAACATAGTCGGATATAAAGTTCCGTGAGAATCCATTAATATTTGTGGCCGCTATCGCATACACAAATAAATCGACCGCAGACACAGAGGCAAACAGGCAAACGGAGATCACTCCAAAAATAGTCACAACTTGTTCAGGAGGTCTTAAAACATACAATGGTATTAAAATCTCGAATACGAACATTTTCGTGAAAACAGTACTTTCTTAATACTACGTACGGGAAAGTAAAAATGATTGAATTAAATGGGGGGATCTTTAACATTTCGATCTTGATCAATGAAGCCACCTTTTGGATTGATTGAAATAACTTGATTCAATTTTGTTCCAGTTGCTCCATTCGGTCTCAAGATTTTGTGTTCATATTCGCTCCCGCACACATATACAGAGACTGCCTCACATATTTAAAGTTCAGGGATGTTCAAAACATGTAAATCCATGGAAAACTCGAATTATAAGTCATACCCTCGCCTCACTACTTTCGCAAAATATTTTTACTTTCCTTATATACATAATGTATAAGGAAAGTATTGTGACGGGGTCGAAAATTCGAATTCGAGTTTTCGACGGGATAGCACGTTTCAAGCATCCCTGAGCACGAATCAAACATTTTTGAACTGGTGTCTGTGTGCGTGTGTGTATGTATGTGTGTGTGTGAGTGGGTGTGTGAAAGTATGTGTGTGTGTGTCAGTGAGTCTGTGGAGACAACAACTGACGAACAAATGAACAGATGTGAAGGAAATTTGGTACAAAAATCACAATCCGTAAGCACTGGAAGCCTATTATTTTTATACGTAACCGAATGTTCAGAACCCCCTAAATTTTGGAGTGAAATTTTGAAAAAAATCGTCAAAAAATCAGAACCGCTAATAAAGTTACGCAAACAGACATTTCTTATGTAATTTTTCATTAGAAAACGATTGGCATAAATTTTAGAACGCTAACATGAACCGTTCTCGAAATATTGCACATTTTTCAAAAAAATTATCAAAAAGTCATATAAAATAAAATATATATATATATATTTCCTATTGAGAAACATGTTCGCTTTTCATATGTAATACCATGCGAAAAATTTGGTGACATCATTCGCGTGGATCTAGCTCGTTCCATTCATGAAAAAAGATACTTTGAGTAATACTTTTGTATTTGAACGCCAATAATCATTTTATCTGCTGTAAGAATAACTTATTTCTCCGTCCATAACGCTTGGCGAGATTTTGGCGACGAATTTGGTGGAATGTCGCCAACTTGGCGACTTTTTGAAATGTTGCTAAATTAACGAAAATCCCGCCAAATGGATAAAAATGACGCTAAATCAACGAAAATGACGACTCATTAATGAAAATTCAATATCTTGGAAAGAATACAAATATCTACTATAATTTTTTTTTTTTTTTTTTTTACTGTAAAAGTAGTAAATTCATTGCATTATATAAGGAAAGTCATGTGGTGCCCACATCAGATTTTTTATGTAGAAATGGAATGTTATTTCTAATTTCCAAATGACTAGGATCCAAAATTCCAGTTATATCATGCTAGGCAACAGGGCCTCTTAAGAAATATTTTCCAGCATAGCACAGAAAGAGATTCTATGTTCTTAGTTTGTGAAAAAAAGAAAAAAAGAATGTGAACATCCATTTGTTCCCGTAGTAAAGATTCCAAAACTGGCGTTCACTGCGACGTATTCTCAATTACGCAAGAATCTGATCCTTTGAAATTAGGATAGATTAAACAAAGTATTTAGTAAAGTATATTATTTTCCTAATATATTGCATTTCACATACAGTGTGTTCTAAAATAATGTTATCGGACACTTTTATTGTCCTTAAATTTTGAGAGAACAGTGTCTCTTGAAAAATATTTTCTAGAATAGCACATAAAGAAATTCTATGTTCTTAGTTTGTAAAAAAAAAAAAGAATATAAACATCCATTTGTTCCCGTAGTAAAGATTCCAAAACTGGTGTTCACTGTGATGTATTCCTGTAGTAAAGATTCCAAAACTGGCGTTCACTGTGATGTATTTATTCTCAATTACGAAAGAACCCGAGCCCTTGACCCCCCCCCCCCCCCCCCCCCGAAACAGCGTATTCGGTAAAGCATATTATTTTCCCTAATGCATTTACATTTTATATACACAGTGTTTTAAAATGGTGGCAACGAACTCTTCTATTGTTCGTAAATACTGATCGTAGACATATACTTGCAATTGCAATGTTTCTTAAAATATGGTTAAAAATTTTATAAAAACAGTAGTATTTAAGCCTATCAAAGACAGGGAAACTAACACTCTTAAGAATTAAGTTGCAACTTTTTTTTTAATTAGGTTTTATTTTTTTAACAATGTATTATGCTTAGCATCGAAAATACATAGTCGTATTAATCGGAAATTGGCTCAGGTAAGTTCTCTCCATTGATCTATGTTATAAACGTACAAAATTTCAGTTTCATAAGCAACCGGGAGGGACAATGACATTATGACCCCTCTCCCTCTCATTTTGTCAGCCCCCGGGAAAGAAATCTAGAGTTCTGCCCCTTGGACGATTCTATAAGGGTTGAAGATCCTGACCACTCGACTGGCCCTAGGGCTTACAGCAACTGTTTGAGTGGCCGAGATTCTATAAGTGTGGAAAACCTAGGCCACTTGACTCACCCTAAGGTATGAGCAGCAATTTGACTGGCCGGAATTCTATAAGTGTGCAAAAATTAAGCCTTCTAGATTACTAGGGGCTTCTGGAAGATCGGGACAATATTTTCTTCCTAGGGGAAAGCCGCATCCAAAAAAATAAATAAATAAATAAATAAATAAAATAAGATTATCCCAATTTTTTTTTCGCATCCGAAAAAGTAAGATTAGCACATCGAATGCTGCTTTTTATTATGAAAAAACCAATATTGCTATCTGTCACGCTTGTCTCCAAACTTGGCGTAATATTATCAAGTTGGTCGTTTTGGAAAAATATCGCCAAAATTGGCGATAGTTCTATATTTGAAAATTTTAACTTCTTTGATAATTCCGTTGCCTTGTAAGAATTAATTTTCTTCTTGATACCAAATACAAGGAATTTCAATATTCATGAAACAGTTGCGTTTTGTTAAGGGATCCTATACAATTTGCGGTTTGTTAATGAAAGAGAGTATATAAAGAGTAATAAAGTTATCGCGTTTTATTCAGGAGTTGCCAAAAATGGCCAAATTTCACTTTTTCATGTGATATTGTATAAATGCCAAAGGTTTGATGCTTATTTTGAGGCCAAAGTTACCAAAATTTCTGAATTTCAATCTATGGTGTGTTGATTAACTGCCAAGATTATTCTAGTACGGGTTTTTACACATGGATATAAATAAGAGGAAAATAGATCATATTTAGGATGGCTCCCCGTGTAAACTATCTTTCGAAAATTTATCAACATTAAATTCATCCAGGATATAGAAAAAGTCGCATTATGTATAAAAGGTCACAGTATGAAGGGAAAGTCATATACATCACATTTTTCCTCCTTCTAGAAATATATACATAGTACTATACTTTTCCAAATATATTTTTATTTTTATACTGGCTTAATCCCAAACTGTCCCAGTTACTTTGAGTAGATTTAGAAGTATGAAAGTTTCTTCTTCAACTCTTGACTCTTATTATTAATTTTCTATATAAGATCGGTTTAAAGTGTTGATCTACAAAGTAATAACTTTCAGAATTTTCTTAAAACTAAAAATGATTTAAATTTTTGGTTTTCTGTATTTCTAATATGAAGTCCTTTCTTAATATTGCTAATCCTTAGCTTTATGAACTTAATCCCAAAACTTAATTAATTTCAAAGGTTGATTAAATTCCTGTTCTTAACATCAGTTTTTCTTCTTTTTAGTTTCAAAATGTGTGTTCTAAAGAATTTTAGATTTAATTAATTTTTTTGTAGAATGATAAATTGGAGAAAAGCGACTGATTAATAATCAAAAGGATTAAAACTGAATTTTTAATGTAAAAAAAAATAGTTCAAAGATTAATTTAATAGAAGATTTAGAAATTTTTTTATAATCAATCTTGTTCTGTTACTGTCGCTTCGTTTCTCTATTTCATTGACATTGGTCTAATCTACTGCATTTTTAAATTTTTCTCTTTTCCCTTGTACAAGGGTTGCTTTTCATTATGATGATAATGCTGTCAGTTACAAACCAAAATATTTTTTTTATTTTATTAGTTGTACAGCAAATAAGAAAGATTCCCCTTTTACTTCTTGTTCTCTCTTTCCACTTTATGTGCAAACTCATTCCTGCCAGGGATGAAAGTAACATAAAAAAAATCTGATGTGGGCAGCACCCTTATATAATGCAATGAATTTACTACTTTTACAATAAAAAATATATATTATTTTTATAGTAGTTATTTATATTCTTTCCAAGATATTGAATTTTCGTCAATGAGTCGTCATTTTCCATGCCGTCATCATCAATGAGTCGTCATTAATTTAGCGTCATTTTTATCCATGTGGCGAGTTTTTCGTTAATTTAGCAACATTTAAAAAAGTCGCCAAGTTGGCGACATTCCACCAAATTCGTCGCCAAAACCTCGCCAAGCATTATGGACGGAGAAATAAGTTATTCTTACAACAGATAAATGACTATTGGCGTTCAAATACAAAAGTATTACTCAAAGTATCTTTTTCCATGAACGGAACGAGCTAGATCCGCGAGAATGATGTCACCAAATTTATCGCATGGTATTACATATGAAAAGTAAACATGTTTCTCAATAGGAAATATTTTTTCTATTTTATATGACTTTTTGATAATTTTTTTGAAAAATGCGCAATATTTCGAGAACGGTTCATGCTAGCGTTCTAAACTTTATGTCAATCGTTTTTTAATTAAAACTTACATAAGAAATTCTATTTGCGTAATGTTATTAGCGATTTTAATCTTTTGACAATTTTTTTAAAATTTCACTCGAAAATTTAGGGGGGTTCTGCACATTCGATTGCGTATAAAAACAATAAGCTTCCAGTGTTTACGGATTGTGATTTTTGTACCAAATTTCGTTTGAATCGGTCTATTCGTTCATCAGTTATCGTCTCCACAGTCTCACTAACACACACACATACTTTCACATACACAGGCACACACACACATACATACATACACGCACACAGACATCAGTTCAAAAATGTTTGATTCGTGATCAGGGATGCTTGAAACGTGCTCTCGCGTTGAAAACTCGAATTCGAATTTTCGACCCCGTCACAATACTTTCCTTATACATTATGTATATAAGGAAAGTAATACATCTCGGCTATAAATAAGAAATTATACTGTAAAGAAAATTGTTTCCAACATGTTACCAACTTTTATGAGCATACGAAAAACACCATTTAGCTGAACATTTGTACGAATTCAACTTTTGACCACATATTGCAACCGACATTGAATTTTGCATATTCGATTTATTTATACAAATTCTTGGTTGGTATTGATCGGTTGACAAAAACGTCGTAGAGAATGTTAATGATCACGTGCGAACGAAGCGCCGTTAAAGCAGTTGTTGATACTGGAAACAAAAGTTTGTTGTAAGAATATTAAATGCTATATTATCACGAGTTAAAACTTGTGGCTAAACATCTTAAGTAATGAATTTAAAATCCGTTACTTAGGACTGATGCTTGAGAATCCTAATACAGTATAAATATTCCTGAGTATAAAACGTCAAATGCTGCGTTTAAAAAAGAAAAAAATATTTCAAAATTACGGTTTTCACTAATTGTAGATTTTGATACTTACTTAAAATTCTAAATTGTTTAATATAACTATTTTAAATAACTAAGTTCTGGTCCGAAAATATATTTTATAAGTTTAATGAAATTGTAATATAGTTATTTTTATTTTTTATATTAATATTTAAAAAATATATAAAAAGCCTAAAAAAATTTATGAAATATATAAAATAATACGGACAAATGATTAATCGGTCATAACGTGATGCACTGCTGAGTAAATTATGATATACACAGTTCCGAAGAAACTCCTCAGACAATAAAATAACTTTGTAAGAAAAAGTCCATGAGTGGATTCCTTAGGTGCACCTATAGTAAAGTGGCTTTGCCCAATCGAAGACCAACGATTGCAGCGCCTCTAGCCGACCACTTAAAAAGTTAAGAAAGCGGACATGGCAAGAAAGAGAGATAGACAAAATAAACCATTACAGTATCGTTTTCTTATATCTTCTTGCTAGCAATTAGCAAAAACATCTTAGTACTTCATTTTCAGCTATATCCCTGTATACATAGTATGTCAAATTTTGTCCTATGCTGCCATGTTAAAGAAATCTGATGTGGGCAGCACTTGACTTTCCCTGCAGACTTATATCCACGTTCTCTTTATTTTAATTAAATTTAATTCACTTTTAATTCAATTTTCGTTCTCATTTGATAACTGGACTTATTTTCAAAGATGGCGTAGAGAAAATACGAAAAACTAATATCTCGAGAACGGCTAATCCTAGTGTAATGGGGTTGGTCTTATTTTTTTCTTCGTTAAAAGTTACGTATTAAATAAGCATTAATGGATATATTTGAGCATACGTAGTTTTTTATTTTAGATTTTGGCGCTTTTTGAGGGCCATTTTGCAGGAAAAGGCAGATTATTTTTTTTCGAATCGTACCAAAATCTAATCAGCACAAGGTGACCCACAAGTGGCTTACCTACCGAATTTTGTGAAATTTGGTTCATTAGTTTTTCAGCTAGAGATACAAGCTCTTGCGGGTCATTTCGCAAAAAAAGGCGGGTTCTTTTATCCCGAATCGTACTCAAAACTAATCAGCACCAGATTCGCCCACAAGTGACTTTACCTACCAAATTTTGTGAAATTCGATCCATTCCTTTTTTAGTTAGAGTGGATACAAAATCTGCACAGACGCACACACAGACGTCACGCTAAAAATAGTTTTTTCGAATTCTAAAGGTGTCGAAACGTGATGATAGCTATCCGTCGAAAACTCGAGTTGCAATTTTCGGCATGATTCCAATACTTTCCCTATACATTAATATGTATTGCAGGGAAAGTAAAAATATATAAAACTTCAAATAAATTTCGAAGTTTTCGCTCGAATTTAAAAAAACTCTATCTAGTTCTAGATATTTTTTTATATAGCAAAGCCGGATATAAAGCTTCGTAAAAATCCATTAATATTTGCGACCACTATTATGTATACAAGAAACCGACCACAAACATACAGGCGTGCATCACTCCAAAAATAGTTAAAACGTGTTCGGTTCTTAAAACATATATTGGCATTAAAATCTCAAAATCGTGAAAACAATACTTTCTCAATACTACGTATGGGAAAGTAAAAATTATAAATACGAAAATATACGTAAATGAAATACGTAATTATAATACGCAAATGAAAACTCATTAAAACGCCTTTTTACTTTCCCTGCAATACATGGTAATGTATAGGGAAAGTATTGGAATCATGCCGAAAATCACAACTCGAGTTTTCGACGGATCTACACGTTTCGAAACCTCTAGAATACGAAAAAACCATTTTTAGCGTGACGTCTGTGTGTGTGTCTGTCTGTCTGTGTGTCTGTCTGTCTGTCTGTCTGTCTGTCTGTCTGTCTGTCTGTGCAGATTTTGTATCCACTCTAACTAAAAAACTAATGGACCGAATTTCACAAAATTTTGTAGGTAAGTCACTTGTGGGCGGGGCTGGTGCTGATTAGTTTTGGGTACGATTCGGAATAAAAAAACCCGCCTTTTTTTGCGAAATGGCCCGCAAAAGCTTGTATCCACTCTAGCTGAAAAACTAATGAACCGAATTTCACAAAATTCGGTAGATAAGTCACTTATAAGTCACCCTGGTGCTGATTAGATTTTGGTATGATTCAGAAAATAATAACCTGCCTTTTTTTGTAGAATGGCCCGCAAAAATTTCCAAAATCTAAACTAAAGAGCTACGTATGCTCAAATATATCCATTAAATGCTTGTTTAGTGCGTAACTTTTAACGAAGAAAAGAATAAGACCAACCCCATTACACTAGGACTAGCCGTTCTCGAGATATATTAGTTTTTGTCGTATTTTTCCACCCCACCTTTGAAAATAAGTCCAGTTTTCAAATGAGAACGAAAATTGAATTAAAAGTGAATTACATTTAATTGAAATAAATAGAACGTGGATATAAGTCTGCAGGGAAAGTCATGTGCTGCCCACATCAGATTTTTATCATCCAGTTGCCAATTGTGATACAAATGGGCGGAAAAATGTAGACTAGAAACATATAAGAAAATCGCGTGGCGACTGGCAATCTAAATATTCTGTCACTAGACTAAAATAATAATCAGGACAAGAGAAGCAAAACAATCTGTTTTTCTCGGAATAGAGCTAGAGATATCATATTTCTGCAAATGGCTTTTCAAAAGACGGTTTCATAAATTGACTGCAGAGTACTTGAAAACCTTTTAACAATAGTTTCACGCTGTGAATACCGTTTCCGCTACTGACACTCACACAGTCGTTTTTCTATTTTTTTCACGCCCTTAGTTCGTTATGACTGGCTTCTGCCGTTGCTGGTTCATAAATATTCGGGAGGGGAACATAGCTTCAATAAATTTGAGTCGTTAAGAACTCGAAGTGGTACTGAATTTTGAGATTGATTATTACTTTCATTATATACATAATGTATAAGGAAAGTATTGTGACGGGGTCGAAAATTCGAATTCGAGTTTTCGACGGGAGTGCACGTTTCAAGCATCCCTGATCACGAATCAAATATTTTTGAAGTAATGTCTGTATGTGTGTGTGAAAGTATATGTGTGTGTGTGTGTGTGTGTGTGTCTGTGAGTCTGTGGAGACGATAACTGACGAACGAATAGACCGATTCGAACGAAATTTGGTACAAAAATTCAATCCGTAAACACTGGAAGCTTATTGTTTTTATACGCAATCGAATGTTCAGAACTCCCCTAAATTTTCGAGTGAAATTTTGAAAAAATCGTCAAAAAATCAAAACCGCTAATAAAGTTACGCAAATAGGCGTTTCTTATGTAATTTTTCATTAGAAAACGATTGACATAAATTTTAGAACGCTAACATGAACCGTTCTCCAGATAATGCACATTTTTCAAAAAAATTATCAAAATGTCATATAAAATAAAATATTTCCTATTGAGAAACATGTTCACTTTTCATATGTAATACCATGCGATAAACTGGGTGACATCATTCTCGTGGATCTAGCTCGTTCCATTCATGAAAAAAGATACTTTGGGTAATACTTTTGTATTTGAACGCCAATAGTCATTTATCTGCTGTAAGAATAACTTATTTCTTCGTCCATAACGCTTGGCGAGATTTTGGGGACGAATTTGGCGGAATGTCGTCAACTTGGCGACTTTTTGAAATGTTGCCAAATTAACGAAAATCTCGCCAAATAGATAAAAATGACGCTAAATCAATGAAAATGACGACTAATTGTCGAAAATTCAATATTTTGGAAAAAATATAAGTATTTACTATAAGAAAAACCTATTTTTTTACTGTAAAAGAAGTAAATTCATTACATTATACATATAAGGAAAGTCATGTGTTGCCCACATCAGATTTTTTAAATTGCGATTCACCTATTCAGGATAGATTTAACCACTGAAGTTACATGGAGAAGATGTTGCTGATATAATTTTAGACGTTTCGATAAAATATTAGTATATATAATTGTCTAACGTGTATCACTTGCTTTGTCTTTCCCAATCCTCCAGAAGCCCTCCAGTGACCTAAAAGGTTGAATCTTTGAACATCGATTGCGGTGCAGAACATAACTGAGCCGGATTTTATTTAACCTCCCCCCCCCCCCGCGCTTGGGGTGGAAAATATGGGTAGTTCGAAAAGCATTTTCAGACCCCTCAGAAGCCCCCTGGTGAGCTAAAAGGTTGAATCTTTGCAAACTTATAGTTTTAACCATTGAACAGAACCTAACTGAGCGAGATTTTCGATTTATAATCTAGGGCAGAGAAAATACTTTTTTTTTAGGTTTATTCAGACTCTCCTCTCCTGATGACCTAGAAAGCTGAATTTTGCACACTCACATTGTCCCGGCCACACAAAAAGCTACTGTAAGCCTTCGGGTCAGTCGTGTGGTCTGGATCTTCCACACTTACATTGTCGACCATCGGTCAGCTTCTAACGTAATCGGGCATTCGATCTCCCTTCTCTGAGGGCGAAGCAATGGGATGCAAGGAAATATTTTGGAAAGATATTTTTCAAATTCATTTATTTCCGATTGTGTTTAAATAATTGTGGCAACGGAGTAAGAAATGGTTCGGGAATAACTTTTGCTAACTATTTCAAAGTATTTTTTTTTATTTGACGTATATTTGCCAAATTTCATATTTTTGTACATTGGTTTAGAAACGGGACACAAGATGTTTTATTCTTCAAATTTCCCTGCGTTTCTACTTTTTATATTATAAAGTGGAAATAAATTCAAAACTTTAATGGAATTTATTTTAAAAAGTAATATGAATGACTTTAGGATTTTCACATATTTTAAATCACGAGCAACCGCGGGTATATCTGCTAGTATTAAATAAAAATCGAATGGCGCCTTTTTATTACTAATTAAAGTAATTGCACCAAATTTTAACCAAAGTGCTCAATTCTTTCTATAGATATCGTACTATAGATAAGCAGATAGAAAAATTTATAGTATTCAAAGAATTGCTCACTCGATAGTGTTAATAAGGGATGGGGTAATATTTTAATAGGCGTGTTCACGCATTAATTCATTGTTTTAAATTTAGATTCATAATCATACCTTTGGGTCAATCTTTGAAATACACTGAATTCTACTAAATTAAAGACAACCAACCATAGGTTTAAAAATGTCATTTAATAAAACCACCTTTCTCGACGTACATAAGTTTACAAAGCCAAAGGGCCGATCCGGTGGTCGAGCGGTCAGGGGTCTGATCGCTGGATTGCCGGGTTACGGGTTCGAATCCCGCCAGCGGGCATGGATGTTGTCATGTCGATGCCAAGTCAGACTTCCGCCCTTCGGGGAGCATCTATAAAAGTGAAGCTGCAAATCTTCTCCCCCTTCATTATGGGATACCCTGGGGGTCTTGTGGACGTGGTGCTTAGGCGCCCCTTCACCACGGGGGAATTAGTAACGAACAAAGCCAAAGCTCTTTCGGCCATCACCGTGCCCTTCCACAGTGGCGATTTTTCGCCACTGATGAAGGGCTTGGTGATGCCCGAAAGCGTTTTGGCTTTGTAAACTTATGTACGTCGAGAAAGATGGTTTTATTAAATGATATTTTTAAACCTATGATTGGTTGTCTTTAATTTAATAGTTTATTAAAAACGACATGTATCCATTCTAATTATTATACTGAATTCATTTTGACCGCTTTTAATGTCTGTCCTTCGCAGTTACTAGTCGAAATTCCCCCCCCCCCCTCTATTTTTGAAGGTGAGGGGGAGTAGAGGATGATACGAGGATTCGTATCATCCTCTACACCCCCGCACTTTCAAAATACGATAATTCGTATCAGCTTCATACGTATTTTATCAGTAGTTTTTATCAAAAAATACTAATGATAAAAATTATAGATGGCGCTAGATATTTCTAATTTTCTTTAATGCATGTAAGGTATTCATTCAACTTAACTCCCGGTAGGGCAAAAAAAAATGTCGGTATAACAAAAATTAATTTATTTTCTCCATTACTAATCATAAAATATTCAAATTACGGAATGAAAAAAAAATCTATGCTTTTACTTACACGTTTAATGAACATAAAATTTTAACAATTGGAAGTAAAGTGACATTTTTCTTTCCTTACAAAAATCTCGAAGTTGCATATTTTTCTGTGTTAAATTGGGATGTATTTTTTTTTTCAGTTGGAGTTTTGGTTGAGAAATGCCTAGCTTTAAAAATGCATTTGCTTTAAAAATACCTAGGTAATAAAATAAAAAATCCAAATGTTTCATGCATGGAGGATGGAAGTGGCCTCTAAAACGTATTATTTATAGTTGTTTGTATAGAAATTTTTCAGATAAAAACTTTTTTTTATCCTATGCCTGAAGACTGAAGGTCATCCATTTCTTTTCTTGTCGTTCAGTAGAGACACGAGTTATACGGCCTACTTGTTTGAAAAGGGGGGTTTTAGCAATAGCAGGTAATTTCTTGCAGCATTTGAGATGATTGACCTTCATAATTGCATTGGAGTCACACAGAGGGCAGGATGAAGTGTCTTTGATTCTAATTTCATTTAAATGGGCTTACAAATAATCGCCTGTGACCGTTCTAAAATTTGCTCTTCTTGGGACCTCGGGTGGAATTCGACTAGTTAGAGTTGCTCCCAACATTTTATAACAGCTTTTTTTCATTTTTGTCTTTTACAACTAGATTCATTTTAATGAATATCATTAACATAATCAAGCTTACTGGTAAGTTACTGGGTACTCATGTTGGGACATCTAACTATCCTATTTCGTCCATTTAGTCGGTGTATTCATTTCCAGAGATTCTGCAATGACTTAGGATCAACTAATACACAATATTGCAACCTGAGCCAACAGCCCTACCGTGCTGAAAACACCGGTTCTCGTTAGGTCACCGCAGTCAAGCAGCATCGAGCGCGGTTAGTACTTGGGTGGGTGACCACCTGGGAACACCGCGTGCTATTGGCACGTTTCGGACGCGGTAGCCTGGTGATTTGCGCGCTGGATTTGCACGCTGCCACAACTGCCGCCGTGTTCATACGGAGTACGATCACGTTAAACATGTGGGTCCTTAAGTCCTTCCGAGAGGTTGGTAGTAGGAGAAGGAGGGTACAGTCCCTGTGGATGCCTCCCCCACTGGGTTCCGGTCTAAATTGGGTGGCACTTCCCGACCGTCCAAACGGTTACCTTCCACCTTTCTAGTAGGTCGGACGGTCTGGGTCTCAACAACAATAACAATATTGCAACCTAACTGCTGCTCAAGTCTTAAGATGATCGGACGGTCTGGGTCTTCAACAATATTGAAACTTGCTTTCACAAAGTTCCAGAAGTTTACTATTATTAACTTTACAATTATCGTTAGGGTCAGTACCACTCAAAGCTAGCATTGTAGCATGAAAGTCAATGAAGAAAACATAGTTTTTATCAGAGTTTAGTGTATTTAAGTTTTTTGAAGTTTGTTGTATGGTTGCTACATTAGCATCAAAATTTTCGCTTAACTTGATTTGTATCGCGTTTAGTTAGACAAAAGTTCAGTTAGGAGGCATCCTGAGGAAGTGAGCTACTCCCCTTCCACTCTTCAGATAAAAACACTTAAAATGCTCAAATATGAGTAATAAATTATGCTCTACACTTAAAAGATAATTTTTTCCTCCAACAGCTTTTTCCGGTTTTTTCTTGTTAACCTATATAAAAATGTGTCATGAAATCTGCCACAGCGGATATCCATGCAAGACTGTACATTTTAATTTGGAGCAATTTCGCTAGCAGTGTAATTCTAACTTTGTAATTGCCCCCTGTGAGTTTGTGAAGTCCCTTTCAAAAGAGAACTTTCTCGAAACCTAAAGTGGCTTGCTTAATTCTAATTTTCGTCCTACTGAAAAGCAAACAGTGGCCAATCCTAACTTTCAGGGATGTACCTGTGTACATCCCTGAGGAACCACACAAAGGAAAAAGATAAATAACACATTTATTTAAGTGTAAACTACACAGCTTCTCACCTGATTAAGTAAACTTAAACATACTGTTTGTGCATAGGACAGTACACCGAAATTACACAGAAATACCACCGTCCGAAATCAAAACACTACTACCCCTAAGCCAATTTCCTGGACCACCTACCAGTGTCGTACCAGATCCCGTATCAGTGACAATACTACTTGCAACTTTTTTACTCTATCAACCCAAGAGACTCCCAAAATCAAAACGCTGTACTACCTCCAAACCAATTACCTAGACCACACGCGAAACGTACTCAATATTGTCAAACAGCCATTGACACCCTGGCATCTAGGTATGTAACCAGGAACTCACCGAAACATCCGCGATGCAATTACACAGTTGGGACTCATTTTGAGAAAGTTATCCGTGGAAAAACAATTGATTTCATCACAAATAGAATCAGCACACTTGCCAAGCTTTCGCTGTGATTGGTCACTCACCCAAAGATCTGAGAGGGTGATAACTTACAGTAAAATTATAACTTAATGCAAATGAGGGAAATAATTACAAATAGGTTATTGTGTCCTCATAGGTTCTGTGATTATGAACTTAGCCGTTACAGTCTTGTGCAGTTTAATCTTAGGACTGTATTTGTTGGTTTCTTTTGAGGTCCGCAAAGTTCCGGCACATAGCAAGTGTGCCACAACTTTGCTATGTGCCACAACTTTGCTTCTGTCATTACAGTATCCATGTCGGTAAATACATAATGCGCGCAAACTATTCCATGAATGCTATTTTCTGCAATGAGAGAATAATCTTATAAAAATAATCATTAAAATATTTCTTTTAATTCCTGTTCTTTTTCTGCTTTCCTCAAAGCTTGGATGCCTAAATATGGAATATTTATTACATTTTACTTTTCCTACTATAGTCATGTATAGGGATAGTATTAGAAATGTTAATAAAAAATATGTCGATATGGAGCATCCCTAAACCTAGAAATCACGCTCCCAGTAGAGAATAACCAGCATCGGTGACCCAGTTTTGTATTTGTTAATACTCTTTAATACGTGAAAGCCAATAACTACACTAGCAGCAAGAAAACTTGCTATGTGTCGTAGTTTTACAAATCGCTATGGTGATTTGATCTTCGAAACTTGGCCATTACCCAATATTTTACCTTTACATTTACTGCAAAATTGTGAGATTTTCTTTATAGTGAAACCTTTTTAAAATATGCACAATATAATACAATGAGACTTGGTTAGAGTGAACAAACACTCTTACAACTAAGAAAATTGATCAATTTCCGAAAATGAAGTCGCTGTAGCTAGGTGGTCAGTATAACCAGATGGTCACTTTACACCCAGATGGTCACATGGGATTGTGTTACACTTATATTGTTTTAGATTATTTTAATCTTTTTAAAGTATACGAAGCTTCTTCTGCATTTTAATACACATTCCATGCTTATAAAAGTTTTAATTGTATAACCTCAATGGTGAAATTCCAGTTTAGATTACATAAAATTTATTTTTGGTGTGGAAGGGACTTGGCTTCCTTGACTTAAAATTCGGCTCCAACTCTAGATTGTAAAGAAAGTTAGAAAATATTTCACTTATATCCTATTAACATCTAATCACAGTGTCATTTTCTTATATTTTCTTGACAGCAATTAGGAAGAACATCCCGGTACTTCATTTTCAGCCACATTCCCTTTCATTTCATCCTTTGGTTCTACCTTTTAATTACATATTTATCGAAACTCATTATTAACCCTTTGATAACCCTTCTACCAGTCACGACTTCCACACACTTTCTATTCACTAATGACTTGAAAAGGAGCATTCGAGACCTACACAGTAGATGGACACAAAATAATTCTTCCCAACTGCAAGTCGTAGTGTAACTGGATTTTTTTTTCTTTGATTGCATCTTTGGAGTCAAAGTCCTGACTATACAAGATGAGCAATTGCTCTCTCAATAAGAGAGGAACAGGATTGGGTATAGGTAACTTTGAAAATTGAATGAATAAGTTACTGTTATTTACTTAGCAAGTAGCTGACGTGTTGTTGTTACTTGAGAAATTTTTTAAACAAAAGGGCGATACAGTTACAACTTTTGCGTTATATTCTTCAGCAAGTTACTTAATAAGTTACTTAATGCTATTTGGAACAAGCAATGTCTATTTAATAATTTTTTATATGTTTCCTAGAAAATTTGTTAAGCTCTCCAATAATTTTGTAAGGACAAAGATCCATAAGTGTGCGCACTTGGTCCATAAAGATCCATAAGTGTGCGCACTCGGTCCATGAAGATCTATAAGTGTGCGTACTCGGTCCATAAAGATCCATAAGTGTGCGCACTCGGTCCATAAAGATCCATAAGTGTGCTCATTCGGTCCATGAAGATCTATATGTGTGCGTACACGGTCCATAAAGATCCATAAGTGTGCGTACTCGATCCATAAAGATCCATAAGTGTGCTCATTCGGTCCATGAAGATCTATATGTGTGCGTACACGGTCCATAAAGATCCATAAGTGTGCGTACTCGATCCATAAAGATCCATAAGTGTGCATACTCGGTCCATAAAGATCCATAAGTGTGCTCATTCGGTCCATGAAGATCTATATGTGTGCGTACACGGTCCATAAAGATCCATAAGTGTGCGTACTCGATCCATAAAGATCCATAAGTGTGCGCACTCGGTCCATAAAGATCCATAAGTGTGCTCATTCGGTCCATGAAGATCTATATGTGTGCGTACACGGTCCATAAAGATCCATAAGTGTGCGTACTCGATCCATAAAGATCCATAAGTGTGCATACTCGGTCCATAAAGATCCATAAGTGTGCTCATTCGGTCCATGAAGATCTATATGTGTGCGTACACGGTCCATAAAGATCCATAAGTGTGCGTACTCGATCCATAAAAATCCATAAGTGTGCATACTCGGTCCATAAAGATCCATAAGTGTGCTCATTCGGTCCATGAAGATCTATATGTGTGCGTACACGGTCCATAAAGATCCATAAGTGTGCGTACTCGATCCATAAAGATCCATAAGTGTGCATACTCGGTCCATAAAGATCCATAAGTGTGCTCATTCGGTCCATGAAGATCTATATGTGTGCGTACACGGTCCATAAAGATCCATAAGTGTGCGTACTCGATCCATAAAGATCCATAAGTGTGCATACTCGGTCCATAAAGATCCATAAGTGTGCTCATTCGGTCCATGAAGATCTATATGTGTGCGTACACGGTCCATAAAGATCCATAAGTGTGCATACTCGGTCCATAAAGATCCATAAGTGTGCATACTCGGTCCATAAAGATCCATAAGTGTGCTCATTCGGTCCATGAAGATCTATATGTGTGCGTACACGGTCCATAAAGATCCATAAGTGTGCGTACTCGATCCATAAAGATCCATAAGTGTGCATACTCGGTCCATAAAGATCCATAAGTGTGCTCATTCGGTCCATGAAGATCTATATGTGTGCGTACACGGTCCATAAAGATCCATAAGTGTGCGTACTCGATCCATAAAGATCCATAAGTGTGCGCACTCGGTCCATAAAGATCCATAAGTGTGCTCATTCGGTCCATGAAGATCTATATGTGTGCGTACACGGTCCATAAAGATCCATAAGTGTGCGTACTCGATCCATAAAGATCCATAAGTGTGCATACTCGGTCCATAAAGATCCATAAATGTGCGCACTCGGTCCATGAAGATCTATAAATGTGCGTACTCTGTCCATAAAGATCCATAAGTGTGCGCACTCGGTCCATTAAGATCTATATGTGTGCGTACTCGGTCCATAAAGATCTATAAGTGTGCGCACTCGGTCCATAAAGGTCCATAAGTGTGCGCACTCGGTCCATAAAGATCCATAAGTGTGTGCACTCGGTTTATAAAGATCCATAAGTGTGCGCACTCGGTCCTTAAAGATCCATAAGTGTGCGCACTCGGTCCATAAAGATCCATAAGTGTGCGCACTCGGTCCATAAAGATCCATAAGTGTGTGCACTCGGTCCATAAAGATCCATAAGTGTGTGCACTCGGTCCATAAAGATCCATAAGTGTGTGCACTCGGTCCATAAAGATCCATAAGTGTGTGCACTCGGTCCATAACGATCCATAAGTGTGCACACTCGGTCCATGAAGATCCATAAGTGTGCTCATTCGGTCCATGAAGATCTATATGTGTGCGTACACGGTCCATAAAGATCCATAAGTGTGTGCACTCGGTCCATAAAGATCCATAAGTGTGCTCATTCGGTCCATGAAGATCTATATGTGTGCGTACACGGTCCATAAAGATCCATAAGTGTGCGTACTCGATCCATAAAGATCCATAAGTGTGCATACTCGGTCCATAAAGATCCATAAATGTGCGCACTCGGTTCATGAAGATCTATAAGTGTGCGCACTCGGTCCATAAAGATCCATAAGTGTGTGCACTCGGTCCATAAAGATCCATAAGTGTGTGCACTCGGTCCATAAAGATCCATAAGTGTGTGCACTCGGTCCATAAAGATCCATAAGTGTGTGCACTCGGTCCATAACGATCCATAAGTGTGCACACTCGGTCCATGAAGATCCATAAGTGTGCTCATTCGGTCCATGAAGATCTATATGTGTGCGTACACGGTCCATAAAGATCCATAAGTGTGTGCACTCGGTCCATAAAGATCCATAAGTGTGCTCATTCGGTCCATGAAGATCTATATGTGTGCGTACACGGTCCATAAAGATCCATAAGTGTGCGTACTCGATCCATAAAGATCCATAAGTGTGCATACTCGGTCCATAAAGATCCATAAATGTGCGCACTCGGTCCATGAAGATCTATAAATGTGCGCACTCGGTCCATAAAGATCCATAAGTGTGTGCACTCGGTCCATAAAGATCCATAAGTGTGTGCACTCGGTCCATAAAGATCCATAAGTGTGTGCACTCGGTCCATAAAGATCCATAAGTGTGTGCACTCGGTCCATAACGATCCATAAGTGTGCACACTCGGTCCATAAAGATCCATAAGTGTGTGCACTCGGTCCATAAAGATCCATAAGTGTGTGCACTCGGTCCATAAAGATCCATAAGTGTGTGCACTCGGTCCATAAAGATCCATAAGTGTGCACACTCGGTCCATGAAGATCCATAGGTGTGCGCACTCGGTCCATGAAGATCTATAAGTGTGCGTACTCGGTCCATAAAGATCCATAAGTGTGCGCACTCGGTCCATAAAGATCCATAAGTGTGCTCATTCGGTCCATGAAGATCTATATGTGTGCGTACACGGTCCATAAAGATCCATAAGTGTGCGTACTCGATCCATAAGTGTGCATACTCGGTCCATAAAGATCCATAAATGTGCGCACTCGGTCCATGAAGATCTATAAATGTGCGTACTCGGTCCATAAAGTTCCATAAGTGTGCGCACTCGGTCCATTAAGATCTATATGTGTGCGTACTCGGTCCATAAAGATCTATAAGTGTGCGCACTCGGTCCATAAAGGTCCATAAGTGTGCGCACTCGGTCCATAAAGATCCATAAGTGTGCGCACTCGGTCCATAAAGATCCATAAGTGTGTGCACTCGGTCCATAAAGATCCGTAAGTGTGCGTACTCGATCCATAAAGATCCATAAGGGTGCATACTCGGTCCATAAAGATCCATAAATGTGCGCACTCGGTCCATGAAGATCTATAAATGTGCGTACTCGGTCCATAAAAATCCATAAGTGTGCGCACTCGGTCCATTAAGATCTATATGTGTGCGTACTCGGTCCATAAAGATCTATAAGTGTGCGCACTCAGTCCATAAAGGTCCATAAGTGTGCGCACTCGGTCCATAAAGATCCATAAGTGTGCGCACTCGGTCCATAAATATCCATAAGTGTGTGCACTCGGTCCATAAAGATCCATAAGTGTGCGCACTCGGTCCTTAAAGATCCATAAGTGTGCGTACTCGGTCCATAAAGATCCATAAGTGTGCGCACTCGGTCCATAAAGATCCATAAGTGTGTGCACTCGGTCCATAAAGATCCATAAGTGTGCGCACTTGGTCCTTAAAGATCCATAAGTGTGCGCACTCGGTCCATAAGATCCATAAGTGTGCGTACTCGGTCCATGAAGATCTATAAGTGTGCGTACTTGATCCATAAGTGTGCACACTCGGTCAATAAGGATCCATAAGTGTGCGCATTAGGTCTATCTGCAGAAAATTTACCATGCCCAATAGAATAAAACTAATCGCAATGCCCCTAACATAGAATTTAAAAGTTAAAGGATAAAGAACTCGGCAATACAGCAAGAAATAAGTAAAAAGTTAATTACAAAGTTCTTCTACCAAGACTGGCCAACCTACCCGAAGGTGTAAGGTGTGAATTACAAAGTTGTAGATCAGTGTCTAATTAGAAGGAATCGGCTCAATGAACGACAAAATTTTTATATGGAAAGCAATATATCTATCATACTTCACCGCTGCTAGGTTTGTAGCGATTAATTAAAAATAATTATTGTATTATATTCTATCTCAAATTCAAATCAGCATTGAAGTGAGGCGGGAGGCATAAGAGTCCCATCACTGGATTTCTGTGCATGTAAGCGTTGTCTTTTGTACCATTCCTAAATAGGACAGCTATTCACCTATAACCATATTGTGTCAAAAAAAAAAATTCTGAAACAGTTTTATGCCTACACATTAGATAATTCTCTGCAACAGGAGGTTCGTAACCATTTCATAAATGCGCACAACCAAAACCAAAATTCGGAAATTTCTGTACAGTTAACCCTCCTATAACGCGATTAATTCGTACAGCGTTATAAGAAACTCAGATTAGTGCAAATCAGATTAATTCGTACCGCGTTATATGGAAACCGCGTTATAAGAAACTCAGAATTAGTACAAAACAGGACAATTCGTACCACGTTATATGGAAACCGCGTTAAGTGAAACTCAGAACATATAAATCAGGCTGATTCGTTCTACGTTATATGAAACTGCATTTTTACAGCACCATGTTATGATGAATACGGGTATGAAATATAAGTTCATAGATACAAAAGGCAATAAATATATGTTTACATATTTCGAATTATTACTTTCCTTATATACATAATGTATAAGGAAAGTATTATGACGGGGTCGAAAATTCGAATTCGAGTTTTCGACGGGAGAGCATGTTTCAAGCATCCCTGATCACAAATCAAACATTTTGAAATGATGTCTGCGTGTGTGTGTGTGTGTCAGTGAGTCTGTGGAGTCGATAACTGACGAACGAATGAACCGATTCGAACGAAATTTGGTACAAAAATCAGAATCCGTAAACACTAGAAGCCGATTGTTTTTATACGCAATCGAATGTTCAGAATCCCCCCCCCCTAAATTTTCGAGTGAAATTTTGAAAAAATCGTCAAAAAATCAAAACCGCTAATAAAGTTACGCAAATAGGCATTTCTTATATAATTTTTCATTAGAAAACGATTGGCATAAATTTTAGAACGCTAATGTGAACCGTTCTCGAGATATTGCACATTTTTCAAAAAAAATATCAAAAAGTTATATTAAATAAAAAAAAATATTTCCTATTGAGAAACATGTTCGCTTTTCATATGTAATACCGTGCGATAAATTTGGTGACATCATTCTCGTGGATCTAGCTCGTTCCATTCATGAAAAATATACTTTGAGTAATACTTTTGTATTTGAACGCCAATATTCATTTATCTGCTGTAAGAATAGCTTATTTCTCCTTCCATAACGTTTGGCGAGATTTTGGCGACAGATTTGGCAGAATGTCGCCAACTTGGCGACATTTTTAATTGTTGCCAAATTAACAAAAATCTCGCCAAATTGATAAAAATGTCGCTAAATCAATGAAAATGACGACTAATTGAAGAAAACTCAATATCTTGGGAAGAATAGAAGTATCTACTATAAGAATAACATTTTTTTAAACTGTAAAAGTAGTAAATCCATTGCATTATATAAGGAAAGTCATGAGTTGCCCACATCAGATTTTTTTTATTAAGACTTCATATAAGAAAATTTAAAAAACAATGTGAAATATAAATTTAATAACTTTTTTCCGACAAAAATCCTATTAACATTCATCATCGCTGTCAAATATTAGCGGCCTAATTCTTTTTCTTTTAATGTCCTCTTCACTTTGCATATCTTCATTTTTTTTACAAATGTAGTTTTATTTTATAACTGTACCAAAATATCTCTGTAAGGAGCTAAACAATTTTGTAATTATCTTTTCAACTTTGCACTTCGCACTGTTGAAGGACCATTGTGAATTAAGTAATTTTCTAATTGTTTACCCAAATCCAGTTCCCTTTCCACATCATTTAAATTGAAATTTACAACCCATTCTTTACTCATATTTTCGTCTACCCATGCATTTGAGGTGAATGTATTAATTTTATTTCAGGGGATTTCCCTGATAACTAAAATTTGAAAATGGTGATGTACGTGAGTGAAAAAACAGGAGAATTTTCCATTAAGTTTGACTTAAAAGTGTAATATTAAAACTCATGCGCTATAGGGGAACTGCTTAACCTAATTTAGTTGTATGATAGAGAAACCGCGTTATAAGACTATCGCGTTGTATGGAAACCGCATTTTTAGAGCACCGCGTTGTGAGAGGACTTCGCAATTTTTGCTCCATGTTATATAGAAACCGCATTACGAAAGTACCGTGTTATAGAAGAGTTGACTGTACCACCAACAATATATGTCTTGCATACAAATAGGAAGTCAGAACTATTGTACACTTATTTAAGTTATTATTTCATATTTTTATTACTCAGCGTTGTCTGGGTCCTAATTAAGAAGTCGCTACTTAGATACAGATAAACATAACACTATCTAATTTCCAAATTGCTTGTTTTAAACTAAAATCACTCCCGCTCTTAGTTCCTTTCCATACGCCAATTATACAACTCGGGGGGTAATGCCCACTAAATAAGCTCTTTTGATGCACCTTAAATAAGCGCTCGGTCGCAGATCATTGTAAGAACGACACAATGAAAATACGTCAAGACGCTGTAGCCCAGTGGTTAGAGCGCGAGAATTGCAATTGGTTGCAATTGCCCTCTGCTTCCAAAACTGCCGCCGTGTTCACGTGGAGTATGGACACGTTAAATATGTGGGTCCTTCCGAGAGGTTGGTGGTAGGGGGAGGAGGGTACAGTCCCTATAGATGCCTCCCTCACTGGGTTCCGGTCTAAATTGGGTGGCTCTTCCCGGCCATCCAAACAGTTATCTTACACCTTTCTGGTAGGTCGAACGGTCTGGATCTCAACAACAACAACAACAATGAAAATATGAAGTCCCAAAGAAAAGTTCTTTATCACCAAAGTAAAACTCAAAAAGATATTGCTATCTCAACGAATTCTCATCCAATTTAAGTGAAATTTTAACACAATACTCATACCATAATACATAATAAAAAAATTAGAACAAAATCTATTAGATTCGCAAAGTTAAAAAAATAAATAAAAAGCACTTTTTTTTTCTTTATGGAGTCGAAATTAATTAAAACACCCTGCTATCAACTATCGTCTGCCGCGGCGATGAATGGATAGGTTTGATTTGACAAAATGGCGGTAAATGCTGATTTTTGACTGTAAAAGTTCGTAACTTTTAAACCAATTCGGATTTTAAAAAATCTCGCCAAGTTACATATTACATTACATGGAGCACCTATGTAACAAACTTCACCTCTGTCCAACTCTCAATGACGACACACAGAGACTCAGACAGATAAACGTCTTCTTTCATTATGTAAGATTACAACACAATTTGATCTTCGTAACATTCTTAATAGCATTTTCTCGCTGAAATCAACAAAAACATGACAGTACTTCATTTCTAATCACATCCCCTTTCATTTGTTTCTCTATTCCACCATTTTAATTGCATAATTAGCAAAACTCATTATTACCCCTTTAACTATCCCTTTTGCCAGTCACGACCTCAACACACTTTCTATATTCGCTAATGACCTTAAAGACCTATTTGAGCTCTACACGGTAGATGGACACAAAATATTTCTTAACTGCGTACTGGCATAGAATTGGATTTTTTTTTCTTACACAGTGTATCTTTAGAGTCAAAGTCCTGAATTCTAGAAAATGGTTAACAGCTTCGTCAATAAGATAGGAATGAGTTAAATAGATGTTTTGCAGTTGACGAAGATTGATTTTCCGATGTTTAAGCTGTTTTTCATCGATTATTTTGATTTTAAGATGTTTTTCATTGATTAAGCACAAGAAAACTGTCAAACTCTACCTGCTAGTCAAAAAAAAAAGATAATATCCAATATCTTTGTCTGTTTGTGTATCAGGCTTAACGACAATTTTGGCGACCCTGACGAGAAATTTGGCGCAATATGCTCACATTGGCTATAATTCGATGTGTCTGAAAATTAACCTTATCTATTTTTTCATTTTATTATTATTATTATTATTTGCTATTTCCTGTTGCTTTGGAAAATTATAAATGTAACATTCTTGATTCCAAATATAGCGAGATTTACTTCTAATAGGTATGATTTGCTAAGGCGGGGGTTAAGTAATCGTAAATTAATTACGCTTAGTTAAGGGAGACTTAAAGTAATCATGTTTTGTCAGAAAATTGTGTATTAATTAATAATACCGGAACAGAAATAGCTTCATTGTAATATGTATAGTGTTTTAACGTGAAATAAACTGGATTTCGATTACGGCTAAATCTCTTGATTTAAAAATGTTCCTAACTGAAATATTTAATATATAACCTAATTTATGGAATTATCGGTAGCATAAAGTTTTATCTCAACAAGTTTAAAACTTATTCAATAATGCAGTTTTATAAGAAGTTAATTTGTAATAACTTACCTTTCTTAAAAATTAGGCATGTGTCAGTTGTTTGCCTTATACCTCTGCTTTCTTCAAGGAAATTTGAAAGTTGTTTTTTTTAGAAGCAGTAGTTTTATTTATTGTAATTAGTATGAAAGTTTTTTAAAATGAAACCGTTTTATTAGCTAAAACTACAAAAATTATGTAGAAATATGAATGCAGTTGCATTGGGCTAAGACAAAAAGTTTAATAAGAATTAATCAACAAAAGATTTTGTATTTGACTTTGTATTAAAACCTATGGATGCCAGGTAAACTTATGATATTATCATAATTGCAAATTTGCTTTTCATAATGATCTCAATTAGTTAAAAGTTCGTTCATTTAGCTACTTATAAACGGCATATGATTCAAAATACTCTTTTATAAACGGAATTTTAAAAACTGAACAAGTATATCAATTAATCGCAAAACACTCATCAACACTATAAAGGAAGCACTGAATTAAGGAGAGTCGTACAATCTGGCGTTCGCGAGAAAGAGCCCAAGAAATCTATGCCCTGCCCTTTAGTGTCATTCTTGCAAGACATAGCATTCATTAAAAATGCATAAACAGTTTAATAAGTTAAAAGTTCGTTCATTTAGCTACTTATAAACGGCATATAATTCAAAATACTCTTTTATAAACGGAATTTTAAAAACTGAACAAGTATATCAATTAATCGCAAACACTCATCAACACTATAAAGGAAGCACTGAATTAGGGAGAGTCGCACAATCTGGCGTTCGCGAGAAAGAGCCCAGGAAATCTATGCCCTGTCCTTCAGTGTCATTCTTGCAAGACATAGCATTCATCAGGAATGCATAAACAGTTCAATAAGTTAAAAGTTCGTTCATTTAGCTACTTATAAACGGCATACAATTCAAAATATTCTTTTATAAACGGAATTTTAAAAACTGAACAGGTATATCAATTAATCGCAAACACTCATCAACACTATAAACGAAGCACTGAATTAAGGAGAGTCGCACAATCTGGCGTTCGCGAGAAAGAGCCCAAGAAATCTATGCCCTGTCCTTCAGTGTCATTCTTGCAAGACATAGCATTCATCAAGAATGCATAAACAGTTCAATAAGTTAAAAGTTCGTTCATTTAGCTACTTATAAACGGCATACAATTCAAAATACTCTTTTATAAACGGAATTTTAAAAACTGAACACGTATGTCAAATATTCGTAGACAACACAAAAGGAAGAAGCGAATTAACAAGAGTCCTCGTAGAATTTGACATTCGTGAGAAGCAAACCAAGAAGTCTATGCATTAGATTCTGCATCACGTCTATTTCCTTCAGTTTCATTCTCGTAAGACATAGAAAATGCATAAAAGTTTATCTGACTAAGACTGGTGTGATTCAAAAATTCAGTTTTCACATTTTGATGGGTTTACGCATTTGGTGCACGAATCAAACACTTTTACTTTCCCAATATGCACAGTATAATGTATACGGAAGGTATTGTGACGGGGTCGAAAATTCGAGTTTCTGGCGGGAGGGCACGTTTCAAGCATCCCTGAACTCTAATCAAACGTTTTTAAGGTGATCTCTCTCTCTCTCTCTCTCTCTGTGTGTGTGTGTGTGTGTGAGAGAGAGAGAGAGAGAGGGATATATATAGAGAGAGGGATAGATAAATAAATAAAGAGAAGAATAGATAGACAAATAGAGAGAGGGATAGAGAGAGAGAGAGAGTCTATGGATGCGACATCTCACTAACGAATGGAGCATTTCGAACGAAATTTGGTACAAATATTACGATCGGTAAATACTAGAAGTTCGTTGATGTTAAACGCAATTGAATGTTCGGAAGACCCCCAAAATATTTTAATAAAATATTGAAAAAATCATAAAGAAATCAGAATTTTTATTAATGTTACGTAAATTATCATATGTAATTTTTCGCACAAAGCAAGTTTCTTTTTATTCCAGAAAATATGTTTCCGTTAAAAACAGAAACACCTAGAAATTGGGAATCAATGGCTCAAGATGTACAGTCCATGAAAAACTAGCGAGGCACAGGTCAATGCTTTACTTGTATACCTTTATCGAATCTCCATAATTATGCTCCTCGCTCCCTCCTCCTGACATTTAGTAAATTCGGTGCTTACACTCCCTGAAGTAACCTACTTTTGCTTCATTGAATTTACAACATGGAATTTGACCGGTCATGATATTCAACGAACATCTTCATTATCCATTAGAAAATTCAATTGGAAATTACCAAACATACAGAATTATGCTTTTATTAAAAATAACAGCATCCTTGAACAGTTTTAACTCTTATTATGCGCTCGTCTGCATGAAATAACCGATATCTAAAATTGCAGAACGAAAAGTTGGTATGTTCCACAAATTGCTCTATGAAAACTGACAAATTCAATACTACCATGTAACCGGCTACAAGTTTCTATAAAATTAAGCTCGGGCTACACGAAGCTGTAACTGTCAAGTTTATACTCACACAATCCGCCTATAAGAGAGAGTTCCAAAAGTTATGCTTATACTCAGGCCTATGGATGCTATTAACCACAATTGGGAGCGTGATCCCAACATTGAAAATGCCCCATTGGAAGGATTCTATGACTGAGAATATATATTGCTCTTATGTAAGAAATAACCACAAACCTCAATTCTTGTTATTAATTCGTTGCAATATCGAAACATTTTTTTCTTATTTTTATTTTTTTTTATTTTGGTCGGAAATTCATGTGTTGGACGTACATATTTTTATTTATGTCCGCAAAATAAAGCATCTTCAGCAGTACAGGTTCCCACCATACACATCCCGTGCTCTCCTCGCCCCACACACACAAACATTTAACCATGCCTATTTTCTGTATTTGATTTTACCTTCCTTGTAAATTTTTCATTACTTCTCCGCCCTCAAAAATAAAAAAATCTGATGTGAGCAGCACATGACTTTCCCTGCAGACTTATATTAACGTTCTCTTTATTTTACTTAAATTTATTTTACTTTTAATTCAATTTTTGTTCTCATTCGGTAACCGGGCTTATTTTCAAAGGTGGCGTAGAGGAAGTACGAAAAACTAAAATATCTCGAGAACGGCTAGGCCTAGTGTAATGGGGTTGGTCTTATTCTTTTCGTCGTTAAAAATTACGTATTAAACGAGCATTTAATGGATATATTTAAGTATACCTAGTTCTTTAGTTTAGATTTTGACGATTTTTACGGGCCATTTTGCAAAAAAAGTCAGGTCATTTTTTTCCGAATAGTACTAAAATCTAATCAGCACCAGGGTAACCCACAAGTGACTTACCTACCAAATTTTATTTAATTCGGTCCATTAGTTTTTTAACTAGAGTGGATACAAGCTTTTGCGGGCCATTTAGCAAAAAAAGGGCAGGTTCTTTTATCCCGAATCATACCCAAAACTAATCAGCACCAGATCCGCCCACAAGTGATATACCTACCAAATTTTATGAAATTCGGTCAATTAGTTTTTCAGTTAGAGTGGATACAAAATCTGCACAGACAGACACACAGACACACACACAGACGTCACGCTAAAAATAGTTTTTCCGTTTTCTAGAGGTCTCGAAGCGTGTAGTTCCGTCGAAAACTCGAGTTGCGATTTTCGGCATGATTCCAATACTTTCCCAATACATTACCATGTATTGCAGGGAAAGTAAAAATCTGATGTGGGCAGCACATGACTTTCCCTGCAGAGTTATATTCACGTTCTATTTATTTAAATTAAATTTAATTAATTTTTAATTCAATTTTCGTTCTCATTTGAAAACTGGACTTATTTTCAAAAATGGTGTAGGAAAAATAAGAAAAACTAAAATATCTCGAGAACGGCTAGTCCTTGTAATGGGGTTGGTCTTATTCTTTTCTTCGCTAAAAATTACGTATTAAACAAGCATTTAATGGCTATATTTGAGCATACGTAGTTCTTAAGTTTAGATTTTGATGATTTTTGCGGGCTATTTTGCAAAAAAAGGCAGGTTATTTTTTTTTAATTATACCAAAATCTAATCAGCACCAGGGTGGCCTACAAGCGACTTATCTACCAAATTTTGTGAAATTCGGTCCATTAGTTTTTCAGTTAGATAGGATACAAGCTTTTGCGGGCCATTTCGCAAAAAAAGGCGGGTTCTTTTAACCCGAGTCATACCCAAAACTAATCAGCACCAGATTCGTGCACAAGTGACTTACCTACCAAATTTTACGAAATTCGGTCAGTTCGTTTTTTTGTTAGAGTGGATACAAATTCTGCACAGACAGACACACAGACAGACAGACACACAGACACACACACAGACGTCATGCTAAAAATAATTTTTTCGTATTCTAGAGGTCTCGAAACGTGTAGATCCGTCGAAAACTCGAGTTGCGATTTTCGACATGATTCCAATACTTTCCCTATACATTACCATGTATTGCAGGGAAAGTAAAAATCTGATGTGGGCAGCACATGACTTTCCCTGCAAACTTATATTAACGTTCTCTTTATTTTAATTAAATTTATTTCACTTTTAATTCAATTTTCGTTCTCATTCGGTAACCGGAATTATTTTCAAAGGTGGCATTGAGAAAATACGGAAAAATAAAATATCTCGAGAACGGCTAGTCCTAGTGTAATGGGGTTGGTTTTATTATTTTTGTCGTTAAAAATTACGTATTAAACGGGCATTAAATGGATATATTTAAGTATACCTAGTTCTTTAGTTTAGATTTTGACGATTTTTGCGGGCCATTTTGCAAAAAAAGGCAGGTTATTTTTTTCCGAATCGTACCAAAATCTAATCAGCACCAGGGTAAACCACAAGTGACTCATCTACTGAAATTTGTGAAATTCGGTCCAGTAGTTTTTCAGTTAGAGTGGATACAAGCTTTTGCGGGCCATTTCGCAAAAAAAGGCGAGTTCTTTAATTTCAAATCGTACCCAAAACTAATCAGCACCAGACTCGCCCACAAGTGACTTACCTACCAAATTTTGTGAAATTCGGTCGATTAGTTTTTTAGTTAGAGCGGATACAAAATCTGCACAGACAGACACACAGATACACAGACACACACACAGACGTCACGCTAAAAATGTTTTTTTCGTATTCTAGAGGTCTCGAAACATGTAGGTCCGCCGAAAACTCGAGTTGCGATTTTCGGCATGATTCCAATACTTTCCCTATACATTACCATGTATTGCAGGGAAAGTAAAAATTGGAGGCCCAGACCCCCCCCCCCTTTCACTCACCCACCCCTAATCGACAGGTATTCGTCCCCCCCCCCTTCCTATGAGCGGCCCTGAGTAGTGCATATATACTACTTTTACTTTCCCTGCAATACATGGTAATGTATAGGGAAAGTATTGGAATCATGACGAAAATCGCAACTCGAGATTTCGACAGATCTACACGTTTCGAGACCTCTAAAATACGAAAAAACTATTTTTAACGTGACGTCTGTGTGTGTGTGTCTGTGTGTCTGTCTGTCTATCTGTCTGTGCAGATTTTGTATCCACTCTAACTAAAAAACTAATTGACCGAATTTCATAAAATTTGGTAGGTATATCACTTGTGGGCGAATCTGGTGCTGATTAGTTTTGGGTACGATACGGGATAAAAGAACCCGCCTTTTTTTGCGAAATGGCCCGCAAAGGCTTGTATCCACTCTAGCTAAAAATCTAATGGACCGAATTTCACAAAATTTGGTAGATAAGTCGTTTATGGGTCACTCCGGTGCTGATTAGATTTTGGTACGATTCGAAAAAAATAACTCGCCTTTTTTTGCAAAATAGCCCTCAAAAATCGTCAAAATCTAAAATAAACAAGAAAGATCAATCATGCATAAGCATTGATTATGAAACACTTTCCAACTGAAATGTAATTTCATTTAAAAATTTCTAAAATGTGATTCATTCAGTGGTAATATCTTTTACATTATCACAGTACTACAGTAATTTATTATACTTAAATATTTAAAACTGTATCGAAATATAAATCATCTGATTCTTTATGCAAAATCAATGAATATTTCATTCATATAACTTGTATTCCAGACTCCAGAGCTAAATAATTTTGTGTGAAAAAAATTCAGCAATTCTTATGTAATTCATCTTACAATCGCTTGAGATATTTGCATTCTGCATATGTTAAAATTAGGCTTCCTTGAAGAAATAATAAAAGTTTAGGGATCATTTAAAATCACAAATATTGTAATTGCATAGGCACGGAATTTAGATACACAGATAATATATATGTGTATGTGTACGTACTCAAAGTATTGGAATCGTGCCGAAGATCGGAACTCGAATTTTCAAAGGATCTACACGTTTTGGGACTTCTAGAACACGAAAAAACTACTTTTAGGAAGACGTCTGTGTGTGTAAGGGTGTATCTGTGTATGTTTCTGTGTGTCTGTGTGCATAATACATCCACTCTAATTGAAAAACTAATGGACCGAGTTTCATACAATTTGGTAGGTATGTTTTTTGTGGGAAATCCTGATGTTCATTAGATTATAGTACGATTCGTAATAAAAGAATCTGCCTTCTTTGCGAAATGGCCGCAGAAATTGCCTTTATCCACTCTAGCTAAAAACCAAATTTAACAAAATTTGGAGTATAATATTTCAATAACCTACAAGTGATTTATATACCAAATTTAAGAAAATTTTGTATATAAATCATTTGTAGGTTATTCTACTACGATTCGGGAAAAAGGAACGGGCTATTTTTGTGAAATGGCCAGCAAAAATCGTTATATATAAAAATAAAAGACTACGTGTGCTCAATTATATCAATTAAATTCCTATTTTATATGTGATTTTTGACAACAAAAAGAATAAGACTAACCCCATTACTCTAGGACTAGCCGTTCTTGAGATATTCTAGTTTTTTCGCGTTTTCGCTACGCCACCTTTGACAATAAGTCCAGCTATCAAATGAGAACCAAATTTAAGTTTAACGTGTAAATTTAATGTCATTTAAAATACTTATGTTGTGCAGATAAACTCAAATTATCATTGAATAAATAAAGAGAACGAATATGAGTCTGCAGAGAAAGACATGTGCTGTCCACATCAGAATTTTTAACAATATTACACCAATGATTTATAGAAGTGAACGGGGATTATTTTCAGGCCATTTCGAAAAAAATGTATGATCTATATTTAAAGATCCATCAAATTTTTGTCGAATAAAATGTTCAACAAATTTAAGCTGTGTACCAAATTTTAACTCTCTAGGACGTAGGAAAGTGCATTTAAAATGCCATCAATTAAATTTATCATGAAGAGTTATATAAAATTTAAAAAAAGTGAAAAATTGTTATCTACCAAATTTATTTTAAAATATGAAGCCACTCCCATATGCTAAACGTTTAAACAAATGGAGAGATATTTATTATATAATATCTCTCTCTTTTCTTTCTGGAAGATATCCCAAAGTCAGAATTTAATTGAATTTGTTTTTTTCCCTATATTAAATAATTTTTTTAATTAAAAAACTACTTAACATATTTTACTGAATTTTTTTTTATATATTCTATGGGATAATGTGAATATTTCCTAAAAATTTCGAAGCAATTCGTGAATTTTAAATTTACTTAAAAAATGTTTGAAAAATTAGGTCCCATAGGGTTCAATGTATTTCATTTTTTCAACCCGGGTTCAATAAAAAACTAATTGGATGATATTATTTATTTATATTCCCATAGGTCCTACAGACCGTCTGAACAACATACTAAAATTTCATTTTGATAAACTCATTTTTACGGCAGTTATCGTGCTAACGGACAGACAGACAGGCAGACAGACAGACAGACAGACAGACAGACAGACAGACAGACAGACAGACAGAATGAACAAAGTCATAAACACTTTTCAACTTTGTTGTAAAGTGTTAAAAACTACTTATGCTCAAATATATCCATTAAATGTTAGTTTCATAAGTAATTTTTAACGATGAAAGGAATAAGACCAACCCCATTGCACTAGGGCTAGCCGTTCTCGAGATACTTTGGTTTTTTTTGTATTTTCTTCACGCCACCTTTGAAAATAAGTCCAGTTACCAAATGAGAACGAAAATTGAATTAAAAGTGAATTAAATTTAATTAAAATAAAGATAACGTGGATAAAAGTCTGCAGGGAAAGTCATGTGCTGCCCATATCAGATTTTTTTCTTATAAGTTTTGTATTGCTTTGATCTGCTACCCAGTAGCGTCTGGGTAAGCCCACTAGACGCACGTGGTTCTGAATCCACAACGAGACAACAAGTTTCCGCGTTTTTTACGTTCTCGACTCGTTTGTATTTCTCCAGGGTCCACGAATATATTTCACCTGATTGCGGTGTGTGCGTGGTGCTGTTTGTAAACGAGGTGGATGGATTGGGTTCAAAGCCCCCTCCGCACTCGCGCACACTGGCTGGTTGACACCGTCCTGAGCTTCGAGGTTATGTTTGTTTTGGGAGCATTCCGTACCAAAATTTTGATGTTGTTTGTGTCACAACCGCATATGCTATTAGTTTTAGAAATTGTAATCTTTCGATGGTATTTCCGGTTTATAGGTCTGCACTCAGAATCCAGGTCGAGTTAAAAGGCTTTTCCGAATTTAGAACCCGATTCCGACCCGAAAGGAAAATTTTGGGTTTCAGTCTAACCTAAACTTGTGCTTGAACGCAAACCTATGTTCGTCTAATCTGTAATACTAAACTATAAAGCCTTTCCACATACAATTATAGCCCTCACAGCAAAGATCGTCACATGTGTAACAGTGACGTTGTAGTTACGTGACACCTGGGTCACAATGTTACATCATATTTGTGACTTCTATGCGACGTTACGTATTAGTAACTTTGTAACTTCATTGTGACTATATTCTGTGACGTTTCCACAATTTAATTAACACGTGACGACATAACAATAGCAATTAGAATGTGATGTCACAAACAAGTTAATATGCGACGTCACAAACGACCATGAATATGACCAAAATGACTTCGCTGTGCCCTCAATATGACATTTCCGAGATGTACTGTGACGTCTTGTGACGTCCCAAAGTCACAGTGTAATGTAAATCTTACGTCACTGTGAAAAAAAATGCTGTTAGGGAGATTACTTAAAAAGGTTTTTTTATAAATTTTTCTTTAAACAGGATTGAAAATCATAATTATTATATGTTTTATAAATATTCATTTATAACTATTTTAAGTACATTTCGCTTTCATTTTACCAAGCGATTTTGAGACGAGCAGGGGAATTTTGCGAGCAAATGAATTTGGGGGAAAATGAATTATGGATGAATTTGGGGACTACTTTATCTGGACGATTCTCTCTGGTTACATCGACCAAAAATTGAATGAATTGAACTAGTTACTGTTCACTTAGACTTTTATATGTTGTTATACTGGTTATCGAAATGTATGTTATTTATGTCATTTTGTATCATCTTTTAACCTACAAAACCATAATTGCCGATATTTTGCCAAATATCACCAAATACGTCTCAAATGTGAGGTACAGTATGTACCCTTACATGTAATGCATTTGATTGTAGAATTTGATTTATGGCAAAAAAAAGTATCACAATACAAAAATATTTTGTACATGTACACACACACATGCTTTGTAAGGTATTATCTGACACGGCAGGGAGAGTTGAGTTGAGCATATCTGACAGCGAATCAGGAAACATGAGTTTGATTCCTCATGATGCCCGATTGTGGTTTTTGACTTTTAAAGTAAATTGATTGGTCACTTTAAGCCTTATTGCCTAGATAACTCAAGTAGTTCAATTATACGCATTTTTCTTTCCTTATATACATAATGTATAAGGAAAGTATTGTGACGGGGTCGAAAATTCGAATTCGAGTTTTCGACGGGAGAGCACGCTTCAAGCATCCCTGATCACGAATCAAACAGTTTTGAAGTGATGTCTGTGTGTGTGTGTGTGTGTGTGTGTGTGTGTGTCAGTGAGTCTGTGGAGACGACATCTCACGAACGAATGGAGCGATTCGAATGACATTTGGTACAAAAATCACAATCCGTGAATACTGGAAGCCTGTTGTTTTTAAACGTAATCGAATGTTCAAAACTCACCTAAATTTTCAAGTGAAATTTTGAAAAAATCCTCAAAAAATCAAAACCTTTAATAAAGTTACGGAAATAGGCATTTCTTATGTAATTTTTCCTTAGAAAACAATTGATATAAACTTTAGAACGCTAGCATGAATCATTGTCGAAATATTGTACATGTTTCAAACAAATTTATCAAAAAATCCCATAAATTAAAAGAAAATATTAACTGTTGAGAAACATGTTCAGTTTTCATATGTAATATCATGCGATAAATTGGGTGACATCATTCTCGTGGATCTAGTTCGTTCCATTCATGAGAAAAGATACTTTGAGTAATACTTTTGTATTTGAACGCCAATAGTCATTTATCTGCTACAAGAATAACTTATTTCTCCATCCATAACGCTTGGCGAGATTTTAGCGACGAATTTGGCGGAATGTCGCCAACTTGGCGACTTTTTTAAATGTTACCAAATTAACGAAAATCTCGCCAAATGGATAGAAATGACGCTAAATCAATGAAAATGACGACTAATCGTCGAAAATTCAATATCTTGGAAAGAATATAAGTATCTACTATAAGAAAAACCTATTTTTTTTACTGTAAAAGTAGTAAATTCATTGCATTATATAAGGAAAGTCATGTGTTGCCCACATCAGATTTTTTAAAAAGGGGAAAGCAAGATATTGTCCGGAATATTGGAGTCCGTATATTTGAGACCTAAACAAAAGATCCTCTTTCAATTCCCTCTGCGGATTGTGATTTTTAAGTGAAATGAAATCTATTGTCATATAATATATAGTACTTTTAAACTTTTCATTATCATTAATGTCCCCACATCGCATTATGGGCATTGGACTTCAGTATAAGGCCACGCCACTCAATGTGTCGCCACCATCCTTAACATACTCTTGCCCAAGGTAATCTTTTTGTGGTTATCGGCCGCATTCGTTTTTGCAATTTTCAATACGGGCCTGCAATTGAAACTTTCAGAAATCTGCTTTGTGAATGAGTAAAGGAAGGCTGTGCTGTTTAGATGTGAAAATCGTTGGGATGATAACATTAAAAACTATAAAATTTTTTCGAATTTACTAAACTAGTATACGTTTTGTATAAACTCGTAAAAAATATTTGTGTAAATCTGTATGGAGGAAACACGGTGATCAAAAAGAAAAGAAAAGTAATTTCTCTAGAATTTTAATGTGAGTAAAAATTCCGATCAAAAATGAACAAATTAAAATGTAGTAAAAACAAGTGACAAAAAACCATTATTATAAACCATATGTAATTTGTGAATAGAAACTCGCAAGTTTTTATGCCAAAATAACAACTTTAAGAAACCATACTTTAAACCTAAAATGCAAATATTTTAAAGGTGTCACGGCCGTATATAAGTGGTGAAAACTTCATGCGGACCACAGGACACCTACCAAGCCTATCGTCTTAATATCTATCAACGTAGTTTTTCCATCTTGTTCTAGGTCTTCCGCATTTCTTTTACAAGTTGTAGTATTCACATGTACTGTTTTAGTTAATTTGTTGATTCAAATTTGAGATATATTTATTGTGTTGTCTTTATAGTGAATTGAAACCTCTGGCCCACACAGTGACTGCTGTGGCACCAACACCTCCTATACGTCTTCGAGTTGTAAATGCAAGTGACCAAGATGTGACCGGTGTAGAGTTGGGTGACCCTCTATTCCTCAAAGTCGAATTAGCGGACGAAAGTGAGTATCAAAAATAACATTCTCAAAACTTGAAATCTAGCCATAAATATATGGATTGAAGCATCCATCAATCATTCGCTTTGAATTTGAACAAAGTAATTTTGAGACATCGTATTTTTAGACGATATAAAATAAAATCGATTTTTTCCCAACCTAATAGTCTTTTTTGGAGACTTTTTTTTCTGTCTAGCACTTTCGACATATCTTTTATTGCTTTTTCTGCTTTTATAAGACGTCTAAAGTCAAGTTCGTTCATACCAACAATGCTGTTTCTTTCTGCTTCCCCACATAAATTTTGAAGGACTTTTATTCATTAAAAGATATAGTTGAATTGTAGACACCAGCAGTAATTGTAATACCTACAAGCACAGATTTCGGAGACCTTGACTGAATTACACCATTTAGTGACTCACACGTGTTATGAGTTTTACGAATAGAATCTATACTCTAATCATTTACTGAATTTTTGTATATTGATTAAATTTTAAAAAATATGCTTCTGGGGGAAGATTTTTGTGATTGTAAGTTCTCCAATAATTATAGCTTTATCATAATGTTTTCATTTAAGAGATTTTGGTGTCAGTGCAGTTTAAAATAATATATAAACAGTCTTCTTGTTATCGTATTACGTTATCATTTTTTTTTCAGAATTTTCTGTAGTTTTTAAAGCTAAAATCTGGGGGAAAAAATAAGTTTTTGTTGAAAATTATGTACAGGGTCACCGTAAAGGGGCTTACAATGTAAGATATGCAAATAGTAAAGTAGAAATAAAAATAAATATTTTGAAATTAGGTCTCTTAAAAGTAAAAGTGTCTAGGCCTACAAAGATGTAAAAAAATGTTGGTGTAAACATATATTTTTCTCTGTAAGATGCATTTTAAATTTTTAGTGGTTTACTAATGAATTAAACATCTTCTCTTAGGTGTGTATGGAATCTTCGGAAGTGAATTGGTAGCTAGAAGCAGTGGAGGATCCGAAACGGTCCTGCTCATCAACGATGACGGGTGAGTTTAAAAATGCTCTTCAACATTTTTCCTCCAGCATACCCATTTCATCACCCGACAAAGCACTTGAATACCGTCCAAGGTTATTTCTTTACATTAAAAATTGGAAATGATCACGTGATCGGAACCATGCCATTAGAAACAGCATGACATACATGGTTCTTGGATAGAATTGCATATTTGGGGACTCTTATTGGGATTCTAGCCAATGACTTGATATTTTTGTCACAAAATATTCATTTTGATATCACGTAATATAAATATATCACATAAATTAAATTTCTATTGGATAGTTTCCATACTGGAAAGGGGAAGAAATTTTATGACGCTGAGCGAAGAGTGGAGTCCTTTTATAGAAGCCTACATCAATATCAGCATAGTTATTATCCCTATGATTAATAACATGATGCTGATTTAAAATATCAGTTTGTGGCCCGTTAAAATTTGGTAGTTAGATTTGATCCATATGAGTTTTTTGACGATGTGGTCCCCAATATTATGCCTGCGTACGTCAATTCATTTTGGTAGCACCATTTTCACGGGATTTAAAAAGACTTTAAAGAGCCACATATATTTAAAGAGCCACATACGTTTAATGAACCACATACGTTTAAAGAGCCACATATATTTCACTTTCACTTTTTAGATATTTTATTCAAAATTTATGGAAGGTCCCCTAATGGCACTTTTCTAAGGGCCAAGAAATTTAAAATTTGCTATTTAAATTTCCTAGTATTTTTTAGTTTTATTATTTTCGGAAATATATAAAAATGGTTAATGTATGTAATTAAGTACAAAATTATAATAATTTTGAATTAAATAAAATTTCAATGAACGGTTCCCATTTGTAGTTCCCAACGGTTCCCATTCACCTACGGTTCCCATTTTTTGAAGTGGGAGTTTGCTAACCTGCTGCTTAGTCCGAATCTTCTAAAATCCATCTCTGCAGAGGTTTAATTGACAGCGAATTTGAATCTGCTATCTCCAGCTCACCTGGTGACTCTTTACTAATAGAGCTAGGGAGATGATTATCTTGCCTTGTATACTTTAAATGAACCCAATAACATTGTTGCCTATACCTTTAGTAAAAAAGTCGCCGACTTCTTTTTTTTATCACTGTTGCCCTTTCGCCGCCATCTTGATGCAAACTAGTTTTCCTGCAGCTCCTTTCCCATTCATGAATTATTTCTCTACTTATCAAAGCATCTGATTTACGATGAGTCGGTGAAGACAATGACCGGCTATTTTGCATGCCCATAACGTACCCTCAGCACACTCGGTGTGATCATCGACAGACGATTGAAATCAGCTGCTCGTATGACTAGCTGTTAAGTCCGTCAAAGCGCAACAAGGTTACCAGATGTAGTCAATGTTGATTTATAACGCGAGTTATCTTTAACCCCTCGATTTCGATATGATCATGCGACTATGTTTCGTTCAAATCTAACATGATGGTATTCGCCATGAATGCTGCGAGTGATTTTGACGTGGCGATGTCTATGGTGGATGTATGGCTACGATCAGAATATCCGGCAGAAATCAAAGCGTTGCGATCGGGGCCCGTCTGCTCGATTCTTGGATTAAAAATATCGAAAATTTGGCCAAATTTCGGCTTAAAATATTTGTAACATTTAAGCTAATTCGAATTTTTAAAAATTCACCGCCGAACTGGGATCTTAAGTAGTCTTGTACTGACTTTCGCGCTGTTCAAGCTTCGATTATTGCACTACAGTTAACGACAGTTAGCTTTTTTTCTAAATTTCACAAATCCTTTTTACTTTCCTTATATGCATAATGTATAAGGAAAGTAATGTGACGGGGTCGAAAATTCGAATTCGAGTTTTCGACAGGAGAACACGTTTCAAGCATCCTGATCACGAATCAAACATTGAGGTGATGTCTGTGTGTGTGTGTGAAAGTGTGTGTGTGTGTGTGAAAGTATGTGTGTGTGTGTGAAAGTGTGTGTGTGTGTGTGTGTCGGTAAGTCTGTGGAGACGATATCTCACGAACGAATGGAGCTATGCAAATGAAATTTGGTACAAAAATCACAATCCGTGAATACTGGAAGCCTATTGTTTTGAAACGCAATTGAATGTTCAGAACCCACCTAAATTTTCGAGTGAAATTTTTAAAAAATCATCAAAAAATAGACATTTTTAATAAAATTACGCAAAGAGACATTTCTTATATAATTTTTCCTTAGAAAACGATTAACGTAAACTTTAGAACGCTAGCGTAAACCGTTCTTGAGATATTGCACATTTTTCAAATAAATTTATCAAAAAATCCCATAAATTAAAAAACAAATATTAACTGTTGAGAAACATGTTCACTTTTCATATGTAATATCATGCGATAAATTGGGTGACATCATTCTCGTGGATGTAGCTCGTTCCATTCATGAAAATGATACTTTGAGTAATACTTTTGTATTTGAACGCCAATAATCATTTATCTGCTATAAGAATAACTTATTTCTCCGCCCATAACGCTTGGTGATTTGGGCGACAAATTTGGCGAAATGTAGCCATCTTAGCGACTTTTTGAAATGTTGCCAAATTAATGAAAATTTCGCCAAATGGATAAAAATGACGCTAAATCAATGAAAATGAAGACTAATTGACGAAAATTCAATATATTGGAAAGAATATAAGTATCTACTATAAGAATAACTTATTTTTTTTTACTGTAAAAGCAGTAAATTCATTGCATTATATCAGGAAAGTCATGTGCTGCCCACATCAGATTTTTTCTATAATGTGTCTCACAACAGAGTAACTTGTAAATCACAAGACTAATTTTTTATCCGTGTAGTAATTTTAAAAAAAATGAGTAGAGATTCCCCACAAAATGATTTTTTTTTTATTTGGATAGTAAATTCATTCTCGGAATGCGTGCGTGACTATAATAATATTTTATAATAACCTTTATCCTTTTTTAAATTATTCGGGTGCATTTTTGTCAACTTTATAAATAAGCTAGATCGCAACGTAAAATGCTGAGGAAATGAGGTGTAGTAGGTTTCAGAAATCTTCGTATTTCTGTACGCCAAATGAGAGTTTGGCCATAATATATAGGAGCAAAATGACTAAAAGACACAGTGTAACGAAAGAGGGGATGATCGAAGAGAAATACGTGAAATAGAAAGTATATTAAACTCAAAGTGCGGTGCAGAAAAAGAGTGAGACAGAAAAAGTTATTAGATTTGGCCATGCCAAACCTAATAACGTTTTCGACACGTAACATGCCAAACCTAATAGGTTTGGCATGGCCAAATCTAATAACGTTTTCTGTCAATGACACCAGATTTCTCTGGTTTCATTGACAAAGCATTTTCTTGCTTGTGCTCACGGTCAAACTCTCTTTTGATGTTCAGGATCAAGCTTGTTTATACTGAAGAAAGAAATTTTGAAATATAACATATGTCTGCTTAATACACCTTCTTTTGCTCAGCATTTGGCGTTATGATCTAGTTTATTTATTGTTTATGCACAAAATCACATTCCATATACATATTGCTTTCTCTCTGTCGTCTTCTCTGCATGAACAAGTTTCCCTTCAGAGGTCTTCTCCTATACGCGAATCATTTCTCCGCATATCAATGGGTCCAAATGCCGAGACAATGACCGGGTGCTTTGCGTGCTCGAAGCGGACCTCGACACACCTGGTGCGAGGGGTGGATGCTTTGACAGCATCTTTAATTAAAATCAGCAAGATCGTATATTATGAATAATTCATAGAGAGGTCATGGGTCTCAAATGGCGAAAATTTAACCTTATGAAATTTGGAACAGAATATTTATAAAATGACTACAAGTCTGCAGATGGAAATCACAAATATTAAAACTTTAAAACGAAGTTTATTCAAAGAGTGCGTTTCAATACAAATTCATAGTGCGTTTCAATACAAAATATTTTCTCCTTGACGCTTTCAGACGTATGTAAGCACTTTATCAGAAGCATATGACGACTTATAGTACAATATACAGTCAGGACGCGGTAGCCCATTGGTTAGCGCGCTGGAGTTGCACTCGGTAGGCCCGGGTTCGATTCCAGCCACTGCCAAAACTGCCGCCGTGTTCATGCGGAGTACGATCACGTTAAACATGTGGATCCGAAAGTCCTTCTGAGAGGTTGGTGGTAGGGGAAGGAGGGTACTGTCCCTGTGGATGCCTCCCCTACTGGGTTCCGGTCTAAATTGGGTGGCACTTCCGGACCGTCCAAACTGTTACCTTACACCTTTCTGGTAGGTCGGACGGTCTGGGTTTCAACAACAACAACAACAATATACAGTCAAGTGCCAAAATTCATTGGATAGCAGTATGATATTACATATGATATTACATACTAAATTATAGCCTATAAGTTAAGTCCATCATATTACACTATATACTAAAAGTTAAATCCGTCATATGAAAAAATATGCAACAGATTGCCTTCCATCCGCCACCTACAGCACTTGCGCTTCTGATATCCTGGACAGACACACGCAGTTCTCCCTATGCGATCTTTTATATTTGATCCGATCTCTACTGTCCCAAGTCTGATCTTCATTACGATTTAAAATATATATATTAATTTAACTGTAATGTATAAGTAATATATTATATTAACTATACGATAACTACGTGTTAACTACGTATATTAAAGCCACTTTCAGATAACTATGTCCTTATCTCTTTCTACGGTTTCTAACCGATTCTCTTGAAATTCGGTTGACTCTACTTAATATGAAATTACTATTAAAGCATTAACAGCTTATTTAACGTCAAATATAGATCTTTTGGTTATGGTAATGAAAAAAGTAATGAGTAAAATTTAAAAAAATATAAATGAAAAATTCACAAAAAAAATAATTATAAAAAGTGAAGTTCATTACCGAAAGGGAATTTCCAAAATAACCGCACAAAAATCATCTGTGTATCCCTCTTCTCAAATCGCACAGCTATCAATTATTTTCTTTGTTTATCCTTACACAAACAATTTACAAACAATATATGACAATGTCTCCCCAATAAGTATGATCAATCGAAGCATCCTCTTAGGTTTTATGCCATTTGTACGTTTTTATAATACTTTTTGTTGCACTGTCCACAGCAATTCTTAATGCAAAGCAAATGTTTACTCGCGAATTCTTTTGCATAAATTGATACACAGCAAAATTACTTGACATTTGGTAAATTAGGATGTATAGTAGAATCCCAGTTATCCAAATCCCCGTCATCCATAAATCGGCTTAACCGAAATACTCCGTTATTTAATGTTTTTTATTTTACGCATTAATTTAATTTATGCTTTATTATTTCACCTACTTTTATATATCTATATATATTTTTAATATCTAACATATTGTTAGATATACATTGATGACAATGACTGATTGGCGTGAATGTGAGACATATTAGCATGTGATACAGTAGTCATTTTAATAAGATATCTGAGATACATAGCACATACTACAAAAATAGATAGAGGCTGTTTACTTTGATCATTGTGTATACAAAATCACTTTATTTCTTTACAAATCATATAATGATTTACTGTCTTTACAATACATAGTAATGTATAGGAAAAGTATTGGAATCGTGTCGAAAATCGAAATTCGAGTTTTTAACGGATCTACACGTTTCAAGGGCTCTAGAACACGAAAAACCTATTTTTAGCGTAACGTCTTCATGTATGTCTGTATATGCAATATATATATCGACTTTAACTCAAAACTATTCTATGAAATTTTACAAAATTTGGTAGGCAAGTCTCTTATTGATTACTCTTTTATTGATTACTCTTGTGCTGATTAGATTCTGGTACTATTCAGAAAAATCGAACTTCCCTTTTTTTGCGTAATGCCCTCAAAAATCACCAAAATCTGAAATAAATGACTGTATATGCTCAAATGTAGCAAGTAAATGTTTGTTTTATAAGTAATTTTTGACGACAAAAAAAAAATAAGATCAACCCCATTACTCTAAGAGTAACCGGTTCAGTAAGAGCTCAGTTTTTGCAACGTCGACTTTGAAATTACGTCCAGTCGCGAAATAATAACCAAAGATTTAAGTAAAATAAGATCAACCCCATTACTCTAAGAGTAACCGGTTTCGTAAGAGCTCAGTTTTTGCAACGTCGACTTTGAAATTACGTCCAGTCGCCAAATAATAACCAAAGATTTAAGTAAAATAAGATCAACCCCATTACTCTAAGAGTAACCGGTTTCGTAAGAGCTCAGTTTTTGCAACGTCGACTTTGAAATTACGTCCAGTCGCCAAATAGTAACCAAAGATTTAAGTAAAATCGCAAATTCAATGCAATTCAAAATAATTTTCCGTTCTTATTCTGTCTAATTGAATTCAATTTAATTAATTGTGAAAGAAAAAGATAAAATGCATTTGAAGAAATGCGTTTAAATTAAAATAGATGTGATGAAAGTCATGTGCTGCCCACATCAGATTTTTTTCTCTGATGCTCAATTTGGCTTCGCATCATCTTGTACTTCAATATACTGAAGTGCTGCGTCTATAGAATCTTTGTATCCTCGGTGTTGACAGTTTTTGGTATTATTTGTATATTGGAATTATTTGTCTCATCGGACTGTTCTGTAACAGGAGCTCCTTTATTCGCTGCAGCAACTATTTCCGCATCCGATAAGTCCTCCCCATCAGTGTTTGTTGTTGTTGAGACCCAGACCGTCCGACCTACCAGAAAGGTGTAAGATAACTGTTTGGACGACCGGGAAGTACCACCCAATTTAGACCGGAACCCAGTGGGGGAGGCATCCGCAGGGACCGTACCCTCCTTCCTCTATCACCAACCTCTTGGAAGGACTTACGGACCCACATGTTTAACGTGATCGTACTCCGCATGAAAACGGCGGCAGTTGTGGCAGCGTGCAAATCCAGCGCGCAAACCACCGGGCTACCGCACCCGAAATTTGCCAACAGCACGCGGTGTTCCCAGGTGGTCACACCACCCAAGTACTAACCACACCCGATGCTGCTTGACTTCGGTGATCTAACGAAAACCGGTGTTTTCAGCACGGTACAGCCGTTGGCCCATCAGTGTTTTTGGCAAACCAGACCACATCGCCTAGAAAGCCACTTGGGCATGTGCAAGAACAATTTCGTATTATATTTTCCTGAGAAATAATATATGCTTTCTTTCATTTTCATTTCATTTCTATTCCATCTCGTAAACGGAAATATTACTTCTGACATTGATCGATGATAACCATCGCCCTTGTATTCAATCAAACGTATCTATTTGATAGCCCTATAGCCTTTTTTTTTTTTTTTTTTTTTTTTTTTGCTTATCGAGTCGCCCGTTGTTGTTTCAATATATCATTTGCATAAAATGCAGTTCGAAACAAACAGACGTTGATTGGAAATCTTCATTTTGAGCTACCAAATTTTTGAAATATCTAATTACATTTATAGATATTTGATTGTTATAGAGCATCTCTTTTATTCACTGCAGCAACTACTTCCGCATTCGATAGGTCCTGCCGATTAGCGTTTGTGGCAACTAGACCTCAACGTCAGATATTTTCACTGAAAATTCGCTGGGATACGTATGTCCAAGAACAATTTCGTATTATTGTCCTGAGAAATAATATATGCTTTCTTTCATTTAAATTTAATTTCATCTCATAAACTGAAATATTTATTACTTTTGGCATTGATTGGTGATAACTATCGCTTTTGTATTCAGATGTATCTATTTGATAGCCCTATAGACATTTTCGTTTGCTTATCGAGTCAACGCCCGTTGCTATTTCAATATATCATTTGTATAAAATGCAGTGCGAAATAAACAGACGTTGATTGGAAATCTTCATTTTGAGATGCTAGATTTTTTAAATATCCAATTATAATAACATGTAGGAGCATTTATTTTATTCACTGCAGCAACTATTTCTGCATCCGATATGTCCTGCCCATCAATGTTTGGAGCAAGCCAGACTTCAAAGTCAGATATGTCTCTGGGAAACCATTTGGATATATTTAAGAACAATTTCATATTATTTTCCTGAGAAATAATATATTCTTTCTTTCATTTTCATTTCATCTCGTAAACGGAAATATTACTTTTGGCATTGATCGATGATAACCATCGCTTTTGTATTCAGACGTATCTATTTGATAGCCCTATAGCCATTTTTGTTTGCTTATTGAGTCAACGCCCGTTGCTATTTCAATATATCATTTATATAAAATGCAATGCGAAATAAACAGACGTTGATTGGAAATCTTCATTTTGAGCTACCAGATTCTTAAAATATCCAATTATATTTGTAGATATTTCTGTATCGAGTATTCGGAAGAGGCTAAATAAAATAAGATCTTATATCTTTAAGATTTGAAATTCTTGTGTGATGATTTATTTACTTTAATACACCCTCATAAAGAGATATTTGAAGATCAATAAATAAAAACACTTTGCGCAAAGGATAATGAAAACTTAAGAAACGTATTTAAGCACAAATAAAATAAAAATGCAGCTGTATGCGGCGTTGTTATTTTATTTGTTAAATACGTTGCTGAAGTTTTCTCAGATATTTGAAGAATTGCAATATAGGATTAGTAATGTACTCGTAGGTTTAAAGTTTATTATTTGTTTCCTTATGGAGAAATCATATAGGGAATATAATATATAGGAAAAATATTTTATATGGACAGTATTGTGACGAGGTCGAAAATTCAAATTAGAGTGTTCGACGGATTAGCACGTTTCACGTATCCCTGAACTGGAATCGAAGGTTTTTGAGATATATGTGTGTATGCGTGTTAGGGTATGTGTCAGTTAAACTGTGGATGCGATATATCATGAACTAATGAAGCGTTTCAAAAATAATTTGGTCTAATTATCACAGTCAGTTAATATTGGAAACCTATTAATTTTAAACTCCATCGAATGTTTGGGAGCCTCTCCCCTCCTAATTTTTAAATGAATGTTTGAAAAAATCATAGAAAAAAAATCAAAACCTTTAATGATAAATAAATAATGAATTCACTCGTACTTTTATATTTGAGATCTAACTAATTTCAGAACCCCAGCATGAACCGCTCTCTCAAGATATTTTATAAATAAATTGAAAAAGATACCCACACAGCAAAGATTGTCACATGTGTGACAGTGACGTTGTAGTCATGTGACACCTGGGTCACAATGTGATATCATATTTGTGACTTCTATGCGACGTTACGTATTAGTAACTTTGTAACTTCATTGTGACTATATTCTGTCACGTTTCCACAATATAATTAACACGTAACAGTGTGACGACATTACAATGGCAATTACAATGTGACGGCATTACAATGGCAATTACAATGTGACGACATTACAATGGCAATTACAATGTGACGTCATAAACAAGTTAATATGCGACGTCACAAACGACCATGAAAATGACCAAAATGACTTCGCTGTGACCTCAATATGTCATTGGCAAGACGTACTGCGACGTCCTTTGATGTCCCAAAGTCACAGTGTGACGTAAATCTTACGTCACTGTGAAAAAAAATGCTGTTAGGGTACATTATCGCGTTGAGAAATACAATGAAAGACTGATATCAGATATCATAATTCTTCAAATCTGTATAAATAAAATTGAAAATCTTTCTGTGGATATGTGTGTTTGTCTCATCACCACGAGAGAAAGGCTGCACCGAATTTTATGAAATTTTGTATGTAACCTTAGAATAGCCCCATTTAAAATTTAGTCCATGTTTCGAGTTTCTTTCCAAATTTTGTTTGTCAAGATATTAATAAAAAACGCACAATTAAACTTTCCACAGATATAACATTATGCATACGTTATTTTTTCACAAAATTATTTTAAGCAAATAATATCATGTTGCTAAGCAACGGAATTACAATCAATGAGATTATATAGAAGACGATTTTTAAATTTTTTCAGATTTAAATAATTAAGAAACGCATGTAAAAATAAATTTTAATTGGAATTACATTTTTGACTGATGGGCTCCATCAATTACGACTTTAGGATTAAAAGTTTACTGGGATAATTGATGTTTTCTGATTCACCTGTTTTATTTTGGCAAATATTTTTTTAACTCATCGTGTTTAACCAATTGCTGCAACAGAAAAAAGATGGTACGTGTATATTTTTAATTCCATTTTAGCACTTTCATTTCGGCATATGTTAATCTAATTTCATAGCGATTTGACTTTGGCATAAATTGATCCCATTTCATATTTTTTGTAAAATTGTTTACAAACAGGACCTGAGTGTTTTGTTCTTCAGATTTACCTGTGGAAATGCATTTGTATAACGAGAACAGAGATTCTTATACTTCTTTTAAGCGAATTAAATTAAATATTTTAATAGAATGTTTTGAATAGCAATATCATTTAGAATACTATAGGGATCCACGCATAATTGGGAATTTTAAGTTTCTTTATAGTATATATTCTGTACGAAGAACGGATATTATGCTACTAGTCAAAGTTATAGTCGTTTCAGAAACAAAACGACATAGACAACTAACCACTTTTACAATATAAAGAATATATGTTGGGTAGAAAAAGTTGCCTTGACTGTTTTATGTGGCAACACTCTCTGTTGAAAGTCAATTTTACCCTGTTTGCAAAAGAACTGGGGTCAAGACTTGGGTGGATACTTTCTTGATAAACTGCTTCCTGTGCAAGTTTATTTTCATAAACAGTGAACATTTAGGGATAAACTCTTCTGAAATTTCTTGTTTCGTGTCACTGACCGACGAATTTTTTTTTTATAACATTCTATGAAGTAAATTTAAAGTTTGGGTTCGGGTATTTATTTATTTATTTAGTTTAAGTAGCAACTACGGATGAAATCCAGTTACAGTAACCACACAAACATAAAAAGAACAGAGCATAATATTTAAGAATACTAAGTATACATTTCAAGTGCATTAAAACACACTTTTACTTTCCTTATATACAATAATGTATAAGGAAAGTATTGTGAAGGATTCGAAAATTCGAATTCGAGTTTTCGACGGGAGATTACGTTTCAAGCATCCCAGATCACGAATCAAACATTTTTGAAGTGATGTCTGTGAGTGTGTGTAAGTGTGTGTGTGTGTGTGTGTGTGTATCAGTGAGTTTGTGGAGACGAAATCTGACGAACGAATGGACCGATTCAAACGAAATTTGGTACAAAAATCCCAATTCGTAAACACTGGATGCTTATTGTTTTATACGCAATCGAAAGTTCAGAACTCCCCTAAATTTTCGAGTGAAATTTAAAAAAAAATCGTCAAAAAATCAAAACCGCTAATAAAGTTACGCAAATAAACATTTCTTATGAAATTTTCCATTAGAAAACGGACATAAATTTTAGAATGCTAACATGAACCGTTCTCGAGATATTGCACATTTTTCAAAAAATTATCAAACAGTCATATAAAATAAAATAAAAATATTTCCTATTGAGAAACATGTTCACTTTTCATATGTAATACCATGCGATAAATGTGGTGACATCATTCTCGTGGATCTAGCTCGTTCCATTCATGGAAAAGGGTACTTTGAGTAATACTTTTGTATTTGAACGCCAATAGTCATTTATCTGCTGTAAGAATAACTTATTTATCCGTCCATAACGCTTGGCGAGATTTTGGCGACAAATTAGGCAGGAATCAAACTAAAAATATCAGTACAGCAGGTATTTCGAAGGTCAACAAATTTATAGATAAAAAAGCTCTTAATGTAATTGTGTTTAACAGTAGTATTGTGAAATAATGTATTTTTTCTTTTTTTAGTATTATTAATTGTACATAGTATTATATGGATTTCCAGGCAAAAAAGTAAAATGGGACAATCCATAGTATTATTTAAAACTTTATAGTAAAATAAGACACTGGACAATTTTCTTCTTTTTTTAAGTTCACTAGTATGTATATCATATGGATATCATATCGAGCCATACCTCTTTCACAAGTATCATATGTGAAAAAAATTCGCATACGAACTTATCATTGTTCCTTAGAATATATTTCTTAATCTATAACTTAATAATAAGTAATTATCATTTACGCATCTTGCTCTGTGTCACTTATGTACCACGATTGTGGTATATATAGGGAAAATGAAATGGAAAATCTTTTTAGAATGCAAATTTAAGGCGATTTGAAATAAGAATCTATTTCGTTTTTCTTTTTTCTTTTTCGGTAAAATTTACATTAATGCAAAAAAAAGGAAGAATGGATGAATTTATGTCTGTAGACATCTGATGCGTTGCCACATCATATATTTCTCATTAGACACTAAGACATAACTGCAGCCTTTTCGAATTTAATTTAATACAACGGATGCCATGTAAGAAATGTAATTATAAATCACATTAACATGCCAATGTTTTATATCAGTGACATCCAATATCGGAATTCCAGACACATGCTTGGTGCTTATGTATTGTAGCAGTTTTAGGAGTCCAATGGTTGTAAGTGGATATAACACAATATTTTATAATAATTTATTCGCCTCGTTATATGACGGACTTAACACCTAATTTCAGCAAGAATATACGCAGAATAAATACCTTGTCAAACGACTCGCCGATCGGTAACATGATGTTTCGTTTTAACAACTTAAAAGACCTGATGCTCTTGGGCAAAATCGAACCGGTGAGGACCTACCTACATCCGTGGTAAACATTCTCGGCATTGCAAATTATAGGCCTTGGGCGGCCCAAACTTCCTGGTTTATTTTCTTTACATTCAAATCCTTTCCGATGAAAGTGCTGGCATTTCGAAGAAGCAGCGGAATTTCGAATAAACTGCACGCAATCCCGTTGTCGAATTGCACTTTTTGAATACTCTGCGCTTGATTATGATGGATATGAATCGCAATGTTAATTGAAACCATAGATCGAAATTTCGTTCGAGCTGTGTGGAAGACATTGAACCATCTCCGGCTTCAGGGAAGGATTCATTTTTTGAATTCCGGCAAGTGCAACAACACAAAATTCAAAAACACACACTTAAATAGCACTGGCTGCGTAGCCCTGTCAAGAAAAATTTATGATTCAAAAGAGAGATATTGAAGACAAAAAAGTTTTTCATTCACACTTTCGATTTCAGTATTTGAAACCCATATTACTACGATTACGATTAAATTCAAAAAGACGTTTGCTACGTGCAAATTAACTGGAGTGTCAACTCTACCTTTTTCAATCGAAAATTCTCACAATACTTTCTTTATATTATAGCATTCTCTATACTATAGTATTCTCTATACGAGAGCAATACTTTCTCTAGACTATATTTCTATAATATGAGAACATATGTTAACTATTTGGGCCATATTATTCATTTATGAACATAAATATGTTCATAAATGAATAATATGGCCCAATTAGTTTTGGGTTGAACCCGGGTTGAAAAAATGAAATACATTCAACCCTATGGGATCTAATTTTTCAAGCATTTTTTAAGCGAATTTAAAATTCACAAATTGCTTCGAAAATTTTAGGAAATATTCAAATTATCCCATAAAATATATAAAAAAATTTCAGTGAAATATGTTCGGTAGTTTTTTAAATAAAAATTATTTAATATAGGGAGATAAACAAATTCAATTAAATTCTGATTCTTGCTATATCCTCCAGAAAGAAAAAATCTGATGTGGGCAGCACGTGACTTCTGCAGACTTAAATTCATTTTTCTTTATTTCTTTAATAATTCGTTAGATTGAGTTTAATTGCACAAAATAGCACTAAATTTGCATTTTTAATTCAATGTCTGCTTTTATTTGGTAATTGGACATTTTTCCAAAGGCGGCATAAAAAAAATGTGAAAAATCTCAAATATCTCGAGAACGGTTAGTCCTAGAGTAATTCAGTTGTTCTTATTCTTTACCTCGTCAAAAATTACGTATAAAACAAGTATTTAATTTATACATTTGAACATACGTAATCTTTTTTTAGATATTGCCGATTTTTGCGGGCCATTTCGTAAAAAAAAAGCAGGTTGTTCTTTTCCGAATCGTACCAAAATCTAATCAGCACCAGAATATCCCACATGCGATTTATTTACCAAATTTTGTGAAATTTGGTCAATTTGTATTTCAGCTAGAGTGAATACATGAGGTTTTTCGGGCCATTTCGCAAAAAAAGGCGGGTTCTTTTTCTTTCGAATTGTACCAAAAACTAATTAGCACCAGGGTCTTACCTACCAAATTTTGTGAAATTCGATCAATTAGTTTTTGAGTTAGAGTGGATACATAAATTGCACAGACACACAGACAGACAGACACACACAGAGACAGACAGACACACACACACACACACAGACGTCACGTTAAAAATGGGTTTTTTTTTTTATTCTAGAGGTCTCGAAACGTGTAGATCCGTCGAAAACTCGAGTTGCGATTTTCGACATCATTCCAATACTTTCCCTATACATTACCATGTATTGCAGGGAAAGTAAAAATGTAAGCCTTCGACAAAGCCTGAGTAATAATACTGCTAATTCAAATAGTTGGCGTTTTACACATCAAAGCTTATTGCGAATTTGCTGCTTTTGGTGTTCATCATGCGAGTTCCCCTTTCCTCCAAGTTGTTGTCATCGCGCCCCAATCTACTGTCAACAATTTAACTCGGAACAGATAAAGCCATCAACACGGGACATGCAAAGCATTCCTAATTATTCCGTTCGCGGTGATTTTGTTAAGTCCCACGTAATGCAAATATTGAAAGTTATTATTAAAGTAGTTATTATTAAAGTAGTTATTTAAACTACTGGTTACGGCCTTTATCTTACAAAATAAAAGATGGGTGTATGTGTACAATCTGTAGCAGAAAATCTAAGCGTTTTGCATCCATAAAGGGAAGGTGCACCAAGACGTTATTGTTTTTAAGTTCTAATTAGTTGAGTTATTTTTTGTTTCAACACGATGATTTTGAGCGATATGCATTCAAATCGGAACCTTAGCGTCCAAAAATATTATCACAGAGTTTCTATCTTGACACTATCAAAAAGATCTAACAATTATCTTTTAAACACACTTTGAACGGAATTCATACGATTAATCGACGAATTTGGGGGGAATTTTCAAAATATATATTTTTTTTTCATGTGTTTAAAACGTTCCACATTTTTATATTGCGATACAAAAATAATTGACTGGCAATCCGATATTTATAATTTAACAGCAGCTCCTTTAAATATTATCCACTGCTCCAAAATAGAAAATTCTTGAAGACATCCATTTTTAATTATAATTTTTATAAGTGTATCACTAATTTTGACACCGAAAATAATCGGACCATTCTCTATTCGCAGCTGGCCACTACCGTCATCTATTAGTAAATGCAATTAAAACATCTTCACTTCTGTATTTTATTTTATTTTCCTTTCTACAGTTTTGGAGAGCCTGCAGCGAATGTCGTTTCACTATCAAATTTCGTATTTCATGTGGACGGTTGTGGAGCGGTGGGTTGGTTCTCTTTGCACTTAATCTAAGAATTTGAAATTTTGTGGTGATTTGGATTGAAACTGATTTGGCGATTTGGAAACTGGGTGGTTTTAAGTAGCGGCCGCTTATTAAAGATCCGTGCAAAGCCAAGTAACTCACATCTGCCTCTACAGGGTGTCCCAAAAAGATTGAAACTCACTTTAATTCTTTACCTGTTGGAGATAGGTGGGCAATGTAAATTGCAAAAATGTTGAAAGTAAGGTAGGAAATAAGACTACGCTAATGAAATAGCCCTCCCATTAATTTTCAAAAAGTTACAATTTTAAATTTTTATACGACCTCCTTAGATAAATTTGGTCAATCAGAAAATTTTTGTTTTTAATGCAACAAGATCATTTAAAAAACCCGCATATCTGTATTTTTAAAATGAACTGAATTATGATAAAGGAAAAAATCTGACTTATGCCACTTTTCCGTACCATGTGAAAGGCTGTTTCATCCGGGAAAATAGGGATCATAAACAAATTGACGATGGAAATTGTTTATATCAAAAATACGTTAACATGTGTCAAAATGTTTTATCACAAATGAATCTAAATAAAACATTAGACAGACAGAGATCATATAAAGCAATGGTACTCGCTACGCTGTTGGGTATCCTATGTATTATCATCCAGTTTTATCTTTTTTGTGATATGTCACAAATTTAGATTTCTAACTTGATATATGGTCCCCATTCACAATGTTCAATTTTCAATTAAATATAACTCGCCCAATTTTAAAGATAGAGATATGCGGGTTTTTTAATGATCTTGCTGCATTAAAAATAAAAATTTTCTGATAGACCCAATTTGCCTAAGAGAGTCGTATAAAAATTTAAAAAGTGTAACTTTTTGAAAATTAATGAGAGGACTATTTCATTAACGTAGTCTTATTTCCTACCTTACTTTCAACATTTTTGCAATTTACATTGCCCACTTATCTCCAACAGATAAAAAATTAAAGCGCGTTTCAATCTTTTTGGGACACCCTGTATATATTTTCTTATTTTTATAGGCAATTAAATATTTAGGATGGAATCTTTGAAAGAACATCATAATTTAGAATACTATTTGAATTTAGAACACTATTTATATTTATTATAAATTCTATTTTAAGATACATTACATGACAAGCACTATTCAGTGTATATACAGGGTGAACATCGTATTTACATCTTAACTAAAGTATTGGAATAATGTCGAAAATCGCAACTCGAGTTTTCAGCGGATCTACACGTTTTGGGATCTCTAAAACACGAAAAAACTATTTTTAGCGTAACGTGTGTGTGTGTGTGTGTGTGTGTGTGTTCTCTCAAAAACTAAATGAACTCAAAAACTAAATGACCAAATTTCATAAAATTTATTCGATAAGTCACTTCTGAGATGCCCTTAGGCTGATTAAATTTTGGTCCGATGCGGGAAAAAAAGAACCTGCCTTTTTTGCGAAATGGCCCGCAAATATCGTTAAAATCTAAAATAAAAAACTACGTACGCCAAAACTACGTAGTCCAATGCTTCTTTATACGTAATTTTTGACAATGAAAAGAATAAGATCAACTTTTTTTATCTTGGACTAACCGTTTTCGAGGTATTTTAATTTTTTCGCTCTTTTGCTATAGACGCCTTTGAAAATATGTTCAGTTACCAAATAAAAATGAAAATTGAAATAAAAGGGCAAATTCAGTGTAAATTCAAACAATTATGCGTGTGTGTGTGTGTGTGTGTGTTTTGTGTGTGCGTGCAACTAAACTCAAGTGAATTAATAAAAAAATAAAGAAGCAATGAATTTGAGTCTGTAGAGAAAGTCATGCCCTGCCCATACCAGATTTTTTGATTTGTGAACTTTCGGATTGGGAAAAAAACGATCTGAGCTAGTGGAGCAAAGAATTACGGTCTTATACCCAATCGTGCACGAAAATCAACTACTAAAAGCCCTCTTTTTATGCATAATATGCCATATATATAATTTTGTTTGGAATGAGTTGCAGATTACCATCTTCCAATATTTTATCTTGTATTTCTCGCTTCTAAGGCTTATAAGTTCGTTCTTTAACGAGCGTGGATTTTCGCCAATGACCATCTTAAATTCGACTTTAAAGGGTGTCACGCAATTTTCTCGTTCGGTGTAATTCCAGTTGGTTTAGAGAACTTACAATCTCGTAATAATGCAGTGTCGTGTATAACGTGCAGAAAAAACAGATGCTTTCCAAAGCATGATACTAGTGAGACCATCTTTCGAAAAAAATAATGGTTTAAGTCGGAAAAAAATGTCTTAATGTTTCCAAAACAATGAGTTTCTTCAGGTAGGCTGACAGCAGGGCCGGGTTAAGGGCTCCGCAGTACCCGCAATTGCGGTGGGTCCCAAACTTGAGAGGGGACCCCATCATGGCCGTCTTCATGCATAAATATTAGTAAAAGCAGGTTGAATTTCCTACTGAAATACGCGTATAGGGATCCAAATTGCAGATTTGCAGGGGGCCCCGAAATTCCTTAAATCGCCCCTGGCTGACAGCCTTTTTTTATTTCACTACAATACATGGTATATCTAAATTACAGTGCCTAGAACCCTCACAGCAAAGATCGTTACATGTGTGACAGTGACGCTGTAGTCACGTGACACATGGGTTACAATGTGGCATCATATTTGTGACTGCTATGCGACGTTACGTATTAGTAACTTTGTAACTTCATTGTGACTATATGCTGTGACTTTTCCACAATTTAATTACCACGTAACAATGTGACGACAATACAATGGCAATTATAATGTGACGTCACAAACAAGTTAATATGCGACGTCACAAACGACCTTGAAAATGACCAAATTAACTTCGCTTTGACCTCAATATGACATTGCCGAGACGTACTGCGACGTCCTGTGACGTCCCAAAGTCACAGTGTGGCGTAAATCTTACGTCACTGTGAAAAGAAATGCTGTTAGGGAAGTGTACCTAAAGGGAAAGTATTGTGATGGGCTAAATATCCGATTCTAGATTTTTAAAGAATTTTCACGCTTTAACCGAACCATACAACATTTTCCCTTTCCTATACTACTTTCGACAGAAAATTATGCTCTTCCGTGTATTTTCGAGCTCGATATTTTGAAGGTTAAATACATTTTATGACCTCGGTATGTTTTAAGACCTCCAAACACATGCTGAACACTTTTGAAAACAATTCCTTCACACTGTGTGTGTGTCTGTATATGTATATGTGTTCGAGCATTTGTTTGTCTCTACATTTGTTTTCGCGCATTTGTTTGTCAACCTTTTTTGCCTGAAAGAACTCTTGAAATATTTTGGAAAATCTCGGAAATTTTCTCCTGGAAATGTGTATGTAACTGGGAATAAGTCCATTGTAGTCCAAATTATGCTTTCAAAATGTTACGTTCTTTTTAATTTATTTATTCATTTATTTATTTATTTATTTTTAGAAAATTTAGACGAAACCATCACGTTGCGGAACCTCGGTGTTCCACGGAACACACTTTGAGAAACGCTGCTCTGTATATGTGTATGTGTTCGAGCATTTGTTTGTCTCTACATTTGTTTTCGCGCATTTGTTTGTCAACCTTTTTTGCCTGAAAGAACTCTTGAAATATTTTGGAAAATCTCGGAAATTCTCCCCTGGAAATGTATATGTAACTGGGAATAAGTCCATTGTAGTCCAAATTATGCTTTCAAAATGTTACGTTCTTTTTAATTTATTTATTCATTTATTTATTTATTTATTTTTAGAAAATTTAGACGAAACCATCACGTTGCGGAACCTCGGGGCTCCACAGAACACACTTTGAAAAACGCTACTCTACAACTTTGCAACTGGCCTTTTTCGTCTATCTCGCTTTGTTGCCGAGTCTGTTATTTTAACTTTTTAAATTATCCACTAAAGGCATTGTAATCACTTTTATTCAATAGGACATGGTAACTTTCCTATAGATTGTGCTATCATGCAGAACTACTTATGTAGTTGTTGGGATGCTGAAGAGCTTTCTTAGGAACACTATACTTACCGACAGACATACAACAATATTAAATCATTAAGGTAAATCTATTATATGTAAACAGAGAGTATTCTATCTATTACCAATCTATTTACAACATCTGCGATGCTAAACAATCCAAAAGAAAACACTCCTGTGTTCCAGCTGAACCGCTACCATTTATGCATGAAACTTCTCAAGATGCCGTCAGTTTATTTACGAATCTTTAAAACTGATCCAAGCATCCTCATAAGTTTCCGCCAAATTCGATTGTTGATCCGGAATTCTTTTTAATGGAAATTAATCCTGAAGCAAACAACCGTAAAATAAACACAATTTACGCAACGGGGTGCAGACGTCAACAAGACAAGAAAGTGTAAAGCGAGTGAGGGATTTATTTTTTAACTTTCGAAAAGTAGGCAATTACTGAACCCACTGACCCAAATGCCAAATCGAATTGTAAATTCTTGGAAGGTAAAAACCTGCTCTTGAAAAGGCTGTAATACTAATGCGTACTTTTATGCAGCGTTTGACGACGAAATGCAGATGAGTCCCGCTGGTTAGCCAAGAAGATCCTGGAAGTCAGTAATTCACTGCATTTATATAGTTAGTCGCTGGTTCAAATTTCAAGTGATCGGTCTTTAGTCTCACTAGTATGGGCTGGAGAAAGGGTCATTGCTATGCGTCATCTGAGTTGAGTCAACTCAACTTTCTCATACAAGAATCCATTTTTGAATAGCTTATAACACTTTTTTATTTCGCAAATTTTGCATGAAAAATTTGAAGTCTATAGTGTTGGTCTAAATGATCACAATTATACAATGGTCACAATTATCCAAATTAGTCCAAATATAAATTCATCTAATAATTATCCAAATTAGTCGAAATGATTCCAATTGTAGCATGTTACCCTCCATTTTAAAGGGCTTGAAAAAATGTTGTACTTTTATGCAGTATATGACGACGAAATGCAGATTGAGTTCTTCGCTGGTTGTCCAAGAAGATCCTGGAAATCAGTAATTCACTGCATTTATGTAGTTAGCCACTGGTTAGGAAATTTCAAGTGTTATCGGTACCTAGTCTCAATAGTATGGACTGGAGAAAGGGTCATTACTTAGCATTATCTGAAATAGAGTCAACTCAACTTAACTTTCTCATACGAGAATCCATTTTTAAATAGCATATAACACATTTTACTTTCCTTATATACATAATGTGGTTCTACTTTTATGCAGTATTTGACGACGTAAGTATTGTTGTTGTTGTTGAGACCCAGACCGTCCGACCTACCAGAAAGGTGTAAGGTAACTGTATGGACGGCCGGGAAGTGCCACCCAATTTAGACCGGAACCCAGTGGGGGAGGCATCCACAGGGACCGTACCCTCCTTCCCCTACCACCAACCTCTCGGAAGGACTTACGGACCCACATGTTTAACGTGATCGTACTCCGCATGAACACGGCGGCATTTGTGGTAGCGTGAAAATCTAGCGCGCAAACCACGGGGATACCGCACCCGAGATGGCCAACAGCACGCGGTGTTCCGAGGTGGTCACCCACCAAGTACTAACCGCGCCCGATGCTGCTTGACTTCGGTGATCTAACGAGAACCGGTATTTTCAGCACGGTACGGCCGTTGGCCCTGACGTAAGTATTGTGACGCGGTCGAAAATTCGAATTCGAGTTTTCAACGGGAGAGCACGTTTTAAGCATCCCTGATCACGAATCAAACATTTTTGAAGTGATGTCTGTCTGTGTGTGTAAAAGTATGTGTGTGTGTGTCAGTGAGTCTGTGGAGACGATAACTGACGAACGAATGGACCGATTCGAACGAAATTTAGTACAAAAATCACAATCCGTAAACACTGGAAGCCTATTGTTTTTATACGCAATCGAATGTTCAGAACCCCCCCTAAATTTTCGAGTGAAATTTTGAAAAAATCTTCAAAAAATCAAAACCGCTAATAAAGTTACACAAATAGACATTTCTTATGTAATTTTTCATTAGAAAACGATTGACATAAATTTTAGAACGCTAACATGAACCGTTCTCGAGATATTGCACATTTTTCAAAAAAATTATCAAAAAGTCATATAAAATAAAAAAATATATATTTCCTATTGAGAAACATGTTAACTTTTCATATGTAATGCCATGCGATAAATTGGGTGACATCATTCTCGTGGATCTAGCTCGTTCCATTCATGAAAAAAGATACTTTGAGTAATACTTTTAACGCCAGTAGTCATTTATCTGCTGTAAGAATAACTTATTTCTTCGTCCATAACGCCTGGCGAGATTTTGACGACGAATTTGGTGGAATGTCGCCAACTTGGCGATTTTTTTAAATGTTGCTAAAGAAAGGAAAAACTCGCCAAATGGATAGAAATGACACTAAATCAATAATGACTCATTGATGATGACGACATGGAAAATGACGACTCAGTGACGAAAATTCAATATCTTAAAAAGAATATAAATATCAACGATAAAAATAATATATATATTTTTTTACTGTAAAAGTAGTAAATTCATTGCATTATATAAGGAAAGTCATGTGCTGCCCACATCAGATTTTTTTTTTCTTTTGCAAATTAATCCAAATGTAAATTAGTCCAATAATTATCCAGATTAGTCGAAATGATTAATCAAAGCATGTCACCCTCCATTTTAAAGGGCTTGAAAAAATGTTTCGATTAATACCAAGTGTGGCAATGTTCCCCTTCGGGGAGTAACTCCCTTCCCCCACCCCCACCCCGTCAAAACACGTGACGTCAAAAACACATAATTTATATCGAGACTATTTTTGGCCACAATGTTTAAAACTGTTAAGTTACATAGCCATTGAACCACAAATAACACTTTTTGTGTATAATTATGTCGCATTCTGTCCTGTTTTCTGTCGAATTTCAAAAAATTCTATTTAATTATAGATTTTTCGATAGCAAAGCTGAATATAAAGTTTTGTGAAATTCAATTTATGTTTGTGAGAGCTGTTGTCTACACAAAAAATGGACCACAGACGGACATCACTCTAAAAATACACGAAACGTGTTCAGAAGATCCTAAATCATATACTGGTATCAAAATCACGAAATCAAAAATTTTAGGGTAAACAATATACTTTCTATATACTATACTCTATAATATGAAAAAATAAATATTTTTAAGTACAATTTTACTTTCTCATACGTAGTAATGAGAAAGTGCTGTTGTCACGAAAATTTTTGATTTCGAGATTTCGATGCGCATATATCTTTTAGGACCTCCTGAACACGGTTTGGCTGTCTTTGGAATGAGGTTCGCCTGTCTGTCTTTCTGTCTGTGGTTGATTTCTTGTGTTCACGATGCAGCCACAAATGTTAATGGTTTTCACGAAACTTTATATTCGGCTTTGTTAACAAAAAATTTAGAACTAGATTGAATTTTTTTTTTTAAATTCGAGCTTAAACATCGAAATTTATTCGAAATTTTATTTTTTCTTAACAGAGCAGCATAAGACAAAATTTGATATAATCATGTATAAAAGGGGATATTTATGACCAATGAACACGAAAGTGAACAGTTTCAATAATTGTAGTGAAAAACAACCGGGATACAATTTTCGTGTTCTTGACATTATTAGCCTCCCTCGAGGGGAGGGAGGAGTACACTATCAAACTTTGTTATCAATTGAAAGATTTTTCCAAGCCTTTGAAAATGAAGGGTCACGTGCTATAATTATGATCATTTAGAACAACAATACAGATTTTACAAAAAATGTCTTGTAAAGTTTGAAAAAAAAAACATTCTGGTATGAAAAAAGTCAAGTTGAGCCACCACTCTGGCTAATTTCAAAAGTCGCCAAAAACTATTTGCAGCGGAATATTGAATAAAATAGATAGTAATATCAAACGCAGTACGTTACGATACGTACAATACGCAGTAGTATGTTAGTAGTATCAAACTAATGTTTGTGATTAAGGGAGGAAAACTATTTAAAAAGGAACAGGGAAGCCGCCCATAATATTGTTGACCCAGCCCCTACAAACATTTATCACGAACATCGCTCCATATTTAATTTCCCCCTCCTCGTGGACTGATCATATCCCAACAATTAAGGGGGGAAATTGGGACGATCAGTGAGAAACAGACAATAGGCTAAGCTCCTCCTCCCAGGCCTGAGATGTTGTTAACGCTTTACACGCCCATAGCTGCGTCTATACTATTGTATATGCCTATGGGACTGATCATGTCCTCCCCTACCTTAAAGATATTGGGTGGCACCCCCTCTGACCCCCCTAGTCGAGTACCCCCCCCCCCCCTCTATGGATGCAAAGCGATGAGTATACGCTGGAATTTTATTTTTACACTACTGCAAATTACTCCTAGCGTATATAAAATAGTGATAGATAGCCCAAACATAGTTATTGTTGAGATCCAGACCGTCCGACCTACCAGAAAGGTGTTGAAGACCCAGACCGTCCGACTCGTCCAAAGGACTAAGAGCAACTATTTGGACGGCCGGCACCAGAAAGGTGTAAGGTAACTGTTTGGACGGCCGGGAAGGGCCACCCAATTAAAACCGGAACCTAGTGGGGGAGGCATACACAGAAACCGTACCCTCCTTCCCCTACCACCAACCTCTCGGAAGGACTTACGGATCCACATGTTTAACGTGATCATACTCCGCATGAACACGGCGGCAGTTGTGGCAGCGTGCAAATCCAGCGCGCAAACCACCGGGCTACCGCGCTCGAAATGTGTCAACAGCACGCGGTGTTCCCAGGTGGTCTCCCACCCAAGTACTAACCGCGCCCGATGCTACTTGACTTCGGTGATCTAACGAGAACCGGTGTTATCAGCACGGTAGGGCCGTTGGCATGAGCCCAAACATAGTAACCAAACTTAGTAAAAGTGATTAAAGTGGCTCAACTAAGATGGCTCGGCCATATATATAGATACGGAGAGGATAACTTAGTCAAGAAAATAACTTTCCTGGGGCCAGAAGGAAAGCGAAGGAGAGGAAGGCCGTTGTACAAGGTGGCTGGACAATGCGGAGAAATGGCTGAGGAGCGTTGGCGTCAATAAATGGCGGGCAGTGGCGTCAGATAGGTCGAGATGGTGGAAACTGACTGAGACAGCCTTAGCTGGTAATCGGCTGTAGTACTTAAGAAGAAGAAGAAGATAGCCCAAACAACCCAATAGCCACTCTTGTTGCACGTTAATGATAATATAGATGCCTACCTTGACTGTGATTAAATTGCGTCAAATGATATCCGGTCATGAAATCATATGCAAAGGGCTAATAAGAATGCTTCGTGGCTTAAAGAAAAGTTGTTGCAAAAGATATGCGATTAAATTGAAATATCTGGAAAACGGTTAATCCTAGACTAATGGGGTTGATCTTAATTTTTTCTTTTTTTTCTTAAAAAATTACGTGTAAAAAATTACGAGTTTTCGACGGATCTACACGTTTCGAGACCTCTAGAATAAGAAAAAACTATTTTTAGCGTGACGCCTGTGTGTCTGTGCAGATTTTGTATCCACTCTAACTAAAAATCTAATTGACCGAATTTCATAAAAATTGGTAGGTAAGTAAGTCACTTGTCGGCGAATCTGGTGCTGATTAGTTTTGGGTACGATTCGGGATAAAAGAACCCGCCATTTTTTGCGAAATGGCCCGCAAAAGCTTGTATCCACTCCAGCTGAAAATCTAATGAACCGAATTTCACAAAATTTGATAAATAAGTCGCTTGTTGGTCACTCTGGTGCTGATTAGATTTTGGTATGATTCGGAAAAAAATAACCTGCCTTTCTTTGCAAAATGGCCAGCAAAAATCGACAAAATCTAAAATAAAAACTACGTATGCTGAAATATATCCATTAAACTCTTGTTTTATACGTAATTTTTAACGAAGAAAAGAAGCAAGACCAACCCCATTACACTAGGACTAGCCGTTCTCGAGATATTTTAGTTTTTTCGTTTTTTCTCTAGGCCACATTTGAAAATGAGTCCAGTTACCAAATGAGAACGAAAATTGAATTAATAGTGAATTAAATTTAATTAAAATAAAGAGAATGTGTCTATAAGTCTGCAGGGAAAGTCATGTGCTGCCCACATCAGTTTTTTTTTCATCGTGATAATAATGGAACTGAAACTAAACACTATGGATCATAATTGTGTGAGAAAATCGAGTGGAAACTTACAATCCAAGCATTTTATTTTTATTTTTGCCTGAACGGAATGCGTACCTCCACGCACAAAGCACGCCTTTGTCGCGCCACTCCTCTATGCTAAATCCTTTTCCCCCGACCTATCATCCTGTTATTATTTCTACGGCTCAATCCGGACATTTCTCATACCTCCCCGGCAGGGAAATTACGCGGAAAAACTGAAATTAATTTCCATGCCTCAACTGAGGTGGTTGAGAAACTATTTCTCATTTGGAATATCTCCCCCTCCCCCCTCCCTCCTTCCAGTCTGGAAATCGGTCCATTATTGGAAGCAGACAAGCATCCATAATCACTCACGACTTCGTGATCGATGTAGTCGTTCGTTGTGGGTTGTGTGTCCGAACAGTCGTGCAGTGATGGCTACTTTGATCCCGCGCGAAAACCACGTGTCTTCCGAGAAACGCACTGAGACGCCACAAATATGTCTGAAACAGAAGACTGAAAATGAGAAAGGCCATAAGAGAAAGATCTATCGAGCTGTGACTGCTAATGTTGAAAAGACACTCTACTCTTAAAATTAAAATTAATTTTTCTTTTACTTTCCCTGCAATACATGGTAATGTATAGGGAAAGTATTGGAATCATGCCGAAAATCACAACTCGAGTTTTCGACGGATCTACACGTTTCGAGACCTCTTGAATACGAAAAAACCATTTTTAGCGTGACGTCTGTGTGTGTGTCTGTGTGTCTGTCTGTCTGTGTGTCTGTCTGTCTGTGTGTCTGTCCGTCTGTCTGTCTGTGCAGATTTTATATCCACTCTAACAAAAAAACTAATGGACCGAATTTCACAAAATTTTGTAGGTAAGTCACTTGTGGGCGGGGCTGGTGCTGATTAGTTTTGGGTACGATTCGGAATAAAAGAACCCGCCTTTTTGTGCGAAATGGCCCGCAAAAGCTTGTATCCACTCTAGCTGAAAAACTAATGGACCGAATTTCACAAAATTCGGTAGATGAGTCACGTATAGGTTACCCTGGTGCTGATTAGATTTTGGTACGATTCAGAAAGAAATAACCTGCCTTTTTTAGTGGAATGGCCCGCAAAAATTGCCAAAATCTAAACTAAAAAGCTACGTATTTTCAAATATATCCATTAAATGCTTGTTTAATGCGTAATTTTTAACGAAGAAAAGAATAAGACCAACCCCATTACACTAGGACTAGCCGTTCTCGAGATATTTTAGTTTTTCGTACTTTCCCTACGCCACCTTTGAAAATAAGCCCGGTTACCGAATGAGAACGAAAATTGAATTAAAAGTGAAATAAATTTAGTTAAAATAAAGAGAACGTTAATATAAGTCTGCAGGGAAAGTCATGTGCTGCCCACATCAGATTTTTTAGTTTCTTATACGTGGTATTGAAAAGATTTTGCTTTAGCGAAATTTTCGATTTAGAATTTTGTTTTAATTCGAGCGAAACTTTGAATTTTACGCGAAATTTTATATTTTTGCTTTCCCAGCAATACATGGTAATGTGTAGGGAAAATATTGCTACCATGTCAAAAATCGCAACTCGAATTTTCGACGGATCTACACGTTTCAAGAGCGCTAGAATACGAAAAAACTATTTTTAGCGTGACTTCTGTATGTGTGTGTGTGTCTGTGTGTCTGTCTGTGTAGAATTTGTATCCAATCTAACTGACCGAATTTCATAAAATTTGGTATGTAAGTCACTTGTGGGCGAGTCTGGTGCTGATTAGCTTTGGGTACGATTCGGGATAAAAGAACTCGCCTTTTTTTGCGAAATGGCCCGCAAAAGTTTGTATCCACTCTAACTGAAAAACTAATGGACCGAATTTCACAAAATTCGGTAGATAAGTCACTTGTGGGTCACCCTGGTGCTGAGTAGATTTTAGTATGACTCGGAAAAAAATAACCCGCCTTTTTTTGCAAAATGGCCAGCAAAAATCGTCAAAATCTATACTAAAGAACTACGTATGCTCAAATATATCCATTAAATGCTTGTTTAATACGTAATTTTTAACGAAGAAAAGAATAAGACCAACCCCATTACACTAGGACCAGCCGTTCTCGAGATATTTTAGTTTTTCGTATTTTCTCTACGCCACCTTTGAAAATAAGTCCGATTACCGAATGAGAAAGAAAATTGAATTAAAAGTGAAATAAATTTAATTAAAATAAAGAGAACGTGGATATAAGTCTGCAGGAAAAGTCATGTGCTGCCCATATCAGATTTTTACTTTCCCTGCAATACACGGTAATGTATAGGGAAAGTATTGGAATCATGTCGAGAATCGCAACTCGAGTTTTCGACAGATCTACACGTTTCGAGACCTCTAGAATACGAAAAAACTATTTTTAGCGTGACGTCTGTGTGTGTGTCTGTCTGTCTGTCTGTGTGTCTGTCTGTCTGTGCAGATTTTGTATCCACTCTAACTAAAAAACTTATGGACCGAATTTCACAAAATTTGGTAGGTAAGTCACTTGTGAGCGTGTCTGGTGCTGATTATTTTTGGGTACGACTGAGGATAAAAGAACCCGTCTTTTTTTTTGCGAAATGGCCCGCAAAAGCTTGTATCCACTCTAACTGAAAAACTAATGGACCGAATTTCACAAAATTCGGTAGATGAGTCACTTGTAGGATATCCTGGTGCTGATTGGATTTTAGAACGATTAGGAAAAAATAACCTGCCTTTTTTTGCGAAATGACTCGCAAAAATCGTCAAATTCTAAACTAAAGAACTACGTATGCTCAAATATATCCATTAAATGCTGGTTTAATACCTAATTTTTAACGAAGAAAAGAATAAGTTAAACCCCATTATATTAGGACTAGCCGTTCTCGAGATATTTTCGTTTTTTCTCTACACCACCTTTGAAAATGAGTCCAGTTACCAAATAAGAACGAAAATTGAATTAATCGTGAATCAAATTAAATAAAAATAAAGAGAACGTGCATATAAATCTGCAGGGAAAGTCATGTGCTGCCCACATCAGATTTTTACTTTCCCTGCAATACATGGTAATGTATAGGGAAAGTATTGGAATCATGCCGAAAATCACAACTCGAGTTTTCGACGGATCTACACGTTTCGAGACCTCTAGAATACGAAAAAACTATTTTTAGCGTGACGTCTGTGTGTGTGTGTATGTGTGTCTGTCTATGTGTGTGTCTGTCTGTGTGTCTGTGCAGATATTGTATCCGCTCTAACTCAAAAAGAAATTGACCGAATTTCATAAAATTCGGTAGGTGAACGAATCTGGTGCTGATTAATTTTGGGTACGATTCAGGATAAAAGAATCCGCCTTTTTTTGCGAAATGGCCTCAAAAGCCTGTATCCACTCTAGCTCAAAATCTAATGGACCTAATTTCACAAAATTTGGTGGATAAGTCGCTTGTGGGTAACCCTGGTGCTGATTAGATTTTAGTATGATTCGGAAAAAATAGCCTGCCTTTATTTGCAAAATGGCCCGCAAAAATCGACAAAATCTAAAATAAAAAACTACGTATGCTGAAATATATCTATTAAATGCTTGTTTTATACGTAATTTTGAACGAAGAAAAGAATAAGACCAACCCCATTACACTAGGACTAGCCGTTCTCGAGATATTTTTTTTTTCTCTACGCCACCTTTGACAATGAGTCCAGTTACCAAATGAGAACGAAAAGTGAATTAATAGTGAATTAAATTTAATTAAAATAAGAGAATGTGTATATAGGTCTGCAGGGAAAGTCATGTGCTGCCCACATCAGATTTTTTACTTTCCCTGCAATAAATGGTAATGTATAGGGAAAGTACTGGAATCATGCTGAAAATCGTAACTCGATTTTTCGACGGATCTACACGTTTCAAGACCTCTAGAATACTAAAACACTATTTTTAGCGTGACGTCTGTGTGTGTGTATCTGTATGTCTGTGCAGATTTTGTATCCGCTGTAACTAAAAAACTAATTGACCGAATTTCATAAAATTGGTAGGTAAGTCACTTGTGGGCGAATCTGGTGCTGATTAGTTTTGGGTACGATTCGAGACAAAAGAACCCGCCTTTTTCTTTTGCGAAATGGCCCGCAAAAGCCAGAATATACTCTAGCTAAAAAACTAATGGACCGAATTTCACAAAATTCGGTAAATATGTCGCTTGTGGGTTACTCTGGTGCTGATTATATTTTGGTACGATTCGGAAAACAATAACCTGCCTTTTTTTTTTTTTTTTTTTTGCAAATTGGCCAGCAAAAATCGTCAAAATCTAAAATAGAAAAACTACTTATGCTCAAATATACCCATTAAATGCTTGTTTTATACGTAAGTGTTAACGAAGAAAATAATAAGACCTATCCCATTACACTAGGACTAGCCGCTCTCGAGATATTTAAGGTTTTCCATATTTTCTCTACACCACCTTTGAAAATAAGTCTAGTTACCACATGAGAACGAAAATTGAATGAAAAGTGAATTAAATTTAATTAAAATAAGGAGAACGTGGATATAAATAAATCTGCAGGGAAGGTCATGTGCTGCCCACATCAGATTTTTTTAACATGGCTACATGGAACACAATTTAGCATAATCATGCATAAAGGGCATTTATAGCTCAATGATCACGAGACTTCATAGTTTCAATCATTGTTGTAAAACGTAGCCGTTATACAATTTTTTGTTCGTGACGTCATTAGCCCCCCCCCCCCTCCTTGGTGACATGTCACCCCACCTCCCGAATATACATTGTTCAGTATGGTATCAATTGAAAGATTTTTTCAAGCCCTTTATAGTGAAGGGTAGCACTCTATAGTTGTAATCATTTGGACTCACAATACCGACTTTTCGAATCTTTTCTTGTAAAATTCGAAAGTAGAGAATGAACTCTGGTAAGAAGAAAGTCGAGTTGAAATACACTCCAGTATTGTTGTTGTTGTTTCTTATCCCACTTGACCGACAGCAACATCAGATCAAGTCCATGAACTCGTGAGTCTTCAAAAGATGAAGAACTACTCCAGGACTGCAGTAAAGATGGCTCCTCTGGCATCCAATACATGTCAAGGCATGGGCAGGAGAGGCAGAAGCCAAATTGAACTTCGGACAAGGAGGATAAACCTTAGAACCCGACACATGCCGAAGAGCACGAAGATGGCCGCTGCGGAGTCTGACCAGAGCCGTCTGTTCTCTCCCCACCCCCCACCCCTGCGTGACGGACGTGGCAGTATTTGATGAAGTCTAACTCTGATGAAGTCTTTGAGACTATGGTGAAGTCTTGAGACTCTGATGAAGTCTTTGATGAAGTCGTGGATAAAGTCTGATTTTGCCTCTGCCTGCAGTGCTTTAGCTGAGCATAATGGCATGGCCTTTAAGCCTTGGGTGACCCTACCAAGACTCTCGACTTACTTCTCCCATTCTGCCCAGGAACACCTTTGAGTGAACACACTCCAGTAGTTTGAACCAGTAGTTTGATCATACTCCAGTAGTTAAACAACACTCCAGTAGTTAAATTGTCTATGCAGTTGTTATAACCAGACATAACAACTGCATAGACAATTTAACTACTGGAGTGTTGTTGTTGGTCTGGGTCTCAACAACAACAACACTCCAGTAGTTAAATTGTCTATGCAGTTGTTATGTCTGGTTATTTCTTAAAAATATACCATTGTTATTTCTGAATGTTAATTATTTCTGAATGTTAATTACTTCTGTATGTTAATTACGAAAATACATTGCATCAACAACGAAATGCCAAGCGTAAATGTACACTTTGAACGCGTTTTTCTCAAAACGCAGATTTTGAACTTGCGTTCACGATAATTCAAGAACCGTTTAACGAATTCTTGTGAAATTTCCTATGATCAGTAATAACATCATTGTCCAATTGTTATACTCGATTTATATACGTGTAACTAATAAAATAAAAGTTTAAGAGGCAGAAAAGTTGTTAAACATTCTGAAAAAAATTAAATCAAAAGAATATAGTTGCATTATTAAAAATCTGATGTGGGCAACACAGGACTTTCCTTATATAATGCAATGAATTTACTACTTTTACAGTTAAAAAAAAATGTTATTTTTATAGTAGATACATATATTCTTTCCAAGATATTGAATTTTCTTCAATTAGTCATCATTTTCACTGATTTAGCGTCATTTTTATCCATTTAGCGAGATTTTCGTTAATTTGGCAACATTTGAAAAAGTCGCCAAGTTGGCGACATTCCGCCAAATTCGTCGCCAAAATCTCGCCAAGCGTTATGGACGGAGAAATAAGTTACTCTTGCAGCAGATAAATGACTATTGGCCTTCAAATACAAAAGTATTACTTAAAGTATCTTTTTTCATGCAATGGAACGAGCTAGATCCACGAGAATGATGTCACCAAATTTATCGTATGGTATTACATATGAAAAGTGAACATTTTTCTCAATAGGAAATATTTTTTTTTATTTTATATAACTTTTTGATAATTTTTTTGAAAAATTTACGATATCTCGAGAACGGTCCATGTTAGCGTTCTAAAACTTATGTTAATCGTTTTCTAATGAAAAATTATGTAAGAAATGTCTATTTGCGTAACTTTATTAGCGATTTTGATTTTTTGACGATTTTTTCAAAATTTCACTCGAAAATTTAGGGGGGGTATGAACATTCGATTGCGTATAAAAACAATAGGCTTCCAGTGTTTATGGATTGTGATTTTTGTACAAAATTTCGTTCGAATCGGTCCATTCGTTCGTCAGTTATCGTCTCCACAGACTCACTGACACACACACACACACACACACACACACACACACACACACACACACACACACACACACACACACACATACTTTCACACACACACATACACATCAGGGATGCTTCAAACGTGCTCTCCCGTCGAAAACTCGAATTCGAATTTTCGAACCCGTCACAATACTTTCCTTATACATTATGTATATAAGGAAAGTAAATAGTTTTATGCATGATTATTTCAAATTTTGTCCTATTCTGCCTTGTCAAAGATATAAAAAATTTCGAATACATTTCATCGTTCGAATTTAAAAAAAAAATTCTAACTAGTTCTAGATTTTTTGATAACAAAGCCTGATATAAAGTTTCGTAAAAATTCATTAATATTTGTGTCTGCTATCATGTAAACAAGAAATCGACTACAGATAGACAGACGGTCATCATTTCAAAAATAGTCAAAACCTGTTCAGTAGTTCTTAAAACATACGTTGGCATTAAAATCTCGAATTTGAGAAATTTCGTTAAAACAATAAATACTTCCTCTATACTAAATGACATAGTATGAGAAAGTGAAAATTTACGATCTATCATCATTCGCATAACAACAACATTTTATCAACAAAAATATATGTAAATTATAATTATTTTTCATATAGTATTTTTTAATTTTCAATTATTTTTATAATTTTTATTTATTTTTATAATTTTTAAAGAATAATATGATTTTTCTCAACTTTAAAATTTTCAATAGATTTCATTTTTAAAGGTTTAAACTGCTGTTGATTCCGCCAATTGCCTTCAGTGAAACTTTTAAGATAAACTGTACATTATGAAGAACAAAATGTACATTATGAAGGGTACAGAACCTAATTGTAGAGGCGTTCCCAAAATTAGAATTACGCTTCTATTGCATATAACTTCATTCATGGAACGGAAACATATAACTTCATTCATGGAACATGTGTCTGTTCCCTTAGAGATTGTGCCACATTGCAAAGTCATTGCAATTTTTCTCCTATTCCATATTGATGAGCGCATAATAAGCACGAAGCCGGTTCATAGATGATGTTATCTGAATTGAGAGCATAATATTAGTGCACAATACATAGTGGGAAAACCACTTAAACCTGTCAATACTTGCTGAACTAAGTGATCAATATTGTCTACTGTTGACTTTGAGCCTGGCAAATCCATTTTCAGTTTACCAACACCATAGATATTTCAGATATTTCACTATCCTAAAAATTCGAGGCTTAGTCCGTCATTTTGATGAGAAGATGTCAAACACCTTTCTCTAATTGGCTATTTCTGCTGTGAAATTCTGCTCGTCAACTGTTAATTACTTTACACCCATTCTTCGTACGCTAGTGGGCAGTGCTATATAGATCACCCAACGTGTCATCAATTTGAGCGGTAGTGACTGTTAGAAGTGATTTAACCATCAATCATATTTGTGAATCATAAGTGCCAATGCATTTCCTGCATTAATTACTTGGGGGGAAGTAGGGGCCAAAGGAGTAGGGGTCATCCAAAAAACATCTACTGTTCTGGCTCAATCCACTTAAAAAACATCCTTGGACAATTTTTCAGACTTCTATCGGGAATTTACCTTACTGGGATTCTCTACAACCAACACCAAAACCGCCGTAACACTTGATAGGGCCTTTAAGCAGAAGTAAATTTTAGGACCTCACTTAAAACTTTTATAATAAAACAAGAAAGAATTTATTTGATTTTATTGAATCATATATTTCCTTAAATTGGCTATAAATAAAGCTTAGATGGCGACTGATATGAATTCAGCATCAAATTTCATAGGAAGTGGGGGATTCACTAAGGATTTTCCACTTCCGTGTTTTTCTCTATTCCTATTCAAAAATTTTCCTTTCAAAATCCATTAGATAGAATTAGAGAATTCTATTGGATAGGATTAATAAAAGTGGTTATATATAGAGATCATATAGTAACTGGTATGGATTCAGAATAGAATTCGAGACGGGGTTTTGGGAGTTCATTAAGTATTTCTATTTCCCTTTCTGGAGATAGATTTTCCTTGGGATATCTATTGGATATAATTGGAGAATTCTATTGGATAGGATTAATAAAATTGGCTATAGATAGAGATCAGATAGTAACTGGTATGGATTCAGCATCAAATTCGAGAGGGGGGTTTGGGAGTTCATTAAGCATTTCTATTTCCCTTTCTGGAGATATATTTTCCTTGGGAAATCTATTGGATATAATTGAAGAATTCTATTGTATAGGATTAATCAAATTGGCTATAGATAGAGATCAGATAGTAACTGGTATGGATTCAGCATCAAATTAGAGAGGAAGTTTGGGGAGCTCATTAAGTATTTCTATTTTTCTTTCTGGCGATATCCCTTCCGGTTTTTCAGAAAATGCGCATGACTGTATGAAATAAATATGCAAAGCAGAATAAAAATGTTTAATAGTATCATCAAAAATGAAACATACGTACCATTCTCCTTCCCTCATATAAAGGTTCCTTCGTAAATTTCTTGTTTATAATATTTTAACTGCATCAAGTTACAGGATTTGGCTGTTAAAAATAAGAAAAGCATAAAACTAAAATCTGCCTTAAATTATAAAGCCGGTTTCATAAAATCTATCGAATCCAAGGCAATTATTTTTATAAACACTGAAGTTTTCAATTTCTCTTTAAATCACCCTTTTCCAAAAAAATATATGCATTCAATGTAGAAAATAATTTTCTAAAAATGTATACAAGATATTTCAATTTCAATGCAAATTGCTATCATTCTCCATAATGTATTTTCAATATTTTTATTCAATATTTCATGCATATTTTTAGCACTTGAAAACCAAATCCCATCTAATTTGCATGAAGCTATTTCGTTCTTGAATAACTTTACTGGGGAAAACACAAAATAAGATATCTTTATTGCTATTCACGGAAAAAATATGTCGGAAGTTTTACATTACAGCTAATCTGCATTCCCGGCCGAAGTAAACAATTCACACAATGCAGTTACAATCTAATTTATTTCATATTTTTCAGGAAGAACGTTAAAAAGAAATAAGCGGTAAATGTCCAAGATCTTTTCAAAAACTCGTTGGATTTATGCTAAGTCTGATTTTTAAACCCAGTGGCTTTCATTGCAAATTATTTGCAATTGTGGAGTGGGTTACAAAATCCAGGTTTTCTATATCTGCCCTTATGTCCAAAAGTAAAGCAACAAATTGAAAAAATCTGATGTGGGCAGCACATGACTTTCGCTACAGAATAAAATTAATTTCCTCTTTATTTCTTTAATAATTAATTAAATTTAGTTTCATTGCACTAAATAACGCCATAATTAATTGAAAATACATTGAATTTACGCTTTTAATTCAGCTTTCGTTTTCATTTGGGAACTGAACTTATTCTCAAAACCGGCTTAGCAAAAATGCGAAAAAAACCTAAAATATATCGACAACGGCTAGTCCTAGAGTAATGGGGTTAGTCTTATTATTTTCATTGTTAAAAATTGCATATAACACCAGTATTTAATTGATGCGTTCGAGCATACAAAATTTTTTATTTCAGATTTTGACGATTGCCGCAGGTCATGTTGAAAAAAAAAAGCAGGTTCTTTTTTCTGAATCATACCAAAAACCAATCAGCTCTAGGATAACCCATAAGTGACTTATCTACGAAATTTTGTGAAATTTGGTCGGTTAGTTTTTCCGTTAGAGTGGATACAGACAATTTTTGAGGGCCATGTTGCAACAAAAATTCAGGATATTTTCTCCTAATCGTACCGAAATCTATTCAGCATCATGGTTTCCTACAAGGGACTTACCTACCAAATTTTATGAAATTCGGTCCATTAGTTTTTCAGTTGGAGTGGATACAAAATCTGCACACACACAGACTTTACACTAAAAGTAGCTTTTCGTGTTCTAGAGGTTTTAAAACGCGTAGATCCTTCGATAACTCGACTTTCATTTTTCGACATAATTCCAATACTTTCCCTACATTACCATATATTGCAGGGAAATCAAAAGGGGGATAAAAAGAAAAGTATTTATTCAAATTCATTGAAACTTTCACAGATCATGGGGTATAAAAAAAGACACTAGCGTGTGGAAATGCAAAGAAAATTACCGTTGAATAATTAAATAATAGAGATAAACAGAAACCTAGGATTTTGGGAGGCAAAACCAGTTCATTGGTGGAGGTCTATTAATACAAAATGTGATGACCACTGCTAGAAACACATTCCCGACAGCGTCAATTCATGCCAAGAATATGATCATCTATGGCGGTTTGGGGTATTAGCGCCCATTTGCGAAGCAGACATGTTCTTACCTCGTAAAGGTTCCTGGGAGGATCAAGGAGATAACTTAAGCGTCTCCCAAACATGTTCCATACACGCTCGTCTGTCATGTATGCGCCTGTCATGTATGCAAATTTTGTGGCTACAAGTTGTTTCTTTCGCCAAATATGCCAAATTTTCCGTTTGTTGCTTAATTTTTGGACATGAGTGTATATAAATAAAATCAAAAATCCGTTTGTCTGTGTCGTCATCACGAAAAAACCTCTGTGCCGAATGTCCTAAAATTTTGATGGGTAGCCTTATGGTAGGGTCCCACTTAAAATTTAGGCGTCCATCTGTACTTTTGTCTGTCTGTCTTCATGTCCTTCTGACTATTTTGACTTTGAACGTGATCCAATCCCTATATGATCCTGCAAACAAAAGGAGCCCAATCGTATTTGTGTTGTTGTTGAAACCCAGACCGTCCGACCTACCAGAAAGGTGTAAGGTAACTGTTTGGACGGTCGGGAAGTGCCACCCAATTTAGACCGGAACCCAGTGGGGGAGGCATCCACAGGGACCGTACCCTCCTTCCCCTACCACCAACCTCTCGGAAAAACTTTCGGACCCACATGTTTAACGTGATCGTACTCCGCATGAACACGGCGGCAGTTTGGGCAGTGGCTGGAATCGAACCCGGGCCTACCGAGTGCAACTCCAGCGCGCTAACCAATGGGCTACCGCGCCCTAATCGCATTTGTGTGTCCAAACTAACCTAGCCAAACTGTTTTTCGAGCTTCTCTACAATAAATACAATTCAAAATCCAATAATGTGACCCGATCGTTATTTGTGCCTTTATCTCTAAAATTACTATCATTGTTTGTGCCTTTACCTCTAAAATTACGATCGTTGTTTGTGCCTTTATCTCTAAAATTACGATCGTTATTTGTGCCTTTATCTCTAAAATTACGGGAGCTTTATAAATTAATAAAATAATCAAAAAATATACCTTTAATCACAAGGGCCATAAGGGAAAAATCTCTCTTAATTTCTGCCCCTAAAAAGACCAGGAACGTAATCTACAAAGTTGTTGTTAATTTGTAAAATTGTTATTATCTATATAAATAAAACTGTATAACTTGTGATTCTGTCTGTATGTTTATAATCTCAGCACAAGAGAACTCACTTATTTCCTCTTTGTGAGAATTATTGCAAAAAAGAAAAACTCAAATATTAAAAAAAAAAAAAAAAAAAAATTTTACATCATATATACCCCGGCCACACAGAAAGCTACCATTAGCCTATGGGTTGGTCGTGTGGTCTGGGTTTTCTACATCATATATACCGTACGAGAAACGGATATACTAGTTCTATCATAAAGCTCTCTTTTTACACATATTATGGGTAAGTAGGGGCAAAAATAAGGATAAAACAAATTATCATTAGAACAAGGCTTAATATTTACCGACAAGACAAATTTAATAACAAATATCTTCGTTCCATTAATATTATATAACATTCTAATTCTATTTTAATTGGGTTTGGGCCGAATTAATAATGGGTAAATGCATGTCTCTTATCTCGCTAACATATAATACCTATTACAGTCATGAATATTCAAAACAAGCCCTCTTGCGACGCGTCCAAAGACATCTCCACTGCCATTTTGTAATTTGTAAGATTTATTTTATGGACTCTTTTTCGATGATCGCTCAATGAATCATTATATATTTTCTGTTTTTCCTCGAAAGCGGTTCGTAATTTGTGCGATTATGCTATACTGCTGGAATTTGATTTTAATCTTTTCCGTTGGTTGATCTCGTTGGTTTTTCTTTTTCCTTTCATACAATCAGTGATGAATTGAAGTTTTAATTTATTCAGATCCACGTGAGTTGGAAATAACTAGCATGTTCTCATTAAAAGGATATAGAGAATGCTTCTTGCTCATGTTCGCTGAGAATTACTTTGAATGATTTCCTACATTTAAGCAATGCTAAAGTGAACATTGAATATTTATTAGAGTTATATTTAACAAACATTTAACTTTAAAAAGCTTTCAACTTTAGCAAACATTTAACTTTAACAAACATTTAATACATAAATGTATTTATATATGCACGATTTATATTTCGATGAAGTCATTTGAATAAAGTTCATTCGTTTTCGATGAAGTTTTCAAATATAATAAATTATTGTAGTATTGTGATAATTTTTTAAATATGATCGCTGGATGTAATCGCATTTTAGAAATGTTTAAATAAAATTGCATTTCAGTTGGAAAGTGTTTGATAATGGATGCTTTATGCATGATTGATCTTCCTTGTTTTTTAATATATCGATAACCCTTGGTCTTAGCAACTCAACATATGAACAAAATTTTAAGTGGGGTTATTTCAACTCTACCCAATAAAATTCATGAAATTATGTGCAGCCATTCTACGGTGATAATGAAACAAACACACACACATAAAGACATACCCACAGACAGATTTTCAATTTTATTACTTTCCTTATACACATATAATATATAAGGAAAGTATTGTAACTGGGTCGAAAATTCGAATTCGAGTTTTTGACGGAAGAGCACGTTTCAAGCATCCCTGAACACGAATCAGACGTTTTTGAGGTGATATCTGTGTGTGTGTGTGTGTGAAAGTGTGTGAGTGTATGTGTCAGTGAGCCTGTGGAGAGGATAACTGACGAACGAATGGATCGATTTGAACGAAATCTGGTGCAAAGATTACAATCCGTGAATACTGGAAGCCTACTAGTTTTAAACGCAATCGAATGTTCAGAACCCCCCTAAATTTTCAAGTGAAATTTTGAAAAAATCATCAAAAAATTAAAGCTTTTAATAAAGTTACGCAAATAGACATTTCTTATGTAATTTTCCCTTAGAAAACGATTAACATAAACTTTAGAAAGGTAGCACGAACCGTTCTCGAGATATTTCACATTTTTAAAATAAATTTATCAAAATATCCCATAAATTAAAAAAAAATAATAACTTTTGAGAAACATGTTCACTTTTCATATGTCATGCGATAAATTTGGTGACATCATTCTCGTGGATTTAGCTCGTTCCATTCATGAGGAAAGATACTTTGAGTAATACTTTTGTATTTGAACGCCAATAATCATTTATCTGCTTATAAGAATAACTTATTTCTCAGTCCATAACGCTTAGTGATTTTGGCGACGAATTTGACGGAATGCCGCCAATTTGGCGACTTTTTTAAATGTTGCCAAATTAATTCAAATCTCGCTAAATGGACAAAAATAACGCTAAATGAATGAAAATGACGACTAATTGATGAAAATTCAATATCTTGGAAAGAATATAAGTATTTACTATAAGAATAACCTATTTTTTTTAACTGTAAAAGTAGTAAATTCATTGCATTACGTAAGGAATGTCATGTGCTGCTCACATCAGATTTTTTATATTGATATCAGCACTATTTTTTCTGACATCTCTATTTCTTTCAGGTGTCCTGTAGAACCCAGTGTGATCCAAGCCTTAGATAGGTTGCCTGGTTCGAAATCTCTAGTCGCCCCTTTCCAGGCCTTCAAGTTTGCATCTGATTCTGCTGTTAAGTTCCAGATGACTGTATCCTATTGCCTTGACACATGTCCACCGGTAAGCTTACTCAAACGGTTCATGCTGCCTTCATATGCTTTATGTGAAACATACACGACACCTGCTGGATATCACTACGGAGTTAAATCCTTCTCCGTATTGATATCCAGCAGTAGTATGAGTGTCAAATGTAACGTTGACCATGCGGAACTTTATTGCCTGTACCAAATTGTTATTTATTTTGTCTATGCCAAATTACTGCTTATTTTGCTTGTGCCAGATTGCTGTTACTTTCCCTGCAATACATGGTAATGTATAGAGAAAGTATTGGAATCATGTCGAAAATCGCAACTCGAGTTTTCGACGGATCTACACGTTTCGAGATCTCTAAAATACGAAAAAACTATTTTTAGCGTGACGTCTGTGTGTGTGTCTGTGTGTCTGTCTGTCTGTGTGTCTGTGTGTCTGTCTGTCTGTGTGTCTGTCTGTGCAGATTTTGTATCCACTCTAACTAAAAAACTAATTGACCGAATTTCATAAAATTTGGTAAGTAAGTCACTTGTGCACGAATCTGGTGCTGATTAGTTTTAGGTATGACTCGGGTTAAAAGAACCCACCTTTTTTTTGCGAAATGGCCCGCAAAAGCTTGTATCCACTCTAACTGAAAAACTAATGGACCGAATTTCACAAAATTTGGTAGATAAGTCGCTTGTAGGCCACTTTGGTGCTGATTAGATTTTGGTATAATTCGATAAAAAATAACCCGCCTTTTTTTTGCAAAATGGCCCGCAAAAATCATCAAAATCTACACTTAAGAACTACGTATGGTCAAATACAGCCATTAAATGCTTGTTTAATACGTAATTTTTAGCGAAGAAAAGAATAAGACCAACCCCATTACACTAGGACTAGCCGTTCTCGAGATATTTTAGTTTTTCGTATTTTTCCTTCACCATTTTTGAAAATAAGTCCAGTTTTCAAATGAGAACGAAAATTGAATTAAAAGTGAATTAAATCTAATTTAAATAAATAGAACGTGAATATAAGACTGCAGGGAAAGTCATGTGCTGCCCACATCAGATTTTTTATTACTGTTCTGACAACAAGTAAAATAAGAAACGTAGTATTGTAAAGCGCCTCCTTTTATTACATGTATGCAACTTCAATGTGTGAAAAAGGTATTTATTAAAATTATTTCAAAGGGAATATTCTCAGCATATTCTCAGCAAAAATATATGTATCTTAAATGTACGAAAGACAACAAGATACCAAATTCGGACTTTCTATCTGCTCTGGTTCTCAAGCTATTCCTCTGAAAGGAGTTAATTCCTAAGTCGACCAGTGCGGACTGTTCTGATATGATTCAAATTCCTAAAAATTAAAATATGCTATGATAGACAGGGATATGCCAAATATAAGCTAATCCAGATCTCAGGCTGTTCTTCAAAATGGAGTACATGCCTATTGCGAGCCAAAAACCGGCTATACCGGCTAAGTTTTTGAAGATAAGACAATTACCCACCTTTTGCAAAATTCGGCTGTTTTTTTTTGTTTGTTTGTTTTCTTTTTTTCTGTAACCTAAAATTTCTGAAAGGCAATAAGTTAATTTTGGGATCCTTTAAATAAATTTTGGTTTCATAAAAATATTATTTATTTTCAAACTCATTTTCAAAACTTTTATTACTATTGCTATAAGAACAATTTAAGGCATCCTTTAACATTAGTGATTAAGAGATTCGACGATGTGATGGCTCCAGCGAATAGGTTTCACTAAACTCGTTTACTAAAATATTAAACAGTTTGATTTGAACAGTTTCCTCATTGAAAAATAAATTAACTGGAATATGTTCAACTCGATTTTTCTCATACCAGAATCCCACTTTAAGTAGCTTGCGTTTTTGTTTGTTTTTTTCCTTCAAGAAAGAATTTAAAAAATCTGTATCATTGGCCTATATGATCACGATTATAGTATGTTACCATTTATTCATTTTAAAGTTCTTGAAAAAAATCTTTCGGTTGACACCAAGTTTGACAATGTACCCCATTGGAGGGGAGGGGGGATAACTTGCTCACCAGAAGGGGGCTAATGACGTTACAAACACAAAAATTGTATCGCAGCTATTTTTCACTACAATGATTAAAACTGTTCAGTTGCGTTATCACTGGGGCATAAATAACCCCTCTTATACATAATCATATCAAAATGTATCTTGTGCTGCCATGTTAAAAAAATATAAAATTTTGAATAAATTTCGAAGCGTTTATTCGAATTTCAAAAACTTCTATCTAGTTCTAGATTTTTCGTTAAGTCAGATAAAATGTTTCGCAAAATTCCATTGATAGAAATGGCAGCTATCGTCTACACAAGAAATCAATCTGACATCACTCTAAAAAATAGTCAAAACGTGTTCAGGAGGTCCTGAAACCTGTATTGGCATCAAAATCTCGAAATTGAAAGTTTTCATGAAAAAAATACACTCTCTATAGTATATTCTACAGTATGAGAAAATAAATATGACCTTTGAGCAGTCAATCCCTAGATGGCTCAGAGAGCAGACGGTGCAGTTGTAGCAGGAGTTGGTTCTGTACCATAGTTGGCTGATCGCAATCGATTTTGGAGTACATCTCCGTATCTAACACTCCCGCTATGTGGTATCTTAGAGAATTCATATTCTAAAAGCATTTTGGCTACTATTACATCCTTCATGACTCCCAGAACACACTCTCTATTCTTCCAAATCATACTCTATCCAAAGCTCAGCCCCTCTCTCTTCTGGTCTAAAGATATACTTCAACATTTTGATAGTTCGCACTATTGCATTCATTGTAGTTATGATTTGGTGATTTTTTTTTAGCCGTACTTGACCGCCTAATGAAAATTTATTATTGAGGGCCAACCCAGTATCACATGATTTCTTCAAGGCATTGCTCATTTATTGCAGTGTTACAAATTTGAGAAGCCATCTCCTTTTCGTATCTAACACACCAGTCACGTGGAATCTTATAGCATCCATCCATATTCTGAGAGAATTTTTGACTACTAACACATCCTTCCTCATAAATTTTAGCGCATACTTTCTATTCTTCCGAAATCATACTCTCTCGGTTTCTTCGTCACAATGCAGTCACCATCTAGCACCGCTCTCTCTTTCTTCTAGCCTTAAGATATTCTTATACACTTTCCCACTATTGCATTCGTTGCTGGATTGGCTAAGCAATATATATGGGCCGTGCTTGCCCGCTTATTCAAAATTTGTTATCGGGGTCCTCCTCCCCTGTTCCATATGATTTCTGTATGACTTTCGGACTGGCCGAAATGGTGTTGCGTGAATAACATACTCCTTTGAGGGTAGTTTGTCTTCTTTAGGCATTTTCAAAACAGTTCAAAATATTAAAATATCGAAATTGGAACCACATTTTAAAATTATACTCAAGGTAATAACATATCGAAATTATAACTAATACATTTTGGAAACCAAGAACCCGATTCAAATACAATTTTATGTGCGTGTGTGTTTTAGTACGATCCTGAGGCATATCATAAACGTCTATGAAAATGAAATGTAAACTATGAAAAATGCCCAAACAACCCAGCTCATAAATTCCAAATAAAATCTCTTAACTAAAAAGTCGTTGCCACAAAATACCTTTAAACTAAATACAATTTTATAAAAAAAACGCCAGCAGTAGACACATCTGGCTGCGACATCAACATTTTTACTTTCCCTGCGCCGATCCGGTGGTCCAGCGGTCAGGGGCATGCGTTTCCGTCTGATCGCTGGATTGCCGGGTTGTGGGTTCAAATCCCGCCAGCGGGCATGGATGTTGTGTAGTCGAGGCAAAGTCAGTCTTCTGCCCTTGGGGAGCCTCAATAAAAGTGAAACTGCATATGCTCTCCTTCGCCATGGGACCAGGGGTCTAATGGACTTGGTGATAGGCGCTCCTCACCATGGGGATAAGTCACAACCACAACAACAACACTTTCCCTGCAATACATGGTAATGTATAGGGAAAGAATCGGAATCATGTCGAAAATCACAAGTTTCGAAATCATGTCGAAAATCACATTTTCGACGGATCTATACGTTTTGGAACATCTAGAACATGAAAAAATATTTTTAGCGTGACATCTGTATGTGTGTGTGTGTGTGTGTGTGCGTGTGCGCGCGCAATGTATGTATCCACTCTTATTTCATAACATTTTTAAGCAAATAATCAGCACCGGGATCATATAAAATCTAATCAGCACCAAGATATAAGTCACTTTATATCCTGGTGCTGATAATATTTAGGTACAATTCCGGATAGAAGAACACTGCTTTTTTGCTAAATGACCCGCAAAAATCGACAAAATCTAAAAGAAAAGACTGAGTATGTTCAAATGTATCAATTAAATGCTTGTTTTATACATAATTTTTGACGATAAAAATAATAAGACCAATTCCATTACTCTAGGACTAATCGTTCTCTATATATCTCTATATATCTATATCTCTATATCTCTCTATGTCTTTGTTTTTGCATTTTTGTTACGCTTCCAGTAAATGCGTCCAATTACAAATAAAAACAAAAATTGAATTAAAAGTGTAAATTCAGTGTAATTTCAAATAATTATACGTGTTATTTAATGCAATTACACTCAATTTAATGAATTATTAATGAAATAAAGAGAAAATGAATTTAAGTCTGTAAGAAAAGTCATGTGCTGCTCACATCAGATTTTTTTATGGTATTAGTCACAAATTGACGTGCAAAACGACTTTTCGTGGATTGTTATTTTCGAGGTATTGTTTTGAAGCACATAAATTTCGCCTATTTCCCGTGTCACTGCACTATCTTTACCACTTCCCCCTTATACTTCATCTTCTTAATATTCTGCTGTCGTATTCGTGTGTTCTACTGAAAAGTTTTTTCCAAAATCTTTCATTGATAGTAAATGCTCTGTCGTTTAAAAGTGGAATTTTTACTGTGTTGTAAATGAAAGTTTTGTCGAACCTATGAACACTTTATAAAGCCCAAACATAACCCCAAGGCTTCGAAGTTAGGGGATATAATAAGAGTATTGTTGAAACCGCCAATATTCAGCAAACAATTTCGCGTATAGGAAAAATGTTAAAATAGAGACAGATAGATAAAGTAGAGCAATAAAAGATTTTAAAAAGCGAAGAATAAAATTAGTTTGGTAGTTTATTTGATTTTTATTTATGTATTTGCTTATTGTTTTGGTAGTAAAAATTTAAGCAGAGTAGTCTCGTCAGTATTAAGTCTTCGTATCCAACCTCTGATTGTATGAACGTATGAAAATCGAAAATTGCAACAAAATATAAATAAAACTTTTAAATCATCACATTCTTTAAAGTTACCTACAAAATGCCGTATAAACCCGCGAAACATAATATCTAGTCGCGGTAGCTCGTTACTTTCCAATCGCTTTGTGATGAATTATTTTGATAGCCTTATTTATTTTCTGCATTTAAGACACCTTATTTAAATTATATATATATATATATATATATATATATATATATATATATATTATATATATTATATATATATATATATATATATATATATATATATATATATGTGTGTGTGTGTGTGTGTGTATGTGTGTGAATATTCCCCTTTTTCCTTTTCATTCATACACATGTTAAATATAAATAATAAATGCAGAAAATAAATAAAGGGAAAATGTTCCCTTTATTTATTTTCTGCATTTATCATTTATTTTCTACACTTAGAAAACAATATTTAATTTCCCTCTCATTTATACCCTTAAACTTCTGAAGTGAACTTTTGTTTTCGTATCGGCACGTCTAGCGATTTCTCTGTCTCGTACCGTAAAAACTATAGCATACAAAAATATGAAACTTGGTAAATTTATAGAGAAATAATAGGGTAACACAATGAAATAAACCGTTTATCGATTTAAACTTTAGTTTGGCATGAAATAGCTCGCGCAGTGAACTAGCTCATGATGAAGGATTCAGTTTTTGGATTTCTTGGGCTAAGAAAAATCCCTACTTTTCCCTTCTGCGGAAAATAGACAGGGATAGAAAATAGACTTTTGAAAATTTTAGGAAATATATATATGAAGCGAGCTCTGCGCTCGCAGCGAGTAGGAGGCGAAGCCTCCCGAAGTAGGTTGTGCGAGTGGAGCGAGTAGGGGGAAGAGCCCCCTAGTTTATTATATATGTCTAAGATCAATTTTTAAGAATTAAAAGCCGAGGTCAATGTTTTTGGGATACCCTGTATAGTATATAGTTATATCGCATATATACTATATCTAAAAAAATGTAATAATAAAAATTCAAGGAATATTAACATCACCATAAAAGCTAAACTACAGCCATATTGTCGATAACAGAAAAGAACAGCACCGACCCAAATTTTATGATTAATGAGAATTAAATTCATCTTCAGGTCTTAGTATTTAATTCTAATTAACCCAAACAAATGCCTGTTTCAGATTGAACAATAGTACGTTACTACGTACATATATATATATATACATATATATATATATATATATATATACCCAATATCTACATTTGTAACCTCACCCTTTCGTGAGGTCTCAGTTTTTACCCCCTTTTTTTAGCTTTAAAGAAATCATGTCATATTGAATTTGGAGGTACAGCCGCATCGCAGCTAGGCACTTACCTACTCGACCCCCTCGACGGCGCAAATTATAGTAACCGACTAGTCGTAAAGTCCCAAAACAGGAAATTCTGTGACTTTCTGACTTGTTTACATATAACAAGGTAACCGACAAATCACAAAATAACAAATTTTCAATCTACCGGTGCAACACTGATGCTAGTTATTTCCCTGCTATAGCGAAATTTTAACTTCGTCAATTATGTATATCGGCGGGTTTTGCATAGCAATGGAAACCAAATAAAGAAATGACAATTTTTACTTTTTCTAAACATTTTGAATAAGTTGAGCGAATGGAAGTTGAATCTTTCTTTCGTGTGGAGTTCTCAATATAATACCCATCATTGTATGGCTTTTATCCCATTAAAAACATTTGCTTAAATTGGCTTTTTAGCTAAATTGTCAGCTGCAATATATAAAATGCCTATTAGCGGAAGTAACCGGTAATAAAATCGAGTTAATGGTAGTTTAAATTTATATATGCAAATATATATAATTTATTCAAAGTGAAAATTTAACCTTCTTTTTTAGAATTACCTTAAGAGTGGATAAAACCGGGTATTTCTTTGAGAGGATTACTTGATGGTGTTTTTTCAATGAAAGTAAAATACCATAATTGCAATCATTATGCAGAAATTTCACTTTTCATTTGTAGCAATTTATATTTTAATAATAATAAATTTACTATTCGCATACGACATATTTATATGAGGAAAATATTGTGATGAGATAAAAACCCGGTTTCAGACTTTTTAACGGCTATACAGATTTTTAACATCCTAGTAAACAAATGGATTATTTTGATATGTAGTAAAAAATGCCCAATATTTCTTTTAACTTTTGAAAAAATTTGTTTCCTGTTAAGGGAAAGGGAAAGGCTTTTCCAAGAAACTGGTTGACAGAACACGTCTTAAAGTCGCAAACAGGCATTCTACATAATAGAGACTTTTTGCGGGCTGTTCAACCAACCTGTGACAGTACGGGTCAAGGTCTAGCCTTTATATCTAAAAGTGCGTGGGTGTTTTAATTCCGATTACGACTGAAAATCCCTAAGTCTGCATACATGTTTGTAGTGTTTTTAAATACACCCTTACTCAGGTCAATATAACTCTAATGTGTATAGAAAGAGCAGTATAACTCCAATATAAAGCAATCCAGTCGACTGCAGAAGATGTAAGTCATCGACCAAAGCATAAATTTTATTTGTTTACAAAGATAACTTTCTTCTTTCTACAGGAAAGCTGGTATTTTTCATCCTATGAAACAGCTAGGTTCATATTTATACTTTCCCATACTTTTGTATAGAAAAAATATCGTTTCTCTAAAAAATTTTCATGTCAAGGCTTTTCCAAAATATCTGTAAGTTTTATGGGCGGCCCTGGATGTCACCCTTTGTAGAAAACGCACTTGTAAGTTGCGAATTTGAAGACTCACATAGGGCTCTCATAGGGCAAAAACTAAAATAAAAAATCTAATTATATATCCTTATAAAGCTTTCAAAGGGCTACAAATTACTGGCAATCTGTTAATAGCTTTTAGTTTTCTCCCCTATATCAGTCAAATGCCCCGACCATAGACCCCGGTCGCCAAAATAGCAAATTAATTTGCTAAATTGCTTGGCTACATATAAGCTAAAATTGTGTACTATTATCTCAGACTAGATTTGAATTTCAGTCTTCATTTGAATTTCGAATCTATAAATTTACCTGGGGGCACATAAACATGCACTAGAATTTTATAGTTCCATTTCTTTTCTTCAGACTTCTTAAACCATTAAACATATTTTGAATACCAAAGTTCATTTTACTTCCTAATTTCTCTGAAACAAAAGAAAACATCCCGTACATGTGCACTAATATTTCACCAAGAAGGAAAATCATTGAGCTGCAACTCGTGAAATTTTTAATGTTACGAATTTCCCTCTCATGGGAAAAATTGCTCAATATATTAAATTACGCGGAATTATAACCACTATAGTTTGAAAACTAAGAACTGAATTTGCAATACAATTACTTTTAGTTTTCGGAATATAAACATTACACACTTTACCAAGAAAGATAATTCATACATAAAGCATTGATTGTAAAACACTTTCCGACTGTCCTTCCGAGAGATTGGTGGTAGGGGAAGGAGGGTACGGTCCCTGTGGATGCCTCTCCCACTGGATTCCGATCTAAATTGGGTGGCACTTCCCGGCCGTCCAAACAGTTAAATTACACCTCTCTGGTAGGTCGGACGGTCTGGGTCTCAATAACAACAACACTTTCCGACTGAAAAGCAATTTCATTTAAACATCTCTAAAATGCGATACATTCAGAAGGTGATATTACTTTCCTTATATACATAATGTATAAGGAAAGTATTGTGACGGGGTCGAAAATTCGAATTCGAGTTTTCGACGGGAGAGCACGTTTCAAGCATACCTGATCACGAATCAAACATTTTTGAAGTGATGTCTGTGTGTGTGTATGTGTGTGTGTGTGTGTGTGTGTGTGTGTGTGTGTGTGTGTGTGTGAAAGTATGTGTGTGTGTGTGTGTGTGTGTCAGTGAGTCTGTGGAGACGATAACTGACGAACGAATGGACCGATTCGAACCAAATTTGGTACAAAAATCACAATCCATAAACACTGGAAGCCTATTGTTTTTATACGTGATCGAATGTTCAGAACCCCCCTAAATTTTCGAATGAAATTTTGAAAAAATCGTTAAAAAATCAAAACCGCTAATAAAGTTACGCAAATAGACATATCTTATGTAATTTTTCATTAGAAAACGATTGGCATAAATTTTAGAACGCTAACATGAACCGTTCTCGAGATATTGTACATTTTTCAAAAAAATTATGAAAAAGTCACAAAAAAAAAATTCCTATTGAGAAACATGTTCACTTTTCATATGTAATACCATGCGATAAATTGAGTGACATCATTCTCGTGGATCTAGCTCGTTCCATTCATGAAAAAATATACTTTGAATAATACTTTTGTATTAAAACGCCAATAGTCATTTATCTGCTGTAAGAATAACTTTTTTCTTAGTGCATAACTCTTGGCGAGATTTTGGCGACGAATTTGGCGGAATGTCGCCAACTTGGCGACTTTTTTTAAATGTTGCCAAATTAATGAAAATCTCGCCAAATGGATAAAAATGATGCTAAATCAATGAAAATGACGACTAATTGTCGAAAATTCAATATCTTGGAAAGAATATTAGTATCTACTATAAGAAAATCCTATTACTTTCCTTATATACATAATGTATAAGGAAAGTATTGTGACGAGGTCGAAAATACGAAATCGAGTTTTCGACGGGAGAGCACGTTTCAAGCATCCCTGATCACGAATCAAACATTTTTGAAGTCATGTCTGTGTGTGTGTGTGTGTGTGTATGTGTGTGTGTGTGAAAGTATGTGTGTGTGTGTGTGAGAGTCTTTGAAGACGATAACTGACAAACGAATGGACCGATTCGATCCAAATTTGGTACAAAAATCACAATACGTAAACACTGGAAGCCTGTTGTTTTTATACACAATCGAATGTTAAGAACCCTCCTAAATTTTCAATTGAAATTTTGAAAAAATCGTCAAAAAATCAAAACCACTAATAAAGCTACGCAAATAGACATTTCTTATGTAATTTTTTATTAGAAAACGATTGACATAAATTTTAGAACGATAACATGAACCGTTCTCGAGATATTGCACATTTTTCAAAAAAATTATCAGAAAGTCATATAAAATAAAAAAAAAATATTTCCTCTTGAGAGACATGTTCACTTTTCAGTAATACCATGCGATATATTGGGTGACATCATTCTCGTGGATCTAGCTCGTTCCATTCATGAAAAAAGATACATTGAGCAATACTTTTGTATTTGAACGCCAATATTCATTTGTCTGCTGTAAGAATAACTTATTTCTTTGTCCATTATGCTTGGCGAGATTTTGGCGACGAATTTTGGCGGAATGTCGCCAACTTGGCGACTTTTTGAAATGTTGACAAATTAACGAAAATCTCGCCAAATGGATAAAAATGACGCTAAATCGATGAAATGACGACTAATTGTCGAAAATTCAATATCTTGGAAAGAATATTAGTATCTACTATAAGAAAAACCTATTTATTTTACTGTAAAAGTGGTAAATTCATTACGTTATATAAGGAAAGTCATGTGTTGCCCACATCAGATTTTTTTTGCTGTAAAAGTAGTAAATTCATTGTATTATATAAGGAAAGTCATGTGCTGCTCACATCAGATCTTTTTAAATTGTGAATGAAGCAAATTCATTGCGTTATATAAGGAGAGTCGTGTATTGCACACATTAGATGTTTTTATAATGCATGGTGTTTAGTGTCGATAATAGTCGTCTGAATTGAAAATTGGCACAGTTGGATTTTGTTCCGTGGTCAATAATATTAGTGTGCAAAGTTTCAGACTTCTAGATCACTGTGGCGAATTTTGAAGAGTCTGAAAATATTTTAAAAATTTTTCTCTTTTCTCCATTTCGCCTCCTGTTTGTTAACTGCAATCAAAATTCCGGCTCCTTTATGTTCTGTCCCGTGGTTGATACTATAAATGTGTAGATTCAGCATTAAAAAAACCCAGAAAGATTTTTCCGCACCCGTATATCCTGAAGAGTAGAGAGACTTCCGATCTTTGACAATACAAGAAATCCTGGAGTAACACGTAACTCTGAACTCAAATATGTAACACTTGGCTACTAATTTGGCGAAAAATAGCCAACTTGGTGACTTTTTTTTAATGTGGTGCCAAATTGACAAAAAAGTCGCCCAATTGAAAAAAAAAATGACTCTAAAGTCACGAAAAGATATAATATTGATCAATTAATCAACATACTTTAATATAATGGAGTATATTGCTCAGCAGATGTCAGCAATATTTCCAATTGACAAGTTAGATTTGCCTGAAATATAAGTTAATTATGTTCTGCAAAATAATTTACATGTTGTCATCCAAAAAAGAGCCCAATGTTTATATACTTTTCAACGTTGGAAACATTGTTGATTGTTTCCATCATCATTTCGTATTGAAAGAAGCAAAATACTTGCATTATGTAGGGGAAGTCATGTGCTGCCCATATCAAATTTTTTCATTATTATTTATTCGTCTGATTGTTGGTTTCGCCGGTCCATTACCAACACATTTTTCACTGCCTTTGTCATTATCTACAGCCTATAAGATTCTAATCGATTTGCATATTTCCATTAAGCAATCAATCTCTTAAATTCTATTAATTCTTCTCCGCTTAACGTGTCTTTTGAAATTTTTATTCGTGCTCGAAGTTTTGAGTTCTGTAAGAATGGAGGGTTCCTAGGTAAGTTCTTAAGCACCCGAATAACTTTGTAAAGAAAGGTCTATGTATACTATATTAAAGTGTCCATGCCCGATCCAATAAAAGGGATTGCAGCGCTATTAGCGGAGAATCTAAAAAGTTAGGGTAACGAATGGTGTAATAAAGTAACAGGTCGAATGAGGTGAATTGAATGACGGGGCCATTGAGTAAATTAAGTTGAACGAATCGAATTTGAAATACGGGGTCGAAAATTCAAATTCGAGTTTTCGACATTGTCACAATACTTTTTACTTTCCTTATATACATAATGTATAAGGAAAGTATTGTGACGGGGTCGAAAATTCGAATTCGAGTTTTCGACGGGAGAGCACGTTTCAAGCATCCCTGATCACGAATCAAACATTTTTGAAGTGATGTCTGTGTGTGTGTATGTGTGTGTGTGTGTGTGTGTGTGTGTGTGTGTGTGTGTGTGTGTGAAAGTATGTGTGTGTGTGTATGTGTGTGTCAGTGAGTCTGTGGAGACGATAACTGACGAACAAATGGACCGATTCGAACCAAATTTGGTACAAAAATCACAATCCGTAAACACTGGAAGCCTATTGTTTTTATATGTAATCGAATGTTCAGAACCCCCCTAAATTTTCGAATAAAATTTTGAAAAAATCGTCAAAAAATCAAAACCGCTAATAAAGTTACGCAAATAGACATTTCTTATGTAATTTTTCATTAGAAAACGATTGGCATAAATTTTAGAACGCTAACATGAACCGTTCTCGAGATATTGTACATTTTTAAAAAAAATTACGAAAAAGTCACATAAAAAAAAAATTCCTATTGAAAAACATGTTCACTTTTCATATGTAATACCATGCGATAAATTGAGTGACATCATTCTCGTGGATCTAGCTCGTTCCATTCATGAAAAAATATACTTTGAATAATACTTTTGTATTTAAACGCCAATAGTCATTTATCTGCTGTAAGAATAATTTTTTTCTTAGTGCATAACGCTTGGCGAGATTTTGGCGACGAATTTGGCGGAATGTCGCCAACTTGGCGACTTTTTTGAAATGTTGCCAAATTAATGAAAATCTCGCCAAATGGATAAAAATGATGCTAAATCAATGAAAATGACGACTAATTGTCGAAAATTCAATATCTTGGAAAGAATATTAGTATCTACTATAAGAAAAACCTATTTTTTTACTGTAAAAGTAGTAAATTCATTACATTATATAAGGAAAGTCATGTGTTGCCCACATCAGATTTTTTTTTAATTATCGCAGTACGGCTTTAATTTATTATACTTGAAAACTTTAAACTTCATCGACATATAAATCGTCTGCCTCAATCGTCTGCGTAAAATCAATGAATATTTCATTCATATCATTTATATTCCAGACTCTAGAAACTAAATAATTTTGAGAGAAAAAAATTCAGCAATTCTTACACAACTCACTTTACAATTGCTTGATTCGTTTGCATTCTGTATAAGTACAAATTAGGCTTAGTTGTAGAAATAATCGAAGTTTAATGATCATTTAAAGTCAAAAATATTGTAATTACGTTGGCACAGAATTTAGATACACAGATAAAGCGGTTTTAGGACGGACGCAATGCAACACTAAATATAAATTTAACCGATCTTTAAATATAACGATCCTTACACAGTGGGAAAAAATGGATGCCATATTTTATTTTGCAGTGAGTTACGTGATCTCTTAATATATCATGGGTGTAATTGTTATTTCAATTTTAATTTAAAAAACTACCGACGATATTTTGCTGAATTTTTTTTTATATATTGTATGGAATAATTTGAATATTTTCGAAGCAATTTGTGAATTTGAATTTCACTTTAAAATGTTTGAAAAATTAGGCCCCATAGATTTTTCAACCCGGGTTCAATCCAAAACTAATTAGATGATATTATTCATTTACATTCCCATATGTCTCACAGACCGTCTTAACAACATACTAAAATTTCATTTTGATTAAGTCATTTTTAAGGCAGTTATCGTGCAAGCGGATAAACAGGCAGAATGAACAAAGTCATAAACACTTTCCAACTATGTGGGAAAGTGCTAAAAATTGCTCGAAAACTAAGATCTTCGTAAAAACAAATCTTTGATTGAAACACCGGATTTCCTACTATATAATTTTGTCACTTACTAGTTATATCTATTTTTTACAGTCTAGAAGATATTTGAATGAAATTAAGCGAAGTGAATCAAAAACTCGCTCAGTCAAAAATGTGTTTGCGGAAAATATACCTTATTTTCGCAAAAATTTTTTAAAATAATAAAATATAGAGATTATTACTTTCCTTATATACATAATGTATAAGGAAAGTATTGTGACGGGATCGAAAATTCGAATTTGAGTTTTCGACGGGAGAGCACGTTTCAAGCATCCCTGATCACGAATCAAACATTTTTGAGGTGATGTCTGAGTGTGTGTGTGTGTGTGTGTTAAGGAGACTGTGGAGACGATATCTCGCGAACGAATGGAGCGATTCGAATGAAATTTGGACAAAAATCATAATCCGTAAATACTGGAAGCCTATTGTTTTAAACGCAATCGAATGTCCAGAACTCCCCCTAAATTTTCGAGTAAAATTTTGAAAAAATCATCAAAAAATCAAAACCTTTAATAAAATTACACAAATACACATTTCTTATGTAATTTTTCCTTAGAAAACGATTGACATAAACTTTAGAACGCTAGCATGAATCGTTCTCGATATACTGCGCATTTTTAAAATAATTTATCAAAAAACCCCATTAATTATAAAAAATATATTAACTGTTGAGAAACATGTTCATTTTTCATACGTAATATCATGCGAAAAATTTGGTGACATCCTTCTCCTGAAAAAAAGATACTTTGAGTAATACATTTGTATTTGAACGCCAATAGTCATTTATCTGCTATAAGAATAACTTATTTCTCCGTCCATAACGCTTGGCGAGATTTTGGCGACGAATTTGGCGGAATGTCGCCAACATGGCGACTTTTTTAAATGTTGCCAAATTAACAAAAATCTCGCCAAATGGATAAATATGACACTAAATTAATGAAAATGATGACTAATTGACGAAAATTCAATATCTTGGAAAGAATATAAATATCTACTATAAGAAAAACCTATTACTTTCCTTATATATACATAATGTATAAGGAAAGTACTGTGACGGGATCGAAAATTCGAATTCGAGTTTTCGACGGGAGAGCACGTTTCAAGCATCCCTGATCACGAATCAAACAGTTTTGAAGTGATGTCTGTGTGTGTGTGTGTGTGTGTATGTGTGTGTGTGTGTGTGTGTGTATGTGTGTATGTGTGTGTGTGTGTGTGTGTCAGTGGGTCTGTGGAGACGATAACTGACGAACGAATGGACCGATTCGAAAGAAATTTTGTACAAAAATCACAATCCGTAAACACTGGAAGCCTATTGTTTTTAAACGTAATCGAATGTGCAGAACCCGCCTAAATTTTCGAGTGAAATTTTTAAAAAAATCGTCAAAAAATCAAAACCGCTAATAAGGTTACGCAAATTGACATTTCTTATGTAATTTTTCATTAGAAAACGATTATCATAAAATTTAGAACGCTAACATGAACCGTTCTCGAGATATTTCGCATTTTTAAAAAAATTATCAAAAAGTCATATAAAATAAAAATATATATTTCCTATTGAGAAACATGTTCACTTTTCATATGTAATACCATGCAATAAATTGGGTGACATCATTCTCGTGGATCTAGCTCGTTCCATTCATGAGAAAAGATACTTCGAGTAATACTTTTGTATTTGAACGCCAATAGTCATTTATCTGTTATAAGAATAACTTATTTCTCCGTCAGTAAAGCTTGGCGAGATTTTGGCGACGAATTTGGCGGAATGTCGCCAGCTTGGCGACTTTTTGAAATATTGTCAAATTAACGAAAATCTCGCCAAATGGATTAAAATGATGCTAAATCAATGAAAATGAAGACCAATTGTCGAAAATTCAATATCTTGGAAAGAATATAAGTATCTACTAAAAGAAAAACCTATTTTTTGTACTGTAAAAGTAGTAAATTTATTGCATTATATAAGGAAAGTCATGTGTTGCCCACATCAGATTTTTTTTTATTGTAAAAGTAGTAAATTCATTGCATTATATAAGGAAAGTCATGTGTTGCCCACATCAGATTTTTTTTTATATTCACAAATGATATCCCATTTCCGACAAAATATGCAAAAATTGCTTCCATTTTTATCTATCAGGTTCTGATATATAAGCATCTAAAAATGTTTACATTTTTCCTAAGACTCCGATATCTGCCAGAGATAAACCAACAATCGATGTTATTCGCGTCAAAATTATGACAGATGAATTTTCGAGACATTTTTATTCGAATTATCTTCGCTTTAACGACACTAGTTATTTTTTTACACCTTAGAATGTCTTGTTTTCTTTTTTTTTTTTTTTTTTTTTTTTTTTACATTCGTCGTTCCGTATAGTTAGTCGCAATAACGATTCTGTGCTGTGAACAATCCCATTTATTCATATGATGTTCTTTTATATTTTCCTTTACTAGTTTGTTTTCGCCATTTTGCGAATTATCGCATATCCGGTTCTTTTCATGAAAGAGTTATGATATGTTCTGGCGGTCTTTATCTAGTTTTGGAATAGGAAAGTTATGTACAAATGTTATAGTACTTGTCATAGTTCTTTATTCATTGTAATGTAATATATAGATGTATATTTCGCTTTAAGTACTACAATGAAGAATTCTTTATCAAAACACACATTTTACCGCAGAATTTTGCAATTTTTGAATACAGACCTTCTTCTTCGGCAAGAAGCGCAACCTTATTACTTTCCTTATATACATAGTATAATGTATAAGGAAAGCATTGTGACGGGGTCGAAAATTCGAATTCGAGTTTTCGATGGGAGAGCTCGTTTTAAGCATCCCTGATCATGAATCAAACATTTTTGCAGTGGTGTGTGTGTCAGTGAGTCTGTGGAGACGATATCTCACGAACAAATAGAGCGATTCGACTGAAATTTAGTACATAAATTACAATCCATAAATACTGGAAACCTATTGTTTTTAAACACAATCGAATGTTCAGAACCCCCCTAAATTTTCGAGTGAAATTTTGAAAAATAATCAAAAATCAAAACCTTTAATAAAGTTACGCAAATAAACATTTCTAATGTAATTACACCTTAGAAAACGATTGACATAAGCTTTAGAATTCTATCATAAACCGTTCTCGAGATATTGCACATTTTTAAATAAATTTATCAAAAACTCCCATAAATTTAGAACAAGAAAGATCAATCATGCTTAAAGCATTGATTATGAAACACTTTCCAACTTCAATGCAATTTTATTTAAACAAGTCTAAAATGCAATACATTCCTCGGTAATATTTTAAAACTTATCACAATACTGCATTAATTTATTATATTTGAAAACTTAAACCTTCATCGAAAAAAATGAACTTCTTTCAAATGACGGCATTGAAATATAAATTGTCTGGTTTAAACATCTCTAAAATGTTATACATTCCTCGGTAAAGTTTTAGAATTATCATAATACTAATATAATTTATTATATTTGAAAACTTCATCGAAAATAACTGAAATTAATTCAAATGACGTCATAGAAAAAATAACACGCCTGGATCTCTCTATAAAAACAGGATTTCATTCATAACTTTCTCCCATTCATTTCATTCATCACAATACTATAATAATTTATTTTATTTAAACATTTTATTTAAAACCATGGAGCTACAAATAATTAAACTCTATGCTTAAAACTTCATCGAAAAAAATCGTCCTTCTCTTTATAAAATCAATTAATATTTCATTCATATCAGCCATGCAGATTCCATGGACTAAATTATTTTGTGTTAAAAAAATACAGGAATTCTAATACAACTCATTCTACATATTTTGCTGTTTACATTTTACATAGGTGAAAAATAGGCTTAGTTGTAGAAATAATCAAATTTAGATGAGCATTTAAACTCAAATATATTGTCATTGCGTTGTTTCAGTATGTAGATGCACAGAATTTAAGCAAAAATAATGTAGTTTTAGGACGGATACAACACTCAATATGAATTAAAAAGAACTTTAAAAAATCACGATTTTGTAACAAGATGGATGCCATATATCATTTTGAAGTGGGTCATGTGATCGTTTCATATCATGGTCACGTGATCGTTTCATATAAAAGGTGTAATTATTATTTTAATTTTTATTTAAAAAACTACTGAATATATTTCGCTGAATTTTTTTTATATATTTTATGGAACAATTTGACTATTACCTAAAATTTTCGAAGCAATTTGTGAATTTTAAATCCGCTTAAAAAATGTTTGAAAAATTAGTTCCCATAGGGCTCAATGTATTTCATTTTTTCAACCCGGGTTGAATCCAAAGCTAATTGGGTGATATTATTCATTCATATTCCCATAGGTCCTATAGACCGTCTGAACAACATACTAAAATTTCATTTTGATTAAGTCATTTTTACGGCAAATATCGTGCTAACGGACAGACAGACAGACAGAATGAACAAAATCATAAACACTTTTCAACTTTGTTGTAAAGTGTTAAAAAGTATTAACTGTTGAGAAACATATTTACTTTCATATGTAATATCATGCGATAAATTTGGTGGCATCATTCTCGTGGATCTAGCTCGTTCCATTCATGAGAAAAGATACTTTGAGTAATACTTTTGTATTTGAACGGCAATTGTCATTTATTTACTATAAGAATAACTTATTTCTCCATCCATAACGCTTGGCTAGATTTTGGCGACGAAATTGGCGGAATGTTGCCAACTTGGCAACATTTTAAATGTTATCAAATTAGCGAAAATCTCGCCAAATGGATAAAAATGACTCTATATCAATGAAAATGATGACTCATTGACGAAAATTCAATATCTTGGAAAGAATATAAGTATCTACTATAAGAATAACCTATTTTATTACTACAGTGACCGCCGGTTATAAGATTCAGTGGTTATAAGAAACAGCCGTTTATAAGACCCAAAACGACAGAAACAAATACAAACTTCATTTTAACATTAAAATTGTGTCGCTTATAAGAAACACGATTCCGCTTATAAGAAACAGTTTTCTACAGAAAATTTGTTGATTTCCTTGCGACGCGGGTGTAAAAAAGAAAAAAATCCATTTGTTTAAGGTTAACTGAAGGACGAGTTGTTATCTCTTGTCTCTGGGCGTACGGGGAGGGGGTGGGAGTTTGCTATGTAACAAAGGATGACAGAGAATTTCTCCGTAGAAAGGCTTAGGGGGAACAACCCCAAACCAGTAAGAAACGAGTTTTAATCTTTTGGCAGTTAAGGAAACATACTGATAAGGAAAGGCATCTCTGCTTATGCACTCAAATAAGATTCGTACAGCTTTAGTTAGTCATTTTATGTTTTGCTAGTGAAAGCATGTCGCAAAAGAGAAAAACCCTTACTTTGCTTGAAAAGCAAAGTTTACTTAAAAAGTATGATTCTCTACCTCTGTGTAGTCAAAGAGAAGCTGCTTCTGCATTAGAAATTCCGCACTCAACATTATGTAAAATCCTGAAAGGCAGAAATGAAATTTTGACGCCAAATTGTAATCTTCAAAGAAAACGGAAACGAGAAGGAAAGGCAGCTGCTATAGAGGAAGCACTCTTACAATGGTTTTCTAACGCCAGATTAAAGAACGCTCCTATCAGTAGGGCAATTTTACTGAAAAAAGCAGAAAATTTTGCGGAAAAATTAGGAGAAAAAGAGTTCCGTGCGACTGATGGTTGGTTAAGCCGCTGGAAAGAACGAAATAACATTGTGTACAAAAAAAATTATGGAGAGAAGCAGGACGCGGACTCCGAGTCGGCATCTTCATGGATTACGCAAAGCTTACCACCTCTATTAGAAAAATACGCTCCTCATCAAATTTTTAACACTGACGAGACTGGGCTCTATTTTAGAGCGATGCCCGAGTATACAATGATGTTCAAAAATGATCTATCCTCCGTTGGAAAAAAACAAAAAGATCGAGTTACAGTTCTGTTAACAACAAATATGACGGGAACTGTAAAAAAGAGCCCTTTAGTTATTGGCAAAAGCAAACGTCCGCGCTGTTTAAGTGGAATAAAAAAATTGCCAGTGATCTACGAAAATTCAAAGAATGCCTGGATGACAAGTAGAATTTTTGAAGACTTTTTGTTAAAGTGGGACAGGGAACTGATGGGAAGAGAAAAAATTCTTTTAATCCTTGACAACTGTTCGGCTCATCCTGTAGTACAGCTGACAAACATTGAACTTTGTTTTTTGCCACCCAATACAACTTCCATCATACAGCCTCTTGACCAAGGAATTATTAAAGCATTTAAAACCCTGTATCGGTCAAATTTGCGACAGAAAATAGTAGATGCAATTGATGAAGAGAAAGGATCGGCTTGCGAAATAAGCAAGAAAATAACCTTGCTTGATGCTATCCATATGATCGCAGGCGCATGGAAAAATGTTTCTGACATATGCATTTTTAATTGCTTCCGTAAAGCAGGATTTTTGAAAAATAATGTTGACATACCAGCAGAAGATGTAGAAGAATTAGAAGCACATTTCGAAGAATGGATTCACATCGATGAAAATTTACAAACATCTGAAGAAAAAAGTGATGATGACATAGTGGCGGAAATTCAGAATGTTTGCAATGAAGAAGAAAATGAAGACGACGTTCCACAAGAAGAAAATTTTCCTACAGCCAAACAGTCGCGAGAAGCCCTAACTATAATTAGAAAAACTCTTGAACATAGAGGGGCATCAGAAAAAGTTTATGGACTATTTTATGATTTAGAAATGGATGTACGTAAACTAATCACAGACTCATTAGCACAAACAACACTGGATAAATTTTTTGCTGTTCCTCAGTAATAGATTACGGTATGTATGAAAATGTACTATGCTCTTATACATAAATGAACGACCTATGAGTTTTACTTTTTATTCTTATTTAATTACATACTAGTATATGCATACATATAGATAATATTTTAAGTTGTAAGGCTTAATTCGTAAAATAAGAAATATTTTTGAATGCAAAACTCAATTTACAAATGTATTATGTATGTACTAATATTTTACTTATATACATTTATCTTTTAAATTCTGTAAAATTGTGTTCAATAGTTAGTATTTACAATGGAAGAACGATATTTAAAAAATTTCCGGATTTAAGAAACAACTGCTTATAAGAAACAAAACGAGCGAAACGAACGTGTTTCTTATAAGCGGCGGTCACTGTAACACTTTACAACAAAGTTGAAACGTGTTTATGACTTTGTTCATTCTGTCTGTCTGTCTGTCTGTCCGTTAGCACGATAACTGCCGTAAAAATGACTTACTCAAAATGAAATTTTAGTATGTTGTTCAGACGGTCTATAGGACCAATGGGAATATAAATGAATAATATCACCCAATTAGTTTTGGATTGAACCCGGGTTGAAAAAATGGAATACATTGAGCCCTATGGGACCTAATTTTTCAAGCATTTTTTAAGCGGATTTAAAATTCACAAATTGCTTCGAAAATTTTAGGCAATATTCAAATTGTTCCATAAAATATATAAAAAAAAATTCAGCGAAATATATTCAGTAGTTTTTTAAATAAAAATTAAAATAACAATAACACCTCTTATATGAAGCGATCACGTGTCCATGATATGAAACGATCACATGACCCACTTCAAAATGATATATGGCATCCATCTTGTCTCAAAATCGTGATTTTTAAAGTTCTTTTTAATTCATATTGAGTGTTGTATCCGTCCTAAAACTACTTTATTTTTGCCTAAATTCTGTGCATCTACATACTGAAACAACGCAATGACAATATATTTCAGTTTAAATGTTCGTCCAAATTTGATTATTTCTACTATTAAGCCTATTTTTCACCTATGTAAAATGTAAACAGCAAAATATGTAGAATGAGTTGTATTAGAATCGCTGTAATTCTTTAACACAAAATCATTTAGTCGATTGAGTCTGCATGGCTGATATGAATGAAATATTCATTGATTTTAGAAAGAGAAGGACGATAATTTTCGATGAAGTTTTACGCATAGAGTTTACTTACTTGTAGTACCATGGTCTTAATTTTTAAATAATATAAATTATTATAGTATTGTGATGAATGACATGAATGGGGGAATTATTTATGAATGAAATGTTGCTTTTATAGAGAGAGCCAGGAGTGTTATTTTTTTATGACGTCATTTGAATGAATTTCAGTTGTTTTCGATGAAGTTTTCAAATATAATAAATTATCGTAGTATTATGATAATTCTAAAATTATTACCGAGGAATGTATCACATTTTAGAGATGTTTAAACCAGGCAATTTATATTTTAATGCCGTCATTTGAATGAAGTTTATTTTTTTCGATGAAGGTTTAAGGTTTCAAATATAATAAATTAATGTAGTATTGTGATAAGTTTTAAAATATTACCGAGGAATGTATTGCACATTTTAGACATGTTTAAATAAAATGGCATTGAAGTTGGAAAGTGTTTCATAATCAATGTTTTAAGCATGATTGATCTTTCTTGTTTTTACTGTAAAAGTAGTAAATTCATTGCATTATATAAGGAAAGCCATGTGCTGCTCAGATCAGATTTTTTTTAATAAATACAGCATATAATAAATTTTAGAATACCGCAGGGGGCTCTGCTCGCTATGCTTAGCCAAACTAAAATTTTTAATTGGCAAACGATTTATTTCATCGTGTTACTCTATTATTTTAAGTGTAGCAAATTTCATATTTTTGTACACTATAATTTTTGCCGTACGAGACAGAGAAAACCGATGGACGTGCCGATACGAAGGAACATTTTTCACTTCAAAATTGCATAAAAACTAAAATATCTCGTAAACAATATCGAAATTTTATAAAGGGCTCCAACCTGCAAAAATTCAACTATGTAGGTGTAATATTTTCATTCCTTCAATAATCCTGTCCTCGGCCATCTTTGTAACGTATCGGCCATCCACCAATCAAAAAGAAGTTGGAAGTCGTCTCGACCTATTAAATCATTGCCCATATTGACAATTCTAAATTTCATTAATTAATATTTAATTAACTAGGTCGTAAATAAAATTTCTCAGCCTGTCTTGCACATCTGTAGGTTCATATTAAACTATCTGTGAACATGGGCGCCCATAGAACCAGTGGGGAGCAAACCACTGCCGTCAGTTGGCCAAGTTCAAGAATATGTACAGCATCAACTAGTAAGGAAGAGCAACTGCCCTCTCTTGCTCTCCCCTATGGGCGCCCATGCTTGTAAAATAGCAGAACTGTACGTTTTGCGGTTTATTGGCAATGCGGTATCAAAAATTCACACGAAACTTTTTAATATAGACAGATAAATTCTATTTATTTCCTTTTGAAACTGAATAAAAGTTCTACAAAACTGAATAATTCACGTCCGATATCGGAGTATTCTGTTATAATTTTCTATTGTTGTAGTATCTCTAGTTCTGCTGTCGTTATAACTCAGGAATGTCCCAACTACGACCCTCGGGTCAAAATCGGCCAGTGGGTTTCTCCAATCCTTTCCCGCCTACATATTTTAAATTACATCGATTCTCAAGTTTTGAAACGTTCCTTTTCTAACACTTTACAACAAAGTTGAAAAGTGTTTATGACTTTGTTCATTCTGTCTGTCTATCTGTGTCCGTTAGCACGATAACTGCCTTAAAAATGACTTAATCAAAATGAAATTTTAGTATGTTGTTCAGACGGTCTGTAGGATCTATGGGAATATAAATGAATAATATCACCCAATTAGTTTTGGATTGAACCCGGGTTGAAAACATGAAATACATTGAGCCCTATGGGACCAAATTTTTCAAACATTTTTTAAGCGGATTTAAAATTCACAAATTGCTTCGAAAATTTTAGGTAATATTCAAATTGTTCCATCAAATATATAAAAAAAAATTCAGCGAAATATATTTAGTAGTTTTTTAAATAAAAATTAAAATAATAATAACACATCTTATATGAAGCGATCATGAGAAAACATCACGTGACTCACTTCAAAATGATATATGGCATCCATCTTCTCTCAAAATCGTGATTTTTAAAGTTCTTTTTAATTCATATTGAGTGTTGTATCCGTCCTAAAACCACTTTATTTTTGCTTAAATTCTGTGCATCTACATACTGAAAAAGCGCAATTACAATATATTTGAGTTTAAATGCTCATACAAATTTGATTATTTCTACAGCGAATCCTATTTTTCACCTATGTAAAATATAACCAGCAAAACATGTAGAATGAGTTGTATTAGAATTGCTGCATTTCTTCTAAATCATTTAGTTCATGGAGTCTGCGTAGCTGATATGAATGAAATATTCATTGATTTTACAAAGAGAAGGACGATTTTTTTTCGATGAAGTTTTACGCATAGAGTTTAATTACTTGTAGCTCCATGGTCTTAATTTTTAAATAAAATAAATTATTATAGTATTGTGATGAATGACATGAATGGGAAATTATTTATGAATGAAATGCTGCTTTTATAGAGAAAACCAGGCGTGTCATTTTTTCTATGACGTCATTTAAATGAATTTTTGTTGTTTCCGATGAAGTTTTCAAAGACAGTAAATTATCGTAGTATTATGATAATTCTAAAATTATTACCGAGGAATGTATCGCATTTTAGAGATGTTTAAACCAGGCAATTTATATTTCAATGCCGTCATTTGAATGAAGTTCATTTTTTTCGATGAAGGTTTAAGTTTTCAAATATAATAAATTAATGTAGTATTGTGATAAGTTTTAAAATATCACCGAGGAATGTATTGCATTTTAGATATGTTTAAATAAAATTGCATTGAAGTTGGAAAGTATTTCATAATCAATGCTTTAAGCATGATTGATCTTGCTTGTTCATTTGGTGACTTGACGCTGGCCGGCTTGTTAAGATTAAAAAAAAAAAAACTTAAATTTCTCGAGAACAAGTTATACTTGAGTAATGAGGTTGGTGTTATTCGATTTTTCGTCTAACATCACGTATGGAACAATTATAAAAAATCCGATGTGGGCAGCACATAACTTTCCCTACAGACTCAAATTTATTTTCTCTTCATTTCTTTAATAATTCATTAAATTCAGTTTAACTGCACAAATAGAAACAGATTAACAGATTAACAGATTAACCACCTATAGGCACCGACCCGAAGGTTTGCAGTAATTACAGCCTATGGTGGAGGAATATCTGCCAAAACCAGAAATTAAAACTTAATGCCAAGATAAAATTGATAAACAATTATATACAATATGCTTGTCTATACTAGATACAGATAGTATTTCACAAATATTTCACATCCATAAATTCTTATGTGCAGAACTGTTTCAAATGGGAGCAACTATATATATAAAAATATTTCTAAAATTGGTTAGCAACTATATATATAAAAATATTTCTAAAATTGGTTATTACATATACAAAATCAAACGAATAATTTTCAAAGATATATACATATATAAACATATATGCAAAATATATATATATACTAAACTATTTATGCAAACATACATACAAAACTATATATACAACATTTACATACAAATCTCAGAGATTACCATGGCTTTCAATACTATATTGATACATACAATGATTAAACCAAATGTGAATTTAAAATTAATTTGATTGCAGTAATTATAAAAAGATTTAGAAGTACTATAGATAAATATGCAATAAACAGTGAGCTAATGTGTGGTGGTTACCAGTAATAATTCACAGGATATGTTCGTTTTCCTCTAGGAATTGAATTATAGTTTTTATTCTCTGTTTAGCCCAGCTATTACCCAGAAGGTTTTCGGCAAATATTGGCATATGTTGTCGACTGGGCCTTTTAAGGTGATAGTTCTTTGTAAGTTCGCAATCAAATACAAAATGTTTCGGAGATCCTATTTCACCACAAATACAGTTTTCGGTGTCTTTCTTTTGGATTTTGTAAAGATAGGTTGGAAAACAGCCATGCCCTGAGAAAAACTGTACCAATTCTCTGCTGCAAATCAGTTGCTCTTGAGATACTCTGGGAAAATAGTTGAATGTTTCTCTTCCTTTCTCACTTTCATTCCACTGCTGTTGCCACTCTTTTATGGTATTAATATTCAGATGTGACCTCAGCGATGAACAGGGATATGGTAAGTTTGTACTCTGAACAGAGATATCTGACGTCGCCTCAAAAGCTAAACAGTCTGCAACTTCATTTCCCAGAACACCCGAGTGACCTTTAACCCATCCTATAAAAAACTTTTGATGGATGCTGTTGGTTATGATAGTTACAATTTGATGAGCTATTGGATTCTTCGTTTGATATTGTTTAAGAGTTTCGATGCTCGATAGACTGTCAGAGTAAATAATGAAATTCTTATGCAAACTTTTGGTAGCCCAAAATACAGCTTCCTTTATTGCGAGCAGCTCTGCCTGGAAGACGCTATTTTCATAGTGCAGACGAGTTGACCACTTATGAACACACATGCCATCGTAAAAAGCACAGTAGGCTGATGCTGTTCTAGAATCAGTTCTAGAGCCATCTGTATAAATATTTATGTAATTAGATATTTCTTGTGATGACTTAGCAAAGTGTAAGCGGATATTACCTACTGCTGGGTCCGTTAACCAAGTAACCTTTTTTTGCTCGTAATCTTTGTGATCATAATAAAGATTATTCCACTCTACTGTTTGTCTCAGGCGTGTTACTTGCGCTATGATGGCTTCTTTTTGCGCTGTCAACGTTATAGGGGGGATACCGGTAAGCACTTGTAGCGCTACTGTAGATGTTGTGCGATAAGCCCTTGAAATCTGTAGAAGAGCAATCCTTTGAACTGATTCTAGTTTTCTTTTTGCATGGATGTTCAAGTTTAGGGCCCAACTACTTGCAGCATAGCACATGATCCTTTCTGTCACTGATAGATACCATGTTTTTAAGATCTTAGAATTTATGCCCCACCTCGATGGTGCTAGTCTTCTGACATTATGAATTTGACAGCCAATCTTTGTTCGCAGGTTTTCTATGTGTGGAATCCACGATAGATGTTTATCAATTATAATTCCGAGATACTTGATTTGGTTTGGTCTTGGTATGCTAACACCTTTAATCTTGAAGATAGGCTTCCGTTTTAATTGAGATGGTTTTCCTATCACTAAAGCTGAAGTTTTTGTTGATGAAATTGATAGTTGGAGCTCCTCACAAAGATCTGAAAATGTTTCTATGCCGGCATTAGTTGTATCTTCCAGAAGTCTACGTGAACTGCCTCCTGATACTAGCATAAAGTCATCTGCGTACGCCAAAAGCTGTGTTCCTGGAATACTGAATTTATTAAGGATGATATCAGCCATTATTGACCAAAGTAAGGGTCCTAAGCAAGAGCCTTGTGGACATCCCCCGTAGACTTGAATATCTTTCCAAGTTGTTCCTGAATTAAGTCTAATTGCCCTATCTTTCAGATAACTACTTATGATGTTCTGTAAATAAAATGGACAATTTATCTTTTGTAATTGTTTTAATAAGATGGACCAGTTCATGTTATCAAATGCACTTTGTATATCAAATGATACTAAGGCAGTGTAGTTTCTTTCGGATATATTGTTTTCTATGCATGACAGGACATATGCCAGTGCTGTTTCAGTAGAGTGACCCTCTCGGAAGCCATGTTGATGCTTGCTCATAAGACCATTCATTTCTAGAAAGTGTACCATTCTCCTATGAATAATTTTTTCTAATACTTTTGACAAAGTTGGTAGAAGACATACCGGCCGATATGAACGCTTCTGGGTTGGATCCTTGTTAGGTTTCAGAAAGAAAATAACTTCTCCAATTTTCCAGACTTTTGGGAAATATCCCAGAGATAGGCATTTTTGCATCAATGTTGTTATCGTTATTGGCATGACTTTAAACACTTCTTTCAGAATTCGCATATCGATACTATCTATTCCGGGGGCCTTGTTAGAGCTAAGTGAATAAAGTGCGCTTTTCACTTCCGCTACTGAAAGACAGTCTGGGAAATTGTCGGAAGTGCTTACTTCTGTCATTCGAGAAAAAGTGCTATTTGTCAGGGTTGGTCTTTTCGTAATGAAAAGAGAATCTGCAAGATGTTGTAACACATTCTCTCGATCTAAATGTATTGCTTGTGGTACTAGGTCATAGGCAGCTTCTTCCGTTGTGAATGATTTGTTGTAGGCCATTTTGAAAGCTACCCCATACTTCCTACTGGTTTTTGTGCAAAATGCTTTCCATGCCTCGGATTTTGCTTGTAGTATGGATTTTTTATATACAGCTCTCTCCCTTTTGTATTGTTGAATGTTAAGTTCAGTTGGATATTGTTTTTGTCTATTGTAGAAAGCTTTCAAACGATTTCGTTTACAATTGAGCAGAGAAGACCACCACTTGAGTTTTGGTTCATGGGATATATTTTTTTTCTTATATGCCTTGTCACATGCTGCTTGGATACGATCAGTCAATTCTTCTACAAATTTCTCTACGGTAACGACTGTAGTTGCTTCTTGCAGTTGGCGGCTCAAGGGAATCTTCTGTGGTAACAGCTGCCTCCTAAGAGCGGTGTGTTTAGAAAATTTTGTTTTATAGCGTCTTTTCGATTTCATCTCAACGTCTTTCGTCAGTGTAATTATTACATACCTGTGATCACTCAAGCTAGGAGTTTCATCGACTTTCCAGGATTGTACTTTGTTATATACATTAAGTGAGCATAGAGAGATGTCAGGCCATCCCTTCCCTCTCGAAGTTTCAAACGTTGGAGTACTGGATGGATCATTGAGGAGTATTAGCTGATGTTGAGCTACAAAATCCTGTAGTAGAAGACCTCTTGCATCATTGGATGAGTAGCCCCAATCTCTCCCATGTGCATTTAAGTCTCCAGAGAAGAGAAGGTTTGATAAGTTGATGTTAGGTAGATGTTCCCACTCTGAAAGATCTTCTGCAAGGGACGCTGAGGGTGGAGAGTATTGCGTGCCAACTGAGAAACAGCCATTTTCCAATTTAATGTTTATGAAGACAGAATTATTTTTTTTAGCTGAGCAAACATGTGAAAACATTTTATTAGCAATCACTATAACTGCTGTTTTCAGTAAAGAGTGGTGAGTTATCCAGGTTAGAGGAAAGCCAAATAGCAAATTGTTATGTAGGTAGGGATCTTGAATGAGAGCAATATCGATGCATTTTTCTTTGATAAAAGTTGCAGCTGCTGCCGACGCAGCCCTTGATTTGTGCAGATTTATATGCAGTATTTTTAAATCCATAAAAAATAAGATTCTTGTAATTTAAATCAAGACAAAAAAAAAACAGATTCAAGACAAAAAAAAAAAAATTAATACTCTTGAGATTTTAACTCTACCCTTTTCCATTCATTCTGGAAGCAAGGACAAAATTTACTATCTGCCCTATGAACATGTTCTAAACGAGCTTTAATGCAGTTACTACATTTAAGATTCTGTTCCTTGCAACTCTGAGCATCATGACTACCTGTACAAATAGCGCAAATTTCTGGCCCTCTACAGTACTTCCTTGTATGCCCATATTCCTGACACTGAAAGCAACGTGTAATTGAAATGAATGGTGCAATTCTGCATGATCTAAAATCTATACAAATTCTAGAATGTCGTAGCAGAAGAGCTTTAGTGTCCCTATCCACCTCTATAATCCAGTGCGGAAGACCATTACGACCTTTAATCTGCTTTAAAGGCTTCAGATGATTTGGTGGATTCGGAAGCAGATTAAGAAGCTTTTCACCCAATTCCGTCGCCTGTATATGATCTGAGACGGAGTAAATAATAATTCTCTCCATGCGACCGTTAGAGATTGTTACATTTATTGTTTGTTGGAAATCTTTGCATTTTGACAAAGACTGTTTTATTTCTTCTGCTTCCTTCCATGTGTTTGCTTTTAGTACTAACTTATTGTCTTTAGTAGATTTCACGTCCCTTGGGCTAATCTTTAAGGATCCGTTTTTACTGAGCTCCTGTAGTTGAAATCGAGTTTGTTCTGCTGTGCCTGTCTCGTCCGTTCGGGACAAAATAACTGAAGCTTGAGTAAAATTCCTTATAGAATTGGAAGGGGCAGTTTGCATAATTTCACTGAAGGTAGATACTTTATGCTGCTGGAATATCTCAGCGAGATCTTTCTTCACAAACGCAACTTTTGTAATTTCATTTGAATGATCCACGTCTTTCTGAATACACACTGTTTTGATGGTTCTTAGATGTTTTTTAAACAATTCTAATGTCTCTTTTGAAGACGACTTTTTTGCAGTTAAACTTTCCGTATAGAGAGTTTCTAAAACGTCCAGCTGTTGCATGATGGAACTGAGAAAAGCACTTGCAGGTGGTTCATTTGTGTGGTCAATATTGCTATTGTTTTTAGTCGTAACTGAGCTTGATGATGGAATTAGAGTTGGAGAATTTCTGGTATTAACCATATTAAATTGAATATAATAATAATAATGATAAAAAAAAAACCTTATGAATACTAAATAAGTGAATAAAAAGTAATGAAAAGTTGCACACTGAGTTCTTTAAATGTCAATTGATAAGAGTGGGTTCACTTGTTACAAAAAAAGGTGGGAAGCTTACATTACGCAATTTCTCTGTATATAAAAATAATTTAAAAAAAACACTAATGCATTAACACATTCTTTAAAAAAAAAATAAATAAATAAAATAAATATTAATTTATACAACTACACTCAAAAATATATATGCACACACATGTATATATACCTACACTTTTAAAGCTATATAAATGTATATATATATAAGGAAAACAACAGAAACTACAAGTTTACTAAATCAGTAATCAATCAGATAGTAAACAAATATGAACTGAGTACCGTCAAAAATATAAGAGATAACCAATTAGCAAAAAAAAAAAAAAAAAAAAAAAAAATTAAAATTAACAAATAAAAGCAAAACTGTACAGTACAACGCGTCTAAAAAGAAGTGAAAAAAAAAAAACCCTGCTATTTTAAACTTAATAATAGTTTACTACTGACTTGATAGAGCAGTCCACGGTGTTACTAAAGTCTCAGACTAGGATGGAGTCACCACAAGAAGAAGCGAGAACAGCTGTTCGGATTTAGTCCTTTAACTGTATTCCTTGGGCAGGTTAAATGAAGATCAAAATACTGTCTTTTCTTTTCAGAAACAGCAATCGAGAATCTCCAGCTGAACGGGGGACGGTGGTGGAGGGTGGTGAACCAGGGGGGGTCAAGACACGCTGATGAATGTAGCTACACTGTTGAAGACCAAGGGAATAATAGTCTGCCGTTGACCTTGAGGCGGAAAGCTCCCTTCTTTGGCTGATACTGTGCGGGGGTGTTAAAAATGGCTTGGAACGACAACGGCTTTTAAAAACGTTTATCTTAGTACACTGATCCAACCAGAATACACACCAACATTAAATTTATATGCTTAAGTAGCTGGGAAAGAGCTTTATCTCTTACAGATAAAAATTTAATAAATTATTTTAAATTACATTGAATATGCAGTTTTATTTCAGTTATCATTTTCATTTGGTAATTGGACGTATTTTCAAATGCGGCGTAGCAAAAATGCGAAAAAACTAAAATGTCTCGAGAACGGCTAGTCCTAGAGTAATGGGGTTGGTCTTATTCTTTTTTGTCGCCAAAAATTACGTTTAAAATAAGCATTTAATTGATATATTTGAGCATACGTAGTCTTCTATTTGTAGATTTAACGGTTTTTGCGGGCCATTTCGTAAAAAAGAACGGGTTCTTTCTTTCCAAATCGTACCAAAATCTAATCAGCACCAGGGTCACCCACAAATGACTTATCTATAAAATTTTATGAAATTTGGTTCATTAGTTGAGTTATAGTGGATACGTGCAATGCACACACACACACAGACAGAGAGAGAAAGAGACGTCACGCTAAACATTTTATGTGTGTGTGTGTATTCTAGAGGTCTTAAAACGTCTAGATCCATCAAAAACCCGAGTTACGATCAACCACTTTTGTATACACTCACATGCCTTTCCTTATACAGTTATATAAAGTTATTAGAGTGTTGTGGACTTTCCTATGAACCATGTACATTTCTTTTCAATTCCGCTCTTTTATAAAGTGTTCACTCTTTCCTACATAGGCCGAGTGTGAGTCGCCAAGGTCTGCCCACACCCGCTCCTATGGTAAGAGACGTAGAAAGAGATCTACCTCTTCGCAGTTCATGGAGCTTCTACCGGGAGATGTGGTTGTAGATGTGACTATGGAGAGCCCCCTCTTCCTCGTCACCAATTTGAAACCCACTGCTGAAGGTGAACAGCCCAGAGATGGGGCCAGGTGGGAACATCAGCAGTTTCAGCAAACGGAAACATCTGAAGGTAAGGAACTTTTTATTAACATTTACTTATTGTGCACCAGAATGAATTAATCGCCTTTTCCCGGGTCCTAAATAAGCGCCCGCTACGTAAATAATACAGATGGAGATAACACCACTTAGTTTCCGAATCGTCTGTTTAAGTCTTATCATTTTCAACCTTTATTTTCAATTCAAATAGTTTAGTTCCACATGTGTGTAGTCTCGCGCAATAATTTGAAACGCGCTATGCTTGTGTTGGAAAATTCGCAAAAATAAGATTATATATATATATATATATAATACAGAAATCTAAACCTTTCCCAATAACGCGTTCTTTTCTTTCACAATTATTATTCCAAATTCCTATTTCATGTCCAGCACATTTTGCAATTATGTTAAACTCTATCCCACGACACTAAAATTAACAAAGTCTGAGACACTTCCTCTTTTCCTCGATCATACTATATATATATATATATATATATATATATATATATATAATATTAATTACATGGATATTTAAAAAATGAATAACAGCCCAACACTAGCATAGATGTTAAAGTGAAGTTTGAACCTAGGTAACTATAGATGTATACAATATATAAACATGGAAAATATTAGCAGATAACTTAGCTATGAAAAGGGGGAAAATATAGTTGATTGGTTAACTATAGAATAAGCATACACTATCAATAAAACATTAGTATAAAAAATATTCAAAAAATCATCAAAAATAGTATGAAAGAGCAAACCAGGCAATAGAAGTAAGCAAGAAAATTAACCAAAAAAGGGGAGCTAGCCAGGCCATATATAATAATGCGAAAGTATGCGTCCATATTTTTGCCAAACTATAGAATTGTTTTAGTCTTTCATTTTCAGATGCGGCTAAATAAGAAAAAATAAGAAAAATCAATCATGCATAAAGTATTGATTATGAAACACTTTCCAACTTCAATGTAATTTTATATAAACATCTCTAACATCAGATACATTCCTCGGTAATAGTTTTAAAATTATCATAATGCTACATTAAATTATTATATTTGAAAACTTAAAACTTCATCGAAAAAAATGAACTTCATGCAAATGACGGCAATGAAATATAAATTGTCCGGTTTAAACATCTCTAAAATGCGATACATTTCTCGGTAATATTTTTAAAATTATCATAATACTACAATAAGTTATTATATTTGAAAACTTCATCGAAAGCAAATTAACTTTATTCAAATGACGTCATCGAAACATAAATCGTCTGGCTCTCTGTATAAAAGCAGCATTTCATTTAGAAACATTTTTCCATTTATTTCCTTCATCACAATACTATAATAATTTATTTTATTTAAAAACTTAAAACCATGGAGATACAAGTAATTTAACTCTAAGGTTAAAACTTCATCAAAAAAATCGTTTGCTTCTCTTTGTAAAATCAATGAATATTTCATTCATATCAGCTAGTATATTGCAGACCCCATGAGCTAAATAATTCTGCATTAAAGAAATGCAGCAAATCTTATACAACTCATTCTACATCTTTTGGTGTTTACGTTCTCCATAAGTGAAAAAAATCTGATGTGGGCAACACATGACTTTCCTTATATAATTTAATGAATTTACTACTTTTACAGTAAAAAAATAGGTTTTTCTTATAGTAGATACTAATATTCTTTCCAAGATATTGCATTTTCGACAATTAGTCGTCATTTTCATTGATTTAGCATCATTTTTATCCATTTGGCGAGATTTTCATTAATTTGGCAACATTTCAAAAAAGTCGCCAAGTTGGCGACATTCGGCCAAATTCGTCGCCAAAATCTCGCCAAGCGTTATGCACTAAGAAAAAAGTTATTCTTACAGATAAATGACTATTGACGTTCAAATACAAAAGTATTATTCAAAGTATATTTTTTCATAAATGGAACGAGCTAGATCCACGAGAATGATGTCACTCAATTTATCGCATGGTATTACATATGAAAAGTGAACATGTTTCTCAATAATTTTTTTTTATGTGACTTTTTCATAATTTTTTTGAAAAATGTACAATATCTCGAGAATGGTTCATGGTAGCGTTCTAAAATTTATGCCAATCGTTTTCTAATGAAAAATTACATAAGAAATGTCTATTTGCGTAACTTTATTAGCGGTTTTGCCTTTTTGACGATTTTTTCAAAATTTCATTCGAAAATTTAGGGGGGGTTCTGAACATTCGATTACGTATAAAAACAATAGGCTTCCAGTGTTTACGAATTGTGATTTTTGCACCAAATTTGGTTCGAATCGGTCCATTCGTTCGTCAGTTATCGTCTCCACAGACTCACTGACACACACACATACTTTCACACACACACACAGACATCACTTCAAAAATGTTTGATTCGTGATCAGGGATGCTTGAAACGTGCTCTCCCGTCGAAAACTCGAATTCGAATTTTCGACCCGGTCACAATACTTTCCTTATACATTATGTTGTTGTTGTTGAGACCCAGACCGTCCGACCTACCAGAAAGGTGTAAGGTAACTGTATGGACGGCCGGGAAGTGCCACCCAATTTAGACCGGAACCCAGTGGGGGAGGCATCCACAGGGACCGTACCCTCCTTCCTCTACCACCAACCTCTCGGAAGGACTTACGGACCCACATGTTTAACGTGATCGTACTCCGCATGAACACGGCGGCATTTGTGGCAGCGTGCAAATCTAGCGCGCAAACCACGGGGATACCGCACCCGAGATGGCCAACAGCACGCGGTGTTCCGAGGTGGTTACCCACCAAGTACTAACCGCGCCCGATGCTGCTTGACTTCGGTGATTTAACGAGAACCGGTGTTTTCAGCACGGTACGGCCGTTGGCCCCCTTATACATTATGTATATAAGGAAAGTAATTAGGTTTCGTTGTATAAAATAATCAAAGTTTGATGATCATTGAACTCAAATATATTGTTATTGCGTTGTGTCAGGATGTAGATACACAGAATTTAAGCAAAAATAAAGCGGTTTTAGGGCGGATACAACGCTAAATATGAATTAAAAAGAACTTTAAAAATCACGATTTTGACACAAGATAGATGACATATTTTATTTTGAAATAGGTCACATGATCTCTTCATACAATGGTCATGTGATATCTTCATATAAAGGATGTAATTATTATTTTAATTTTTATTTAAAAAACTAATGAATATATTTTTATATGTTTTATGGAATAATTTGAATATTTCCTAAAACTTTAGAAGCAGTTTGTGGATTTTAAATCCGCAAAGCAAAAAAATGTTTGAAGAATTAGGTCCCATAGGGTTCAATGTATTTCATTTCTTATTCATCAAATTTACTTCTTGCATTTACCAAGAGAAAATGAAGCATTTAACAAGCACGACGAGATTCTGTGTTCGACAACTTTTATTCAATTATTATTTCTTGTTTCCCATAAAAAATCAATTGAACAATTCATTTAACAATCGCATCACGTAAAATCAACAAGCTTGTCAAATTCTATAGCAAAACTTAATAAGATTAACGTATCACAATGTCGGAATTACATCTTTAATTCCATCCAAATCCCAGCTCTTCTCTGTGACGTAATCAACCGCTCAAGTGATGCCATTTCAGGAATGAAATTTCTTTTTTTTATTCCTACTGTTTATTCTCCAGGCTAAGGAAATTGGCTGTCAATGGAGCCGACTCTTACGCTCGGGTTGTGCCCAATTGCCTGAAGATGTTTCTCAACGTCGTCCAATTAGAACGTCTTTTTCGTTATCGAGTCCATCAAGCAAATTACCATTCACAAAGGAGTCTGTTAATTGGTTGCAGATTAAGTCTTTGTTTTTTCTAAGTAAGAAATGTGAATGCGACTCATGGGATGCTGGACTTAATCTCTTGTTTACCACCACTGACCAAGTAGTCATTTTCTTTTGTGGTCTGTGCGGCATTGACTTTCACTTGTACTGTTTACATAGTTTTCATTAGAACAATGGTGCTTATCTGCTGCCTTGAAATCCCCTTGAAAATTTACTGCATTCTGCCTACGGGATTAACATAATAGAAAGGCCAATTATAAGAACATTTTTGTGTTTTTTACTCGTATCTCTTAAATTGTGAACAGGATGTTGAGTATTGTCATTTTTTTGCACGGCTGGATATGCTTTCATGTTTTCTTATTGTCTTCACTGAGAGCACTTTTTTCCCGAGGAGATATAGCATAGTTCGTCTAGAGCAGTGTTTTCCAAACTTACAATCACTTACCCCTCTTTTCAGATTCCATCTCATCAGCACACCCACTTCGAATAATTACATTTTTACTTTCATTACTATGTTATATATAGAGAAAATATTGTTTTAACAAAAATGTTCGAATTCGAGATTTTGTTGCCAATATATGTTTTAAGACCCCTTGAACACGTTTTGGCTATTTTTGAAGTGATGTCCGTCTGTCTGTCTCTATGTATGTGGTCGATTTCTTGTAAACACGATAGCGGCCCCAAATAATAATGGATTTCTACTAAACTTTATATCCGGATTTGCTATTAAAAAAAATCAAAAACCAACAATCAACAATTTTTTTAATTCGAAAAATCAACAATTTTTTTAATTCGAAATTAAAAAATTATTTTTCGAAATTATTCAATATTTTATATTTTTGAACATGGCAGCATAGGACAACATTTGACATAATCAGGTTTTATTTAGTACACAACGATTACGCGACTATATAATTCCAATCATTGTTGTGAAAAATAGCTGCAATACAATTTTTACTTTCCCTGCAATACATGGTAATGTATAGGGAAAGTATTGGAATCATGTTGAAAATCGCAACTCGAGTTTTCGACGGATCTACACGTTTCGAGACCTCTAGAATACGAAAAAACCATTTTTAGCGTGACGTCTGTGTGTGTGTGAGTGTCTGTCTGTCTGTCTGTGCAGATTTTGTATCCACTGTAACTAAAAAACTAATGGACCGAATTTCACAAAATTTGGTAGGTAAGTCACTTGTGGGCGAGTCTGGTGCTGATTAGTTTTGGGTACGATTGGGGATAATAGAACCCGCCTATTTTTGCGAAATGCCCCCCAAAAGCTTGTATCCACTCTAAAAAACTAATGGACCGAATTTCACAAAATTCGGCAGTTGAGTCATTTGTGGATCACCCTGGTGCTGATTAGATTTTGATATGATTCGGAAAAAAATAAACTGCCTTTTTTTGCAAAATGGCCCGCAAAAATTGTCACAATCTAAACTAAAAAGCTACGTATGCTCAAATATATCCATTAAATGCTTGTTTAATACGTAATTTTTAACGAAGAAAAGAATAAGACCAACTCCATTACACTAGCACTAGCCGTTCTCGAGATATATTAGTTTTTTTCGTATTTTCTCCACGCCACCTTTGAAAATACGTCCAGTTATCAAATGAGAACGAAAATTGAATTAAAAGTGAATTAAATTTAATTAAAATAAAGAGAACGTGGATATAAGTCTGCAGGGAAAGTCATGTGCTGCCCACATCAGATTTTTACTTTCCCTGCAATATATTGTAATGTATAGGGAAAGTATTGGAATCATGTCGAAAATCGCAACTCAAGTTTTCGACGGATCTACACGTTTTGGGACCTCTGGAACACGAAAATACTATTTTTAGCGTGACGTCTGTGTGTGTGTGTGTGTGTCTATATATGCCATGTATGTATCCACTCTAACTCAAAAACTAATGGAACGAATTTCATAAAATTTGGTAGGTAAGTCACTTGTGTGTGACCCTGGTTCTGATTAGTTTTTGGTACGATCTGGGATAGAACAACCCGCCTTTTTGAGAAATGGCCCGCAAATATCGTCAAAATCTAAAATAAAAACTACGTATGCTCAAATATATAAATTAAATGCTAGTTTTATAGATGCTAGATATTAAATGCTAGATTTATATTTCAATGGCATCATTTGAATGAATTTCATTTGTTTTCGATGAAGATTTCAAATATAATAAATTATTGTAGTATTATGATAATTTTTAAAATATTAGCGAGGAATGTATCGCATTTTAGAGATGTTTAAACCAGGCAATTTATATTTCACTGCCGTCATTAGAATAAAGTTCATTTTTGTCGATGATGTTTTAAGTTTTCAAATATAATAAATTAATGAAGTATTGTAATAATTTGAAAAATATTACCGAGGAATGTATCGCATTTTACAGATGTTTAAATAAAATTGCATCGAAGTTGGAAAGTGTTTCATAATTAGTTCTTTATGCATGATTGATCTTTGTTGTTTTTTTTATGCAGTTGTGTAAAATAATATTATTTACGCAGCGGGCCCTTATTCAGAGATTTTGCATCTTTAATCCCATGCAAATTGGGATACTCTTTCTGTGAATATATTCTTTCTATTAATATATTCTTTAATTAATATATTATTTCTATATTTCTATAATATCCTTTCTAATTCAGTTGGCATATTTATTTAATTAGAAATATTATTAAATTTATCTAATTAGAAATATTTTATAATAATTTAATAAATTAAGCAATCTTTTAAATGCCAAGTACCCCTTGAAAATTTTTATATGGCCCCGGCAGTACAGGTACCCCAGTTTGGGAACAGTGCTCTAGATTCAATGAATCCACCTGATCTCTGTTTTTTAGTAAATCCGGTGAACATTTCACAATTCGACTCAATTACCTTTCGTACGATACAAGTCATACCTTTTTGAGTTTTAGATGTCTTATGTCCTTTGTGATATCTATAACGGTGCCCATGTTTTTGGTTGTAGTCCACTTTATTTGAGTTATTAGTTATTGCTTAGGAACTCTAGCCTTTAGAACTCGTTTAGGTTTAAGAAGTCACAATATTCTCAATATATTTTTATAAAATATTTTTTTTTTAAATCTGATGTGGGCAGCACATGACTTTCCTTATATAATGTAATGAATTTACTACTTTTCCAGTAAAAAAAATAGATTATTCTTATAGTAGATATTTATATTCTTCCCAAGATATTGAATTTTCGTGAATTAATCGTCATTTTCATTGATTTAGCGTCTTTTTTATCTATTTGGCGAGTTTTTCGTTACTTCAGCAATATTTTAAAAAGTCGCCAAATTGACGACATTCCACTAAATTCGTCGCGAAAATTTCGCCAAGCGTTATGGATGGAGAAATAAGTTATTCTTACAGAAGATAAATGACTATTGGCGTTCAAATACAAAAGTATTACTCAAAGTATCTTTTTTCATGAATGGAACGAACTAGATCCACGAGAATGATGTCATCCAATGTATCGCATGATATTACATATGAAAAGTTATCATTTTTCTCAATAGGTAATATTTTTTTTTTATTTTATATCATTTTTTGATATTTTTTTTTGAAAAATATACAATATCTCGAGAATGGTTCATGCTAACGTTCTAAAATTTATGTCAATCGTTTTCTAATGAAAAATTACATAAGAAATGTCTATTTGCGTGACTTTATTAGAAGTTTTGATTTTTTGATGATTTTTTCAAAATGCCATTCGAAAATTTAGGGGAATTCTGAACATTCGATTGCGTATAAAAACAATAATCTTCCAGTATTCACGGATTGTAATTTTTGTACCAAATTTCGTTCAAATCGGTCCATTCGTTCGTCAGTTATCGTCTCCACAGACTCACTGACACACACATACATATTTTCACACACACACACACACACACAGACATCACCTCAAAAATGTTCGATTCGTGATCATAGATGCTTGAAACGTGCTCTCCCGTCGAAAACTCGAATTCTCGACCCCGTCACATTACTTTCCTTATACATTATTGTATATAAGGAAAGTTAAAAATCATATGTTCGTCTCCTCCTCATAATAGAACGTTTGTACCAAATTTCATGAAATTTTGATAAGTAGCCTTGGTATGGTCCTATTTAAAATTCAGGCGTCCGCCTTTCCTTCTAACTGTTTCCTGATTTTAAGCAGAACTCAGTCCTTGTATAAGCCTAAAAATAAACGGGACCTTATCGTTATCTAAATCTCCGATCTATCGTGATCTATTATTTTAACCTCTCTACAATAAATGCAATTCAAAATCCGTTAATGGTTACCCGTCCGCTATTTATGCCTATATCTCTAAAACTGTGAAAGCTTTATGACTTAACAAAATAAAATATAAACTTTTTAATTTCAAGGAACATAAATAAAATATCGCTCTTTATTTTTACTCTTAATATGAAAACCATAAACGTAATCTACAAATAAACTATAGTTTAGCTGTCAAATTGTTATTATCTACAAAAATAAATTTGCAAGCTGTGCTTCTATCTTCCTGTTTATTGACTTAGACTCCTGTTTATTGGCAGTAAAACTCATTTCTGTCTTTTTTGTGAGAATTATTAGAAAATTTGACTGTTAAACTGTGGCAATTTCTGCAATTCTGTCGGCCGGATGTCATCGAACTAACGTCTAAGACGTGACCTTCTGGCCGAGTGTTCCATCCACAGCTTTGCATGTGTTGATATCCGCGTAAATTTCTCTAGACTCTGATTTAACCACCTCTACATTACAGTGTTTCCGTTTTTTCTTCAGCAGCACGTATGGTGACAGCTACATAGGCAAGCAATTCATTAATTTATGACATATTACACCAATACTGATTTACTGCAATCACAATATTCCAACGTAGATTGCAGAGTATGTATCTAAAATCAGATGTGTGTTTGTGTGGGGCCTGAAACAAACATGCATAACTGTCACAGTTTGACTTGTCCGTTGTAACGAAAGGCCAAACTATGCATGTATAGCGGGTCTTAAAGGTGATATTTCTGGGCTCGTTGATATAAATGAACGTTCAATATTTACTATTTGTATGTGAGCAATATCTGTACTTTTTTATAAGTAACTATATTTAGATTATTTTTTATTTTCGACAGGTCACATAAGAATAAAAGCAAAGTCCAAAGGCTTGTGTGTTTCCATGTCAACGCTATACATTATCGGCGCCATCATAGCCACCGTTCAAGTGGTAATAGTCTTGGTCTGTGGTTTTTTTTTCTTCTACAGAAACGATTACGATGAAAGAGAACGAAGCTACATTGTTTCAGCTAAAAGTTGGCCATCGGTTTCTAGCCGTCGAAAACTCGTCGTACCTACCCATTCCTAAACTGAAAAAAAAAACATGAACAAAGGATTGTTAAAATACTGAATCTTGAAACCAATTTTCTACATTTCTTTTCACAAGGTTTAAAGTTATTTGTTCTAAAGAAATATCGTCTGCTATTTAAAATAATAATTCTTGCATTTTATATCATTTATTCAAGCTTTAATGAAAATAGATTGTTAAAATACCAAATTTGAAATCATTTTTCTATACATCTTATAACAGAGTTATAAATTATTTGTTCTTAAAGGAAAAATCGTCTGTTGTTAAAAAAATAACTTTATCTGTCAGTATTTCTTATACAAAAAGAATTTACAAGCTACATTAACTATTAGTTTGATACTTTATAAAATATGGTATTATTTTGTTATTCTTCATCAATGTTTTTAATGTTTTATGTATATTGAACAATAATTTATGTATTGGGTACACCTTAATGTATTTACATTTTACATGTCAGACTGATCAATTTCTTTTTGCTCAATGTTTTGTGAATCATGTTTCTTTTTTTTTCGAAATTCATATACATCCTCTCAATTGAACACAGTGTTATTGTTAAAACTAGGGATTTGTATGCATGGTTTTAATTTGTAAATGATACATTGTTTGGTGTAATCCTATATCAAATATCTTTGATGCAATTGATTCATTTTTCATCTTTATTTACTCATTATTTGTTTTATTATAAATCTCATCTTCAAAAATCCCAATTTTAACTTTGTGAAATGTAAGTTAAGGAAAGGTCTAAGCAATGGTGATATAATTTTTACACCGATATTTTACCCTTATACAAAATCTGAAAACATTTACTATGTTACAATTGCAGTTTAAATATTATTTTTAAGAAAGGTATTATGCGTTAATCTTACTTATGACAAGGATATTTTTAGTGGAACGTCCCATGAATGAGCAGAAAATGTCAGTACCTCTAGCAAAATTTAAGAAAGGGTGCAACTTGATAAAATGTTATCTAATGAGACACTGAAACTTGTTAAACTTGAAGTTCCTCAAGCCCGCCTGTAAGTTCTATTTCTAATTGGGTGCAGTGCAGTCATAGCAATGATGCATCTAGTATAGTGGTAGCCAGTGGTAACAAGTGAAGTGATAGCCAGTGACAACCAGTGGAGGGTAGCCATGGGAAATATACTCTCTAATCCTATTCACAGAGCAATTACGTTGGTTCTTAATGGATTTACTATGCAAGATTTACTAGATGGTATCCAAAAAGAGGACATGTCCTTTGTTTCAGCTTGACAAATTATACTCCACCCATTTTAGAAGTTGTCGTTTTTTTTCTATACAAAAAACAAAAAAATGTTGAAATAGCTTTTACTATGTTAATTTCATAGCAGCACGTCGTCAACCGTATTTTTTAATCTTGCATCGCATTTTCAAGCTGAAAGCCGTAAAAAAGCTTTTATCAAAGACAAGGAGCTGCATGAGCAGTGGATTTTTTTAAAGCTTGCCCCAATATAGATTGCTTTTCGGAATTGCTGAAAATGTATGAATAGTCCTCTTTTGACCGTCGTTTGTCCTCAATTCGTATTTTTATTATCTGGTAACGCTGACTGTGAATAAACGATATATACAACTGTTGAACTCCCCCATACATTCTGTCCATAATTTTCTAACTTCTTAGGTATACATCCTATTCAAACTTTGGGGCATTATGAAGGTTATCACGTAACTACGCCTAGGGAGGTGGCTTAGTTTGGATGAATTTTCCAGTGGATGGCAGAGGAATTCACAAAGAACAAATGACATCCAAAAAATGCCAGGCGCTTTAGCATTAAGTGCTACAAGGTAGGATCAAACAGTTCGGAGACTGTGCTGATATTTCCAACCCTGATTGGAGGAGAGGGGAACTATTTTACCGTGGCGTAGAGGCACATGTGATGCGAGATGTAAAAGGGAAGAAGAAGGTGTTTTTCCAGACAATGCGTGTCAGTGAACTGTAGTCGTTCGCGTTTGTCGAAAATGGATTTTGAAGAACAACGTGCGAAGTTGTTCTTCAAACGCCATTTTCATTTTCAACGAACAAGAACGACTACAGTTCACTGACACGCATTGTCTAGAAAATCCCTGCACTGCAGATCTGCTTTTCACATCTAGTGTCACATGTGCCTCTACGCCACGGTAAAATAGTTCCCCTCTGCTCCAATCAGGGTTGGAGATATCAGAACAGTCTCCGAACTTTTTGATCCTACCTTGTATATCTATTGCATGTATTGGAAAATCTGTGATTTGACTACTACCCCTACTACCTCCCATTTTCCAAGATACTGGCTAAGCATGTCTTTCTCCAGACTATAAGGACTGTAAGACTTGTAAGGACTGAAACGCACTCAGGTTCGCTTCTAATTAAGTTTACGTTTATAAAAATGCATGGATATTTGAAGTGGTTTAGACTTTAAACTAGATCCCAGCCAATTTGGAACTAGTTCTCACAACAACCACATAGCTTCTACCTCCTTAAGTGGGTATTGTATTTAAAGTCGACATGATGGAGATTATCAAGTGACTACGCTTAGAAAAGTGTACTAGGTTAGATGAATCTCCCCTTGAGGACTTTATCCAATCTAATCCACCTTTAGTTAGGTAGGTTTGGAACTGTAGAGATCTAACCTACCCAAACTCTTCTGATCACATAACTTTTTAAGGCTTCACTTAATTTGATCCGATAAATAAATATTTGTTCTACTTGGAGTTGAAGTGTGCTGTATTTCATGACTGTTTACTGCACACCAGAGTTGAAAAGACTATAGATCTGGAGGTCAAATTGCTAATTGCTCAGCTACAGCGAGCTGTCTAACTAGAAGTATTATTTATATACGTTCTCTCTAGCCATTGAAGAACATTTTTTTTTCTCATGACGTTGTAAGTTAATGCATTGTCTCTAAAATCTTAGCCTTTAATAACTCTAAAAGTTCGATATATTTATGAATAACACCTTTGTCCAAATCATCATTTTAATATATCTTTAAATTTACATTTCTTAAGCAAATTACGTGCCATTGTTTTTTTCCCCTAATTTCCAACCAATTTTGAGCAATTTAATGATTTATTCACAGTTTCAAACATCTTGTTTTCCAAGTCATATCCCGTGTGATTTCTTACCACCATAGCACAACATCTGAGAACCTTACCAGGCAGCTATTTTATGGTTCATGTGTAAATAGTCTTTGAAGGCATTTTAAGTACTACTATTTTGAACATGTTTTGTTTTCCAGGTGCTCAATGTACGTTATAAACCAGCTAGTGCGTTCTTTTTTTTTTCATTTATTTTAGAACCTGTTCCTTTAAACGCACTGTTCTGCGTTTGTACCGTTTCTTTTCGCCATAACGCTATCTAAACATTCGACTATACATATTGCATGTTGGAGCATATCTTGTTAATAGTCAATAACAGTTGTGATCATTAAACAACCGTAGATTTTAAAATGCCGACCCTTACCTGATTCCATTATTATATTTTTATTTCCAAATGTTGATTTTATTTAAATTATGACTGTAAATTAAAAATCTCCTAAAGAACTTCTTTTTTACAACTTTCTGGTACAAACATAATTTGACATACTCTAAAACTTCTTTAATCGCTACAGTTTTCAATGAGTTCTCTTAGAATATGCACGACATGTACAAACACTCCAAAATGGTATTTTATAAAACAACACAGATCATCCCTTTTCATAAGAATGTCCTCTTCGGGACTTAGATTTGTGTTTCGTATATAACTGTAAGAATTATATCTAGACGCTTCGCGGTTTGTACTTGTTGAATATTCTGAGGATATCGACATAACCCTGTACTCGCAACATTTGGAGATAAACGTGAAAGAAAAAAACTTGAATGTGATATTGAACTCAAAATGTCCTTCCAGAGTGTTCCAACGTGTTTCCAATATATATTAAAAGAAAATTAATAACACGTTCGGCTCTGGTAAATGTGAGACGATTGGATCAAATAGGTTTAATTCAACCAAAAACGAATGACGTTCTTGGAATATTTTAGGATTTCTAATATCCGGAGTGAGACATGTTTAAGAGTCCACTCCTGTACATGTCTTATCCAACTTCGCCTCATTATTAAAATAATGCGAAGAAAACTATTTTCCTAATTATAGTTTACTTTGGAGCAATTTTCGATGTTTTGGGGATTTCTCAAATTCGTTTATTTTTTGCTAGGTTTTTCGAGATATGCACGAGCAAATTTCCAAACTACTCGCAAATTTTAATTTAAATTATCTTCATTTACTTTTCGGAAATTGACTTCTTTTTTTTTCAGATTCACTTCATTCGGTTTAACCCTAAATTCAAAACAGATAGAACAAACTGTTGGAATACGGGTTTGATCAAGGAATGAATAAATAAATTCTAAATTATTCATGCGGATAAATAATTCATGTATGCGGTCGCAAGAGCTTTCGTAGTCGTTATATCAGAATTCAATTTCATTTTTAGAAAAACTGTATTGTCTGAAATACAAAAACAGCGTTTATAAACATGCGCATCACAATGTGTTTTTAAATTCAGTCGAACTCCGATAAGCTGTAGGAAGAAGAAAATTTGATGAATCAAGATTATCAGAAAATTATTCCAGATATTAATGTCAATAAGCGAGTCTGTGGATTATCATAAATAGAATACTGAAAACCAAGAAAGCTAATAAAGTGGTTGAACGTGGAACTGAATTTTGTGCAATCACAATGAAGTAATCAGAAAGTAAATAACTGCTAAAATAAAATAATAAAAAAAAACAATCATTTCGGAAACGATTGGTTTTGTTTCTTTAAAATTGCAGCAGCCAATATGACATCTTATTCCTCCGGGTCGTGACATGACCGTATTTAATTTCATACTGATAACACACCAATAGAGGACGAATATGAATTTGATAACACCCCGCTATAAATGGTTTCTATGATTAGCCTTAACAGTCTTGGTCGTAGCCTTAACAGCCTTGTGCTTTTCTAAACTTAGTCTTTAAGAAATGCCATGTCTACTACGTAGTAGGACTAAATTTGTCTGTTTCATTGAGTGTCAAAAAATTAGGGCATATATCACGTCTCTTTGTTGCCACTGCAGATATCGGCTATTCCATGTTATCGAGTGCATGAACTGCCCATAAATGCTGTTATCTGCAATGAAGCATGATCCTTGTTTAATTTCACTATATCATTTTTTTTTCTGAACTCTTATTTTGCGTCCATATTTGAATACTGTTTCTCGTTTTACTTCTCTCTTGTTCCACTAGATGGTACCACCACTGCTACAATTTAGCATTTTTGCCTGCATGTGAGCAGCTGTCATTTGGCGCTCAGTAGCCGTGATTATCCTGAAGAAGTAAACCCAAGTATTATGGAAACATTCATCTAATAGAAGAATAATTTTACAAACAATTATTTGGGTATATAATCGCATACGTAATTAAAATGAAAACATTACATGAACCGCAGGAAATTTTTCCAATCATCGAAATTGACCTTGCAAAATTCATCTTATCGCAAATATAGTAATAAAATTTGCAATTTACTTTAATCGGAGGATTTTCTACTGTCGCATTGAAAATTTCAAATTATCGAAGTTTCTATAATAAAATATTTTGACGTTGCTGTTGCAAGAATAATCTCTCTTTGAAAAGATATAAATTTTCGACTTCCAAACATATAAATCTCGCTATATTATCAGATTACAATTGAAGTGGATTATAGCCTGAATTCTAAATTCAAACGGCTATAATCTACTTAAGTGATGTAGGATCTACGAAGTGATGTAGGATATTTCATAGCGTTATGGCGGAAAGAGATCTGTAAGAATAATTCTTATGTGTTAAAGAATTACTTTTGGGTGTTTTCTTTGTCCTTGCTGTGGTTGTGTTATTTTGGGGGTAAAATTGATATTTTGACGTTTTTTTTCAGGTGTTTTAATTGTTCCTGTGATCGAAGTTAATGTACATTTTTATACATGCTATGGTTGTGAATAAAAGTTGATTTGTACTTAATTTGTGTTAAGTCATTTCTTTTAATACTATGTATTAAGCTCGCTATATGGACTAGCGCATAAAGTTATACACAACAGATTTCTCCCCATTCATCCACTTACAATACTTACACTTCTACTGTTCATGTATACATAATGACCATGGACTCACACAATCAATGTGTTCAAACGAAAATGTCACAACTCAAACTAAAACTATCATTTTTGCATACAAACGTTAAGGGTTGTTGTTGTTGAGACCCAGACCGTCCGACCTACCAGAAAGGTGTAAGGTAACTGTATGGACGGCCGGGAAGTGCCACCCAATTTAGACCGGAACCCAGTGGGGGAGGCATCCACAGGGACCGTACCCTCCTTCCCCTACCACCAACCTCTCGGAAGGACTTACGGACCCACATGTTTAACGTGATCGTACTCCGCATGAACACGGCGGCATTGGTGGCAGCGTGCAAATCTAGCGCGCAAACCACGGGGATACCGCACCCGAGATGGCCAACAGCACGCGGCGTTCCGAGGTGGTCACCCACCAAGAACTAACCGCGCCCGATGCTGCTTCACTTCGGTGATCTAACGAGAACCGGTATTTTCAGCACGGTACGGCCGCAAACGTTAAGGGTGTCACAATTCAAAATAAGGTTTCTTTAAAAATATGTTTCCATCAAGATAAAGTTGACCAAAAGGACAATTGAATAACATTTAAATATTATAGCCAATCGTACCTTCATGCATTAGATATAAATTGATGGTTGATAATTTTTATCAACGTTAAGAAACAACATTTAACATATAACGATCACTTGTTAAAATACTTTTTATTTCAGAATAATCCTCTATCTTCAGTAGTGTCACTTTTGGCAGTGGTGAAAAACGGGCGAATGCAAAAAGAAAAAGTTTATGCATCAAACTTGTGGACCCCTATATATATATGAGATGATGCCATGTAACTTGCTCAAACCTAGACTTCCATACGCGTTCAACCTTAACTTTGTATTCCAAACATAATCAGTCAGATCGATAAGAACGCCAGCATTCAAATTCGAAACAAAGATGGGAAATCATGCTTCCAGTACAACTAACATCGGCATACCAATTTAGATCTCTTTAAAGCTTAAAACTGAAGTAATAAGATAAAACCTACTATGTGCCCATTTAATTTTGTCTTTGATTACCAAAATCAGCGGTATTACACAGCTGGCATGAGAATTCGAACTCAAGCTCAATCTTTTGTAAATTTGATGCTAAACACGCGCTACGGTTGGATTATTTGATCGCTGCAGAGTTTCAAAATTTTGCCGCATAGCAATTAACACCAATCTCTACAAATATGCTATCGCCTATCGGGGATGGATGTAAAGCTGAAGAGTTTGAACACGTTGTTATCCGAATGTGCAATTCAGAAATTCCCAGTGGGGATCGAATTGCTCAAAATTTCATCATCGCCTTTCAAATCATGCGCAGCTTGTACCTCTGTTACGTTCTTTTTCACTTACGTCATGAAGTTTCGGAGACTTCGAAATAGCCCGCCAACTTTGACTGAAATCTCTGGAAGCCATTTAGATTTTGTCAGAGCCCAACATAACCAGAAACGTTTAAGGAATACGTCGAACTAACCGGTCGAAAGTGTTTGCTACAGCCTCGGTAAGTTAAGTTCCTGAAATATTGCTTTTATTTTAACCTATAATTTTGAGGTGGAGGATGTAAAACTAGAAAAATTTGGTATTATTTGCAAAAAAATGAAATATATAATTTTGTTTTTCATGTTGTTTCATATGTATTAAGAATTATTAATCGCAAGAACAAATGTTTTGTATGCATTGGTACGAAATGAAAAGCAATTTAAAATAATATGAAAAATTGCTTTAAAAGATACTCTTGGAGTCACCAGTAACCTCATCAGGAAATACAAGGATTAAGAATATAATTCGATGTTCACAGGATCTTTTCGCGAATCTTTAATATTTGAAACTGACAAATTTGGGTATAGAGTTTCTGTACTCTGTTTCAGTAAAACACTTTGTACTATCTATAAATGATACAAGGATACCTGCAAAAGAATTTGCCTTTGTGCAGAAGCAAGACGCACGTCTCAATGATATATATAAAATTTCGTGAATTTTTGTCTTGCACCATAATAAGTAGGAAAATAAAAGGATGCATAAATACGTGAAATTGCACGCAAAGTTGCAGAACCACAATTTTAATTATTAAAACGAACTGTAATAGAGCGAAAAGCCCAATTTTTTAACTGCGGATGGTCACTAAGCTTCGTACAAATAACAAATAAACAACTTTTAAACATGTCATTAAAGCGCACTTGCATGTATTGGGATATTTAATTGTATATTTAATACGTTGAGAGTTAAACGTGTAAGTTTGCTTTCATTACTTTTCTACATTATATTTTGTTTAATTTAATATTCGAATATCGTAAACTTATATGCTCTTTTGTATTAGAATTCCCAAATATTGAAATTAATTTTTTATATTTTTACATTCCCTGCAATACATGGTAATGTATAGGGAAAGTATTGGAATCATGCCGAAAATCACAACTCGAGTTTTCGACGGATCTACACGTTTCGAGACCTCTAGAATACGAAAAATTATTTTTAGCGTGACGTCTGTGTGTGTGTCTGTGTGTCTGTCTGTGTGTCTGTCTGTCTGTGCAGATTTTGTATCCACTCTAAATAAAAAACTAATGGACCGAATTTCACAAAATTTGGTAGGTCAGTTACTTGTGAGCGAGTCTGGTGCTGACTAGTTTTGGGTACGATTCGGAATAAAAGAACCCGCCTTTTTTGCGAAATGGCCCGCAAAAGTTTGTATCCACTCTAACTGAAAAACTGATGGACCGAATTTCACAAAATTCGGTAGATGAGTCACTTGTGGGTTACCTTGGTGCTGATTAGATTTTGGTACGATTCGGAAAAAAATGACCTGCCTTTTTTTGCAAAATGGCCCGCAAAAATCGTCCAAATCTAAACTAAAGAACTGGGTATACTCAAATATATCCATTAAATGCTGATTTAATACGTAATTTTTAACGACGAAAAGAATAAGATCAACCCCATTACACTAGGACTAGCCGTTCTCGAGATATTTTAGTTTTTCGTACTTTCCCTACGCCACCTTTGAAAATAAGCCCGGTTACCGCATGAGAACGAAAATTGAATTAAAAGTGAAATAAATTTAGTTAAAATAAAGAGAACGTTAATATAAATCTGCAGGGAAAGTCATGTGCTGCCCACATCAGATTTTTACTTTCCCTGCAATACATGGTAATGTATAGGGAAAGTATTGGAATCATGTCGAAAATCGTAACTCGAGTTTTCGACGGATCTACACGTTTCAAGGACTCTAAAATACGAAAAAATCCTTTTTAGCGTGACGTGTGTGTGTATGTCTGTGTGTCTGTCTGTGCAGATTTTGTATCCACTGTAACTAAAACACTAATGGACAGAATTTTACAAAATTTGGTAGGTAAGTCACTTGTGGGCGAGTCTGGTGCTGATTAGTTTTGGGTACGATTCGGGATAAAAGAACCCGCCTATTTTTGCGAAATGGCCCGCAAAAGCTTGTATCCACTCTAACTAAAAAACAAATGGACCGAATTTCACAAAATTTGGCAGATGAGTCATTTGTGGGTCACCCTGGTGCTGATTAGATTTTGGTATGATTCGGAAAGAAATAACCTCCCTTTTTTTGCAGAATGGCCCACAAAAATTGTCAAAATCTAAATTAAAGAACTACGTATGCTCAAATATATCCATTAAATGCTTGTTTAATACGCAACTTTTAGCAAAGAAAAGAAGAAGACCAACCCCATTACATTAGGACTAGCCGTTCTCGAGATATTTTAGCTTTTTGCATTTTCTCTACTCCACCTTTGAAAATATGTCCGGTTGCCGAATGAGAACGAAAATTGAATTAAAAGTGAAATAAATTTAATTAAAATAAAGAGAACGTGGATATATGTCTGCAGGGAAAGTCATGTGCTGCCCACATCAGATGTTTTATTTCATAATTATTTGTTAAATCAAGTTTTAATTCGAAATCTTTCACAGCCCTTCATATGCACGAGTCCAATTTCTTTGCTAGTACATAATACTATTGTTATTACTTTCCCTGCAATACATGGTAATGTATAGGGAAAGTATTGGAATCATGTCGAAAATCACAGCATGGGTTTTCGACGGATCTACACGTTTTGAGACCTCTGTAACACGAAAAAACTATTTTCAGTGTGACGCCTGTGTGTGCCGGTCTGTCTGTGCCATGCATGTATCCATTCTAACTCTATAACTACTTGACCAAATTTCATAAAATTTTATAGGTAAAATCTCTTGTGGGTTACCCTGGTGCTGATTAGATTTTGATACGATTAGGGAAAAAAGAACCTGTTTTTTTTTTTTCAAAATGGCTCGCAAAAATTGTATGTATCCACTCTAGTAAAATACTAATGACCAATTTTCACAAAATTTAGTACATAAGTTACTTGTAGGTTACCCTGGTGCTGATTATATTTTAATACGATTCGGAAAAAAAACAGATCCTGCTTTTTTTACGAAATATGCTGCAAAAATTGTCGAAATCTAAAGAAAAAAACCACATAGGCTCAAACGTCTCAATTAAATGCTTGCTTTATACGTAATTTTTGACGATGCAAAGTATAAAATCTATCCCATCGCTCTAGAACTAACCGTTCTCGAGATATTTGAGTTTTTCGAAATTTTGCTGAGCCGCCTTTAAAAATATGTTCAGTTACCAAATGAAAGCGAAAATTGAATTAGAAATGCAAATTCTGTGTCATTTCAAATAATTACGCGTATTATTTTGTGAAATTAAACCCAATTTTATGAATTATTAAAAAAATAAAAAGGAAACGAATTTGAGTCTGTAGCGAAAATCATGTGCTGCCCACATCAGATTTTTTATGATTGTTCTATACGTGATTTTAGACGAAAAATCGAATAACACCAGCCTCATCAGATTTTTTGTAATGACATTATCAAAATGATGAAGAAAGTAAAAATAATTGCATAGTAAGTTGTAAATCACATGAACTCCCCCCCCCCCCCCTCCTCTAACAAAAAGCATCTTGAATCGCGAATTCTACAATGACAGTCCGATGCTTCGGTCAGTTCGAAATCATTGTATTTGATTGATTCATAAAACTGTTAGCATAAAAAATCTGATGTGGGCAGCACATGACTTTCGCTGCAGACTCATATTCGTGTTCTATTTTCTCGTCAATAATTCATTACATTGAGTTTAATTGAACAAAATAACAACCATAATTATTTAAAATTACACTGAATTGGTGCTTTTATTTCAATTTTCGTTCTCATTTGGTAAATGGACTTATTTTCAAAAGTGGCTTAGCGAAAAAGCTAAATTATCTCGAGAACGACTAGTCCTAATGTAATAGAGTTGTTCTTATTCCTTTTATCGTTAAAAATTACGTAAGAAACAAGCATTTAATTGATACATTTGAACATACGAAGTCTTTTTTTAGATTTTGGCGATATTTCGTAAAAAAGGCAGGTTGTTCTTTTCCGAATCGTACCAAAATCTAATCAGAACCAAAGTATCCCACAATTAACTTATCTACTAAATTTTGTGAACTTTACTCAATTAGTATTTCAGTTAGAGTGGATATATAAGATTTTTGCGGGCTATTTCGCAAAACAAAGCGGGTTCTTTTTTTCCGAAGCGTATCAAAAACTAAACAGCACCATGGGTCACACCCAAGTGACTTACCTACCAAATTTTATGAAATTCGATCTATTAGTTTTTGAGTTAGAGTGGATACATACATTGCACAGACAGACAGACACACACACAGACAGACGCCACACTGAAAATAGTTTCTTCGTATTCTAGAGGTCCCAAAACGTGAAGATCCGTCGAAAACTCGAGTTGCGATTTTCGGTATGATTTCAATACTTTCCCTATACATTACCATGTATTGCAGGGAACGTACACATTAAGACGAAATCTTTAAATTCGCATTTTGCAACACTTCATCTGCAATCAGCAATCATATCTTTTATTATTCTTTTAGTCTTCATTTTGGCATATGTTGATCAAACCTCCTGTTTTTGTACATTGCTTTACAAACGGGATCAGAATGTTTTGGTCTTCAGATTTGCTTGCGCAGATAATTTTGAATAATAATAGCAAATATTCTTGTACTTTATTATACACATTAAAACATTTGCAAGCATGTTACTGAACGTTTCAGGGAACCAACTGTCCGTAATAGAGAGTAAGATTCCTGATTATTATGATAATATATAAAAATCTGATGTGGGCAGCACATGACTTTCCCTGCAGACTCAAATTCATTTTTTCTTTATTTCATTAAGAACTCATTAAATTGAGTTTAATTGCACAAAATGACACTAAAATTGCATTTTTAATTCAATTTCTGCTTTCATTTGGTAATTGGACATTTTTCCGAAAGTGGCATAACTAAATGCGAAAAATCTCAAATATCTCGAGAACGGTTAGTCCTAGAGTAATAGAGTTGCTCTTATTCTTTTCCTCATCAAAAATTACGTATAAAACAAACATTTAATTGATATATTTGTACATACTTAGCTTTTTTTTAGATTTTGGCGATTTTTGAGGACCATTTCGTAAAAAAAGGAAGGTTTTTCTTTTCCGAATAATACCAAAATCTAATCAGCACCAGAGTATCCCACAAATAACTTATCTATCAAATTTTGTAAAATTTGGTCAATTAGTATTTTAACTAGAGTGGATATATGACATTTTTGCGGGCCATTTTGTAAAAAAAAGGCAGATTGTTCTTTTCCGATTAATACCAAAATCTAATCAGCATCAGAGTATCATACAAGTAACTTATCTACCAAAGTTTGTGAAATTTGGTCGATTAGTATTTTAGCTAGAGTGAATACATGAAATTTTTAAAGGCCATTTCACAAAAAAGGCGGGTTCTGCTTTTACGAATCGTACCAAAAACTAATCAGCACCAGGGTCATGCCCATTTACCAGTTATTCATTTAGACAATGGTATGAATTCGGTACATTTTTTATGCAACCTACTAAATTTTATGAAATTCAGTCCATAAGTTTGAGTTAGAGTGTATATATACATTGCACAGACACATTGACAGACACACAGGCACACCCACACACACAGACGTCACGCTAAAAATAGTTTTTTCGTATTATAGAGGTCTCGAAACGTGTAGATCCGTCGAGAACTCGAGTTGCGATTTTCGGCATGATTCCAATACTTTCCCTATACACTACCATGTATTGCAAGGAATGTAAAAATACAAAAATAAAGCTTCGGCAAACGATAATTAATTGAATATTTCAGAAATGAAGCAGGAATTTTCATGAATGCCTGTGATTGTGGCTTTTCTTAACAGTTTGCCGAAATTATCCACAAATCAGCTGAAAAAAAGTGAGCAACGATTGGAAAATGTCTTACAGTCAGTGTAAGGGAATTAAATTCGATATGTAATGAATATTTTAAAGCAATATGAATGAGTTTAGAATTTTCACATATATGAAATCACGAGCAACTATATCTGCTAGTTTACGTATAAAGAAAAACAATTTTGTGGAAATGCCATACATTGCCCTCTCGTCAGGCATTTTCCCTTGGCAACGAATCATTGCCGGCTAATGTATCAATCATATCACAATACTTCCCTTTACATACACTATACATTATAAGGCAAAATATAACCTCTATAATGAGGTTTTAAATTTTTACCTGTTATTCATTTAGACAATGGTATGAATTCGGTACATTTTTTATGCAATTGCTTTGAAGCTGCAACAAATTAACCCTAACCAGTTCTTTCCCTTTCCTTTCACTCATTGCTATTACAAAACACAGGTCATTAGACTAACTCGTAATTAATACTCAGTTCTCCAGGTTTTTCCCCTCGGCGGGGCCCTCCGAGGTCATTAAGTCGGGGCCCTACCTTTAAAGGGGCCGACGACTCTCCGTACAATGGGCTTGAAGATCTGGGCGCCATTTAGACAAGTCCCGTGTTACAAAAGAAGTTTCAATGTAACTCATCATTAGAAGGAGATTAAAGAGAACATTAAACTTAGTCAGCCAGTTGGACATTCACAGAAGAGTGGTTACAACATAGGACATTGTTTTATTGAAGGTCTCCTTGGATCAGAGATGGTTATTGATGGAAGTTGAATGAGTTCCTTTTGTCTAGAACAGGAGGGGGCCGCTCCGAAAACGTCGTGTGAACGCCATAAGTTTTGCTGATGCAGTTTTACGTTATACTAAAGGGCCGTCTATGCAAATTTCTAGTCCCCTTCCCCTACAAACCTTATCACGCTCCCCCCCCCCCCCCTTATATTTGATTTCCTACATTTTGTAAATGTTTAATGTTTACGCCTCCCTCAAAAAAATATTAGAGGTCCGAGACCTTTTTGGAGTTTCCCCCCTCCCCCGACACACACCGCACACACACACCGCGCACGCACACACACACCGCGCACGCACACACGCACACACACACCGCACGCACGCACACACACACACACACACTTCTTGAGTGATGTCCGTTCCTCCTTATGGGCGGTCCTGTGTACTATAGCAGCATTTCTCAACCTGGGGTAAGCAAGAAGATGGTTGTCTTTCTGTCTGCCTGTAGGTGTCATCTGAAATTATGCTTCGGACTGAAATTCATACTTTGGACAGCCGCAAAAACCGATAATGGGTTAGCTAAATGACAGACCTCGATGAGATTATTTTACCGAATAAGTTTTTTAGTTATTTTATGTTGAAGCACGGTTTTTAGAAATTTTCACACAAATCAGTTCCTTAGTGGTCACGAAAATTATCACAGAATTTCTATCTTGATATCATTGGAAAGATCGATTAACGTTCTTCATATTTATTTATTTTTAAATACATCGAAATATACATGTTTTACGTAATCTGATTCTTATTTCACCACATTCGAAAATAGGAGATTAGCACAATTCTATACTTTGGCATAAAATATAGGTACATATCCCCGCATTCTATATATATATATATATATATATATATATATATATATATATATATGATACAGAAATATTAAGTCTTTCCCAATAACGCGCCCTTCGCTTTCACAATTATTATTCCAAATTCCTATTTCATATCCAGCACATATTGCAACTACATTAAATTCTATCCCACGCCACTAATATTAACAATGTCTGCCAACGATTCCTCTTTTTCTCGACCATACCATATATGGTTACTAACCTTAACCCCTGCTTAAACGTTCTCATATGAAACTGCATTCCCAATCACATTTTTAGAGCCTAAAACGCGAAGATAGCAGCCCCATGCCTCATATCCCTCACCCTCCAATGTAAATGTAATTACTTTCCTTATATACATAATGTATAAGGAAAGTATTGTGACGGGGTCGAAAATTCGAAATCGAGTTTTCGACGGGAGAACACGTTTCAAGCATCCCTTATCACGAATCAAACATTTTTGAAGTGATGTCTGTGTGTGTGTGTGTGTGTGTGTGTGTGTGTGTGTGTGTCAGTGAGCCTGTGGAGACGATAACTGACGAAAAAATGGACCGATTCGAACCAAATTTGGTACAAAAATCACAATCCGTAAACACTGGAAGCCTATTGTTTTTATACGCAATCGAATGTTAAGAACACCCCTAAATTTTCGAATGAAATTTTGAAAAAATAGTCAAAAAATCAAAACCACTAATAAAGTTACGTAAAAAGACATTTCTTATGTATTTTTTCATTAGAAAACGATTGACATAAATTTTAGAGCGTTAACATGAACCGTTCTCGAGATATTGCACATTTTTCAAAAAAATTATCAGAAAGTCATATGAAATAAAAAAAAATATTTCCTCTTGAGAGACATGTTCACTTTTCAGTAATACCATGCGATAAATTGGATGACATCATTCTCGTGGATCTAGCTCGTTCCATTCATGGAAAAAGATACTTTTTGTAATACTTTTGTATTTGAACGCCAATAGTCATTTATGTGCTGTAAGAATAACTTATTTCTTTGTCCATTATACTTGGCGAGATTTTGGCGACGAATTTGGCGGAATGTCGCCAACTTGGTGACTTTTTGAAATGTTGCCAAATTAACGAAAATCTCGCCAAATGGATAAAAATGACGCTAAATCAATGAAATGACGACTAATTCTCGAAAATTCAATATCTTGGAAAGAATATTAGTATCTACTATAAGAAAAACCTATTTATTTTACTGTAAAAGTGGTAAATTCATTACATTATATAAGGAAAGTCATGTGTTGCCCACATCAGATTTTTTATACTTGTGAAGACCTACGCAGACAGCATTGAGATTTCTTGAGAGCTGGATGCCGGAACTTTGCTATCCGATGTAACTACTATATCTATTTCGAGTGTGATATAACAAAGTAGATTTTGGTTATGTGAAAGTGTCTCTTCCCTGGATTTTCCACCAATATTGCATATATATATATATATATAGGGTGACCAGTCCTACTGGTGCCCAATAGCTATTTCCTCAACCGTTAGTCACAGAGATATACTTCCAATTGCAAGAATGTTTTAAATTTTAGAATCTATTATCTTAGAAACATTTTAAATTAATAAATGCATTTTTGAAAGAAATACGAAATATAAATTTTTATACGGTCCTCCGGTCCTACCACTTATATTTAGGAAAATCATCCTCCTACAATTTCAAGCAAAATAAAAAAAAATCATCCTTTTACGACCAAAATTCACCGAGCTTTGAAGCATTAAACTTTGACTTAAGTCGCTTTTCCACGCATAAAAATATCCCGTTTCAGGCAACCTTAAAGGGACTATATAAATATCGAAATTCCGTATTCAAAGTCAATAAATGCATTTCTGTAAAAATTACGAAATTTAAATTTTTATGCGGTAATAGACCAGTAATGAGACCAGTTGCAGGGTACCTGCAGACGAAAATAAAAAATTACGCGTATTAAATATAAAATAATAAAGACATATAACACCTAAAAAATAACAGATTTGTGTATATTATTATTTTGTGTATAACCCCCATTTCTCTGCACAAAAAGTGCTCTTACTTTAAACAGCTATAAGTCGATCAATTTTGGTCGTAAAAGGATTATTTTTTTTTATTTTGCATGAAATTATATGAGGATGATTTTCCTAAATATAACTGGTAGAACCGGAGTACCGTATAAAAATTTATATTTCGTATGTCTTTCATAAATGCATCTATTGATTTAAAGTGTTTCTAAGATAGTAATAGATTTTAAAATTTAAAACATTTTTGCAATTGGAAGTATATCTCTGTGACTAACGGTTGAGGAAACAGACATTGGGCACCGATAGCGCTGGACACCCTGTATATATATATATATATATAATATATAAAGTTACTCAATTTCCTGATTTTTCTGTGAATTTTCAAACGCATATCGTATCTGGTTTCTCAGTGATATTTTATGCGGTCAGCAGCTATTTATAGTATGGCTGACATATTTGATAGGTAATTTTTAAAATTAAAGAAATTACTGCTGGGAGTTTGTTCTTTTGTATATTTAGTTAAGTTATTTTAGCATTAGCAAAATTGGAGTCGTTAAAGATTTAAATAGTACTTGACTTCCTAATCTGCTTCCTAGAAGAAACAAATCAACAAAGAGATTAGTAAAAAAATATCGGTTATTTGAATAGAATAGCGTCAAGTTTAAGGTATTAACTTACACTATGGTATAGACTATGTAAAAAACTTTCAAAAAGTTAGGTTAAAAATTCACAAATATAAAAACACCAAACATGATGGACACTGTGGAGTTTTTCTCTATAGTTCCAAATGTAGTTTACCGTCATCTACTAATAAGATTCTTTGTTTACTTTGCCTTATATAAATTTTGATAAAATACTTATATCACAGACAAATATAAATTAATTACATTGCAATAGATAAATCACACTGTTTATATAAATTATTATTATTATCTTTATTACTATTATTATTATTATCGTCCTACTTTTTCCACATACACAATGCAGCCAAACCATCATTTTTTTTTTTTGAAATCATACTACTATCATTTCAATGGTAATTGTCATTTTACTTCTCTTAAAATTAAGATCACTATCTTACATTTCGACTAATATGTATTCTAACTAGGCAAAGTACAATAAATTTTAATTCTATTTTTTATACAAACTTTCAGAATACAAAATTCCATACTTGCATCCGCTCTTTTATTATCGTATCCACATTTAACAAACATATTCTCTCACACACACATGCAGTGGCGAAGCGTAACAAAATAATTTGGAGGGACCAAAATTAGCGGATAAAAACTTTCATGCTGTACTTTCTAACAGGGCTACAAATAAGATAAAATGCAATAACTGAACTGCAACAGAAATAAATTTTAAAGACATTTTTCAATCTTATTACAGTGGAACCCCGATTTTGCGTTCTATGTGAAACCAATTAAAAACGCTATATGGGGAGAAAACGCAATACACGGGAAACTCTATGCTAACTATGGTGTATACCAGAGAAATCAAGTGAGAAATAAAATATACCGCTAATCACGCTTTACTTTCTAACTTGTTAAAAATGTCATTTATGATTCACACAGAAAAATTACAAAAATATGAAAACCCATATAATTTAGCAATTCTCTGCATCAAATTTGTTATTAACTTTTAAAATGACTCTCCCAAGTCCTCAAACAATAAACACTATATTTGCGGAAACAAAAAGATTAAGAGAAAAGCAACGAAATTCCGCCGTGGAAAAGGAATTTTCACTCCTCCAAGAAATTACGCAGATTTGAAGCTTCTACCTGGGCTACGACAGTTAAATGATAAAAGTTGCGCGCGCATTCTCTGCGAGTTCCATTTCCGATGTAAGACCTCCTGATGTGGAAATATATATCTGATATAGTATATCAGCTGAACAAAACGCCAACGCTTACGCAGATCTGTCACCACGATAGTTTGCCACCTCGGAGCAAAATTCTGTCTTTCTTTTCGAAAGTCGAACGCCCCCTGGTGTTCGGTACACTGAAGTATCCCTTTGTTTATTTACAGCGAAAATATTTTGTACATTTATTTTGAATAATATATAATTAAAATAAAAATCACCTGACCGTAAATTATTTGAATAGACACTACCTTGACGCCGGCCACACATATTGCTACCGTAAACCCTAGGGTTGGTCGTGTGGTCTGGGTCTTCAACTACGTACCTTGAGGGTGCGGTAGCCCAGTGGTCAGCGCGCGGGAATTGTACTCGGTAGACCCGGGTTCGATTCCCGCCACTGCCAAAACTGCCGCAGTGTTCATGCGGAGTACGATCACGTTAAACATGTGGGTCCGTATGTCCTTCCGAGAGGTTGGTGGTAGGGATGGAGGATACAGTCCCTGTGGATGCCTCCCCCACTGGGTTCCGGTCTAAATTGGGTGGCACTTCCCGGTCGTCCAAACAGTTACCTTATGCCTTTCTGGTAGGTCGGACGGTCTGGGTCTCAACAATTACGTACCTTGTCTCTCCTGGCGCGTTGCCGCTGGACACACATACACCTACACATACACACACACTCTAAGAGTTCAAAAATTTCTAGAAATTTGTTCATAATATCTCAGAACCTTGAATTCGAAATTTTTGCGAGGAAATAACTCTTTTTCTATACTGTATCAAATTGACAAACCATAAAAGATTTTTAATAACTCTGTCTTGTTTGCATTATCAGATATCGTTACTTTAATAGTTTCTAAAAAAAAAAAAAAAATATGAAGAAAACACGATAGAACAAATTTTAAATTAATATAATTCAGTGTCTAATAGATTTTTAAAGATTGTATATAATGGATAAAAAAATAACAAGATTTGAAGGATGATAAAGGAACTAAATACCGCATTAATATTAACGAGTTTTCAACCATTTTTCTTTCATTGGTTGCAGTAACAGCTTTGTCGTTCATTTGAATAAAACAGACATTAATCATCCTCGCAGGAGGGGGAAAGGTTGAAAAAATAATTAAGAAATCGGCCATTTAAAGTCGGAGACAATAGAATTTTGTTAAAGTCTTCTATACAAGACGTGTGGCAGACGATAAAGATCGTGAAAATGAATCGCTGGTGCAAAAAAAAATGTTGTTCGAAGTTGACTCATTTAACACCAACTGATTAAAACCTGAATGACAAATAAGTCTCATGACCGCCGCGATGAATATTCATTGAAGGGGATTTGAAAAATGCATTCTTCTCTTCAAAGTGATAGTTTAATTACATTCTATGTTCTTCGATATACAATTCGGTGAATTTCTGATTAGAATATTGGGAAAATATATTACTATTAAATTCTGTCAACGCATGTATGTATGTATGTATCTATGTATGTGCGTGAGTATGTACCGTTATTTCCTCTCAAAGAAATAAATGCATGTAAAGAAACATATGAGGTGACAAACAGGTTAGCTGTTCAATGTTAAAAAATTCTTATGATTAAACAGTTACTACATATTACTAAATTTCAATTGTGTGAAAAAATTTACTGGAGCATAACTCAACTCGACTTTCCCATAATCAGAATCCATTTTTTACTTTCCTTATATACATAATGTATAAGGAAAGTATTGTGACGGGGTCGAAAATTCGAATTCGAGTTTTCGACGGGAGAGCACGTTTCAAGCATCCTTGATCACGAACCGAACATTTTTTAGGTGATGTCTGTGTGTGTGTGTGTGTGGAGACGATATCTCACGAACAAATAGAGCAATTCGAATGAAATTTGGTACAGAAATCACAATCCGTGAATACTGGAAGCCTATTGTTTTTAAACGTAATCAAATGTTCAGATCCCCCCCCCCTAAATTTTCGAGTGAAATTTTGAAAAAAATCATCAAAAAATCAAAACCTTTAATAAAGTTACGCAAATAGACATTTCTTATGTAATTTTTCCTTAGAAAACGATTGAGATAAACTATAGAACGCTAGCATGAACCGTTCTCGAGATATTGCACATTTTTAAAAAATAAATTTATCAAAAAATCCCATAAATTAAAAAAAATATATTAAATATTGAGAAACATGTTCACTTTTCATGCGATAAATTGGGTGACATCGTTCTCGTGGATCTAGCTCGTTCCATTCATGAGAAAAAATACTTTGAGTAATACTTTTGTATTTGAACGCCAATAGTTATTTATCTGCTATAAGAATAATTTATATCTCCATCCATTACGCTTGGCGAGATTTTGGTACCAAATTTGGCGGAATGTCGCCAACCTGGCGACTTTTTTAAATGTTGCCAAATTAACGAAAATCTCGCCAAATGGATAAAACTGACACTAAATCAATGAAAATGACGACTAATTGACGAAAATTCAATATCTTGGAAATAATATAAATATCTACTATAAGAAAAACCTATTTTTTTATTGTAAAAGAAGAAAATTCATTGCATTATATAAGGAAAGTCATGTGTTGCCCACATCAGATTTTTTTTTAATTTCAAATTTTACACGAAAATTTTGGAAAAATGGTTATTGTGGGCGCAAATGATTACAATTATAGCGTGTTACCCTGCACTTTAAACGACTTGAAAAAATCCTTCGATTGATACCGTGCTTGACAATGTAACTTGGGGGTAACTTGCCCCCGAGGGGGATCTAATAGCGTCAAGTACAAAAAAATTTTATCGCGGCTATTTTTCACAACAGTGATTGAAACCATTAAATCTCGTAATTAATGAGCCATAAATAAACCCTTTTATTTATGGTTATGTCAAATTTTGTCCTATGCTGCCATGGTAAAAAAAAATAAAATTTCGAAGAAATTTCGAATTTTCCGCTCGAATTTAAAAACATTCTATCTAGTTCTAGAGTTTTCGATAACAAAACCGGATAAATGTTCGTGGAAATAAATTAATATTTGCGGCAGCTATGGTATACACACGAAATCGACCACAGACAGACGAACATCACTCCAAAAATAGTCAAAACGTGTTCAGGAGGTCTTAAAATACCTATTGATATCAAAATCTCAAAATCGAAAATTTTTGTGGAAACAACACTTTTTCAACACAAAACTGAGAAAATACTCACTGAGAAAATAAAATTTACACAGGGTGTCTGTCCTAGCCAACGGCCGTACCGTGCTGAAAACACCGGTTCTCGTTAGATCACCGAAGTCAGGCAGCATCGGGCGCGGTTAGTACTTGGGTGGGTGACCACCTAGGAACACCGCGTGCTGTTGGCACATTTCGGACGCGGCAGCTCGGTGGTTTGCGCGCTGGATTTGCACGCTGCCACAACTGCCGCCGTCTTCATGCGAACGAAGTACGATCACGTTAAACATGTGGGTCCGTAAGTCCTTCCGAGAGGTTGGTGGTAGGGGAAGAAAGGTACGGTCCCTGTGGATGCCTCCCCCACTGGGTTCCGGTCTAAATTGGGTGGCACTTCCCGGCCGTCCAAACAGTTACCTTACACCTTTCTGGTAGGTCGGACGGTCTGAATCTCAACAGGGTGTCTGTCCATTGAAGTCATTTAACGACCTTTGTTTCCGCAACTCAAAGTCGTAGATATATACTTCCAATTCCAAAAAAATTTGAAATGAGATAGGCATTTATTGCATAATAGTTTAAAATCGCAAAATGCATTTTTCTAAAATATACGAAATCTAACTTTTTACACCGTCCATATAGTAAAATTGTATTCGTACATAAACAGGCAAAACTCAAAGTTCGATACTTTTACGAGCAAAATTGACCGAGATATATTAGTTCGAAGTTTCAGCACTGTTCCTGGACAATTTAGGGTTTCTACACAAACTGAATTGCAAATTATGTCAATTTGTCAACAAATACTCCGTATTATGCATACCTATAGGCCTCATTTGAAATGAATTAATAGGAGTTAAAAGACTTTCTGGGAAACCCTGATAAAAATCCTAAAAAAAATCGTAAAAAATTCCATTAAATGAAATGCTAAACAAATATCCTAAAATGGTTTATTTTAATTTTATATATACATCCCCTCAACTGTAACCCAAAATGATTGATTCTCAGACGCGGTAAAGTGATTCAAGTCATAAAATTCAAGGCTTTATATCTTGGTAAACTTTACTAGTAATGGAATCAAACTCTTTTTAGTTTCACATGTTAATGTATGAATACAATTTTAGTAATTGGAAGTTTGGGGATCAAGGGACCGTATAAAAAGTTAGATTTTGTATATGTTAGATGAATGTATTTTTTCTTTTGTTTAAAATTATTCCACGTTCAACCGTTACCTCGTTTGAAACGTTTTTGTAATTGGAAGTATATATATCATTTATTTTTGTAATTGGAAGTATATATATCATTTATTTTTGTAATTGGAAGTATGGAAGTATACAGGGTATCCCAAAAGGATTGAAACACGCTTTCATTCTTTACCTGTTGGAGATAAGTGGGCAATGTAAATCGCAAAAAGTTGAAAGTAAGGTAGGTAATAAGACTACGTTAATGAAATAATCCTTCCATTCATTTTCAAAAAGTTACGCCTTTTAAATTTTTATACGACCCCCTTAGACAAATTTGGTCAGTCAGATAATTTTTATTTTTAATGCAACAAGATAATTAAAAAACCCGCATATCTGTATCTTTAAAATCAACTGAATTACGAGAACGGAAAAAATCTGACTTAAGCTACTTTTTCGTACCATATGAAAGGCTGCTTCATCAGTTAAAATAGGGATCATAAACAAATTGACGATGGAAATTGTTTAGATCAAAAATACGTTAATATGTGTCATCTTTTTTTTTCACAAATGCATCTAAATAAAGCATTACACAGACAGAGACGATTAAAATATTTTATTTTAAATGTCTCCCATGTATTATCATCCAGTTCTATCTTTTTTGTGATATATCACGAATTTACATTTCTAATTTGATATAGGGTCCCCATTCACAATGTTCAATTTTCAATTAAATATAACTCGCTCAATTTTAAAGATACAGATATGCGGGTATTTTTTTGATGATCTTGTTGCATTAAAAATAAAAATTTGCTGATTGACCAAATTTATCTAAGGGAGCCCTATAAAAATTTAAAAAGTGTACCTTTTTGAAAATTAATAGCAGGACTATTTCATTAACGTAGTCTTACTTCCTACCTTACTTTCAACATTTTTGCAATTTACATTGCCTACTTATCTCCAACAGGTAAAGAATTAAAGCGCGTTTCAATATTTTTTGGACACCCTGTATATAAGACTACGGTTGCGAAAAATGACTTTAATGAAAAATGACTTTACTGTACATCCTGTACATATAACATTGATTTTCATAACATTTTATTTACGATTATATTTAATCGATAAACGTAAAAATTATATTTATTTTCAGCGACACCAGACAAAGGAAATAATCTTAATTTTCCGAACATTTGTTTTTAAAAACTAAAAAAACATTTAAAAAAAAATCTGATGTGGGCAACACATGACTTTCCTTATATAAAGCAATGAATTTACTACTTTTGCAGTAAAAAAATAGATTTTTCTTATAATAGATACTTATATTCTTTCCAAGATACTGAATTTTCGACAATTAGTCGTCATTTTCATTGATTTAGCGTCATTTTTATCCATTTGGTGAGATTTTCGTTAATTTGTTAACATTTAAAAAAGTCGCCAAGTTGGCGACATTCCATAAAATAAGTCGCCAAAATCTCGCCAAGCGTTATGGACGGAGAAATAAGTTACTCTTATAGCAGATAAATGACTATTGGCGTTCAAATACAAAAGTATTACTCAAAGTATCTTTTCTCATGAATGGAATGAGCTAGATCCACAACAATGATGTCACCCAATTTATCGCATGATATTATATATGAAAAGGGAGTATGTTTCTCAACAGTTAATATTTTTTTTAATCTATGGTATTTTTTGATAAATTTATTTGAAAAATGTACAATATCTCGAGAACGGTTCATGCCAGCGTTCTATAGTTTATCTCAATCGTTTTCTAACGAAAAATTACATAAGAAATGTCTATTTGCGTAACTTTATTAAAGGTTTTGATTTTTTGATGATTTTTTCAAAATTTCACTCGAAAATTTAGGGGGAAACATTCGACTGTGTTTTAAAGCAACAGGCTTCCAGTATTTACGGATTGTGATTTTTGTACCAAATTTCATTCGAATCGGTTCATTCGTTCGTGAGATATCGTCTCCACAGACTCACTGACACACACACACACACATACACACACATAGTTTTACACACACACACATACTTTCACAGACATCACTTCAAAAATGTTCGATTCGTGATCAGGGATGCTTGAAACGTGCTCTCCCGTCGAAAACTCGAATTCGACTTTTCGACCCCGTCACAAAACTTTCCTTATACATTATGTATATAAGGAAAGTAATAAGTATGTTATAAAATTCACTTCACTGGCTCGACAGCCCGCTGTGGGCTCTGGTTGAGTTCTGATCTGTCAGTCTTGTATTATCTAGTCTTACCTGGGATTACCGGGAACAAAACAAAACGACTCTGAAAACAACAGTGCCAGATAAATACTCGTCACATCCTATTTCAAAAACACAGTCTTTTTCTTTTACTCATTCAGTAAGATGTTTATCTTTTCAATTGCATACCCTACTGCATAGTCGTCAAAATGGTACTGAAATTCCAAAAAGCATTTTTGTGATCCTGATGGTTTTGAAGGAACGCTAGATGGCGAAAAGATGATCCTACGAAGACAGAAAATTATAGGATTTCGTCGAAATGTCCTGAATGAACACACCACTGCTTCAACTTTTAGGGAAAACTTCTTGAGGAAGGTGTGTCAGCAGTTTTAAGCTTTATTTTATTGTTTGTTTATCATTGTTTACTCAGATAGCACGCACTAAATGATGAGATAACGAGTTTTGAACTTACAAAGCAGATCCTCATTTTGTTAATGATCGTGGGCAACCAAACTCCTCTGCGTTCTTCAAAGTAAATATCTTTGTTTATGGACTTTTACTCAAAACCGAACAATCTCTTAATCACCTCACAGAGAGCACAGTTTCTTGTCATCCATTATGTATCATTGTATAACCAGCGACTCAGCTCACTGTTAAAAAAAAATAGGAATGTCAATTTTACAGTAAAAACTCCGGGCAATTCTGGCTCCAGGATGTTTTGCTGTAAATTTTACAGTACTGCTGTAAAATTCTACTACAATTTCTGCTGTAACTTTTACAGCGTTTTACACTGTAAATTTTACAGAAATTTGTAATTTTACTGTACGTTATATTGTGCAATTTGCAGTACTCCTGTAAAATTCTACTGCACTTTCTGCTGTATTTTTACAGCGTTTCATACTGAAAACATTACAAAAAATCTGATGTGGGCAACACATGACTTTCCTTATATAATGTAATGAATTTACTACTTTTACAATAAAAAAAATCTGATGTGGGCAACACATGACTTTCCTTATATAATGTAATGAATTTACTACTTTTACAGTAAAAAAATAGGTTTTTCTTATAGTAGATACTAATATTCTTTCCAAGATATTGAATTTTCGACAATTAGTCGTCATTTTCATTGATTTAGCATCATTTTTATCCATTTGGCGAGATTTTCGTTAATTTGGCAACATTTCAAAAAGTCGCCAAGTTGGCGACATTCCGCCAATTTTGTCGCCAAAATCTCGCCAAGCGTTATGGACGAAGAAATAAGTTATTCTTACAGCAGATAAATGATTATTGGCGTTCAAATACAAAAGTATTACTCAAAGTATCTTTTTTCATGAATGGAACAAGCTAGATCTACGAGAATGATGTCACCCAATTTATCGCATGGTATTACATATGAAAAGTGAACATGTTTCTCAACAAGATTTTTTTTCAATTTTATATGACTTTTTGATATTTTTTTTTAAATGTGCAATATCTCGAGAACGGTTCATGTTAGCGTTCTAAAATTTATGTCAATCGTTTTCTAATGAAAAATTACATAAGAAATGTCTATTTGCGTAAATTTATTAGTGGTTTTGATTTTTTGACGATTTTTTCAAATTTTCATTGGAAAATTTAGGGGGATTCTGAACATTCGATTGCGTATAAAAACAAAAGGCTTCCAGTGTTTACGGATTGTGATTTTTGTACCAAATTTGGTTCGAATCGGTCCATTCGTTCGTCAGTTATCGTCTCCACAGACCCACTGACACACACACACACACACACACACATACTTTCACACACACACACACACACACACACACACACACACACACACACACACACACACACACATACTTTCACACACACACACACACAGACATCACTTCAAAAATGTTTGATTCGTGATCAGGGATGCTTGAAACGTGCTCTCCCGTCGAAAACTCGAATTCGAATTTTCGACCCCGTCACAATACTTTCCTTATACATTATGTATATAAGGAAAGTAAAAATACTGTAATTTTTTCTGTTTTTGTACATTACTTTATGCTGTATATTTTACAGTACTCATCTACTGCACATGTTACTTTATTTCTTACAGCGTTTTATCAAATAATAACTGTTAATATTTAAAAAAATCTGATGTGGACAGCACATGATTTTCCTTATATAATGCAATGAATTTACTACTTTTACAGTAAAAAAAAAAAAAAGATTATTTTTATAGTAGATATTTATATGCTTTCCAAGATATTGAATTTTCGTCAATGAGTCGTCACTTTCATTGATTTAGCGTCATTTTTATCCATTTGGAGAGTTTTTCGCTAATTCAGCAACATTTTAAAACGTCGCCAAGTTGGTGACATTCCACCAAATTCGTCGCCAAAATCTCGCCAAGCGCTATGGATGGAGAAATAAGTTATTCTTGCAGCAGATAAATGAATATTGGCCTTCAAATACAAAAGTATTACTCAAAGTATCTTTTTTCATGCAATGGAACGAGCTAGATCCACGAGAATGATGTCACCCAATTTATCGTATGGTATTACATATGAAAAGTGAACATGTTTCTCAATAGGAAATATTTTTTTTTATTTTATATAACTTTTTGATAATTTTATTGAAAAATTTGCAATATCTCGAGAACGGTTCATGTTAGCGTTCTAAAACTTATGTTAATCGTTTTCTAATGAAAAATTATGTAAGAAATGTCTATTTGCGTAACTTTATTAGCGATTTAGATTTTTTGACGATTTTTGCAAAATTTCACTCGGAAATTTAGGGGGGTTATGAACATTCAATTGCGTATAAAAACAATAGGCTTCCAGTGTTTATGGATTGTGATTTTTGTACAAAATTTCGTTCGAATCGGTCCATTCGTTCGTCAGTTATCGTCTTCACAGACTCACTGACACACACACATACTTTCACACACACACACACACACACATAGACATCACTTCAAAAATGTTCGATTCTTGATCAAGGATGCTTTAAACGTGCTCTCCCGTCGAAAACTCCAATTCGAATTTTCGACCCCCGTCACAATACTTTCCTTATACATCATTGTATATAAGGTAATTAAAAAAAGTAATTTATGCTGTAATCTTAGTGTTATATACAGCAAATTTTACAGTATTTCTGTAAAATATTACTACACATTTTGCTGCATTTTGCTCACATGAAAGGTAGTTATTATTTGCGGTTTAACTAAAACGTGATTTTAATATTTAGAAACTTTTCAGTCTCTTCTGTCATACAATGTGGAGTTTCAACTATTAAGCTCATTATACAACTAGAATTTAATGCTGTCGAATACAGGGAAGCTAACACTCTTAAAAATTAATCTGAAACTTTTTTTAATAAGTTTTATTTTGTTTAACAATGTACGATGCTCAGTTTAGAAAGTGTTTGTCTCAATTGAAAATTGGCGCAGTTGGGTTTTGCCTCATAATAGAGGTTCAGCCTTTTATGTCCTCCATGTGGGCGTGGGCTTCGGTGGGGGGGGGGGGGGATTCTGAGAGACGTCGCGTCTCCCTAAAGTTGCAAAGACGGGAAAAAACTCGGTTTATTCCCAGGAATAAACAGGTTTTTTTGCAAGAAGGAAATTAAAAAAAAAAGAAAGATCAATCCTGCATAAAGCATTGATTATGAAACACTTTCCAACTACAATGCAATTTTATTTAAACATCTCTAAATTGCGATACATTCAGGGGTGATATTTTTTAAATTATCACAGTACCACAATTATTTATTTTACCTAAAAACTTGAAACCATAGCGGTAAAAGAAATTTCTAACTCCTTATTTAAAACTTCATCAAAAAAGGCAGTGCTATAAAATCGTCTGCTTCCTTATGTAAAATCAATGAATATATTATTCATATATTCCAGACTCCAGAGTTAAATAATTTTGAGTTAAAAAATTCAGAAATTCTTATACAGTTCATACAACAGCTTGATTTGTTTACATTCTGCATACGTTAAAATTAGGCTTCGTTGTAGAAATAATCAAAGTTTGATGATAATTTAAACTCAAAAATGTAATTGCGTTGGCGCAGAATAAAAATGCACAGAAAACACGCAAAATTAAAGCGGTTTTTGGAAGGATGCAACAGTAAATATAAATTTAAAATAACTTTAAAAATCACGATTTTCCGGCCGTGGGCTTTTGGCAATCCTATGCCATTCGTAGCGGGTGCCACGCTCTGGATTTACAGAAATCACGATTTTGACACTGGGAAAAAAGATGTATGCCATATTTTACTTTAATGTGGGTCACGTTATCTCTTCATATAATATGGGTGTAATATTACTTTAAATTTTATTTAAAAAACTACCGAACATATTTTGCTCAAATTTTTTTATATATTTTTTATCGGATAATTTGAGTATTTCCTGAAATTTTTCAAAACAATTTGTGAATTATAACTTTGTTGAAAAAATGTTTGAAAAATTAAGTCCCATAGGGTTCAATGTATTTCACTTCTTCAACCCGGGTCCAATCCAAACGAATTGGGTGATATTATTCATTTATATTCCCATATGTCCCACAGACCGTCTGAACAACATACTAAAATTTCATTTTTATAAAGCCCTTTTTACGGCAGTTACCGTGAAAACGGACAGACAGACAGAATGGCCAAAATCATAAACACTTTTCAACCATGTTGGAAAAGTGTTAAAAATTGGGAGTTTTGAAAGTTTCGAAAAAGAGGGAATTTTCAGTCATTGCATTTTGCATCGGAAAAAAATGTGTATGAGCCAAAACCAGAGTTGCAAAGACGGCGAAAATCCCGTTTTATTCCCGAGAATATTCCAGGGTTTTTTTTCTTTCTTTCTTTTTAGGGGGGGGGGGGGGGAGTAAACAAATTTATCGCCTAATATTACAGATGAGAAATGAACAAATTTCACAATAGTTATTACTTTTTTTTTATTTTATGGGATTTTTTTACTTCTTTCCCTTTATACATATAATGCATAAGGAAAGTATTGTCATGGGGTCGAAAATTTGAATTGGAGTTTTCGACGGGAGAGCACGTTTCAAGCATCCCTGAACACGAATCAGACGTTTTTGAGACGATGTGTGGGGGGGGGGGGTGAAAGTATGTGTGTATGTCAGTGAGTCTGTGGAGACGATAACTGACGAACGAATACAGCGATTCGAATGAAATTTGGTACAAAAATTCCAATCAACGAATACTGGAAGCCTGTTATCCCCTAAATTTTCGAGTGAAGTATTGAAAAATTCATAAAAAAATAAAACCTTTAATAAAGTTACGTAAATAGTCATTTCTTATGTAATTTTTCATTAGAAAACGATTGACATACATTTTAGAACACTAGCATGAACCGGTCTCGAGATATTGCACATTTTTCAAAATAATTATCAAAAGATCATATAAAATTAAGAAAAAATATTACCTATTGTAAAATATATTCACTTTTCATAAGTAATATCATACGATAAATTTGGTGACATCATTCTCGTGGATCTAGCTAACTCCATTCATGAGAAAAGATACTTTAGGTAATACTTTTGTATCTTTACACCAATTTTCGTTTGTTTGCTACAAGTATAACTTTTTTCTCTGTCCATAACGCTTGGCGAGATTTGGGCGGAATGTCGCCAACTTGGCGATTTCTCAAATGTTGCCAAATTAACGAAAATGGGCCGAATTGATAAAAATGACGCTAAATCAATGAAAATGACGACTAGATGATTAAGTAATTGTTAAAGTATTGACTATATCGCTTATTGAGAATGCTATCAATATTGATGAATGTTTAATTTTCGCGAAGTATAAGTTAATTGAGTATTTTGAAATACTTTTACATGTTGTCATCCTGAAAATCGCCCAATGTACAATTCAACGATAAAAACACAGCGCCGTGGATCTTATACATTATTTTCATTTTGTAAAACTAGTAAATCCATTGTATTTTAGAAGGAAAGTCATGTGCTGCCCACATCAGATTTTTTGTAAGTTTATTTGAAAAATATGCAATACGTTTCATGCTAGAGTTCTGAAGTTTGTGTCAATCATTTTCTAATAAGATATAAATTTGAGATGCAAACCTTTGATTAAAATTACACCGGAACATATATGTTCCAGAGACGAATTCTCAAACCAAACAACGAATTCTCAGAAACCAAACAACGATTTTATGATACACCCGCTTAGAACAAAAGATAAATAACTTGCAATGTAATACGGCCTAAACGCGGTTTTAATCCGGACTAAATAAACGTGCGAAACACATGTAATAGGATTTCGTTAGTTCAAGCTATAATTATAGTGTTTAAAACTAAGCTATAGCATAAATAAAAACTGATATTCAAATTAGCAAACTAATTGTGTTGCTTTCAGAGCACCTCACACAGCGAATTTTACAGAAAATCGTCTGCTCAAAATGTGATATTAAAACAAAAATTTGAATTTACGGTTTTAAATGTTCATAACTTTTAAACTAGTTCGAATTTCGTAAAAAATCTCGCGGAGCTGTATTGTCCGGAGATCTGAAGTACCAGTGTGCCGAATTTCGCTGCTCTCCGAAGCTCGATGTTTCGCTACTGTGGCACACATTTTTAAATAATAAGAGACTTAAAGTTGAACTTTCTGATTAATTATCATTAACATAAAATACCTTAATATAGCCGTAAATTCGTACATAGTGGTTTTATTATTAAATTGTACATTGCTTTGTTGTGCCGCTAGACAAAACCCTCCAATTATTTAACTTTCGCGCGAGTTCTGTAAAGAGATATTATTAGAGTAATATTAAATTGATTACTCCATTTAAACTTTAGCAATAAAACATTTATTAACAACATAAACACTTATTAATTCATTTCACAATTATATTATTTTTGGCGGGGGAACATGTGAGACCAGTATGAATAAAACTACTTAACATGTATCTACGACCTTTGATTATTGATGAACACATACCTTCAAGGCTGTCTTGGACTATGATCATATATCAAAATGCTGACATCAGTAATTCGTACTCACCATAACTCGCGGTGTGTGGCTCCTTCTCGTACTCTGATTGCACTCACGCATCAATAGATCTCGCCATTATTTTGGAACATCTACGGAACCCTCTACAAGTCTGTATTCACCAGTTCAAGTCATCGTATTCTAAGTCATCTCTAAGTCATAATGCCGCCCGAGTATTTGTAGCATTGAGAGTGACACAACAAGCACCCTTTTCCATTGGATTATCTTTATCCAATGGCATGGTTCACATCCTCGCATGGGCCCGCTCGGCCCCCCTTGTCTTGGCGCCCCTAAATTTATGATTTTGTGACCTTTTGGATTCACGTGTTGTAAAACTCGGCGCCATCCAGACTGGCAGTATTGTTTGCCGTTTTGTGCACAATAAATTACACATATAAACTTGTCTCATCAAAGTGTGAGATCTATTTCTGGTCTCACAGCTACAGAGGATACAGATAGATGCACAGACACACAAACATATTACTTTATTAAGTACTAGAAAATGCACACGACGTTGCTGGAGTTACCACGTGTGCACCCACACAACAATTTTTTTTTTACTTTATTTTTATTATAAGCGAGTGTATTGTTAAAACGTGTTTTCGGGAATTCTATGTAGTTTTTATGAGAGATTTGTATCCTAAATCCCAGGACGTTCAAGAAAATGTATCCATCTACTTCTTCGACCCAGACCTTCCAACCTACCCGAAGGTGTACTGTATTTGTTTGAACGGCCGGGAAGTGCCACCTAATTTAGACCGAAATCCAATGGGGGAGGCATCCGCACGAACCGCACCCTCCTTCCCCTACCACCAACTTCACGAAGGACACATATTTAACATATTTAACGTGTCCGTAGTTCCTGTGAACATGGAGACAGTTTGGGAAGAGCAGGGAATCGAATTTGGATCATCCGAGTGCAATCCCCGCGCGCTAACCACTGTGCTGTCCCAATACATTAGAAAACCCATTAGAAAATGCAACCGAAACCAAAGAACGCTTTAACCGCCCGCTTAAAATAACAAAAAAAAAACCCGCTGCGGCAATGGTGTTAAAATGAAAACTCTGGATGAATATCTCAGAGCCTCTCCACTAGAGAGATTACTTATTCAACACTCAAAAGGCATAAATATTTTAAAATTTCGACTATTAATCGCATTCTACTATCAATCGGATTCCGTTTAACATTTATTTGAAAGAAAAATTTTCGATCTTCCGATGCTTTAAAGATGGAAACTCGTAGATAATATTTTTGGTTGCTAAGAAACACCTTTTTGTGAATATCGCGCTAAAACGCATGCTGAATATCGTGCTAAAACGCATGCTGAATATCGTGCTAAAACACATGCTGAATATCGCGCTGAAACGTAATACGCATGAGCCGGAGAAAATATTTGTGTCGGTTCGAACAAAAACGTGAACAAAATTATATAGCATTATTAAAATCCTGAAATAGATAGCAGCACTACTCTTCAAACCACGAAAAGTATTTATCAAAGTTCTGGTTACGATGCTAAAAGACATTCTCCTTTTAAACACTTTTGTCTTTCAGGACTTTGCATTAAATCATAAATTTTATTAAACAAAATGAAATTGTCTCTGGAAAAAGAAAATTAATCACAGATCAAATATATATGGAAGGAGGACTCCTCTTTTAAACTTACCCAAACGACATTATACGTTACTTTTATAAACTTAAATGATTTTAAACATCTGTTAGTTCTGCATAATCGAATGTGTACAAAAACACGCAAGAATCAAAGTTAATTAATGAAATTAATGAACGACATAGTTTTACGTTTAGGATGGTGGCACTAGATGGCAGCATCAGCAACCATGCAACAGATGGAGGCAGAAATCTGAACTAAAAAATTAATTCGAATGTTTAAAAAATATCTCCAAGGCGTATCGCCCCGGGTTCTGAAGTAACTGTGTATTGCACTTCATGGCCATATGACTTTTAGATTTTTGCTACAGACGGCACAAACAGAAGAACAGACAGGAATCTTCCTCTATTATAGATAGATTACAACACACACAATATATATATATATATATATATATAAAGATAATTTTTTTACCTTACCGATGATGTTAAGATGGAAACTTTGAGATAATATTTTCGGCCTCTAAGAAACTCATTTGCGTAAAAATCATGCTAAAACATAAAATAATTTAAAAACTAATTCAAATTTAAAGAAAAATAACATCCAGATGCACCTTCTTGGGTCCTGAAGTACCTGTGTACCAAATTTCTTGGCCGTACGTCTCTTAGATTTTCCACTACAGACGAACAAACAGACAGATATCTTCCTTCGTTATTATAGATGGAAGAGCGTGTCAGCAACACAAAGGAATATTTATGTATAAGCGCATCACCTCATTTCAGCTATTTTTAAGCAAAATACAATTTGGCATGATCCGAAACTCGAGTATCAGGTTCCCCTCATTGTAGAGCTTAAAAGAGGACAATCCGCACACATGGCTTACAAGATCTATCGACCTTTTTTCACCAGTTATTAAGAAACAATTATCCATAAATGTAACCAATTTAAATAAATTTAAAATGAAATGCAGCTGAGATAAGACCTGCTATGTATCGTTATGATTTACGATGCGATCATTCATCATCTGCGTGTTTGTACTTTCACTTAATTCCTATGCAAGGAGCAGCGAAATTAGAATTCTTCCCGCCTTTGCCGTCCATTACTTAACCCCAAAGCGTTACTCGTTGCCATTCACAGAATGTTAAATATAGCTATTTTGTTGAGAGCAAAGAACTGCGTGGGTTTGATGGCTTTGATGAAAACGTCATATAAATGACTTTTAATGGTGATTGTTTTGTTGGAAATATACAGTATTAGCTTGGAAATATGTCTTAAAACAGAATAATAATTCATTGGAGATATATTTTATTTTAAAATATAGCATTCTCAGAGTTGACGTTTCCAAATACAAGAGACAAATGAAGTAATTTTAAAGCTCCTACTACCTGTTATAATTATGGACAATTTTTGGACACTACTGCTATGTCGAAAAATACGTTGTAAATTTTGCATTACAAATAGATTCTAACAGAATTTTCAGAAAAATACAAATTGCATTCATGTTGACGTTTTCAAAAACAATAGACACATGAAGTAATTTTAAAGCTTCTATTACCTATATAATTATGGACAATTTTTGGACACTACTGTTATGTCTAAACACAAGTTTTAAACTCTGCATTACAAATAGGTTCTAACAGAATTTTCAAAAAAATATAAATTACATTCATAACTCTGCTGGTCAAATTATGCTCACAAAAGTCGAAAAAAGTTGTAATCATGTTTCTTAACTAAACTGTTTTGACAAAGATGTACTCACAGCACCCTTTTGATGCAGTCATTCATCCTCGCGTGGGCAATACTTTTTTTGTTAAGGATTAAAGAATATTTTCATAATGCAAACATTGCAGTGTAATGAAAAAAATTTACAGGTTAAAACAATTTGTGAAAATTAAAGAAAAGAGAAATGAAAACATTCATAAAAAAATCTCTCTATTAAAAACAAGAAAGATCAATCATGCATAAGCATTGATTATGAAATACTTTCCAACTGAAATGCAATTTCATTTAAAAATTTCTAAAATGTGATACATTCAGTGGTGATATCTTTTACAATTTCACAGTACTACAGTAATTTATTATACTTAAATATTTAAAACTGTATCGAAATATAAATCATCTTATTCTCTATGCAAAATCAATTAATATTTCATTCATATAACTTTTATTCCAGACTCCAGAGCTAAATAATTTTGTGTGAAAAAAATTCAGCAATTCTTATGTCACTCACCCTACAATCGCTTGAGATATTTGCATTCTGCATAAGTAAAAATTAGGCTTCGTTGAAGAAATAATAAAAGTTTAGGGATCATTTAAAATCACAACTATTGTAATTGCATAGGCAGGGAATTTAGATACACAGATAATACACAGATACACAGATAATATATATATGTGTGTGTGTATGTATTCAAAGTATTGGAATCGTGCCGAAGATCGGAACTCGAATTTTTGAAGGATCTACACGTTTTAGGACTTCTAGAACACGAAAAAACTATTTTTAGGAAGACGTCTGTGTGTGTAAGGGTGTATCTGTGTATGTTTCTGTGTGTCTGTGAGAATATTACATCCACTCTAATTGAAAAACTAATGGACCGAATTTCATAAAATTTGGTAGGAATGTTTTTTGTGGGAAATCCTGATGTTCATTAGATTATAGTACGATTCGTAATAAAAGAATCTGACTTCTTTGCGAAATGGCTGGCAGAAATTGCCTTTATCCACTCTAGCTAAAAACTAATGGAACAAATTTAACAAAATTTGGTGTGTAATATTTCAATAACCTACAAGTGATTTATATACCAAATTTAACAAAATTTGGTATATAAATCATTTGTAGGTTATTCTAGTACGATTCGAGAAAAAGGAACGGGCTATTCTTGCGAAATGGCCCCCAAAAATCGTTAATTATAATAAAAGACTACGTGTGCTCAATTATATCAATTAAATTCCTATTTTATGCGTGATTTTTGACAACAAAAAGAATAAGACTAACCCCATTACTCTAGGACTAGCCGTTCTTGAGATATTCTAGATTTTTCGCGTTTCCGCTACGCCACCTTTGACAATAAGTCGAGTTATAAAATGAGATCCAAATTTAAGTTTAACGTGCAAATTCAATGTCATTTAAAATACTTATGGCTGTTATTTTGTGCAGATTAACTCAAATTATTATTGAAGAAATAAAGAGAACGTGAATATGATTCTGCAGGGAAAGACATGTGCTGCCCACATCAGAATTTTTAACAATATTACAACAATGATTAATAGAAGTGAACGGGGATTATTTGCAGGCCATTTCGAAAAAATGTATGATCTATATTTAAAGATCCACCAAATTGTTGTAGAATAAAATGTTCAACAAATTTAAGGTGTGTACCAAATTTTAACTCTCTAGGACGTAGGAAAGTGCATTAAAAATGCCATCAAATAAGTATATCATGAAGAGTTATATAAATTTAAAAAAAAATGAAAAATTGTTATCTACCAAATTTATTTGAAATTGTGAAGCCTCTCTCATATACAAAATGATTAAACATTTGAAAGATATTTATTATATAATATATCTCATTTTTCTTTCTAGAGGATATCCCAAAAATCAGAATTCAATTGAATTTGCTTTTTTCCCTATATTAAATAATTTTTAATTAAAAAACTACTTAACATATTTTACTGAAATTTTTTTTATATATATTTTGTGGGATAATGCGAATATTTCCTAAAAATTTCGAAGCAATTCGTGAATTTTAAATTTGCTTAAAAAATGTTTGAAAAATTTGGTCCTATAGGGTTCAATGTATTTCATTTTTTCAACCCGGGTTCAATAAAAAACTAATTGGGTGATATTATTTATTTATATTCCCGTAGGTCCCACAGACCGTCTTAAAAACATACTAAAATTTCATTTTGATAAAATCATTTTTACGGCAGTTATCGTGCTAACGGACACACAGACAGACAGAATGAACAAAGTCATAAACACTTTTCAACTATGTTGTAAAGTGTTAAAAACACTTTTTAACTATGTTGTAAAGTGTTAAAAAGTAGCTGACACCTCGTTTAGCTGTTAGGCAAATTTTGCGTCTCTTGAGTTTGCCGTATCGCAAAAATTATAGCATAAAAATTTATGATATTTGTTGCATTTGTAGAGAAACGTTAGGAAAAAAATCAAGCTGAAATAAGCCGTTTTTCGATTTAAATTTTACTTTAAGAAATATATAACGTCAAAGTCAATAGAAGAGCATTTGAGCTGCGAGTTCAAGTCCAGGACAAACCAAGAATAGCAGAACCACGACATGTATCTACACAGTTGAACTTTCGCAAGGCGGAACACCTTTTTAACACTTTACAACAAAGTTGAAAAGTGTTTATGACTTTGTTCATTCTGTCTGTCTGTCTGTCTGTCTGTCTGTCTGTCTGTCCGTTAGCACGATAACTGCCGTAAAAATGAGTTTATCAAAATGAAATTTTAGTATGTTGTTCAGACGGTCTGTAGGACCTATGGGAATATAAATAAATAATATCACCCAATTAGTTTTTTATTGAACCCGGGTTGAAAAAATGAAATACATTGAACCCTATGGGACCTAATTTTTCAAACATTTTTTAAGTAAATTTAAAATTCACGAATTGCTTCGAAATTTTTAGGAAATATTCACATTATCCCATAGAATATATAAAAAAAAATTCAGTAAAATATGTTAAGTAGTTTTTTAATTAAAAAAATTATTTAATATAGGGAAAAAACAAATTCAATTAAATTCTGACTTTGGGATATCTTCCAGAAAGAAAGGAGAGAGATATTATATAATAAATATCTCTCCATTTGTTAAAACGTTTTGCATATGGGAGTGGCTTCATATTTTAAAATAAATTTGGTAGATAAAAATTTTTCATTTTTTAACACTTTACAACAAAGTTGAAAAGTGTTTATGACTTTGTTCATTCTGTCTGTCTGTCTGTCTGTCTGTCTGTCTGTCTGTCCGTTAGCACGATAACTGCCGTAAAAATGACTTAATCAAAATGAAATTTTAGTATGTTGTTCAGACGGTCTATAGGACCTATGGGAATATAAATGAATAATATCACCCAATTAGTTTTGGATTGAACCCGGGTTGAAAAAATGGAATACATTGAGCCCTATGGGACCTAATTTTTCAAGCATTTTTTAAGCGGATTTAAAATTCACAAATTGCTTCGAAAATTTTAGGCAATATTCAAATTGTTCCATAAAATATATAAAAAAAAATTCAGCGAAATATATTCAGTTGTTTTTTAAATAAAAATTAAAATAATAATAACACCTCTTATATTAAGCGATCACGTGTCCATGATATGAAACGATCACATGACCCACTTCAAAATTATATATGGCATCCATCTTGTGTCAAAATCGTGATTTTTAAAGTTCTTTTTAATTCATATTGAGTGTTGTATCCGTCCTAAAATTACTTTATTTTTGGTTAAATTCTGTGCATCTACATACTGAAACAACGCAATGACAATATATTTCAGTTTAAATGCTCTTCCAAATTTGATTATTTCTACTATTAAGCCTATTTTTCACCTATGTAAAATGTAAACAGCAAAATATGTAGAATGAGTTGTATTAGAATCGCTGTAATTCTTTAACACAAAATCATTTAGTCCATGGAGTCTGCTTAGCTGATATGAATTCATTGATTTTAGAAAGAGAAGGACGATATTTTTCGATGAAGTTTTACGCATACACATAGGCGCCGAGTTTACAAAATCTCAGGGGGGGCACAGTCCGATAAAGTTATATAAAAGATTCACAAAGTCGATAAAGATATAACAACTTACAAGGCCGCTTTGAAGAAAGCAAGCATATGTCAGTTAGGTGACTGCAATTGGTTCGTGGTCATTTTAAGCCCCTTCTTCAGGCCAAAAGAACAGTATCCGACCTTAACAATCGCCAAGAACGAACTGCCCAACGAACGGCAATAGTGGTTGTTAAGAGCTTATTTTGTCCTGAAAAAGGGGGGATTATAATGCCATCGAAGCAACTGTAGTCACCTAACTGACATGTATATGCTTTCCTCAAGGAAGTTTTGTAAGTTAATGGCTTCCAAGCAGCAATTTTGGAGTGAGATAACCGAGTGGTTAAGTCACGGGGATTGTACTCGGAGGACCCGAGTTCGGTTTTCGGCTTTGCCTAAACTGTTCCCGTGTACGAGCACGTTAAATTTGTGGGTTTGAAAGTCCTTCCGAGCGATTAGATGGCATTGTCTCGGCGGTCTAAACAGATATCTTACACCTTCGGGCAGGTCGGACGGGCTGGCTCGAAAGAAAGATATCAGCAGTTTTATTTATTGTACGATAAATATTTTTAATCTTTTTAGGCCTATTTATATTTGTAAGCTAAGCGTTGATTAGTTTATCGTTGATTAGAAGCGTTGATTAGATTTTAATATAAGAATGAACTAGTAGCAAAGCTGTTAATTAATAAAAAAAAAATCTGAAAGTTAATACACGTTAACGCTTAATATCAACTCTTAACTACCTATCAGGTGATTTTGACACAAATTAAAACAATGAACCCAGCAACAATACAAAAGTATCCAAATACTATTGTCTATATTTAAATATTTTTAAATTAAATATGTAAATAAATTGATCATCATTATAACCACACATTCAGCTAAATTAAAAAATATTTAAAACAAAGCAATTTACAAAAAAATCTCATAAATAATATTTTTATGCAAAATTTGGATGACATGTTGGTTGACATTTCTTATCACAACTAAAACTTTAATATTTTTATCAGGGGGGTGGGCTGAGTATACCTAGTGTGTGTGTGTGGGGGGGGGGGGGGGCTTAGCTCCCTCTGGCCCTTGCCTGACTACGGTGCTACGTCAAACGTCCAGTGCTCACCAGGAACTTACCCGCGGGGTTTGCAGCTTCAAACGGAATGGATGCCACCTGTAAAGACAGCACTGATATATAGAATCCAGGAATAATTACAGATAAGATCTCTTTAGGTAGACAAAATAAGTCATCTCTACTTCGTGGTAATCATTTATAGTTATTACTGGAGGGAGACAGCTATTTTTTGAAAATGCCAATCCCAGAGCTGTAAATTTTCCATTTCTCTTTTAATTAGGTGGTCAGTCGAAAAAGTACTGGTAACCAGGTGTTTTTGTCATTAGCGTAAACATGTTTCCTGGGAGTAAAGATCAGCTTGGTTTGTGTGCGAGATAGTTCAGGGAGCTATGGTAAGGAAGATGTGAACAAGACTGAGATGTGACATTTACGTTGATAGGATTTTCTTTCAAATATTTTTATGTTTAAAAAACTTCATTTTTTGGTATTTAGTAAAATATGAAGTTAGAAAAAATCTTGAAATTTCCCAGAGGGGGCAAAGCCCCCTCTGGAAAAGTTCAGCGGGGGCTCGTGCCCCTCTGCCCCCCCGTAGTCGGCGCCTATGCGCATACAGTTTACTTACTTGCAGCTCAATGGTCTTAATTTTTAAATAAAATAAATTATTATAGTATTGTGATGAATGACATGAATGGGGGAATTATTTATGAATGAAATGTTGCTTTTATAGAGAGAGCCAGGCGTGTTATTTTTTTATGACGTCATTTGAATGGATTTCAGTTGTTTTCGATGAAGTTTTCAAATATAATAAATTATCGTAGTATTATGATAATTCTAAAATTATTACCGAGGAATGTATAACATTTTAGAGATGTTTAAACCAGGCAATTTATACTTTAATGCCGTCATTTGAATGAAGTTAATTTTTTTCGATGAAGGTTTAAGGTTTCAAATATAATAAATTAATGTAGTATTGTGATAAGTTTTAAAATATTACCGAGGAATGTATTGCATTTTAGACATGTTTAAATAAAATTGCATTGAAGTTGGAAAGTGTTTCATAATCAATGCTTTAAGCATGATTGATCTTTCTTGTTTTAAATTTTATATAACTCTTCATGATAAATTTAATTGATGGCATTTTAAATGCACTTTCCTACGTCCTAGAGAGTTAAAATTTGGTACACAGCTTAAATTTGTTGAACATTTTATTCGACAAAAATTTGATGGATCTTTAAATATAGATCATACATTTTTTTCGAAATGGCCTGAAAATAATCCCCGTTCACTTCTATAAATCATTGGTGTAATATTGTTAAAAATTCTGATGTGGACAGCACATGTCTTTCCCTGCAGACTCATATTCGTTCTCTTTATTTATTCAATGATAATTTGAGTTTATCTGCACAACATAAGTATTTTAAATGACATTGAATTTACACGTTAAACTTAAATTTGGTTCTCATTTGATAGCTGGACTTATTGTCAAAGGTGGCGTAGCGAAAACGCGAAAAAACTAGAATATCTCAAGAACGGCTAGTCCTAGAGTAATGGGGTTAGTCTTATTCTTTTTGTTGTCAAAAATCACATATAAAATAGGAATTTAATTGATATAATTGAGCACACGTAGTCTTTTATTTTTATATATAACGATTTTTGCTGGCCATTTCGCAAAAATAGCCCGTTCCTTTTTCCGGAATCGTAGTAGAATAACCTACAAATGATTTATATACAAAATTTTGTTAAATTTGGTATATAAATCACTTGTAGGTTATTGAAATATTATACTCCAAATTTTGTTAAATTTGGTTCATTAGTTTTTAGCTAGAGTGGATAAAGGCAATTTCTGCGGCCATTTCGCAAAGAAGGCAGATTCTTTTATTACGAATCGTACTATAATCTAATGAACATCAGGATTTCCCACAAAAAACATTCCTACCAAATTGTATGAAATTCGGTCCATTAGTTTTTCAATTAGAGGGGATGTAATATCCACACAGACACACAGAAACATACACAGATACACCCTTACACACACAGACGTCTTCCTAAAAGTAGTTTTTTCGTGTTCTAGAAGTCCCAAAACGTGTAGATACTTTGAAAATTCGAGTTCCGATCTTCGGCACGATTCCAATACTTTGAGTACATACACATACACATATATATTATCTGTGTATTATCTGTGTATCTAAATTCCGTGCCTATGCAATTACAATAGTTGTGATTTTAAATGATCCCTAAACTTTTATTATTTCTTCAAGGAAGCCTAATTTTAACATATGCAGAATGCAAATATCTCAAGCGATTGTAAGATGAATTACATAAGAATTGCTGAATTTTTTTCACACAAAATTATTTAGCTCTGGAGTCTGGAATACAAGTTATATGAATGAAATATTCATTGATTTTGCATAAAGAATCAGATGATTTATATTTCGATACAGTTTAAATATTTAAGTATAATAAATTACTGTAGTACTGTGATAATGTAAAATATATTACCACTGAATGAATCACATTTTAGAAATTTTTAAATGAAATTACATTTCAGTTGGAAAGTGTTTCATAATCAATGCTTATGCATGATTGATCTTTCTTGTTAACATTTTACAACAAAGTTGGAAAGTGTTTATGACTTTGTTCATTCTGTCTGTCTGTCTGTCTGTCTGTCCGTTAGCACGATAACTGCCGTAAAAGTGACTTAATCAAAATGAAATTTTAGTATGTTGTTCAGACGGTCTGTAGGACCTATGGGAATATAAATGAATAATATCAGACAATTAGTTTTGGATTGAACCCGGGTTGAAAAAAGGGAATACATTGAGCCCTATGGGACCTAATTTTTCAAACATTTTTTAAGTGGATTTAAAATTCACAAATTACTTCGAAAATTTTAGGTAATATTCAAATTGTTCCATAAAATATATAAAAAAAAAATTCAGCAAAATATTTTCACTAGTTTTTTAAATAAAAATTAAAATAATAATGACACTTCTTATATGAAGCGATCACGTGACCATGATATGAAAAGATCACGTAACCCACTTCAAAATGATATATGGCATCCATCTTGTCTCAAAATCGTGATTTTTAAAGTTCTTTTTAATTCATATTGAGTGTTGTATCCGTCCTAAAACCACTTTATTTTTGCTTAACTTCTGTGCATCTACATACTGAAACAACGCAATGACAATATATTTGAGTTTAAATGCTCATCCAAATTTGATTATTTCTCCAACGAAGCCTATTTTTCACTTATGTAAAATGTAAACAGCAAAATATATAGAACGAATTGTATTAGAATTGCTGTATTTCTTTAACACAAAATCATTTGGTTCATGGAGTTTGCATAGCTGATATGAATCAAATATTCATTGATTTTACAAAGAGACGAACGATTTTTTTCGATGAAGTTTTACGCATAGAGTTTAATTATGTGTAGCTCCATGGTCTTAATTTTTAAATAAAATAAATTATTATAGTATTATGATGAATGACATGAATGGGCAATTATTTATGAGTGAAATGCTGTTTTTATAGAGAGAGCCAGGCGTGTTATTTTTTCTATGACGTCATTTAAATGAATTTCAGTTGTATTCAATGAAGTTTTCAAATATATAAATTATAGTAGTATTATGATAATTCTAAAATTATTACCGAGGAATGTATCACCTTTTAGAGATGTTTAAACCAGGCAATTTATATGTCAATGCCATCATTTGAATGAAGTTCATTTTTTTCGATAAAGGTTTAAGTTTTCAAATGTAATAAATTAATGTAGTATTGTGATAAGTTTTAAAATATTACCGAGGAATGTATTGCATTTTAGACATGTTTAAATGAAATTGCATTGAAGTTGGAAAGTGTTTCATAATCAATGCTTTAAGCATGATTGGTCTTTCTTGTTTCTTCTTAAAATGGCATTGTCCTGTCATTTTTCTTTTTGAGCCAAAGTATGCAATATTCTCTACACCCCTTTAACACAAAAATGCCTTTTTATTTTAATCTAAGTAGGTTTTTTGTGTATATAATATTGATTCTGTATCCAAACAGGAAATATTTTTAGCATGAACATCATACCGGAACTATAGATGTAAAATAATACATCTTCCAAAAATTACTTTATTGGACGTTTTTTTTTCTCTGGATATGTCTTATTTTCACGAGAAAGTGTGGAACTACTTGGGTGTTAATATCCGAAATTGTCTGTTTTGAGCATCATCAAATCCTTAAAAAAAAGTAAGTGCCGAATAATCATCACCATTTCCGATCCGGTTATCCTTAAGATTCCTCTTGCAACATGGCGTTATTTGGCAGAATAAGTCATTATATATTTTTTATCTACTTTTCCCTTCTCAACACATTATTTTTGCATTGAACTATTCTTCAGCTTCCGCTTTTTGAGCACAAAAACTACAACTTTTTCTTGGTGCGTTGACTTTTATCCCAAAAGTTTTATTTACGTGCGAGAAAATATTTTTGATGCCCATTATTTTCTGATATTTCCAAAGCATAAAAGTTATAAATAAGCAAATATTTTCATAGGTTTCTGGAAATAATGATTCTTTAAGAATAAAATGAAAATGGCAAAAATCGTCTGCGTTTTACATGTTTCTAATCTATAATGAGCTATGTGCAGTTGGATATTTGAACTTCTAATTTATTTTATTTAAAATGGTTAAAATACTGCTGTTGGCAAAAAATTTTGCCATACTATTATTTTTATTAAAAAGTTTTCCCGTGTAATATTTTTCAGGATTTACTATAGCGATAAGATGGTGACAAATATTTACAGCAACAGATTTCGGAGGAGGTAGAGGATTCCATAACGATTTCAACTTCAAATTCTTTTTCCATTTCCAATTCAAATATTTTCCATTTACTTGAAACATTTATTTCTCAAACTTGGCTATAGATATAGAGTTTAGATGATGATATGAATTCCACATCAAATTCTGGAGGAGGTTGTGGAGTTTGATAAGGATTTCCACTTCTAGATTTTTCTCCACTTCTGGCTCAGATAATGTCTTTGGAACTATTACATTGTTCGATCAGAAATTGAACTCATATATTTCATAGAGAGTACTGACAGGGAGCGTAAAAGGTGGAGATGGCCAGTCATAAAAAGGGACAGTTCAAAAACCTCTTCGACAAAAAACGTTTATGACCAGATTTATTATTAGCACAGGGGTTAAACACCTCGGACTCGCCCGTGCTGTATCCCATCGATGGATGTGATGAAACTACGACCAATCAGAAAGTTGGATCTGGGGCAAGGAAATAGCCATCAACCACTTGGCCAATCAGTGGCACACACACTTCCTAACATGGGCCAGAGAACTATCTTCAAGAATCACTTGCTTGCTGAACTTTAAGATGTGTACAGATCTCCAATGACAAAGTAATGGAACTTGTGCAATTTCAACAAGTGCGACAGCGTTTATGCAATGGAATACTAGTGAAAATATGCGATGTTTGCAGCGCCAACTGAGGCCTATAAATAATATTCATGGTGAACCCACTACTTTTATCTCCCTGAAATTTCGCACAAGATCCGTGTCGTGCCCTCTCGACGACCATAAGAAAGTTAAATTTCCCAGGTGTTCCTTAATGGAATTTTGGAAGTGTGATTAGTGGCGTATTTGAAGTTCAATTTAGGAGTCAGATCTAAATTAATTTTATATCAATCTCAAGGTATCAAAATTAGAGATTTGCTCAGACCTGGCCCCCGAGCCGGGTAGGGCCATGTTTTTTTTTATTCGGATCGTGTCTGGGCTGGTTAAAATACATAAAAATGCCAAAAATAGCTCTAATTCGAATTTTCACCCCCGTCACTATACTTTCCCTAAACATTATACTACGTATGTATGGAAAGTAATACATATATAATAAACCTAATGCATCTCAGATTATTTGTTTGGTCCATGAATTTCCTTGCCATTCTGTATAGGCATATGTGATACAAAGAGAGCAAAAGAATGGTGCGTGCTTTAGTACTTGCATTTGCGTGTCTTTCATTTACTCATCTAGTCATTTCCAGGGAAATGACTAAGTAAAAATACCTGATTACACTATAAAAAATCTGATGTGGACAGCATATGACTTTCCTTATATAATGCAATGAATTTACTACTTTTAGAGAGAAAAAAGAATAAAAAATTGGTTATCCTTATAGTAGATACTTATATTCTCTCCAATATATTGAATTTTCGTCAATTAGTCGTCATTTTCATTGATTTAACATCATTTTTATCCATTTGACGAGATTTTCGTTAATTTGGCAGCATTTAGAAAAGTCGCCAAGTTGGCGACATTCCGCCAAATTCGTCGCCAACATCTCACCAAGCGTTATGGACGGAGAAATAAGTTATTCTTATAGTAGATAAATGACTATTGGCGTTCAAATGCAAAAGTATTATTCTAAGTATCATTTCTCATGAATGGAATGAGCTAGACCCACAAGAATGATGTCACCAAATTTATCGCATGATATTACACATGAAAAGTGAACATATTTCTCAACAGTTAATATTGTTTTTAATTTATGGGATTTTTTGAAAAATTTATTTGAAAAATGTGCAATATCTCGAGCATGGTTCATGCTAGCGTTCTAAAGTTTATGTCAATCGTTTTCTAAGGAAAACTGCATATGAAATGTCTATTTGCGTATCTTTATTAAAGGCTTTGGTTTTTCTAAATTTCAGTCGAAAATTTAGGGGGAGGGGGGGTTCTGAATATTCGATTGTGTTTAAAAACAGTAGGCTTCCAGTATTCACGAATTGCTCCACAGATTCACTGACACACACACACAGACATCACCTCAAAAATGTTTGATTCGTGATCAGGGATGCTTGAAACGTGCTCTCCCGTCGTAAACTCGAATTCGAATTTTCGACCCCGTCACAATACTTTCCTTATACATTATGTATATAAGGAAAGTAAAAATGTACTGTAAGCAGCACATGACTTTCCTTATCTAATTCAATGAATTTACTATTTTTACAGTAAAAAAAAATAAGTTATTCTTATAGTAGATACTTATATTATTTCCAAGATATTACATTTCGTCAGTTAGTCGTCATTTTCATTGATTTAGCGTCATTTTTATCCATATGACGAGATTTTTGTTAATTTAGAAACATTTAATAAAGTCGCCAAGTTGGCGCCATTTCGCCAAATGTATCGCCAAAATCTCGTCAAACGTTATGGACGGAGAAATAAGTCATTCTTATAGCAGATAAATAACGTTCAAATACAAAAGTATTACTCAAAGTAGCTTTTCTAATGAATGGAACGAACTAAATCCATGAGAATAATGTCACCAAATTTATCGCATGATATTACATATGAAAAGTGAACATGTTTCTCAACAATTAATATTTTTTTTAATTTATAAAATCTTTTTGATAAATTTTTTTGAAAAATGTGCAACATCTCGAGAACGGTTCATGATAGCGTTCTAAACATTATGTAAATCGTTTTCTAAGGAAAAGTTACATAAGATATGTCTATTTGCGTAACTTTATTAAAGGTTTTAATTTTTTGATGATTTTCTCAAAATTTCACTCGAAAATTTAGGAGGGTTCTGAACATTCGATTGTGTTTAAAAACAATAGGCTTCCAGTTTTCGCGGATTGTAATTGTTGTACCAAATTTCATTCGAATCGCTTCATTTGTTCGTGAGATATCGTCACCACAGACTCACTGACACCCCACACACATACTTTCACACACACACACATAGACATCACCTCAAAAATGTTTGATTCGTGATCAGGGATGCTTGAAACGTGCTCTCCCGTCGAAAACTCGAATTCGAATTTTCGACCTCGTCACAATACTTTCCTTATACATTAAACTATGTACATAAGGAAAGTAAAAATATCGTTTTGATTTCTTTATTGAAAAGAGAAAATAAATCTTTATCGTTCAAGTAAAACACTTCCCTAGTAAAGACTAACAAGAGCTTTTCTAGAGTCACAATCACAGACATTCCACTCATAAAGAGACTTTACGTGAGCTGCGAGGCCCGCCTATGTCTGAACAGTCGTGGTCAGCTTATAAATATATCGTGAGGCTGCCACGAGTAGACGATGTGTGATATAGACTCATGAAATAATATTTTTATTAAAAACTTATTTAGACAAGTTGTATTTGATTTTTCGATCAATGCATAATGTTTTTAACCTGCGCATTACGCCTTTAAAACAGTTGTAGTGAACTAATTACTATATGCCTACTTTCTATCAATGAAGTACGAACAATTTTCATTCTTACACCTTGCAGTAATATTCAACGTGTACTTCAGCGTGTATATCTATATACTGTAAACCATTCTGCAACCTTTGCTAAGGTTTTTCAACTACTTTGTTGATATTTTCGGCAAACTGCTAACTAAAGTCACAATTACAGGCGTTCATGAAAATTTCAGCTTCATTTCTGAAATATTCAGCTAATTATCGTCTGCCGAAGCGTTATTTTTGAATTTATATATACACTCTAAGACAAAAAAATTGCCGCACAAAGAAAGAATTATCCAAATGAAACAAAATCTGGTACGTGTAATGTGGATGAACAGAAAAAGAAATAGTTAGAATTTCAGAACAATTGGATGGTTTATTGCACTGAAAGGTCTACACAAAGTGAGCACTTCAAAATGGCGTTGGTCCACCTCTGGCCTTGATACAAGCTGTTACCCGACGTAGCACTGATGCATAAAGTTGCCGAATGGTGTTCTGAGCTATGTCGTTCCAATTAGTCTCCAATTGACGAACTAATTCCTCTGCATTCTGGGATGGTTGCAGGCAACACCCCATCTCAGCCCAAATATGCTCAATAGGCGAGAGATCTGGGGATCTGACTGGACAAGGAAGTGTGTCGTAAGCACGCAGAAGATCAATAGAGATACGTGCCGTGTGTGGCCTCGAATTATCTTGCTGAAAAGTTAGCCCGGCGTGTCGCGAAAAGAATGGCAATACAACGGGTTCTAGAATGGTCGGCAACGTACCGCTGTGCTGTGATGGTGCCACGAAGGACTATCAAAGGGGTCCGTCTATCAAACGAAATGGCACCCCCAAACCATAACGTCCTGTTGTCAGACCGTGTGGCGTGCAGCAGTAAGATCAGGATCCTGACGATATCCGGGGTGTCTCCAGACACGTTTGCGCTGGTCGTCGGGACTCAGTTTGAAACTGGACTCATCACTGAAGATAATTCGTTCCCAAACCGAACAATTCCATGTTGATCGGGTCCGGCACTATTGCAATCGCTGTTGACGGTGCATATTGGTCAATGGTAGTCGACGTAATTGGCGCCGCGATTGGATTCCGCTCCCGTATAATTTAATGTAGTTGCAATATGTGCCGGACATGAAATAGGAATTTGGAATAATAATTGTGAAAGAAAAAGGTGCGTTACTGGGAAAGGCTTAAAATTTCTGTATTATATATATAGTATATATATGGTATGTATATATATATATATCAGCTCTTTAGAATTTATAGATTATCTAATAAAAAATTTCATGCTATGCATATTAATAAACTTAAAATTACTAGCCAGTAATAGAAATATCCAGCTTATTTAGTACATAGTATAGTTAAAATGTTTGGAATGGTAAATTATACTTAATTTCTCTCCTTAGTATCTTATTTTAGCCTGACATCCACTTTCTCTTGAATAAACATTACCATGTATTTACATGTTCTTACTGTTGAATATCACCTTATATCGCCTTTTCGCATTACTGTTATTTCTTTCTCGCGATTGGCAACAGCGGTTCTCAACTTTTTATTTTTTGAGATTGGCAACAATGGTCTCTTTTTTCAAGACTCCAATGGATCAGACGTATGCAGTGTTTTTTCAGGCATTCTTGTTTCCTATTATTTTTCAGTCTTTATGCATGTTGTCCAGGTTATCAAATTTAATAGATATAATCTATCACTGATATCAGAAACATTCACTTTGTGTTCATTTTTATGAAATACCTGAACTTGATAAAGAGTTTTATCGAAATGAACAATTCATTATTAGAATTAGGGGTTGTCCACGGTGTTACGCTTTCATGCTTGGATTTTATTTGCTATTATTTTATCGATTTCTTTCCATTGATGTTTTTTTATTGTCTTCAGATTGATGACTAAAGGTTTTGCATTTATATTTTCTACTTGATTCTCTGATACTTTTATTTGTAAGGTATTTTGTAATGTTGAGATTTTTTGAATTGAAAATTCTGTCTATTTTTTCATTGGATTTTTAAATTTTTATTATTATTATTATTATTATATATATATATATATATATATATATATATATATATATATATATATATATATATATACATATATACATCAGGAACCTTACTCCCATTACGAACAACTGACTCCCCTGAAACTTTCAGTAACATGTTTGCAAATGTTTTACAGTATATAAATAAAATTGAGAATCCATCTATCTATCTATTTGTCTCATCGTGACGGAAGAACGGCTGCGAAACCGAATTTCATGAAATTTGTATGCGTAGAATTGGTAGAGTCCTACTTAAAATTAAGACGTCCTTCTGTCTGTCTACATGTCCTTCCGACTGTTTCCTCAGTTTGAGTCTGATCCAATCGTTATTTGAGTTTCCGAACAAACGTGACCCAATCGTTTTTTGAGCCTCTCCACAATAAATACAAATCAAACTCCGATAATGTGACCCGATCGTTATTTACGCCCCTATCTCTACAATTATGGAAGCTTTATAAATTAACAAGATAAAAAATAAAACTTTTAATCTGCGGACAGTATAAAAAGAATGAAAAGTTTGATTCTTCCATTTGAGTTTTTTTATCGTCTGCCATACATTACTATTTCTATATATTTGCATATATTTTTTCAGCAACAGCAAAATTTTATCCTTTTTTTTACTGAGTGGCAATATTAGGTGAAAAATAGCCGCGCAATACAATTTTTCGTTCGTGTCGTCATTAACCCCCCACCCCCAGGGGACAAGTTACCCACCCCCGGGAGGTACATTGTCAACTATGTCATCATTTAAAAAAAAATTTCAAGCCCTTTAAAGTGAAGGGTAATACGCTATAATTATAATCATTTGGAGCTATTCATTTTTTCAAATTTTTCTTGAAAAATATGAAAAACAAAAATGCTACTAAAAATGAATTTTGGTATAAGACAGTCGAGTTGAGTCACACTCCAGTTGATTTTTAATAGTCTTAGATTTCATTGTAATGTTGATATTAATAATATAAACACCTTGATTTATCTATCTATCTATTCCTGGATAACGCTGCTACAAAATGTTGACAAGCGTGTTCCAATCACAGATAAACATCTCATAAACTCTGGAGCTTTACGAGCGAATAACATCAGATACTGAAAGTGAGACCATGATGTTATTTTACTTCTTATCATTTTATAAATTTTTATTAACACTTTACAACATAGTTGATAAGTACTACCGTAAAAATGATTTTATCAAAATGAAATTTTACTATGTTGTTCAGACGGTCTGTGGAACCTATGGGAATATAAATGAATAATATGATCCAATTAGTTTTGGATTGAACCCGGGTTGAAAACATGAAATACATTTAACCTTATGGGACCTAATTTTTCAAACATTTTTTAAACGAATTTAAAATTCACAAATTGCTTCTAAAGTTTTGGGAAATATTCAAATTATCCCATAAAAAATATAAAAAAAATTTCAGCAAAATATATTCGGTAGTTTTTTAAATAAAAATTAAAAGAATAATTACACCCATATCATATGAAGAGGTCACGTAACCCACTTCAAAATAGAATATGGCATCCATCTTGTGTCAAAATCGTGATTTTTAAAGTTCTTTTTAATTTATATTTAGTGTTGCATTCGTCCTAAAATCGCTTTACTTTTTTTTCTGTGCATCTATATACTACGACAACGCAATTACAATACTTTTTAGTTTAAATGATCATCAAACTTTGATTATTTCTACAACGAAGCCTGATTTGGAAGTATGGAAAATGTAAACACATCACGATGTAAGATGGGTTGTATAAGAATTGCTGAATTTCTTTAACGCAAAATTATTTAGCTCTGGAGTCTGCAATATAGCTGATATGAATGAAACATTCATTGAATTTACATCGAGAAGCAGACGTTTCTGTTGGTTTTTCGATGAAGATTTAGGCATGGAGTTATACTGTACTTTTACCTCCATGGTTTTAAGTTCTTAAGTAAAATAAATTATTGTAGTATTGTGATAATTTTTAAAATATTGCCGCTGAATGAAAAGAATGGAAAAAGTTTATGAATGAATATTCATTGCTTTTATATAGAGAGCCAGGCGATTTATATTTCGATGGCGTTATTTGAATAAAGCTCCTTTATTTTTGATGACGTTTTCAAATATAATAAATTATAATATTGTGATAATTTTAAAAATATCACCGCTGAATGTATCGCATTTTAGAGATGTTTAAATAAAATTGCATTGCAGTTGGAAAGTGTTTCATGATCAATGCTGTATGCATGATTGATCTTCCTTGTTTGAGATATACGACAAACAGATATACGACTTTCTTGTTTGAGATATACTCGGTAAACAAACTGAACAACGGTAGGAATCTTTCTTTCGTGTTTTTTGTTTATTACTTATAGGGCAGAATACCCGCTGGTCTCGCTAGTATTTTATTTGATAAGCAATATTTTTGATTTTATTTATAAAGATTTCAAAAAGAAAGTCTCCAAAAATTAAAAGTTCACCGGAAATTGTGAATAAAGTTTCTTTACATAAAATGTTCCATACGAAGAATGGGTCTACGTGGTGGTATTTGTTTACATTGAAATTAATCGTCAATAAATGGAAAAGTCGTGGAATGAAAAAAAATTAAAAATTATTTATTGAAATTAATCGTCAATAAACATAAAATTCTTGGAACGAAAAAAAAAATTAAAAATTGTTTATTGAAATTAATCGTCAATAAGCATAAAAGTCCTGGAATGAAAAAAAGTTAAAAATTGTTTATTGAAATTAATCGTCAATAAACATAAAAGTCTTGGAATGAAAAAAATTAAAAATTGTTTATTGAAATTAATCGTCAATAAGCATAAAAGTCTTGGAATGAAAAAAAAATTAAAAATTGTTAATTGAAATTAATCGTCAATAAGCATAAAAGTCTTGGAATGAAAAAAAGATAAAGATTATTTATTGAAATTAATCGTCAATAAACATAAAAGTCTTGGAATGAAAAAAAAATTAAAAATTGTTAATTGAAATTAATCGCCAATAAACATAAAAGTCTTGGAATGAAAAAAAATTAAAATTTTGCCTCTGGATCTGCTTGTATCCTTAACTGTACTTTGCTCTTCCCTCAAGATGCCGACTTCACCAGCGACTGGGCCCGTTAACCTTATAGCCCGAAGACTCGGAAACATCTTCCGAAAGCCATAGAGTTGTCTGGGTCACTTCGAACTCAAAAGGTCAAGATTAGAATGTCCCGAATAGCGGGCAAGAGTACAAGTCACTTTCATGAACATCAAAGTGGAGAAAATGATAAAAAGAATTGGCATCACTGGAAATGCCTGCAAAATGATGGATTCTCAATGGAAAATCCTCGCATTAGAGTTAAACGCATTAGAGACGGCCTTCAAAGTAAAAGGGCAGGGTGAAAAAACGGTTCAAATCTCGTTCTATGTGGTATAAAGTGAATTATCGTGTCATTCGTTGTATGTTGGCAATCTAAATCCGTTTAAGTAAGTTCTTTAAGTCCGAAACGGGCTTCGTTACACGACTGATAAGGTAACGACAATCGTCTTACAATATAAAGGAATATGGTGTGTGTGTGTGTGTGTGTGCGCAGTCTGTAGCGATAAATCTCTGCGTTGTACAGTCATGAAATTTAGTACACACGTACTTGAAAATCCGAGAAGGTGCACCTCGGCGTTATGAATTTTAATTTCGAATTAGTCTTTAGTTATTTTATAAGCTTGGATTTATTTTAGTTATTTTATAGGCTATGTGATCTCTATAAACACCATTAAACGCATGGAGAAAAATGTGACTCGAATTTCATTCAGGTCACGGCGACAAGATGATAGACAAGCATCATGTTCACGAAACCGGGAATTCCCGACGCCTGGTACTTCGGTAGTAGGATTGAAAACTCAGAAATTTAAAATCCAGAGTCTTGCAGATAGATATTTTAATTTTTAAATATAAGATTGTAACAGTGTTATAAGCATTCTCTGCAAAAAAAATTATAACGATAATAACATATATATATATATATATATATATATATATATATATATATATATATATATATGAGCTCTTCCACGTGCAAGCTTTAATGCTTGATTATTTTGGTATTCCATTTTTCGATTCTTCTCCATTGACATATGTTGATTATCTTTAGCTTTCTGAACTGCAATAAGTATTATAATTTCCTCTTTATTGTTGAATTTCATTTTATTTCAATGTATTCTGTAGGCATAATTTTTAAGATAGTGTATTATGAGTTACTTCTTCCATTCTACCATTGGATTTACTATTTTATATATATATATATATATATATATATATATATATATATATATATATATATATATATGCATATATATATATATATGTATATATATATATATATATATATATATATATGTATATATATATATATATATATATATATATATATATATATATATGCATATATATATATATATGTATATATATATATATATATATATATATATATATGTATATATATATATATGTATATATATATATATATATATATGTATATATATATATATATATATATATATATATATATATATATATATATATATATATATATATATATCCGCTAAATCCGAACAGCAACACTACAAAAAAATTTATAAAAATATTCATTTTCATAAAGTCCTTTTTACGGCAGTTACCGTGAAAACGGACAGACAGACAGAATGGGAACTAGTATCAGAGCGATCTAGAGTCTAGCTGGCGGACTGTGTTTGATATTTTGAACTAATTTACTTGATACGGGATTCGGAGAAACCTGTACGCTCCCAATAGCAACCATCTGAAATACAATTGTAATTGGATTAAGTGAGTGTCTACTCCCTCATCTAAGGTTGGCAATATCCTTTTTGAAGGTAAAATCGCATCACGAAGCAATAGCTTCTTTAAAAATCTGTTTTGATCCAGTGGTGGCTCGTGGTTCTGAAAACAATTTCTACAAGGAAAAAAAAAGTTCTACAGGAAAAACAGAAAGATAAAAAATTGTAACTTCCATTTATTTGTTTGTTTTTCAATGTTATTATTTTTATAACGTTTGTAATTTTCTAAGAAATCTCCGTGGAATTATATTTTGAAAATAAATGGTTTTATTTTTTATAAGCGATATTTAATTTTAATGTACAGTCGCGGAAAAAAATAACGCCCCACCCTCTGTTAATCGAGCATCGTAGAGAAAATTGAATGACATCATTCGATTAGGAATAACATCCTCTACAAATTAATGTGCGTAAAATTTGCATAAGGGGTCGTCTTCATATCTAAACGCGCACAAACTTTGAAATTTTCAATGGCAACACCCAAGTTTGACAACATAGTTCGAATCTAGAGCAAAATTTAACCTGCGATACCAATTTTCAAGTCATTTGGGTGAAGCGTTTCTGAGTTGTGAGTATGTAAATTTTGAGCTCCTAATGTTAAATTAGTTTCCAAGACTTCCATTCATATCTTCTGTAATAATTATCTGCTCACGCTGATTATTTGTTTGACGTTACTACTAAACAACCCAAACACATTTATGTGATTTTTATTTTTGTGGAAATAATTGTTTGTACGAAATATTAATTATGATATCAATAATTGAAAAAATATGAATACAAACCCGGACATGTTTTGATAAAAATCAATTCACAAAGACTTTTTATATGTTTATATAAAATTCCAGATCTTTCCTCCCTCTATTTCTTTCGAAATGTTTAAATATTCATCATTACGATGATTTTAGGTGTCGTATATTAGTTTAAAAAATGACTCATTTGAAAAAGTTATATTAATTGTAAGTTAATCTTTATTTAAGAAAACGGGCATTTATTTTTGCCCAGTTTTAATAAAAACTTTGTATAAACAGTGTTGTATAGATGCAACCTAATCAACGTAATTCTGCTACTGCATTGAGGGGTGAAAACTTGTATTGCTATAAATGGGATTTACTTATGTTCCCGAGCTACTGCGAGTTGAAATCGCCCACAAAATGTGATAATTTATAATAAAAAATATTTATATAAAACAATAACAAATTATAAAATTATGTGATACTAAACACCTACAAGACTTCAAGCGGTGATTGATAATGACGGAGGCTGCACACCGTATTGATACTTTTAAATTCGTCACCAAGTTCCTACGGAGTTGTTTTGTCGCGTGATCTGCAGATATTTGTTAGTTTCATAAATTGTTTTTGAAACAGCATTATAAAATAACATTTGAAAATAAACATTTCATTCTTCTTTATTTCCTCTTTCTTTTATTGACTCTGGCATGAATGTCCCATTAGTTTTTAGCAACGTACCCAGTACGGCTTTTTACCCCTAATAATCGTTCCCAATTTGAGGCTCGCATAATTCTACCCATTACAGGCCCATTGCCTTAGTAACACACACACACACAAGACAACACCATACCCAGCCATGAAAATACTCACCCTCTCATGCAGAAATCGAACCTGCGACCCTTTGGCTGTGAGGGTAAGCCATAATGCTGAATGTCAAGAGGATAGTTCAATAATTTACAACAGTTCTGCGGTTATTCAACGAAATATCGCCCTTCAAATTGCGGTTTCCAATATGGAGCTAATCCCCGAAAATTGCACATTCCGGAATATTGAATATCTTAGGATATAAAGATAGGAACGTCGTGAAAATTTGAATTTGGACTAATTTGGGGGTCTAGAACTTGTGGGTGACGTCAAAATAGGATGTTACCATTGGAAATTTCAAAGTTTGTGCGCGTTTAGATATGAAGACGGCCCCTTATGCAAATTTTACGCACATTAATATGTAGAGGATGTTATTCCTAATCGAATGGTATCATTCAATTTTCTCTACGATGAACGATGTTTGATTAACAGAGGGTGGGGCTTTTTTTTCTGCGGCTGTACATTATTACTTTCCTTATATACATAATGTATAAAGAAAGTATTGTGACGGGGTCGAAAATTCGAATTCGAGTTTTCGACGGGAGAGCACGTTTCAAGCATCCCTGATCACGAATCAAACATTTTTGAAGTGATGTCTGTGTGTGTGTATGTGTGTGTGTGTGTGTGTGTGTGTGTGTGTGAAAGTATGTGTGTGTGTGTGTGTGTGTGTCAGTGAGTCTGTGGAGACGATAACTGACGAACGAATGGACCGATTCGAACCAAATTTGGTACAAAAATCACAATCCGTAAACACTGGAAGCCTATTGTTTTTATACGTAATCGAATGTTCAGAACCCCCCTAAATTTTCGAATGAAATTTTGAAAAAATCGTCAAAAAATGAAAACCGCTAATAAAGTTGCGCAAATAGACATTTCTTATGTAATTTTTCATTTGAAAGCGATTGGCATAAATTTTAGAACGCTAACATGAACCGTTCTCGAGATATTGTACATTTTTCAAAAAAATTTTAAAAAAAGTCCCATAAAAAAAAAATCCTATTGAGAAACATGTTCACTTTTCATATGTAATACCATGCGATAAATTGAGTGACATCATTCTCGTGGATCTAGCTCGTTCCATTCATGAAAAAATATACTTTGAATAATACTTTTGTATTTGAACGCCAATAGTCATTAATCTGCTGTAAGAATAACTTTTTTCTTAGTGCATAACGCTTGGCGAGATTTTGGCGACGAATTTGGCGGAATGTCGCCAACTTGGCGACTTTTTTGAAATGTTGCCAAATTAATGAAAATCTCGCCAAATGGATAAAAATGATGCTAAATCAATGAAAATGACGACTAATTGTCGAAAATTCAATATCTTGGAAAGAATATTAGTATCTACTATAAGAAAAACCTATTTTTTTAATGTAAAAGTAGTCCATTCATTACATTATATAAGGAAAGTCATGTGTTGCCCACATCAGATTTTTTTTAAGACGCAATATGCATTTTTGTTAATTTAAATAACTAAATTTCTTAAGAAAGAGAATCCAAAATATTGTTTGGCTAGGGATGCTAAAATTCACAATCCGGCAGCACCCACATGTTAAAATGTATCGCCAACAAGAAAATGGCGTCTCTAAATTGCACAAAACATTATTACAGAATAAATAATTTCCTCCCACAGCACAACATGCAGCAGCACACACACATTTTAACAGAATATAATATACAGGGTGTCCCAAAAAGATTGAAACGCGCTATAATTCTTTAATTGTTGGAGATAAGTGGGCAATGTAAATTGCAAAAATGTTGAAAGTAAGGTAGGAAATAAGACTACGTTAATGAAATAGTCCTCCCATTAATTTTCAAAAAGTTACACTTTATAAATTTTTATACGACCCCCTTAGACAAATTTGGTCAATCAGAATTTTTTTATTTTTAATGCAACAAGATCATTAAAAAAAACGCATATCTGTATCTTTAAAATTGAGCGAGCTATATTTAATTGAAAATTGAACATTGTGAATGGGGACCATATATCAAATTAGAAATGTAAATTTGTGACATATCACAAAAAAAATAAAACTAGATGATAATATATAGGGGACATTTTTGCGAATTCCGCATAGGTTCACGATGCAATCACGGATTCTTAAGTACTTTTCACATTGAGATACGCCCTTTTTTATTTGAAATAATTAAAATAAATAAGTAAAAAATCTGATGTGGGCAGCACATGACTTTCCTTATATAATGCAATGAATTTACTACTTTTACAGTAAAAAAAAATAGATTATTTTTTAGCAGGTATTTATATTCTTTCCAAGATATTGAATTTTCGTTGATGAGTCATCATTTTCATTGATTTAGCGTTATTTTTATCCATTTGGCGAGTTTTTCGTTAATTTAGCAACATTTTAAAAAGTCGCCAAGTTGGCGACATTCCACCAAATTCGTCGCCAACATCTCACCAAGCGTTATGGACGGAGAAATAAGTTATTCTTATAGTAGATAAATGACTATTGGCGTTCAAATGCTAGATCCATGAGAATGATGTCACCAAATTTATCGCATGGTATTACATATGAAAAGTGAACATGTTTCTCAATAGGAAATATTTTTTTTTTATTTTATATGACTTTTTGATAATTTTTTTGAAAAATCTGCAATATCTCGAAAAGGGTTCGTGTTAGCGTTCAAAAATTTATGTCAATCCTTTTCTAATAAAACATTACATAAGAAATGTCTATTTGCGTAACTTTATTAGCGGTTTTGATTTTTTGACGATTTTTTCAAAATTTCACTCGAAAATTTAGGGGGGGGGGGGGTTCTGAACATTCGATTGCGTATAAAAACAATAGGCTTCCAGTGTTTACGGATTGTGATTTTTGTTCCAAATTTCGTTCGAATCGGTCCATTCGTTCGTCAGTTATCGTCTCCACAGACTCACTGACACACACACACACAGACAGACATCACTTCAAAAATGTTTTATTCGTGATCAAGCATGCTTGAAACGTGCTCGCCCGTCGAAAACTCGAATTCGAATTTTCGACTTCGTCACAATACTTTCCTTATACATTATGTATATAAGGAAAGTAACAAATGCAAGTATGTATTTGATTTTGAAATTTAACATCATTTTTCAAAACGAAGAATAGAACTCACAGACGATTATTCCTTTCCTTTAACTCTAAGTTAGCTGTTTCAAATGTTTATAGTAAAATCATTTTTAAAAACTGAAGAATGAAATGCAGACGATTTATTTTTTAATTTCAATTTGTTTATGATCCCTGTTTTCACTGATGAAACAGCCTTTCACATGCTACGGAAAAGTGGCATAAGTCAGATATTTCCCTTTATCATAATTCAGTTGATTTTAAAGATTCAGATATGCGGGGTTTTTTATTGATCTTGTTGCAATAAAAATAAAAATTTTCTGATTGAACAAATTTGTCTAAGGAGGGGGGGGGGTCGTATAAAAATTTAAAAAGTGTAACTTTTGAAAAATTAATGTGAGGACTATTTCATTAACGTAGTCTTATTTCCTACCTTACTTTCAACATTTTGCAATTTACATTGCTTATCTCCAACGGGTAAAGAATTAAAGCGCGTTTCAATCTTTTTGGAACATCCTGTATATACGCACACTAAAATAAATGTTCTATAATCTCTAGATTTTTTTTCCTAAGAATAATATGGAAAAGTTGCCAAATAATGCATTACTAGAAAACAAAGTGTCTTATTAACGCTTTATAACATATTCAGAAACCTGTCTGGTGAAGCGTTTGGCGACGAAATCTGCTGCCTCTTTAAATCTAGCCAAACCCATTAGCTAGTAACATGCGTGACGTCATGGTTGTCTTGGCAACAGGGCGTGCAAATGAAGAGGTAACAACTTGTATCGCTGGGATTTCACTTGCTGATAAATTTGCATTAAGATGGCTTGAAATGCAGAAATTTGTGTTACAATCAGAATTAAAATGTATCATTCGTATTCTGCAATGTTTGCAATAGTAAAATGTGCGTTGAATTGGAGAAATGAATGTCATTCATTCCAATTTTAATAGTTGAAGTGACTGATTAGTTGCCACTGTTTTGATCGGATGTGCACGATCAAGATGTTCTGGCTCGTAACTTTACATCGTGTACTAAAATGGATCACTTTGGAGTTTTCGCAAAAGGATCAACCATAGTGACCTGGCTGCTTCACACGAAGTGCTGTCTTCTGCTTTACCTTATGGATAATGCCTTGCTTCGTGTTCAACACGATCTTAATCTTAAAAAAAGGGGAAATACCACTCTACGTGGTTCTGCTATTTGAGATTGATATGGTCCAACTTTCCCGGCTTAAGCAAAGTGCAAAGTGGCAATGTACTTCATTATGAGACAGAAGGAAAACCTCCTAGAACTATATGAAGTGGTGCTAATAAACTATTCAACGTTTCATAGGATGACATCCGAAATTTTGGATAGTTCATCTGCCTTAAACGACAAATGTGAGTTTTTGTTTCTAAAAATTTCTTTTTTATACTTAATGATTCATGATTATAAAACATTCTGAGCTAAATTAAAATTCCAAATTTTTTTTAAGTATTAGGCTAATAGTTTTTAAGAAATAAATAGCAAAGATAATCAATAATAATATCAGGTAGATAATTGTTAGTCAGCTAATCACAAATTAAAAATTTATTAGATGTATTAGTAAGAATAGATAAAAACTATATTATTTTAAAGTGAATAAAATCTACTATTTAAATATTAGGGAAAATAGATTAAAAAAATATAAATAAATTAAAAGAGAAATAAATGTCATTATGGCATACCTCAATACTCACTAAGGAGAAGAATATTGATATCTTTCACTTTCCCTACATACATAGTATAATCATTATACTATGTTTTCTAATTTCTGATTTTGAAGGTTTGTTAGATTTGAATAGGACGTTAGGCATCACCATTAAAAACGAGTATACTAATGACAAGAGGTGTAAAAAATTTATCTCATTTATTGCAAAAGATATCAGAAATGATTTATGTCTTGAACTGCAAAATGCAAAATTTGTGAGTTTATTATTGGATGGGTCAACTGATATGTCAGGCACCGAGGAATTAATTTTATATGTTAGATATATTAAAGACGGGGGCGTGAAAGAGATACTACTGTCAGCAGTACCATTAGAAAATGTAACTACTGATGGGTATTTAGAAGCAATTAGAAAGGAATTGGCCAAATTAGGGTTATTGAATTGGCTTACTTCTAGTTCTACCCAGTTAATTGGAATAGGTGCAGATGAAACTGCAAGCATGATTGGTGTAGAAAATGGTCTAGTACAAAAAATACGGACGGAACTGTGTCATGTTGTCGGTTTTCACTGTGTAGCACATAGATTAAACCTCAGTGTTTTAAGTTCATTAAAAGATGTCAAATACATTGAGGATCTTTATACAATGTTAAAAAAGCTATTAAAATTTTATCAACATTTACCGAAAAAATTAAGGGAATTGAAACGTGTAGCAGATGGCTTTGAAATTACTATTAAAAAATTTCCACACTTAAATAAGGTTAGATGGTTTCGATCAAAACTAGTGCGTTATCAGCTCTTATCAAAGACTGGTAATGTATTATATAACACATTTAGAAAGTATCATTATCCTAAAAGATAGTGCTGTTACCATGGCAAAGGGTCTTATTAAAAAACTCACTGATTTTAAGTCCTTATACATCCTTCATTTTCTTTTATATTTTTTAAATCAAATTAAAAATATTTCTCTATTATTTCAACGAGAAGTACATTATCTTAGCACTATTGAATTGCGTACTAAAAGTACAAAAATTCCCTTAAATCATTAATTGGTACACCAGGACCTCATGAAGGTAAATTTCTAAATGGAACATCTTTAAAAGGCACTTATCGAAGCATACAGTTGCATGGTTTGAATACAACATCAAGTGCAATTGTTAAATCAGAAAAGAAAAAAATGGTTCTGCATACTGTTAGGTACCTGGAAGAGAGATTTTTGTGCAATCAAGGAACCATTGAGAAGTTTACTTCTGTTTTTGATACATTTACTTGGCCGGTGGGAAATAAACTAGAAAATTACGGAAATGATAAAGTTTCAAAGCTAGCAGAACATTTTCAAAAAACAACTTTTTGTGCAAAATGCTGACAAAGATTATTCACTTGCATTGCAAAATGAATGTTACGAGTTCAAAGTTATGGGGAAAGGTAAAAATCTTGCAGCAATTTTAGAATTAACATTGAACAATCAAATTTCCTATTTTAGGAATGTTGTTATCGATTGTATCTGTTCCACCTTTTTCTACGGTATACATTGAAAGAGGTTTTAGTCGTATGAACTTTAAAAAAAACAAGTTCAGGTCGTCAATGGAAAGTGAAAGTTTAAATGACTTGATGATAATAAGCATGAATGGTCCGTCTGTGTAAAATTTTAATCCAGCAAAGACTGTGGATCTATGGTACTTTGCCTCACATGTGCATGGTCACTATAGACCAAATAAAAAAGCTCGATCTTTAAACTGAAGGATATTTATACTTTTATTTGGATTGTGACTATCTGCATATTACATTCGTTAAATACCTTGCATATGTTGTGTTTTTGCTTATTATCTTAAATAAACGATGGTTTTAAAATGGAATTAAAATTTTTAAGTAGTAAGAAAAAAATATAATTTAGTATTTCAAGTGCTAGTGTTAACCTCTGTTATGTTGCTGTAACTATTTACTATAAGTGTTTTATACCATGACCGGCATGGGTAGGGAAGAACCATCCCCCCCCCCCCTTTTTTTTTTCTTTCGATTTTCTACGGAGAATTGATGGAAGTTAGGATTTGGGAGACAAAAAATTATAATATTTTTAACAGTTATCGCCCCCCCCCCCTATTTCCGTTTGTAGACGCTACCAAACTTCAAATTCAAACTAACGTAAATTAAAATCTGGCTACCAACTTTTTATCCAAATTTGTCAAGCCTTGGTATAATGTATAAGGGAAGTATCGTGACGGAGTCGAAAATTTAAATTCGATTTTTCGACGGAAGAGCACGCTTCAAACATCCCTGAACTCGAATCGAATGTTTTGGATGTGATGTCTGTGTGTGTGTGCAGGCATGTAGCCATTAAACTATTCGGAGGGGGGGGGGACGTGGATGTAATTTCTGACGAAAACATGACAACATATTCCAAATTCAACACATTTATGCTTGATCAATGATTATATATTTTAAATGCATATATATCTCTCAATACATTGAGAAATATATTAAATTGCAAAAGTTGTAAAAAGTATGTTATTTTAGGTGATGACTTAAAGACATATATAAAGAACCTAAATTTCGGGAAAGGGCAAGACCCCCGATCCCTTCCCCTCCCTCCCCCCTTTCTGGCTGTGTTCCTGAATGTGTGAGTGAGTCGGGATGCGATATCTCACGAACGAATGCAGCTTTTCGAACGTAATTTTTTACGATAGGATCCCAATGCATGAATACTGGAACCCTATTGACTTTAGACGCGATCTAACGTTCGGAAAATTCCCCGGTTATCGAATGAATTTTGGGCAAAATCATAAAAAAAATTAGGACATTCAATAATGTTAAATATATAATAATTTTGTATATAAAATTATCCCAAAACAGAGGACACAAACGATAGCTTGAACATTTCTCTAGATCTTGCATGTTTTTCAATTAAATGTGTTTAAAAACACATAAGAAGAAACCGTAGTAAGTATCATCAAATGTGTAACACCTAACGAAAAATTTGACAACATTGGCAACTAATTCGGCGAAATATCGCCAACTTGACTTTTTTATGTGTGGCCAAATTGGCAAAAATGTCGTCCAATTTACAAAAATGACACCAAAGTTACGAAAATGGCGCCAAATTGAGGAAATTATAATTAACATAATTTTATATAGTGGAGTATAATGCTTAGTAGATGTTAGCAATATTTCCAACTGTCAAGATATATTTACGCGAAATATAAGGTAAATTTGGTACTTAAAATAATTTTACATGTACTTAAAATAATTATACATGGTGTCATCCAGCGCCAAATGTTAGTGTACTTTTCAACGTTAAAAACATTGTGCCATGGATCTTGTCTAATCATAAATTCGCATTGAAATAATTACTTGCATTATGTAGGGAAAGTCATATGCTGCTCACATCAAATTTTTATATTATAATGTTCACTGAAATCGTTTTTTTTTTTTCAATCCTAATGACTACAGTAAGGCACAGCAACACAAATGTATAATACAGTGATGGTAAAATAATAAGAAATGTGTGTTATTATCATAGGTATTTTAAGACGAATTAAGAAACTGTTGATTGTTATTTACTGTCTTCAGAGAGTAGCAAGTAAAACGTGAAATACACATTTATACTAATTATGAAAACCGTAAGGTATTTCGGATTTTTGAATTTTTGATATGATTATTAATATGGATAATAAAGAATATATGGGCCCACCTGAATTCTGTTTATTAGCCTGGCTATTTGATTAATTAATGGAATTTATTACTGTCATTATATACATATTGTATAAGGAAAGTATTGTGACGGGTCGAAAATTCGAATTCGAGTTTTCGACGGGAGAGCACGTTTCAAGCATCCCTGATCACGAACCGAACATTTTTGAGGTGATGTCTGTGTGTGCGTGTGTGTCAGTGAGATTGTGGAGACGATATCTCACAAACGAATAGAGCGATTCGAAAGAAATTTGGTACAAAAATCACAATCCATGAATATTGAAAGCCTATTGTTTTAAAACACAATCGAATGCTCAGAATCCCCCTAAATTTTCGAGTGAAATTTTGACAAAATCATCAGAAAATCAAACCCTTTAATAAAGTTACGCAAATAGACATTTCTTATGTAATTTTTCCTTAGAAAACGATTGACATAAACTTTAGAACGCTAGCATGAACAGTTCTCGAGATATTGCACATTTTTCAAATAAATTTATCAAAAAAATCTCATAAATTAAAAAAAATATATTAACTGTTGAGAAACATGATTACTTTTCATATCTAATATCATGCAATGAATTTGGTGGCATCATTCTCATGGATGTAACTATCGTTCCATTCACCAGAAAAGATACTTTGAGTAATACTTTTGTATTTGAACGCCAATAGTCATTTAACTGCGGTAAGAATAACTTATTTCTCCGTCCATAACGCTTGGCGAGATTTTAGCGACGAATTTAGCGGAATATCGTCAACTTGGCGACATTTTTTAGTGTTGCCGAATTAACGAAAATCTCGTCAAATGGATAAAAATGATACTAAATTAATTGAAATGATGACTAATTGAAGAAAATTCAATATCTTGGAAAGAATATAAGTATCCAGTATAAACATAACCTATTTTCTTTTACTGTAAAAGTAGTAAATTTACTACATTATATAAGGAAAGTCATGTGTTACCCACATCAGATTTTTATTAACAGAAATATCAATATTAATATGAAATGTAAACTATAAAATAATGTGAACATTCATAAACATATCTCATGTTAAATATATTGTAATTTCCTCAGAGTATTTTATTCTTTCAGTGATGCAAACATTTCCTACAACGAAAATAACAAACGTTTCTTAATGTACTAGCTCTTAATGTACTAGTTTACGACGGGAGAGCACGTTTGAAGCATCCCTGATTATGAATCGAACATTTTGAGGTGATATATGTGTGTATGTGTGTGTGTGTGTCAGTGAGTCAGCGGAGATGATAACTGACGAACGAATAGACCGATTCGAACGAAATTCGGTACAAAAATTACAATTCGTGAATACTGGAAACCTATTGTTTTTATATGCGATCGAATGTTCAGAACACCCCTAAATTTTCGAGTGAAATTTTGGGAAAATCATCAGAAAATCAAAATCTCTAATAAAGTAACGACATTTCTTATGTAATTTTTCATTAGAAAACGATTAACATGAATTTTAGAACGTTAGAATGAACCGTTCTCGAGATATTGCACATTTTTAAAAAATATATATCAAAAAATTATATAAAATAAAATAAAAATATTTCCTATTGAGAAATATGTTCGTTGTTCATATGTAATATCAAGCGATAAATTTGGTGACATCATTCTCGTGGATCTAGCTCGTTCCAGTCATGAAAAAAGATACTTTGAGTAATACTTTTGTATTTGAACGTCAATAGTCATTTATCTGCTATAAGAATAAATTATTTCTCCGTCCATAACGCTTGGTGAGATTTTGACGACGAATTTGGCGGAATGCCGCCAATTTGGCGACTTTTTTTAAATGCTACCAGTCAAAAAAAATCTCATCAAATGGATAAAATGACGCTAACTTAATGAAAATGACGACTATTTAACGAAAATTCAATATCTTGAAAAAAATATAAGTATCTACTATAAGAATAACCTATTTTGTTTTTACTGTGAAAGTAGTAAATTTATTGCATTACATAAGGAAAGTCATGTGCTGCCCACATCAGATTTTTTTTATTTTGGATAGACTCACTGATAAGTTGATTTTAATAAGATACCCTTATATATAAAATTTAGAAATTATTTCAGATAGAATATTCTCAAGATGTAAGCTTACCTGGGCAAGAAATATTGCGAATTATAATAATTAAGTCAATTATATGTTCACCTTTGTGTACTGCCTCTGTACTTTATCAGAATTCTAATGCCACCCTGGTACATTCGAATCATCAATTTGTTTAGGATATCTTGTCGAGCTACATCCTGTCGACTGACAGATTAGTATACAATAAAATAAAAAAACGTAGTTTGTCTAAAATACACCATTTTATTATTTGGATGTAACTTAAATGTATGAAAGACAACAGAATACCAAATATGGACACAGTCTTGCTGCTCCGGTCCTCGAGTAATTCTAAAAAAAAACGAGTACATTCCTGCACTGGGCCTAGGACGGACTGGCCATATAAGGTAGAAAATGTAAAAAATTAAAATGTACCATGAAGGACAATTACATACCAAATTTCATGTTACTATGATTAATACAACTTGATTAGTTAAGCCTTAAAGATCTGAGAAACGAGTACATTTTTATGCCGAGGCGAGGACGGGCTGGCCCGATAAAGTTGGAAATAAAAAGAATTAATATGTACCACAGAAGACAACGACATACCAAATCTCATGTTATTATGATTAAAGGAGCTTATTAGTTGGAACCTCACAGATTAGAATCACATTGGAAAACAAACACAGAAACACAAGATAAAGTTAAATAAAAAATTGTAGAAATGGTTGACTGGTTATCAAGAATGGCCAAAATGTGTAAAACATGAAAATACATGAGTTAGATTTTGGGCCCCATCAAAATCCCTACCCTTTTCTATGTAATATAGAAACTAATTTTTATGTAATATTGAACGTAAAAAAGTTATACTAATATTCAGATTAAAAAGCGCAAACAAACAACTTGAAGCTATAAAAGAACGATGATTTGACCACCAAGATGCCGGCTGAGTTATATTGTGTATCATAAAAGATATTCTTTTTTAATTTACCGAAGCGCAAATAAACATAGCGCAGTAACCTCATAAAACCCTTTTACAACGTATTTAAAATTCCGTCAGTTCGGTTACAGTTAGCAATTAACAGGGAACGTTTTCCTCTCGCATTCTCCATTTTTTTTTTTTTTTTCCTAGTTCACCACTTCCGTATAGGGTTCAGAGGATCACGCAATGCTTAACTTGAATCCAACTTTCTCATGCTATTTCTGGGCAATGGCTAGCTTGGTGTACGTATGAAAAGAAATGGTGGCTGATGAGACTCAAAAGAAGCCTGTGACCTAAGTAAGGATACGGCTCTCACCAACGCTCTCGGTCTAAACTTTTAAAATGTTGGACAATCTCGTGCTTTAAGTAACACGAGGAAATGGAATATTTGAGATTGTTATGACTAGTGTTACTAATGTTGAAGTTATTTTCACAACTGTCATCAACAAGGCTTTGTATCGCTGCAAATTTCTAGTTTCATGTCTGTGTACAGGGCTCCGATGAAAGTTCTTAAGCACCCCAAGAACTTTATAAGGAAATGTCCACAATCGTATATGTTGGGTGCAGCTATAGTAAAGTGACCATGCCAGATCGAATAAAAGCGATTGCAGTGCCCTTAGCGGATAATTTAAAAAGTTAAAATGACGAACTGGGCAATAAAGTGAGGTAGACGAATAAAGCCCATTACAAAGTTGTAGATCATTGTGTAGTTAGTAGGAATCAACAATGTAACTTTTACAAAAGACATAATATGATTATCGGCAAATGGCTGTCTTATTCAGCAATAAAACAATATAATTCGAGTGTGAATAATTTAAGTACGTTATTATCGTTTGCCGAATGGCAACAAGCATATGCACATTTTTGACGATTGGGTTTGTTTACGTTATTCGTTTTTAATAAAGTAAGAAATGGCGTTATTTTAAAATATATATTTGCAATCATAACATTTTAATGTTTTTGTCTTATTTTATAACTTTCAGCTGATTCATTAAATCTTAAACCAGCGTATAAATTTTCATATGTTTACCGAGGATTCTCAGTCAGCGTACAGTTAGGCCTAACCAGCACTTGGCTCGTCTACCATTATTTTCCGGTCATTTGAGGAAAAGGATATCGAAGACAATTTAATGAAATAATTTTGAGTCTTTTTATTAAAAGTAAATAATACTATACAAATCTTTTACTAAGAATATTATTTTTGAAGGTATATTTGGACATAAAAATCTTTTACATTCATTAACTTTGAGTGAATGAAATTTACGGTGATTTTCCAGCGGTACTTACCAATTCTAGATTAAACAACACTTACATGCACTGGAACTTAACGTACAGCCTATTTCACAATGTCCTCCGTCATCAACGATGCATATTTAAATTCGAGAAAGAACGGGAGCGCTTACTTTGACAAACATCACAGGTTTCACCGTGTTACACTCTCTGATGATATGACTTTTTGATAGGTATATATTGCCTTCCGTAATACGCGTTTCGCTCATTCCTGGTGTCGGTTCCTGCTCATTGCACAATCCTCTACAACTTTGTGATTGACTTCTTTTTCATGAATATCGCTTTGCTGCCGCATTCGCTTTCCTAACTTTTTTAATTATCCCCCAGGGGCGATGTAGTCGCTTTTATTCGATCGGAAATGGTCACTTTACTTTAGATCGACATAACGTGTTCACTCGTGGACGTTTTCTTACAAAGTTTTTGGGATGTTTAGAAACTTCCCAGAAACTCTATAATTCCTATAAACATTTTATTTTCCATACATAGTAGGGAAAAGTGTTGCATATTGGACCTCTTTGTACATTTCAGTTTTAATTCGATTGCAATATGAGAAACAATAATTATACTTGTTGCTATGGGTACTGAGATGTTGTGCATTACATATAATTTTGCTAAGTTTTTATGTTATGTCTATGTATTTTTAAACGTTTAAAAAAACTGCTTCCAAGGTGCAACACCTGTGTTGTACCTTGATCATAGGCCTAGTTTCTTTAACTCGTATTGATGGCTAGGTCTAATTTGATGCAAAACATGTCTTTGTTGCTAAAGCAATACTCTATCAGCCATGACTTTCATACACAAATAATACATATTAAAAAAAATCTGATGTGGGCTGCACATGACTTTCCTTATATAATGCAATGGAATCACTACTTTTATAGTTAAAAAAATGTTATTCTTATAGTAGATACTTATATTCTTTCCAAGATACTGAATTTTCTTCAATTAGTCGTCATTTTCATTGATTTAGCGTCATTTTTATCAATTTGGCGAGATTTTTGTTAATTTGGCAACAATTAAAAAAGTCGCCAAGTTGGCGATATTCCGCCAAATTCGTCGCCAAAATCTCGCCAAGCGTTATGGACGGAGAAATAAGACATTCATACAGCAGATAAATGACTATTGGTGTTCAAATACAAAAGCATTACTCAAAGTATCTTTTTTCATGAATGGAACGAGCTAGATCCACGAGAATGATGTCACCCAATTTATCGCATGGTATTACATATGAAAAGTGAACATGTTTCTCAATGGGAAATATTTTTTTTTATTTTATATAACCTTTTGGTAATTTTTTTGAAAAATGTGCAATATCTCGAGCACGGTTCATGTTAGCGTTCTAAAATTTATGTCAATCGTTTTCTAATGAAAAATTACATAAGAAATGTCTATTTGCGTAACTTTATTAGCGGTTTTGATTTTTTGACGATTTTTTCAAAATTTCACTCGAAAATTTAGGGGGGTTTTGAACATTCGAATGCGTATAAAAGCAATAGGCTTCTAGTATTTACGGATTGTGATTTTTGTACCAAATTTCGTTCGAATCGGTCCATTCGTTCGTCAGTTATCGTCTCCACAGACTCTCTCACACACACACACAGATATCACTTCAAAAATGTTTAATTCGTGATCAGGGATGCTTGAAACGTGCTTTCCCGTCGAAAACTCGAATTCGAATTTTCGACCTCGTCACAATACTTTCCTTATACATTATGTATATAAGGAAGGAAATATATAATGAAAGATATATAATGACTTAAAAAACTTACTTTGTATGGCTAATTTCGTTTTCAATACATTTCTAACTCACAGCTTGCATGAATTAAGTGATCTCTAGGATCACATGTATAGAATACACTCTTTAGCTTTTGCACAACCTTATTAATAGGGCTAAAATGAGTGTAGGTCAAAGGTACAATACCCTTCCCTATATGTAAGGAGAGAATGTGATGGAGTCAAAAATCCAACTCTTGGGTTTTAATTTTGAGCATCCCCGAATAAGAATTAACCAATTTTTAACAATTTACAACATAGTTGAAAAGTGTTTATGACTTTGTTCATTCTGTCTGTCTGTCTGTCTGTCCGTTAACACGATAACTGCCGTAAAACTGACTTTATCAAAATGAAATTTTAGTATGCATTTCAGACGGTCTGTGGGACCTATGGGAATATAAATGAATAATATTACCCAATTAGTTTTGGATTGAACCCGGGTTGAAAAAATGAAATACATTGAACCCTATGAGACCTAATTTTCCAAACATTTTTTAAGCGAATTTAAATTTCACAAATTGTTTCAAAAATTTTAGGAAATATTCAAATTATCCCATAAAATATATAAAAAAAAATTCAGTAAAATATGTTAAGTAGTTTTTTAAATAAAAATTATTTAATATAGGGAGAAAAACAAATTCAATTAAATTCTGACTCTTACTATATCCTCCAGAAAGAGAAAAGAGATATATTATATAATAAATATCTTTCCAAGAGTTGAATTATTTATATGTAAGAGAGGTTTCACATTTTAAAATAAATATGGTAGATAATAATTTTTCAAATTTTTAAATAAAATAAATTATTATAGTATTGTGATGAATGAAACGATTGGAAAAATGTTTATGAATGAAATGCTGCTTTTATAGAGAGGCGATTTATATTTCGATGACGTCATTTGAATGAAGTTCATTTGTTTTCGATGAAGTTTTTGAATATAATAAATTATTGTAGTATTATGATAATTTTAAAAATATTACCGAGGAATGCATCGCATTTTAGAGATATTTAAACCAGGAAATTTATATTTCAATGCCGTCATTTGAATGAAGTTCATTTTCTTCGATGAAGTTTTCAAATATAATAAATTAATGTAGTATTGTGATAATTTAAAAAATATTACCGAGGAATATATCGCATTTCAGAGAAGTTTATATAAAATTGCATTGAAGTTGGAAAGTGTTTCATAATCAATGCTTTATGCATGATTGATCTTTCTTGTCAATTATGTCTGTGCGTCTGTCTGTGGACCTGATATCTCTCGAATAAGTTGAGGAAATCAAATTAATTCTATTTGGTATGGTTACTTCAATGGATGACCGGCAAAGGCTTCTTTTTTTTTGGGGGGGGGGGGATGTACGGGTTAGGGGGAAGACATTCAATGTTTTAAACGCGTATGTGTGTGTGTGTGTGTAAGAGAGAGATGAGGGGGGGGGGTCCATTTTCTAGCTCAATCATTATTGAACCACATTTTAGGAATTTTGACATTTTTCTCTTTTATCGTTACCATGTTGTTGATTTGATTTGGTACAATTGGGGAAAATAAAAAAAAAAAATTCCTCAAAATGGTCGCAAAAATCGACAAAAACTGAAAAAAATACATATATGTTTAGATGTAATAATAAATTCTTGTTTTATCCAAAAAAAAAACAACGAATAAAATCACTCCTATTATTCTAGGATCACTCCTATTATCCTAGACAGTTCTTGAGGATTTGAGTTTTTTGGAATTTTGATAACTTAGCGCCGAGTACAAAAGTTTAAAATAACCAAATGAAGAATAGAAATTGTTTTAAAACTGAAGATTGATGTAATTTCAAATAGGTAATCATTTCGTGTGTCATTTTGTAAAATAAATTAATTTATTTTTTTCTTTACTTATTTATATTATGTTCAAGCCTATAAAGAAAGTCATGTGCTCCCAAATCAGACTTTTTATTGGTAAATCAAGATTTACAACATCGCTCGGGCGCTGGCATACGGTGTTCCTAATAAAGTCCTTAAGCACACAAATGTCTTCAGAATAAAAGGTCCCTGGGTATGCATGTTAGATCTTTTATAGTAAAGTGACTTTACGCCATTGAATAAAAATGATTGCAGCGTCGTCAGCGGAGAACTGAAAAAATTAGGAACAAAAAGTCAGCAGTAAAGCGAAATAGAAGAAAGGTACCAACTACAAAGTTGTAGAATATTGTTTAACGAGTAGGAAGACACACTAAATCTATTACGTCAGGCATTTATTAACCATAATTTAATTATATGCTATTTTTATCATATCCAGGAATTATACAATAAACCGTACTTACATGCACAGAAATTTGGTGTAGAGTCTGTTAAAAATACCCTCCGTTATACTTTGAGAAGCATAGCAGGTGTCACTGTTTTATAGCACCTAGCAACTTATGTATATTTATTATCTTATCTTCCATGTACGCGTTTCGTGTGTCTCTGAAGCCGATTCCATCATATTAGACAATGCTCTACAACTCTGTAATTGTGACATTTTTCTTCTAGCTCGTTGTTTCTGAATTCCTATCCCTAATTTCTTCAATTCTCCGCTAAGGGCGCTGCAATTACTTTTAGTCCATGGACATATAGTCGTTTTATACAGGGTTAGCAAGAAATAAATTTTCCACTTCATAGGGCTCTAGAATGCGTTCTATTGGTCCAAATGAGATAAAAATTTGAAATACAGATAATTGAAATGATGCGCTTGACATTTATTAAATCAAAAATTTTAGTACAAAAATCCGCCGATAGGTGGCGCTGTAATACACATGGCAACATTTAATAGGCTTTATAAATGTTAAATAATATTAAAAAAGTAGCATTAAAACTGCTCAATATGTCCCCCCTTCATGTTCAACAATGTGCTCTAATCGCAGAATCATATTTTCTACAGCTGACCGGAGTGAGTCTGCCGGAATATCAAGAACATGGCGCCGAATGCTGTCCTTTTACGGTAGATATTGTCCTTGAGGAAACTCCACAACCAAAAGTCGCAGGGGGTGATATCCGGCAAATGAAGAGGCCATGCTGTTGGAAAATGCCGGCTGATCACTTTGCTTGCTTTACACGACGCTCAATGTGAGGAAGTGCGCCATCCTGCATGAAAATGATGTCTTGAAGGCATCCACGCTGTTGAGGTTGTGGGATTGCAAAATCCCTCAGCATATCACGGTACCGTAGTCCTGTGACGGAGCAGGTTTCGATTCCAGTTGCAGTTACCTCTTCAAAAAAATACGGTACAATGATAAAGGTAGCCGTAAAACCACACCATACTGTCACTTTTTCAGGACGCAAGGGTTGTTCCTGGATATCGTGAGGGTTTTCCGCTGCCCAAATTCGACAATTGTGGCTGTTAACTTGCCTATTGAGGCAAAAGTGGGCTTCGTCAGTCCACAAGATGTTCCATGGCCAACTGACGTCAACCACCATTCGAACAAGGAGCAGAAGTGCAAAAGTTTTACGAACCTCTGAGTCTCCGTCCTGCAATAGGTGCACAGGCTTGATTTTGTAGGGATAAAAATTCAAAATCCGCCATAAGATTTTTCGTACAGTGGAATACGGCATTTCCAATACACGGGAAATAACTGGCACACTCACACTACCATGCGTCGAATAACTGCTGGCTTCAACGACCGCGGTAGCCACATTTTCAATGCTAAAAGGCTGGATTGACTTTCGTCCTCTACCTGGAAGAATGCCCAGTTGTTTCAAATTTCTTTATCATCTTGCGTAGGGCACATGGAGACATTAAACCTCTTCGTAGTATCTGCTTCATGCGACGAAATTCTTTTACAGCTGCAACGGAGTTCTGCTGGTTCTAGTAGAACAATTTCACCAATAGCGCTGTTTCTTGCAACGTTGGCATGATGAGCTGAGAAGTAACTAATTCTCGTGCAGAATCCGCCTTCTTTTTATCCAAAGAATAATGCTACTAGGCATGCGCTGTAACGCAAATAATGTTTCACATTTTCAATATATGCAAATAAATACCATTTGTGTTATAGCGCCATCTATAGGTGAATGTTGATACTAAAATTTTTAATTTAATAAATGTCAAGCGCATCATTTGAATTATCTGTATTTCAAATTTTATCTCATTTGGACTAATAGAGCGCATTCTAGAGCTCTCGGAAGTAAGAAACTTATTTCTTGTTAACCCTGTAGATAGACCTAATGTGTACAGTTAGAGAACTTCCATTTCGAAGTTATGAGCTGCTTAATGGCATTTCTATGAAATGTATATATTTTTGTCTGAGGAGGGACTTGAACTCCCTACCTCATATTTTGAAACAATCACTCTACCAGAGCTGATCTGCCCGGGCTCTAATGGATACCACACATGACAGTTATCCGCTATCACGAACTTACCCAAAAGTTGAAACTCGTAATTTCACAGTCTATCACTTCTCATTAATTTTTAATAACAGTCACTATTCCATTGTCGCCTGAACTTTAACCTCGACAATGTTCTTATATTTCCTCTTAGCTAACGGTCACACTTTAAAAGATACTGTTCCAGTCAAAAAGCGGTAATCGCAATTGATAGAAATAGACGTTGTTAACACTTTGTTAAAAAAAAATTACATTCCTCGAAGAACAACTGGGTGTGCCATCCCCATACCTACTACAGGTGTTCGAAAGCAACGAAATAATTTGACCCAAGATCACGTGACCTAAAGCGTCATATGTCTGATTCTCCTTTCGGGAGAACGTTGTTAATTTCAATTTGACAGTGGGTTATCATATGTGGCTATGATTGACACGCGAAATCTTAACTCTTTTGCTTGTTGCGATAAGTGATATTTCCGGGTTCTACTAGGTAAGGGCCTTAAAGTAGCAGGCGTAGGTGTCCATAGATGAGACAGCGGAAAGTAAGAAGAATGAATTTCGCAATATTTGACCTGCATACCCTTTGTGTTTCGTTTGCTCAAAAATGTCAAGTAAGAGTAAGTAAAGGTGATGTGTGAAACTCTAGAACGTGTTTTGCTCGTAGTGTAAGGTTACCAGATTTTTTTCAGTGAAACCGGGGACACTTTCCAGTAGAAAGATATCGAATAGAAAACACGCTTAAATTGAACTCCTAGTCTTGCACTTATAATACATTGCAGACGTATTTAATAAAAATGTTGTTCAATAATGAACTCTAGAATTAAATTTTTTTATAAACTATTGTAATTTATTTTGTTTGCTGTATTCTGCTTGGCGGTAGTGTTGCCAGTTCTTTGCCAAAAATCCCGCCTAAAAATTGGCGAAAACTAGCCCAATGTTTAAGGTTGCCAGAATTGGTCATGTTGCCATAAAATTCGGTAATTTAATGAAATTCCAAGAAAAAATTTGATAGCTTTTTAAAAGTTTGCAAAAACTAGCCAAAAAGAAATTGACCTTGTCTGAAAATAGCCCCAAAACCCGTAATTTATAAGAGCTTATGTAAATTGTAAATCCAAGGGTATTCAAAGAAATCCGGGGACGGAATGCTAAATCCGGGGACTGTCCCCGGAATCGGGGACGTCTGGATCCCCTATCGTAATGTTATCGACTCAAAACATAATGCAATGGCATATTAACAATATAGGGGGGGGGGGGGGACTCTAATGTGCTAATGCTTTTTATAACGTCATAAATTATAAATTAACTAATACGTAAATCTGTTAAAGACAGGGAAATCAGCTTTCTTAAAAATAAGGTTTCAACTTTTTTTTTAATTTTGTTCTGTATGGCAATGTTTGTTTTTCAGAGTCCAAAATAGTCGTCTTAATCGAAAATTGTATCTACTAGGTTCTGTCCTGCAGTCGATATTTTAAGTGTACTAAGTCTCAAGTTCCTGGAGGGCAATTTTTTAAGTCCCTGGCGGCTTGTGGGAGGGGGGGGGTCTAGAAAGGCTTTTCGATATCTCTTTTTTTTCATCCCCGAGGGCGAAATCGAAATTTCGTGTTAAATTCTATTCAGGGGTTCATACTATAAGTGTGCAAAGATTCAGCCTTCTGTGTCCTCGAGTGTTGCGTAGTGCCTGGAAAATCTTAGAAAATCCCTACTTTAACTTTTTTCGGGGAGGGGGGATAGAAAATATGATTCCGTCAGATTCCGTCTCGCGGTTGATACTTTTATTTTCTAATCCAGACTGTCTAATCTACACCGAAAGTAATGATGCCAAATTGACCAAAATTTTGAAAAACTGGTAAAAATAACCCCAAATTAAAGGGAGATAGCGTCAAAAGGATGAATTAATTATTAAAATATTTTCAATACATGGACTATAGTGCTTCATCTTCTTCTCCAACCCAGACCGTCCGACCTACCCGAAGATGTAAGGTATCTATTTGGACAGCCGGGAAGTGCCACCCAATTTAGACCGGAACTCAGTGGGGGAGGCATCCACAGGGACTGTGCCCTACCTCCCCTACCACCAACCTCTCTGAAGGACTTGCGGACCCACATGTTTAACGTGATCGTACTCCGCGTGAACGGTGGCAGTTTTGTCATCGGAGGGAATCGAACCCGGGTCCTCCGAGTGCACTGCCCGTACGCTAACCACTGGGCTGTCGCGTCCACCCACCTTCTCCTGTCATGAACCTCTTGGAAGGATTGTCAGACCCACGGATTTATAACATACCCGTACTCCACGCAAACACGGGATAGTTTGGGCGGCGCCTATAATCAAACTCAGATCCATCTTCCTGGGTTAACGTGACTGAGTGTTCAACGATTCAGCCTCCTAGGTGATGGCTGGCTTCTGGATAGTCTAAATACACTTCCTAAAAATCCCACGTTCTCATCATAGGGAGGAAATGGAAAATCTGGTTCCGTTAGATCCTGTCTCGTAGTAGATACCATAAAATGTGCAAAGATCCAGTTTTACTCACTTATGGTATACCCGAAGGGGAATCGGGAAAGGAAAAATACGTATTATATAATTAGATTTGTGGGAAAGAAAAAGATAAAATAGAAACTTAATGTTAAACTTTTAATTATTAAATTCATTAAGATTGACATGGCCGTAAATTCTCATATAGTGGATTTCTTATTATTTGTACATTGCTAGTTGTGCCGCTATAAACCCTCCAATTATTTATCTTTCGTGTGAGTCCTGTAAAGGAATAATTAATTATTATAATACTCATTGACTGCACCATTAAAACTTTAACAATAGAACATTTATTAACAACACCAAATCTAAATTATTTAATTACACCAGTTATTCATATTATAAATTATATGCTTAACAACAATTATTCTCATTAAATATTGCGGTGGAGGGGACATATGTGACCAGTACTATTAAAATTACTATCATGTGTCTGTGACCTGTGATTGTTAATGAGCACATACCTTCAAATTTGTCTTGGGCTTTGATCATATATCAAATGCTTGCATCAGTTATTGCACCGCCATAACTCTTTTCGTGTGTGACTCCTTCTAGTACATCTGATTGCACTCCACCTTATATAGATCTGCCAGTATTTTTGGGAACATTTGCACAAGTCTTTAAGTCATGTTGTACAAGCTATATGTGCACAAGTTGCACAAATCTGCTCACGTCCTTCTTAAGTCAAAAAGTCATAATTGTCTTCTCTGGTTTGCTCTTAAGTCAAATCTTCATTATTTTCAGTCTGATTCTCGGGTCACAGGCTGTGGTTCCCTCGTTAGAGGGGGGGGGGGGGGGTAACTCCGCCTTTTCTTCTATTTGCCGCACTGAGTTTGAAGTAGCATTCTTCTTTTTTTATTGGTTACTCCTTTAACCAATGGAACCATTCTACATCTCGTAAGGCCCAGCTCAGCCTCTCTGGTATGACACCCCTAAATTTATGGTCTTCTGACCTTTAGGTTCACGGAGTGATAAAGCATGGTGCCAGTCAGACTACAAGATTTGTTCGCCGTCTTGGCCACCATAAATTTATACATAAAAGTGTCTCATCAAATGTGAGATCTACTTCTGGTCTCACAAGATTATATACACATGGCATTGTGTAGTCCCAGGTAATTCTATGTAGTTATCAGCATCAATGGCAAACTATCCGAGCAGCGTAGGGTAAGGCTTCTAAATATACAGGCTGGCGCAAATGCGGTCATTTTCACTCCCAGTTGAAGCTGTGGCTGTACATAGTAGAAAGAGGGTTGGTTACTTCCTTTTCTCGGGATTTAGAGAAAATCGAAAAGTTCTAGACTACTATCTTGAATGATTGGTGCAATTATTTAAAAGCAGAAACACTTATTTTACAGCTAAATTGAGTATTAAATATCAGCCTTGTAACATGCGCGCGCCATTGCATATATATATGAGCCTTAGCCTGAGGTCTGCAACATACATCTACGGCCCGCAATGCGGGAAAAATGCAGCGTGAGGGCCACGTAAAATGGGACTTGAAATAATTATAAGGATCGTAAGAGAAAAAAGACAAGGGGGTTCAAATTGAAACTTATTGTGGTGCGAAGACAATTTAATAACTGATCATTATATTCATATTATTAAGTTCATTGAAAGTTGATGATTAAGTTCAGGAATTTGAATTTTTAGCAAAACACTCAGTATGTTTCTGTTCGGCACTGCTTTCTTTCATTTATCAACCATTTTTGTCGAAATTAAAGATATACAGTAGAATTCCGTTAATTAGAACGTGGCCTTGTCAAAGAAACTAAAATGCAGTTCGAATGATGCATAATTGAGTTTCTAAAACTCATCCTTTCAGCAAAAACAGAAAAAAATCCCCCAAAGTTTTCCATAATTTGCAATGGTGTGCGTCGGTAAAAGGCCATACTTTAGGAATCGAAAAGTTAATTAATCTTTAATAGATTTTTAAATTTTTTTTCTTGCCAATTTTTTTTTAAATATGTTTTTACTTTCTCTATATACATAGTATAATGTATAAAGAAAGTGACGTGTGAAAGTATTGTGATGGAGTCGAAATTTCGAATTCGAATTTTCGGCAGTGAAGTCCGTTTCAAGCATTCTTGAACTCGAATCGATCGTTTTTGAGGTGATGTTTATGTGTGTGTATGTTAATAAGTGTGTATGTTAATAAGTGTGTATGTGTGTGTCTGTGAATCTGAGGATTCGATATATCACGAACAAATGGAACGTTTCGAACGAAATTTGTCACGATTATTACGACCCTATTGACTTTAGACACCATCAAAGGTTTGGAAGATTCCCCCCCCCCCCCCCTCAAGATTTCGAATGAATTTTTGAAAAAATTATAAAAAAATCAAAAACTTCAATAGTGTTAAAAAAATCATTGTATACGTAATCTTTTATTATAAAACGAATAACACAAATTTTTGATCCCTTGAACCATTTTCAAGATATTAAAACGTAGTTTCGTCAAATACGCATCATCAAATATCATCAAATCAGCTTGGTGATAAATTTGGTTAGCTGGGCAACTAATTTGGCAAAATATTGCCAACTTGGTGATCTTTTAAAAAATAGTACTAAATAGACAACACTTTTCCAAATTGATTAAAAATGATGCCAAACTGACGGAAATAACGTCAAAGGGATGAATTAATTAAAATATTTTCAGTACATAGACTATAGAACTTCCTCCTCTTCTTCTTCTTCGACCCAAACCGTCCGATCTACCCGTAGATGTAAGGTATTGTTTGGACGGCCAAAACAATACCACCCAATTTAGACCGAAACCCAGTGACGCCGGCACACACAGGGACAGTACTCTCCTTCTTTAACCCCAACCTCTCGGAAGAACTTACGGACCCACATATTTAATGTGCCCATACTCCGCGTGAAAATGGGACAATTTGAGCAGAGGCGGGAGACTGTACTCCTTAGCGAATGCTAGTCATATGTCAAATTCTCAATATTTCAAATTCTCAATATTTCAAATTCTCAGCATAGATTTCCGAGAAATATGAGTTAATTTGGTACTTCTATATGGTTTGTTACGCTAATGAATTGGAATTATTTGGCTTATTTGTGCTAATATATGCAATTTTTATCCATAGCGTAATTCAAGTGATTGTTTTTCAGTATTGATTGTACTACCATTATTAATCCGGGAATCATCTTATTTCTCCATTGAAAGTAATGCTATGAAAATTTGAAATTTCGAGTAATTCTTGTTTTAACCATAGAAATTACTATAAATGTGATATAATTCTACGTTTTATATAATGTATCTACATATAAAATTTCAAAGTTGTACGAATATTCGTTCTTAAATTATCCGGTCCACATCTCATACACACATGCACACATGAACGCACACATGCATGCACACACACACACACACACACACACACACGCATGCACACACACACACATGCATGCACACACACACACACACACACACACGCATGCACACACACACACATGCATACACAAGCATGCACGCACACACACACACACGCACATGCACTCAGACGGACATCTCCCCCAAAGGTGTTCAAAATTTGCTCAGAGAGTCTTAAAACGTATTTATCCTTTAAAATCTCAAATTTAAAAACTAAGTAAAAGTAATACTTTCTACATACAATACTATGCAGAAGTACTATTCGAACGACAAACTCTGTAGGTCTTTTCAGAGTATGCATATAAAGTTATGTGCTACGCCATATTTCCCTACTTCCCCCCCCCCCCCCCCATATTTCCTTTGTCCCCATATTTAATTTTTCTTTGACGATTTTCCAGTCCGTTTAAAAAAACATTTGTGGTTATGTTCATCTCTAGCTTACTCTTAAAACTCGTTAAAAACTACGAAAACTAACAAGGAATATTTAGCCATTTTCCTACAGAGCTGCAACGAAATTATACGCAATCCCATCGTGAGTTGAAAAATGTTACGTGAAAATGACGTTAGGAGTTCTCAAACTTTGAAAACGTTTATTACACGTCTTTGAAACGTAACAATTTTGAAAATGTTTTCTTCCTGGCCTTGCAGTTGCGCCAAGAGCAATAATCGTGTAACTCCATCGGAGCGAAAAACAGAAATTGAAATTCCCGAGAAATTTATTAAGAATGATAGTCAGAACGAACGGGAAGTAACTGCATTCAAATGAAGTTCAAAAGATTCTAGGCGCAATATAAAATCCAAAGAAGTTATCTGAGAATTTGTTTTTACTTTTCCATGATAATGTAATGGAGAAGTGTTGAAATAAGGTCTAAAATTGTAATTCGAGTTATCAACTGAATGTACACGTTTTAAGCAATCAAGAACACGAAAAAACCATGCTTTACCGAGACTTCTGTGTATGTATGTGTGTGTGTATGTGTAAGAAAGAATGCATGTATGTATGTATCCTCTCTAATTCATAAACGAAGTTTATACAACAAACTTTCATCCAATCTGATAAGCATATCACATGTACGTTCGTTACATTGAAGTTATTAGATTTTTATACGATATTAAAATATAAAATCTACCTTTTATCGAAACAGGCCTCAAATTTGACAAACACTGAAATGAAAGATAATATACTAAAATGTATCAATTAAATGTGTTTGTTAAAAATGCTTGTTTCATACACAGTTTTTTATAGGGCGAGGTAGCCCAGTGGTTTGCGCGCGGGAATTGCACTCGGTAGACCCGGGTTCGACTCCCTTCGCTGCCAAAACTGCCGCCGTGTTCATGCGGAGCACGATCACGTTAAACATGTGGGTCCGTAAATCCTTCCAAGAGGTTGGTGGTAGGGGAAGGAGGAGCCCTGTGGATGCCTCCCCCACTGGGTTCCGGTTTAAATTGGGTGGCTCTTACGCCTTTCTAGTAGGTCAGAAGGTCTGGGTCTCAACAACACTGTTTTTTATGACAATACAAATAAGATCAACCCCGTTACTCTATGCTTAACCGTTCTCGAGATATTTTCATTTTTTTTTTTGGAAAACTGGTGACATTTTGTAATGCCAAATGGAAAAAAAAAAAATGTTTTGAAAATGCAAATTGAATATTGGTAAAATGGGCAATTATAAATGATTATCCATTTTATCTGCTATTTTTTGTTATTTAAACTTGTTATTTAAACTTCATTAAGGAATAAATATGAATTTTGTTAAAGTTTTATTTTACAAAATGTTATTCAGACAAAATATCGGACGGGAACCACCGCTGATTTTTATTTATTTATTTTTCGTGAATAGCATCTATTATCGGGGTAACAGGCTGAAATCGGAGCGTTGCGAAAAATATAAGCACTTTGGAACGCTTATATCTCTTAAAGTAACAAATAAAAATTAAAGAACTTATTCTTGTTTTGTCAAAAATTGAGTACCATTTATGAATATGTATAATTAATTTCAATATTTTAATATATTTAACGATAGTTTTTTCTAAAATTTCGTTTCAAATATCTTTTAAACTGCAAAAGATATATAAACATTATAACATTTAACATTAAAGATATAAACATTAAATTGTAAAAGTTTTCCGTCAGAAATCCACTTTCTTTTACAAAATTTTTATAGTTTTTGAGCATTTGTCTTGCCAAGTTGAAGGAGATATAAAATGTTACATTTTTAAAGTTTTGATGCTTATACTAACTACCTCGATAAGTTAAGAAATTTGCAGCAAATAGTGTGTAAATAATTTGTAGTCCTTTGAGATCCTTATAAGGGTATATAATTGTATTTCTGATAGGTTTCTTATTTTTAAAAATATAGTGGTTATAATTTCGATATTTTAATATATCAAACTATTTGAAAATAATTTCGATATTTTAGCAAGCCAGTAATTTGTAGCTAATTAAAAACCCTACAAAGATATATAATTGAAATGTTATTGGAGTTTCATTTTACAAAATGTAACTCATGCAAAACCATTCTGGCTCCATCGGACTGAACCCACTGCCTATTTTCGGGGGATCAACTTTTAAGTACCTTATCTGGCTCATAATCAGTAAGTTTCCAGTATTAACAAATAACAATATTTATACCAAATATCATTCGAATCAATGGGGATGCCGTTAATTGGGCTACCTTTAATACTTTGAACAAAACTCGGGAAAATGTTAATTTTAAAATTAAATAAATATTATGATTTTTTTTTGACAAATTATTGTTTTAGGTAGCTATATTAGTAAATCAGTTATACACCAGAAAAAAGGTTGAAAATGCATTTTATATATTAAGTTTAATAACTTTAGTAGATACGATTTTTTAGTAAAAAATGTTCCTCCCAATATTGCATATATCATGCTTAGATTTTTGTGAAAAAATTATATAAAGTTTCGTGAAAATCCATTAATAATTATACAGCTATAGTGTACACAAGAAATCGACTACAGATAGACAGACAGACAAACGGACATCACTTTAAAAATAGTCAAAACATGTTCAAAAGATCATAAAATCTATATTAGCATCAAAATCTCGAAACTGAGAATTTTCTTGAACAATTTTTTCTCGATACTATATTCAATATCATAAGAAAGTAATAATTTATTAAATTTATTAAAAATTTTGATACAATTTTTAGAGAAAAATGGGGTTACTCTGAACATGTTAGATTACGTTGATATTTATCAAGTTTCAAAATCAATTAAAAACCATCTAATTTTATTAAAATTGAAACTTAAAATTTAATATAAACACTTAACTTAATGCTATGTCCTGTGAAGACATTGCCGTTAACATTTCGTATCTGGCAAAAAAATTCTGGCAAACATAGTTAGAATGTGCCCGAAAAAAAATAGATGCTAGACAATATAGAAATTACCTTGACAAATTGAAAGAATAATTTTACACATATTTTAGTGACAGTAAAAACAATAATTTTCCAGCTCATGCAATACAAAATTTTCTCTTTAATTTAATAGAATACTTAGCCATAATAAACCTTATACAGGGTGGTCTTAGACAAACTTTAAGAAGGGCAATGTTAAACTTTAAGAAGGGCAATCGCGTCCGTGACGAACCTTAAGTCACAAACGCCTCCCAGGTGATGCTAAATGAGTAACGGCTAGTGGCTATGATATATTTGTGGGATGCCAGTTATGTAATACATTGATTTCCAATAAAGCCATATGTAACAACACTTTACGGGTAGGTCAGGAATACAAAAACAAGCCCGTTTTGCATAGGAACATGGGGCCACAAACTGGACCGTGGTGTACTACAGAGGCCTGAAAAGAAAGGATTGCAGATAATACAATACGGGGTTATTAGACATAACAATTACAAGTACTAATTACAATTGTTTATTACAGTATTAAAGTAAGTGTTTAAAGTTTTTGCCATCCGCAGATATGCATGTCTGGATATGTCAAAGCATGAATTGACAAATGCTTTCAAAAATGAAAGGACGCCATGCTGCCTCAACGACTCTAGCAACAAGGTCATAGTTAGATGTTGCAGGTTCTCGAAAACAAGGCTTTTGAAGTAACCCCCACAGGAAGAAATCGATGGCGGACAAGACGAGGGGCTGTGGTGGCCAACTAACCGGTCCTTCTCGAGTGATCCGTTTTCCAAAAAATGTCCGATTGAGATAGTCCTGCCCATTCTGGCTGAAACATGCTCAGTTGGGGATGTTAAGAAATGTAAACACCTACTTTTAATACTATGGTAAACAATTGTAATTGATACTTGTAATTGCTGTGTCAAATAAACCTGTAGTACCCCAAGGTGGCGTTTATGGCCACATGTTCATATACAAAAAGGGCTTGTTTTTGTATGCCTGACCTAAAAAGTTTATCTAAGGCGTTTTGGACCACCCTGTATATGCAAAAAGAGTCAGGGGTAACTTCATAGAAATTTGGACAAATTAATCCATTCATTTATTTATAATAATTATAATTTATAACATAATTTATAGCATAGCTATCTCATGCTGTATTAGAACAGTAGTGATATAAAATACATGCAAATTAATGTTCAAAGTAGCCCCACCTGTAGACTTACTTTGAAAGCTCATACAAAAGAATATTTCACTTGAAAAATTATCAGCAAAAAATCTATCTGCTATCATATTTAATAAAGGGAATTTTTCCTATGGTTTTAAAAATATTACAAAAATATTGTTATCAATAATAAAAAAAAGTTATTCAACTGTAAGTAGTTACTTTCCCTGCAATACATGGTAATGTATAGGGAAAGCATTGGAATCATGCCGAAAATCGCAACTCGAGTTTTCGACGGATCTACACGTTTCGAGACCTCTAGAATACGAAAAAACTATTTTTAGCGTGACGTCTGTGTGTGTGTGTGTCTGTCTGTCTGTCTGTGTGTCTGTCTGTATGTCTGTCTGTCTGTGCAATGTATGTATCCACTCTAACTCAAAAACTTATGGACTGAATTTCATAAAATTTGGTAGGTAAGTCACTTGTATGTGACCCTGGAGCTGATTAATTTTGCGTACTATTCGGAATAAACCAACCCGCCTTTTTTTGCGAAATGACCCTCAAAAATTGCCTGTATCCACTGTAACTGAAAAACTAACTGATCAAATTTTACGAAATTGGGTACATAAGTCACTTGTAGGTCACCCTGGTGCTGATTAAATTTGATACGATTCGGAAAAGAACAACCTGCCTTTCTTTAAGAAATGGCCCGCAAAAATTGTATATTTCCACTCTAACTCAACTAATCGACTAAATTTCATAAAATTTGGTAGATAAATCACTTGTGGTCGACACTGATGCTGATTAGATTTTGATACGATACGGAAAAGAACAACCTGCCTTTTTTTTAGGAAATGGCCAGCAAAAATTTCATGTATCCACACTAGCTAAAATACTAATTGACCCAATTTCACAAAAATTGGAAGATAAGTTACTTGCGAGATACTGTGGTGCTGATTAGATTTTGACACAATTCGGAGAAGGACAACTTGCCTTTTTTTACGAAATGGCCCGCAAAAATCGAAAAAAAAATGACTATATATGCTCAAATATATCAAATGAATTTTTGTTTTATACGCAATTTTTGACGAGGAAAAGAATATAGCATACTCCATTATGCTTTAGGACTAACCGTTCTCAAGATATTTGAGATTTCTTACATTTTTGTTACGCCGATTTCGGGAAAATGTCCTATTACCAAATAAAAACAAAAATTGAATTAAAAATGCAAATTTAGTGTTATTTGTTGCAATAAAACTCAATCTAACGAATTATTAAAGAAATAAAGAAAATATGAATTTGAGTCTGCAGGGAAAGTCATGTGCTACCCACATCAGATTTTTACTTTCCCTGCAATACATGGTAATGTATAGGGAAAGTATTGGAATCATGTCGAAAATCGCAACTCGAGTTTTCGACGGATCTACACGTTCGAGACCTCTAGAATACGAAGAAACTATTTTTAGCGTGACGTCTGTGTGTGTGTCTGTCTGTGTGTCTGTCTGTCTATGCAGATTTTGTATCCACTCTCACTAAAACACTAATGGACCGAATTTCCTAAAATTTGGTAATTAAGTCACTTTAGGGTGAATCTGGTGCTGGTTAGTTTTAGGTACGGGATAAAAGAACCCGCCTTTTTTTTTTGCGAAATGACCCGCAAAAGCCTGTATCCACTCTAGCTGCAAAACTAATGGACCGAATTTCACAAAATTCGGTAAATAACTCACTTGTGGGACACCCTGGTGCTGATTATATTTTGGTACGATTCGTAAAAAAATAACCTGCCTTTTTTTGCAAAATGGCCCGCAAAAATTGCCAAAATCTAAAATAAAAATTACGAATGCTCAAATATATCCATTAAATTCTTGTTTAATACGTAATATTTAACGATGAAAAGAATAAGACCAACCCCATTACACTAGGACTAGCCGTTTTCGAGATATTTTAGTTGTTTTTCGTATTTTCTCTAAGCCACCTTTGAAAATAAGTCCAGTTATCAAATGAGAGCGAAAATTGAATTAAAGTGAATCAAATTTAATTAAAATAAAAAGAACGTGAATATAAGTCAGCAGGGAAAGTGATGTGCTGCCCACATCAGATTTTTTCTTATCGAAGTAGCCCCCCGTTTAACGATATATCGCATCTACAGATAGCACACATGAATACACATACATCATCACCTCATAAACTTTCAAGTCGAGTTCAGAACCTTTTAAGATGTGTACCACTATCAAAACAATATTAAATAGTTGACCTAATCACAATAATTTTCCCTTGCACCTTGCTCATATCGTAAAGTGGAGAATCCTTTGAACAAAGACACCTTAAGAATCTCAAGTTCCATTCATCCTGTCAAGAACCTTTTATGTTTCAACTAGCTGTATACGTTCTTCGTGCGCAACAGCATCACCTCATAAACTTTCCAGCTGAGTTCGGGGTCTTTCGAAATGTATAACACTATCAAAACAATCTATAATAGTCTACCGTCAGCATCACAATTTTCCTTTATATCTTGCTTATATCGTAAAATGGGGAGATGTTTAAAGTGTGGCACCGACCAAATATTCATTTCTATTCATCCTGCTAAGTCTCATTCTTATGTTTCAACTATATAGCTAATCCGTTCTTTGCACAGAACCTATAATTCAGAGAAACTTAATTCCTAATTGAACTTTCATGAATTTTTAATTATTTAGAGTCTTATATATATATATATATATATATATATATATATATATATATATAATAATTCTCGCAAAAAGGAAAGTCGTCAGTTATCCCAAGGAGAAATAATGAATAGACAGAAGCACAACTTATAATTTTAATTATAAAAATAATAACATTCCATTATTTCAAGAAAACTAATTACACTGACTTCCAAAAGTTAAGCTCGCAATGCAAATTTTCATTTTTCGAAAACGTATTTGAATTTGAGTGGCTGAAAATCGCTGCGGATGTAGATGGCAGTATGCAAATATCGTATGTTACAGCCAGTCACGATTGACTCTCCGGATATATGCTAATTAGGCAGTCGTTGAAGACGCCAGCATTCTGAAGGGTTTGAGGAGATGCATTTAAATGCTGATACGTTGTGTTTATAACTTTTGTAGGATTATTTTTGATGATATTCGCGTTTCTATGGCTGAAAGAAGACAAATGACAGATAGTGAGCGCTGGCGTGCTGTCGGACGCATTGAAGCAGGACAGTCAATCAAAGATGTCTCTATTTTCTTTAGCGTTAATCATTCGGTAATTTCTCAATTATGGAAATAATTCTAAGCAAGTTAGACCTGTGCCTGGTCGTCCAAGGGTAACCACCCCCTCTTATGATCGGTATATTGCTATAGTAGCCAAGCGGAATAAGCGACCTCCACAACTGTTACATCCATGGTTAGAGCGGCACTTGGTAAGACAATATCTGCCTGTACTGTGCGCCGAAATCTCCACGTGAAAGGACTGTACGCTCAAGTATCACATTTTTGTGTTCCACTAACCATCTAAGCCAGAGGGACAAGATCAAAGTAGTGTCGTCAACATGTCAATTGAACTGTCTCAGATTGGTGCAACGTTCATGGACGAGTCCTCATTTGCCCTGGACTCGTAATAAATAAAATTGCATTGCAGTTGGAAAGTGTTTCATAATCAATACTTTATGCATGATTGATCTTTCTTGTTAAAATTATCACAATACTAGAATAATTTATTTTACTTAAAAACTTAAAATAATGGACTTAAAAGTACTGTATAATTCCATGCTTAAATCTTCATCGAAAAAGGAAATAGAATGGTCTTCTTCTCTATGTAAAATCAATGAATGTTTCATTCATATCAACTATATTGCAGACTCCAAAGCTAAATAATTTTGCGTTAAAGAAATTCAGCAATTCTTATACAACTCATCTTACATCTTGAACTGTTTACATTCTCCATACGTTAAAATCAGGCTTCGTCGTAGAAATAATCAAAGTTTGATGATCATTCAAACTCACAAATATTGTAACTGCGTTGTAGCACTATATAGATGAACAGAAAAACATAAAGCAGTTGTAGGACGGGCGCAACACTAAGTATAAATTAAAAAGAACTTTAAAAATCACGATTTTGACACACGATGGATGCCATACTTTATTTTGAAGTGGCTAACGTGATCTCTTCATGTGATATGGGTGTAATTATTATTTTTATTTTTATTTAAAAACTACCGAATATATTTTGCTGAAATTTTTTATGGCATAATTTGTATATTTCCTAAAACTTTCGAAACAATTCGTGAATTTTAAATTCTCTTAAAAGATGTTTGAAAAATTAGGTCCCATAGGGTTCAATGCATTTCATTTTTTCAACCCGGGTTCAATCCAAAACTAATTGGGTGATGTTATTCATTTATATTCCCATAGGTTCAACAGAGCGTCTGAACAACATACTAAAATTTCATTTTCATAAAGTCATTTTTACGGCAGTTATCGTGCAAACGGACAGACAGACAGAATGAATAAAGTCATAAACACTTTTGAACTATGTTGTAAAGTGTTAACAAGAAAGATCAATCATGCATAAAGCATTGATTATGAAACACTTTCCAACTTCAATGCAATTTCATACAAACATCCCTAAAATGCGATACATTCCTCGGTAATATTTTTAAAATTATCACAATGCGACATTAATTTATTATATTTGAAAACTTCATCGAAGAAAATGAACTTCATTCAAATGACGGCATTGAAATATAAATTGCCTGGTTTGAACATCTCTAAAATGTGATACATTCCTCGGTAATATTTTTAAAATTATCATAACACTACAATAATTTATTATATTTGAAAACTTCATCGAAAACAAATGAACTTTATTCAAATGACGTCATCGAAATATAAATCGCCTCTACATAAAAGCAGCATTTCATTCATAAACATTTTTCGAATCGTTTCATTCATCACAATACTATAATAATTTATTTTATTTAAAAATTTGAAAAACTGTTATCTACCATATTTATTTTAAAATGTGAAACCTTTCTCATATGTAAAATAATTAAACTCTTGGAAAGATATTTATTATATAATATATCTCTTTTTCCTTTCTGGAGGATATAACGAGAATCTGAATTTAATTGAATTTGTTTTTCTCCCTATATTAAATAATTTTTATTTAAAAAACTACCTAACATATTTTACTGAAATTTTTTTTATATATTTTATGGGATAATTTGAATATTTCCTAAAATTTTCGAAGCAATTTGTGAATTTTAAATTCACTTAAAAAATGTTTGATGCATTAGGTCCCATAGGATTCAATGTATTTCATTTTTTCAATCCGGGTTCAATAAAAAATTAATTGGGTGATATTATTCATTTATATTCCCATAGGTCCCACAGACCGTCTGAAAAACACACTAAAATTTCATTTTGATAAAGCCGTTTTTACGACAGTTATCGTGCTAACGGACAGACAGACAGACAGATTGAACAAAGTCATAAACACTTTCAACTATGTTGTAAAGTGTTAATAACAAAACTGTTGTAGTAACAAATAACCTAATATTGCCACTGAGTAAAAAACAAATAATTAAATTACTATATACATGCAAATGTAAAATAATAATATAAGACAGACGATAAAAAACTCATAATAAAGAAAGAACATTATCATTCTTCTAATATTGTTTGCAATATAAAGAGTTTCATTTTCGTTTCCTTAATCTATAACGAGTCTATAATTTTAACCATAGATACACAAAAAACCATCTGGTCACGTTATCGGAATTAATATTGAACTTGTTGTAGAAAGGTTTAAACAACGATTTGGAGGCTTATATAACGATCGTGTCATGCTTAAAGTAAGGAAACACAGAAGGTAACGCAACAAAAAGACAGATAGATGCTTAAATTTTAAATGCAACCCTACTAAAACTACGCAAGAAAATTTCATAAAATTCAGTACAGTTATCGTCCAGTAATGATGAGACAAACAGATAGATTTTGCATATTTGTTTATACAAAAGTTGGGTGGGTTTTGTTCTTGCATGATATCCCTATTATTATTTTATATGAAAAATCGGCGGTGGCTCCAATCCGATGGAGTCAAAATGGGTTTACGTGAATAACATTTTGTAAAATAAAATTCCAGTAAAGTTCAGTAAGTTTATTCAATTTTTTAGACTCATTTTTTAACACTTTACAACAAAGTGGAAAAGTGCTTATGACTTTGTTCATTCTGTCTGTTTGTCTGTCTGGCTGTCTGTCTGTCCGTTAGCAAAATAACTGCCGTAAAAATGACTTTATCAAAATGAAATTTTAGTATGTTGTTTAGACGGTCTGTGGGACTTATGGGAATATAACTGAATAATATTACCCAATTAGTTTTGGATTGAACCCGGGTTGAAAAAATGAAATACATTGAACCCTATGGAACCTAATTTTTCAAACATTTTTTAAACAATTTTTAGTAAACAGCAAAAGATGTAGAATTAGTTGTATAAGGATTGCTGCATTTCTTTAACGCAAAATTATTTAGCTCATGGAGTCTGCAATATAGCTGATATGAATGAACTAATCATTGATTTTACAGAGAGAAGAACGATTTTTTCGATAAAGTTTTAAGCATAGAGTTTAATTACTGGTACCTCCATGGTCTTAAGTTTTTAAATAAATAAATTATCATAGTATTGTGAGGAATGAAATGAATGGAAAAATGCTTATGAATGAAATGCTGTTTTTATAGAGAGAGCCAGGCGTGTTACATTTCGATGGCGTCATTTGAACAAATTTCATATGTTTTCGATGAAGTTCTCAAATATAATAAATTATTGTAGTATTATAATAATTTTTAAAATATTACCGAGGAATGTATCGCATTTTAGAGATGTTTAAATAAAATTACATTGAAGTTGGAAAGTGTTTCATAAGCAATGCTTTATGCATGATTGATCTGTCTTGTTTTTCGTTTACCAGGATTTCAAAGAGATGCAAGTTATTCGCTAACTGTTTATAGCTAGCTAGCGCTCTTATTTATTTTTTTTTTTTCGACCGTAGATACTATACCCACTTCAAAATATCCAACAACTTGCCTTTCGGTACATAAATTAAACCTATATATCTGACGAAATTTTACATTCAAGTGAAATCTATAAACTTGCCTGACGCACATAAATACGAACTTGACTACGTACTTCAATACGTATTTTTGAATACGTATATTTCTATCTTTTCTGTTCAAACCTTTCCAATCATTAATCTTTGGAATCACGAAATTAATTTAACTTCCTAATTTTTAAACAAAATAAAATATATCATCTTTATGTACTAACATTTTACCAAGGAGTAAGTAAGCAGATTTAACTGCAAACATTTTATATACACATATACACATGCTTATATACACATATTTGCAACATCGTGACATTTTAAATATTACATATTTCCTACCCATTAGAAAACCCAGGTTAAAATACTAAAATATCAAAATTATAATCACTATACTTCGAAAACCAAGAATATATCCAAAATCCTATTATATACACTTATAGGGGTTTCAAAGAGCTATAAATTTTTGCTTATTGTTCAGAACTAGCACTTTTAGTTTTTGAGATACAAGCATTACAAACAGGAAAAGCAGACAATTTTCGATTTTCTTCAACTTCACAAGACGATTACTCGAAAATTTTTAGAGCTTTTTTTTAAAAATAAATATAGATATAGAAATTAAATTTCCAAATACACATTTTTGTCGCGTACTATTTATATCTATCTATCAAGAGTTTCGAAGATATTTCGAGTGAAAGTAAGAAAAATGAATATACAGTCGCTCGGACAAATACTCGAGAAAAAAGTTCAGAAAAGTATTGAAATATTGAAATTATTGTTATATATTCATAATTTGTACCATATTTTCGACAAAACAAAGATTATTTACATTTTTATGTATTACATTCGGAGGTATAAACGTCCAAAGTGTTTATTTTCTCAATGTTCCTATTTCCACCATGGCTACCCCCATGCATAGATGTTACTCACCTCAAAATGGAGTACGTATCAAACAACGTATAAATTGAAGTCACAGAACCTGCCTGAAGGGAGCGTACCAGAAATTTAACACCAAATTTGGGACAAATAGGAACACCACTGTAAACGTGATCCTCTGGTCTTGGGCCATAGCCAGGCAGGGTCCAGAAGGGGGTGAGCCCCCCCCCCCCCCCCGCCCGAATAAAATATTTAATTGTTAGCAGTGCTATGAAATTTCATACAGCATGTCATCCAATATTTACCCGAAAAACTGTTTTTTCAAAAAAAATTTGTAAATTATTTCGTTTTGTACATACAGGGATAAGGATTTTTAGCGACTGAATTCCTGGTTATATTGATGATCAGAAATTTATTTACATAATTAATTTTAAAATATTCAATAATGTTTTAAAAATTAAAGTTTCATAGTTAGACAATGTAGTGTTATGCATTATCAACTTATAATGTATTACTCTAGAGCTTAACTATATAGAGTTATAATTAAGCTCTTTATTATGCTATTATTATTATATTATTACTATACTATATTATTTTTATAATGTATATTATATTATATTATTATATACTATATGTTATATATTATATATTATATTATATTTTATATTGTATTATTTCAATATTATAATATATATAATTATATATATTATATACTCAAGGAATATTATTATATTATATTATATTATATTATTATATTATTATGCTATACCTGATGAGTATAGAGTTAATATTATGTGTCATGCAGTACTTTGTAATAATTAAAATAACTTTTTTAATACAGAGATTTATTTGGAGATTTCAATTTAATATTTTAGTGCATTTCCCTCCCCCTAGTCCCCTCCCCCCAAATTTTTCTAGTGAGCCCCCCTTCAGTGCAGTTGAGCTCCCCCCCCCCTCCCTTGAATTTCACTACAGCTCCTCTCAGATTTCTTCTCTGGTTACGGCCCTACTTGGAGCTTACTAGGCCATAAACATTTGGTATCTGTACATAGAAACTGCTAGTATTCAGACTTCGTCTCACAGTACTGGTGGATATCGACTTTCCTAGGGCTGAAGTGGCAACCGGTCGTACAGTTTATGCTTTCCCTCGGTGATAACATCTCACCAGTATATCTATGAACCGGTCATTGGAAAGTGTTGCGACCCTAAGACTCCAAATAGGTATTCTCATGACTATTTCTCTTGTTTGTAATTATGTCCGCAAACAAGGAATGGTTGTTGTTGTTGAGACGCAGATCGTCCGACCTACCAGAAAGGTGTAAGGTAACCGTTTGGACAGCCGGGAAGTGCCACCCAATTTAGACCGGAACCCAGTGGGGGAGGCATCCACAGGGACTGTACCCTCCTCCCCCTATCACCAACCTCTCGGAAGGACTTAGGGGTCCACACGTTTAACGTGATCGTACTCCGCATGAACACGGCGGCAGTTGTGGCAGCGTGCAAATCCAGAGCGCAAACCACCGGCTACCGCGCCCGGTGGTGCAACAGCACGCGGTGTTCCCAGGTGGTCACCCACCCAAGTACTAACCGCGCCCGATGCTGCTTGACTTCGGTGATCTAACGAGAACCGCTGTTTTCAGCACACGGTAGGGCCGTTGGCCAAACAAGGAATGGTGGAATGGCGCACACAAAATAAATTCGCCACCTCCGTGATGGATTATCCAGCCTCAAGTCTTCCAACAGCATACCGCCGTTGTGAATCGTCTATATGTATTCTCTGGGCCATGCTAAATTAGCATATGGCTGTCACAACTTTCCACAAAAAATGTTCAATGAAGCTGTAGATGCAATCCCATCGTTTTCATCGAAAGTCAAATTTGTTTATTTAAAACTGAGCTAATCGCTCTCCGGCGCATGTTCTGATTTTCACATGTTCTACTCGAAAACCACAGCAAGTTTCACTCAAGGAATTCCACGCATTTATCTGAGATGTTGCATTTCGTGCTTGCAGTAGAGGGAAGTATATTATTAAGGAATACAAGAAATACTCATCCGTTTCTTATATAACGGAATTAAATTGCTTAAAGTATATTATTAAGATTGAGAATCCGTTGAGTAAAAAATGATATTAGAAATTCGAACATTTTAAAACGTTTATTTCACGCCTTTAGGAACGAAATTTTGGGAAACAATACCAGTAGCTAAAATTTCATCAGAAATATAATAATCGTTTAAATCCAACGGTGCGAAATGCAGAAATTGAAAACAATAGGAAATTTATTACGGGAATTATTATATTATTATTACAGGCATCAGTGGGAGAAGTGCTGCATTCAAATGAAGTTGAAAAGTTTAGGATGCAATATAAAGAAAAAATCTGATGTGGGCAACACATGACTTTCCTTATATAATGCAATGAATTTACTACTTTTACAGCTAAAAAAAATGTTATTCTTATAGTAGATACTCATATTCTTTCCAAGATATTGAATTTTCTTCAATTAGTCATCATTTTCATTGATTTAACGTCATTTTTATCTATTTGACGAGATTTTCGTTAATTTGGCAACATTCCGCCAAATTCGTCGCAAAATCTTGCCAAGGTTATGGACGGAGAAATAAGATATTCTTATAGCAGATAAATGACTATTGGCGTTCAAATACAAAAGTATTACTCAAAGTATCTTTTCTCATGAATGGAATGAGCTAGATTCACGAGAATGATGTCACCAAATTTATCGCAGGATATTACATATAAAAAGTGAACATGTTTCTCAACAGTTAATATATTTTTTTTATAATTAACGGGATTTTTTGATAAATTTATTTGAAAAATGTGCCATATCTCGAGAACGGTACATGCTAGCGTTCTAAAGTTTATGTCAATCGTTTTCTAAGGAAATATTACATAAGAAATGTCTATTTCCGCAACTTTATTAAAGGTTTTGATTTTTTGATGATTTTTTCAAAATTTCACTCGAAAATTTAGGGGGTTCTGAACATTCGATTACGTTTAAAAACAATAGGCTTCCAGTATTCACGGATTGTGATTTTGTATCAAATTTCATTCGAATCGCTTCATTCGTTCGTGAGATATCGTCTCTACACACACACACACACACACTTTCACACACACATACACACAAACAGACATCACCTCAAAAATGTTCTATTCGTGATCAGGGATGCTTGAAACGTGCTCTTCTGTCGAAAACTCGAATTCGAATTTTCGACCCCGTCACAAGACTTTCCTTATACATTATGTATATAAGGAAAGTAATTATGATGAAATTTTGTAATATGGTTAGAAATCCGACACTGAAACTTTTACGGATTTACATATATTGAATAATCTTGAATATAAATCAATCATTTTTAATAATGTCTCTGTAAGTTTGAGAAGGGGTAAGATGTCTCTCGAACAAGATTTTCTTTTCCAATGGCCAAGCACTTGATATTTCATCATTCGCTTATACATCGGCCAGAATCGTGAACCATCTAGCCGTCACATGACGTTGCCCCGGCGCACCACTGGGAGCGGAACACACTGCACCCAACGACACAACATCCATGCCTGAAGGTGGGACTCGAACCCACAATCCGGCAGCCGAACGAGCGCTAGGAAACACTTACCTTGACCGTTCGACCACCGCGTCGGCTCGAACAAGATAATCAAATCGAATGAAATTTTGTACGATTATTTGAATCGGTAAACATCAGAGGTAAAAGGGATTTTTGGAAGTTAAACCAAGATAAAAATTTCATTAAAAAAAATCGAAAATCGGGAAAAAGTTATAAAAATCGGCGGTAGTTTAATAAGATGGAGCTAAAATAGTTCTACGTGAATAATGTCTTGTAAAATTCAATAAAGTTCAATATGTTTACTTATTGTTCTCAGTCTCATTTGTAATCTCTTCGAATATAAGCATAACAATCTTTAAAAACTGAAACTTTCAATTTTTTCCTTCAATATGATTAATGGAAAACTATATTTTTGTGAAAACAAATTATAGATCTAGAAACTGGATTTTTTACCAAACAGTTTTGTTACTTACTGTTTGCATCTATATTTTATAGTTTGAAGATATTTCGAGAAGCTAGTTCGAGCAAAGTGAAGGGAAAACTCGCCCGGACAAAAACTTTATTTTTAAATGGTTCAAAAAATTAAAATATTGAGATTATTTTTGAATATTCATAAATAATACCATATTTCTGACAAAACAAGTGCATATTGTTTAGATATTTATCTATTATGTTCGGAGATATGAGCGTCTAAAGTGCTTCCATTTTTCTCCGATTTCAGTCAGATATACACCAACTTTAAATGTTATTCACATCAAAATTAACTGACTATTAATTTTGATGATTTATTAATTGATTTGTGGTTCCCCATAATAATTTACCCCACAAAAATAAATTATATTGAGTCCCAAAACACCTAATAGGGCCTGGGCCAACGGCCGTACCGTGCTGAAAACACCGGTTCTCGTTAGATCACCGAAGTCAAGCAGCATCGGGCGCGGTTAGTACTTGGGTGGATGACCACCTGGGAACACCGCGTGCTGTTGACACTTTTCGAGCGTGGTAGCCCGGTGGTTTGCGCGCTGGATTTGTACGCTGCCACAATTGCCGCCGTGTTCATGCGGAGTACGATCACGTTAAACATGTGGGTCCGTAAGTCCTTCCGAGAGGTTGGTGGTAAGGGAAGGAGAGTACGGTGCCTGTGGATGCCTCCCCCACTGGGTCTAAATTGGGTGGCACTTCCTGGCCGTCCAAACAGTTACCTTACACCTTTCTGGTAGGTCGGACGGTCTGGGTCTCATCAACAACAACCTAATAGGACCTGCCAAGATTGTAAATTCACTGCCAAAATAACCATTTCTAATGTTTATACTTCTAATATTAATAGCCGTTTCTCAAAAATGTTACAAGCATTTTTTGTAATGTTTTATTTGAAAACCAAAAGATGTCAATTATAGCATGCTATCTTTATTCGATACTAGCCGCCTTCGGAGACCAGCCTGTTCGCTACCCTTGGAAAATTCTGACCGTGGCAAACTCGCTGGCGCCATAACCCCGTGGAGTTAACAAAGTTTGTTTTAGTTTAATGACGTTAAAACTAATAATGAAATTTTAAGATGAAAAATAATGTTCTAGAGAGGGTTCTTGAAAATTGATTTGTAAAGTGAATTTATTCTAATGTTTGTGAACTGTGAGATTCTGAGGATTTCTGTACCTGTAACCCTAGGAAAGGGGTCCCGTTGATGTTGATGACCCAGGCCGTCCGACCTACCAGAAAGGTGTAAGGTAACTGTATGGACGGCCGGGAAGTGCCACCCAATTTAGACCGGAACCCAGTGGGGGGGATCCCTTTGATGTGTACTCACAGCCGGGATCATCAGCTGTTCCTATGTTTTTTATAGAGGTATGCTCCGCTATTTTTTGTTTTACATAAATGAAATTGTATCCGTTTGTCTGCATTTTTAGTATTGTATCGCAAATGAGATGAAGGTATTTTTGAGACTGATAATGTTGAACGTGAATTTAGTATTTAAGATATAACGATGCTGCTCAGCGAAAAAAAGTTTTTTTTTTTAAAGATTGTCCCCACCACCACCCGATGCATAAATGCACCGCGACAATCTCCATAACTTTCTTTTTATTTATTTTTTTTTATTTCTTTAGTGCTTAAGTTTTTTAATTGTGGTCCCACCACCCGATATATACAATACATCACCACAATTCAATTCACCATGATTCAATCATTTGAATTTTATAATGACCATATGCTAAGCTTTTAATTCCGTCATTTAAAATACAACGTTTAGCATGATAAATGATTAATCCCATTTTAATTTGCCTAACAGTATAAACCTGATGGTCTTTACTTGCAATTTTAAATTGTTCAACTCTATTATATCTTCGCCTTGTTAGACAGATATAGTAATCTTGATGACAGATTAATTTTTTCACAGTAATTCTTATTAACACCTTTAGCAGTTATCTTCTCCATGGAAGATGCTTTTAAAATATACATCTTTGACCTCAGGCCAACAAACTCCAGAGCAGAAGTTCCATTTTAGACTCCATTCCCTTAGTTCATTTTAGATTTTGACAATTTAGAAAATGAAGTTTTGCTTTTACTCTCGCAGTATTTCCTTGTACACGATATTTCTTGTTATCCCATCTGGTACGAGTATAAATAGATTCCTATTATCCCCAACTCTTGAGCAACCTACATAAAGTTGTCCATGGGAGAAGCAAGGCCTTTGTAGGTTGAGTCCAACGACTTTCAAACTCTGTCCCTGAGATTTGATTATGCTCATCGCAAAATTGAGCCGAACTGGAAACTGTAGGCGTTTAAACTCGGAACGGGAGGTTTGGAGGTATGATAGAATCAGAACAATATATAGCCCCTGTTTAAATCAGAACACTTTTAAAACAATATAAATAAAACACACTATAAACGTGTAAATACACTTAATACGTGATGTTATAAAAAGAGAAAGAGAAGTTTGTGTTCTTAAAAGAACAATAATGAAGTAAAATAAATTCTTATCTTGATACGGATAAACCGCTCCCAAGAAACTGCTAACACAACAAAGTGAAAGGTTTGGGTTGAGTTGTAAGAAAAAATGACGTTTTAAAAAATTAATAAATGCATATCAAGCAAATTGAAATTTAAAATGAAAAGTAATTTATTTCGAAAATAATAATTTATTCCAATAAAATGGATGAATAATTTATTCAAATAAAACGGATGGTTTGTTTTAGTTTAATGACGTACATTCATTATTTGGCAGGCACAAATATCGAATGTTCCATTATTTTTTATATGCGTGTCTGACGCAACCTCGTCAGAACCGTGACGTCAGAACCTCGCCTACCTCCCCTCCACCATAGAAACACCGTGCGTCTGCGCGCGCATGAGGGTTGTTGTTGTTGTTGAGACCCAGACCGTCCGACCTACCAGAAAGGTGTAAGGTAACTGTATGGACGGCCGGGAAGTGCCACCCAATTTAGACCGGAACCCAGTGGGGGAGGCATCCACAGGGACCGTACCCTCCTTCCCCTACCACCAACCTCTCGGAAGGACTTACGGACCCACATGTTTAACGTGATCGTACTCCGCATGAACACGGCGGCATTTTGTGGTAGCGTGCAAATCTAGCGCGCAAACCACGGGGATACCGCACCCGATATGGCCAACAGCACGCGGTGTTCCGAGGTGGTCACCCACCAAGTACTAACCGCGCCCGATGCTGCTTGACTTCGGTGATCTAACGAGAACCGGTGTTATCAGCACGGTACGGCCGTTGGCCTGCGCGCGCATGAGGGTGAAAAATCGATCCCTTTTTTCGCGGTTTGGCCGAGAAATTGAAAATCCTTATAATCCGGATAGTGCTGCTACTTTTTCTTATTTCTCGACCAAATTTGGCTTGTAAAAAAGTCTGATCTTTGAGCTTCCTAAAAATGCAAATTATTAGTCGAAATTGTTGGTACTTTTCCCGACGCGAGGATTTAAGAACGAAAGTTCTTTTTTTTTAGCCGAAAGTGACTTTTGTTTTAAAATCTTTAAAAAATATTAGAATTTGTCCCTGAGATTTGAAATCGATATATTTTTACTCACAAATGTCTGCTCTTTCCGGTCGTGTGACTTGTTTTTTTCTACGACGTCTGGATGGTGGAGAAAAAAGGTGGAAAAACGGTTGAAATCGCATAAAACATTAAATAACAAAGAAATAATTCAAATTTAAAAATGGATTTTCACGTGTCACCTCCCCCACCCCCGGGTCTCTGATTGCCAAATTTCGTAGATCTGCGACGCGCGGTCGCTGAGCCTATAGTATTTAAGACACACAGACAGACACGCAAACAGACATTGCCTTTTATTATATAGATTGCACATTTTTTATCGGAAAAATATTATGAAAATGAATTGGGTTCCTCATTATTATAAAAGTAAGTGTCGTACGTTGAAACTACACTTAACCAGAGATTGAAATTTACCAATCATAACAACTGTGAATTGTTTTCAAAATATTAAATATTTTATTTTCTTATAATATTATTGGTACATAATTAGTATGCTTATTTCGATTGTTTACAACGAAAAGTCTATAAATTTTGTGATACATAGAATTGTAAAAACTTTAATTTTGTCATTGTTTCTTCATATATCTAAATTTGTAAATCCCAAAGGGAATCATACGTTGGACATATCACAGTTTTCTGCATAAATTGGTTCTAATAATACAGAAATCCCAAATCCCTCATTTTTGAACAGATTTATCAAACTATCTACGCTTTTAAATTTAGTGATTTTGGCAAAAATTTAACTATCTTAGTGAAACAAATGAATTTAAAATTAATATATCTATATTATTAATTTAAATATTTCCCACTGTATGCTCCCTGAAACAACCTATTAGGGAGAGGTAAGGTGTTTCAAAAGTTAGGATCGCACTTTTTTGCAGATCGCAGCATCCATGGAACTAATTTGCGCATGGTATAGACCCTCTTATTAGCATAGTATACATATATAGACCAGTCTTTTCCAAAGTGTGTTCCGTGAAATCCTTGGAGTTCCACAGCAGTATTTCAGACGTTTTGTCACGTAATTTGCTCATCTAAATTTTCTTAAAAATTAAATAATTTGGATGCCTAATTTGGACCACATTGCATTTTTCTCATGTTTGGGTTCCGGTATCAAATTGAATTTCAAATAAGGTTCCTCGACCAAAAAAGTTTGAAAAACACTGGTATAGACAATACCTGATATGGCAGCAAGAAAACGTGCTATGGTTCACAATTTTGGGAACCACTATGGAGACAAATTTTGCCCTACCAAGCAGTCGATAGCGAATTAGTAAGACTTAAATTGGCTGTCCCAACATAGGTTTGCAACATTGCTGCAAACAGCTATATTCTTTCCTTCCTTTGCAGATATAGGCTACTCCTTCTGTTAAACTCATAAAAAGCGGGAAATCTGTCCATGAATGTTGGTTATCTGCAAATGGAGCTCAATCCTTATATAACAGTCAAATTAAAAAATTATTAAGGAAAATTATGTACCTATAGCTTACTAAAATCTAGCATAATGTTAAAGCTAGCAAATATTATTAAAGCTAGCAATAAATACGTAGTTGACCTTATCCTTACAGAACGGATTAAAAATTGCTTAAAGCATATAATTTATAATATAAACACCTTGATTTATCTGTCTGTTTATCTATCTATCTCTGGGGCACTGTACTCTGGGTAACGCTTGGCGAAATTTTAGTGTCGAAATTGGCAGAATATCGCCAACTTGGCGAGACTTTTTAAATATTGCCAAATTGACAAAAATATCGCCAAATTGATAAAAGTATCGCCAAATTGATAAAAAGGTTGCCAAATTTGTAAAAATGATGACTAATTGATGAAAATTCAATGTCTTGGAAACAATATAAGAATTTATCTTCTCTAAGAATAACCTTTTTCTCCATCTGTAACGCTTGGCGAAATTCTGGAGACGAATTTTAGCGACATATCGCCAACTTGAAAAGTCTTTTTAAATGCTGCTAAATTGACGAAAATGTCGCCAAATTGATAGAATTGACGTTAAATCAATAAAGATGACGACTAATTGATGAAAATTCAATATCTTGGAAATAATATAACAAATGATTATATAAATAACACATTTATCCGCCCGTCCGTAATGCTTGGCGAAAATTTTGGCGTGATATCGCAAACTTGGCGACTTTTCTAAATATTCCCAAATTGATAAAAATATCACCAAATTGATAAAAATAACGCTAGAAAAATCAAAGAACTTTCTTTCAAACGATCTTTGAATGGAATCCGTCCAATTATATAGAAGAACTTTAGTGAATTATAAAAATATACTTTTCGTGTTTTGAAAATATGCTCAATTTTAAAATTGCGATATAAAAATTGACTGACAATTCAATCTTTATAATTTAAGAGCAGCTCCTTAATATATTACACACTGTTCCAAAACAAAAAAAATTCCTGAAGCCATCTGTTCATTAATTATAATGTTTATAAGATATAAATGTATCACTTATTTTTAACAAATCTTGCAATATCATAACACATCAAACGTGCTGTTAATTTTAACTGCGTTTAACAACCCTTCAGTTTTGTACATCCCACGCGCTTAATTAAGGTGTTGAAGACCCAGACCGTCCGACTCATCCTGAGGACTTGAGCAACTATTTGGACGGCCGGTGTATTAAGCCGAAAGGGTAGACGTCGAAAGGCATATTTAAGGCATATCAAAGGAGCTTATGTTGTTGTTGTTGAGACCCAGACCGTCAGACCTACCAGAAAGGTGAAAGGTAACTGTTTGGACGGCCGGGAAGTGCTACCCAATTTAGACAAAAACCCAGTGGGGGAGGCATCCACAGGGACCGTACCCTCTTTCCCCTACACCAACCTCTCGAACGGACTTACGGACCCACATGTTTAACGTGATCGTACTCCGCGTGAACACGGCGGCAGTTTTGGCAGTGGCGGGACTTGAACCCGGGGCTACCGAGTGCAATTCCCGCGCGCTAACCACTGGGCTACCGCGCCCTAAAGGAGCTTATGTAAAGCGTATGATATTATTTACTGCCTATTAAAAATCTTGTTTAAGACATATCAAAGGAGCTTGAAATATCAAAGTTGTATCAAAAGAGCTTATTTAACTTTATCAAAAATACGCCCAATCAAAGGACGAAATCAAAAGGAGATTATTTAGAGCGTATCAAAACTTATTTTAAGCATATTACGCTCGCTCAGAAAGCTAAAGACGTAGTTAGGTCATAATACGCAGTTGTATTAGAGCGTAGTGGTCAATGTGCCTATCACCAGACCTAATGTGTATCGCCGTAAGGTTCAGCGGGCTATTTAACGCTTATTTAGGGAGTATTACGCTCAATTAACTAGCAGGTTGCATTCGTTCATGTTATTGCGTAGCGCGCGACTACACCTTTTGAAAAATTAAATAAATGAATTTAATTAATCCCCATTTTAAATCCAGGGGAAAGGCCTTGTTAAGAATACGAAAAACTTGTGCAAGAAATATATTAGTATAAAAAATTATACTTTGTTAGTAATCAAGTATAAATGGTTGAATAAAAGTATCAGCCGGTTTCGGAAGAAAGTCTTCTCAATTCTCCTCAAAACAACCTTTGAATCTTCCTCAGAACAGCCCTTTAATTCTCCTCAGAACAACCTTTGAATCTTCTTTAGAACAGCCTTTGATTCTTACTCAGAACAGCCTTTGAATCCAACTCAAAACAGACTCTGAATCCTACTCAGACAGCCTTTGAATCCGCCTCAGAACAACCTTTACATCCTTCGAGAACAGACTTTTCATCCTACTCAGAACAGCCTTTGAATTCTCCTCAGAACAGCCTTTGGCTCCTCCTCAGAACAGCCTTTGAACCCTCTTCAAAACAGACTTCAAATCCTCCTCAAAACAGCTTTTAAATCCCCCTCTGAAGAACCATTGATTTATCCTAAAAACAGTCTTTGAATCCTCTTTAGAACAGCCTTTGATTCTTACTCAGAACAGCCTTTTAATCCTACTCAGAACGCCTTCAAATCCCACTCAAAACTGACTCTGAATCCTACTCAGAACAACCTTTGAATCCTTCTGAGAACAGCGTTTGCATCCTCCTCAGAGCAGCCTTTGAATCCTCCTCAGAACAGCCTTTGAATCCTCCTCAGAACAGCCTTTGAATTCTCCTCAGGACAGCCTTTGAACCCTCTTGAAAACAGACTTTAAATCCTCCTCAAAACAGACTTCAAATCCTCCTCAAAACAGACTTCAAATCCTCCTCAAAACAGACTTCAAATCCTCCTCAAAACAGCTTTTAAATCCCCCTCTAAAGAACCATTGATTTATCCTTTCGGATATATTGATTTATTCTTTCAGTCTTTAGATTCTCTTTAGAACAGCCTTTGATTCTTACTCAGAATAGCCTTTTAATCCTACTCAGAACGCCTTCGAATCCTACTCAAAACTGACTCTGAATCCTACTCAGAACAACCTTTAAACCTTCCTCAGAACAAACAGCCTTTAAATCTTCCTCAGAAAATCCTTTAAATCCGCCTCAGAACAGCTTTTGAATCGCCTTAGAACAGCTTGTGGATCCTCTTCAGAAATGCTTGTGGATCCTTTTCAGAGCATCCTTTGAATCCTCCTCAGAACAGCTTTTGAATCCACCTCAAAACAGCTTTTGAACCCCCCCTCAGAGCAGCCATTGAACCCTCTTTAAAACAGACTTTAAATCCTCCTCAAAAAAGACTTTAAATCCGCCTCAAAACAGATTTTAAATCCCCCTCTAAAGAACCAATGATTTCTCTTCAGAACAGCCTTTGAATTCTTCAATTCTTCTTAGATCAGATATTGTATACACTCCTTAAATAGCCTTTGAATCTCTTCCGTTGGGTGTTGTCGTTGTAGGACCAGTCACAAAGCTCATGCAATCTCATGTATCATTCTCTCATATTATCATTATTCTTTGACATTATTTCACTGACCATTATCGTGTTTCTAGATTTTAATTTTACAAGTTTATTTAACCTAAAACTCCTAATGTGTCATTTTGGCACACATTTGCGTTTTAGCAGTTTAGTGGGTTGGCACAGATCTGAATTAAAATTAAGCAAATTAGCAGTCTAGAGAGTTGTTTTAGGATATTATTACTTTCCTTATATACATAATGTATAAAGAAAGTATATTGTGACGGGGTCAAAAATTCGAATTCGGGTTTTCGACGGAAAAGCACGTTTCAAGCATCCCTGATCATGAATCAAACATTTTTGATGTGATGTCTGTGTGTGTGTGTGTGAGTCAGTGAGTCTGTGGAGACGATATCTCACGAACGAATAGAGCGATTCGAATGAAATTTGGTACAAAAATCACAATTTGTGAATACTGGAAGCCTATTGTTTTTAAATGCAATCGAATGTTCAGAATTCCCTCAAATTTTCGAGTGAAATTTTGAAAAAATCATCAAAAAATAAAAACCTTTAATATAGTTATGCGAATGAAATGTGTAAGTTTTCCTTAGAAAACGATTGACATAAACTTTAGAACGCTAGTATGAACCGTTCTCGAGATATTGCACATTTTTCAAATAAATCTATCAAAAAATCCCATAAATTCAAAAAAATATATTAACCGTTGAGAAACATGTTCACTTTTCATATGTAACATCATGCGATAAATTGGGTGACATCATTTTCGTGGATCTAGTTCGTTCCGTTCATGAGAAAATATACTTTGAGTAATACTTTTGTATTTGAACGCCAATAGTCATTTATCTGCTATAAGAATAACTTATTTCTCCTTCCATAACGCCTGACGAGATATTGGCGACGAATTTGGCGGAATGTCGCCAACTTGGCAACTTTTTGAAATGTTGCCAAATTAATGAAAATCTCGCCAAATGGTTAAAAATGACGCTAAATCAATGAAAATAACGACTAATTGACGAAAATCCAATATCTTGAAAAGAATATTAGTATCTACTATAAGAATAAGCTATTTTTTTTTTTGCTGCAAAGTACTAAATTCATTGCATTATATAAGGAAAGTCATGTGCTGCCCACATCAGATTTTTTTATTATGACTCCTGGTTCTATTTTTATTTAGAGATTCAAGAAAATGAGGTTTCCTGGATTTCGGTTATTCAAAGTTTAGAACTACTCGGTGTCTTTTACGAGATTTAATCTTTCGAAGATCATAATCATGATCTTCGTTAAAAATAAAATCATTGGGAACAGTTCTAAGTTTGCAAAAAAGTTTTGTGCGTCGTTTAAATTTACATTCCCATGGTTTTTATTATAGGGTCTTTCATTGTGACGAGTTTCTTTTATAGCTAAGAACATTTCTAGTCGTTCTAAGAACCCTATTTCGTTTTGTTTCTTGGGAGTCCATTAGGAATTTACAGGCATATCCCCATACCGACGACGCATACTCTGAATACTCCTCAGAACAGTGAATTCTCCTCAGAACAATGAATCTCCCTCAGAACAGTGAATCCTCCTCAGAAGAGTGAATCTTCCTCAAAATAAACTTTGACCCCTTATCAGAACACCATTTGTATTTACTTCAGAATAGCCTTTGAATGCTCATCAGAACAGCCTTTGAATCCTCCTCAGAACAGCCTTTGAATGCTCCTCGGAATAATTATTGAAGCTTCATCAGAACAGACTTTAAATCCTCCTCGAAACAGCCTTCGAATCCGCGTCAGAACAGCCTTTGAATCCGCCTCAGAACAGACTAATTCTTTGCCCCTGAAACTGATTTGTAAATTTAATCAATGTTTTATGCTTTTATACTAACGAAGAGTTAGTTTTTAACACTTTGCAACAAAGTTGAAAAGTGTTTATGACTTTGTTCATTCTGTCTGCCTGTTTGTCTGTCTGTCTGTCCGTTAGCAGGATAACTGCCGTAGAAATGACTTAATCAAAATGAAATTTTAGTATGTTGTTCAGACGGTCTGTAGGACCTATGGGAATATAAATGAATAATATCACCCAATTAGTTTTGGATTGAACTCGGGTTGAAAAAATGAAATACATTGAACACTATGGGACCTAATTTTTCAAACATTTTTTAAGCGGATTTAAAATTCACAAATTGCTTCAAAAAATTTAGGTAATATTCAAATATATTCAGTAGTAATATATTCAGTCATTAAAATAATAATAACACCTCTTATATGAAGCGATCGCGTGACCATGATATGAAACGATCACGTGACCCACTTCAAAATGATATGGCACGTGACCCACTTCAAAATGGCATCCAGCTTGTCTCAAAATCGTGATTTTTAAAGTTCTTTTTAATTCATATTGAGTGTTGTATCCGTCCTAAAACTACTTTATTTTTGCTTAAATTCTGTGCATCTACATACTGAAACAACTCAATTACAATATATTTGAGTTTAAATTCTCATCCAAATTTGATTATTTCTACAACGAAGCCTATTTTTCACCTATGTAAAATGTAAACAGCAAAATATGCAGAATGAGTTGTATTAGAATTGCTGTATTTCTTTAACACAAAATCATTTAGTTTCATGGAGTCTGCATAGCTGATATGAATGAAATATTCACTGATTTTACAGAGATGGATGACTTTTCTCGATGAAGTTTTAAGCATTGAGTTTAATTACTTGTAACTCCATGGTCTTAATTTTTAAATAAAATAAATTATTATAGTATTGTGATGAATGACATGAATGGAAAATTATTTATGAATGAAATGTTGCTTTTATAGAGAGAGCGTGTTATTTTTTCTATGACGTCATTTGAATGAATTTCAGTTGTTTTCGATGAAGTTTTCTAATATAATAAATTATCTTAGTATTATGATAATTCTAAAATTATTTCCGAGGAATGTATCACATTTTAGAAATGTTTAAACCAGGCAATCTATATTTCAATGCCGTCATTTGAATGAAGTTCATTTTTTTTCGATGAAGGTTTAAGTTTTCAAATATAATAAATTAATGTAGTATTGTGATAAGTTTTAAAATATTACCGAGGAATGTATTGCATTTCAGAGATGTTTAAATAAAATTGCATTGAAGTTGGAAAGTGTTTCATAATCAATGCTTTAAGCATGATTGATCTTTCTTGTTAAGATTGCTCCAAGCAACAGTTAGAGCGAAATTTTATGAAGTTTTATGGTATATTAGAACTTTACAAATATTTCAAACTTTTATTACACGTCTTTTAGACAAAATATTGGGAAATATTCAGTTGGATTAAATTTCATCCAAAATAGCAAACATTTAAATCCAACGGAGCGAAATATAGAAATTGAAATCCCTGGGAAATTTATTACTGAAATTTTAATCAGAGTAGTTGAGAACTACAGCATTCAAATGAAGTTCGCTAGTTATGGATGCAGTATAAAGTACCAAGAGGTTATTTGAATTTCTCATCTTGCTTGGATTATCGTTTTAATGAAAATTTTGATTTTGCAAAGGTATTTCTGAAATCATTCGTCGATAAAATTAAAATTCAATTAGTTATGATATTTCTTGTCTAGAAAAAAAATTAATTTATTTTGTTATAACAAATGTTTAAACAAGATATTTTGGATAAACGCGCAGTATCGGTATGTCAGTGCACCGAGGGCTGAGAAAGCTCAGGTATTCTAATTTGACCATTCTAAATCCAAAACATTTGATGTGGGCAGCACATGGCTTTCCTTATATAATTCAATGAATTAACTACTTTTACAATAAAAAGAAATATATTATTTTTATAGTAGTTATTTATATTCTTTCCAAGATATTGAATTTTCGTCAATGAGTCGTCCATTTTCCATGTCGTGAGTCGATGAGTCGTCATTGATTTAGCGGCATTTTTATCCATTTGGCGAGTTTTTCGCTAATTTAGCAACATTTAAAAAAGTCGCCAAGTTGGCAACATTCCACCAAATTCGTCGCCAAAATCTCACCAAGCGTTATGGACGAAGAAATAAGTTATTCTTACAGCAGATAAATGACTATTGGCGTTCAAATACAAAAGTATTACTCAAAGTATATTTTTTAACACTTTACAACAAAGTTGAAAAGTGTTTATGACTTTGTTCATTCTGTCTGTCTGTCTGTCTGTCTGTCCGTTAGCACGATAACTGCCGTAAAAATGGCTTAATCAAAATGAAATTTTAGTATGTTGTTCAGACGGTCTGTAGAACCTATGGGAATATAAATGAATAATATCACCCAATTAGTTTTGGATTGAACCCGGGTCGAAAAAATGAAATACATTGAGCCCTATGGGACCTAATTTTTCAAACATTTTTTAAGCGGATTTAAAATTCACAAATTGCTTCGAAAATTTTAAGTAATATTCAAATTGTTCCATAAAATACATAAAAAAAATTTCAGCGAAATATATTCAGTTTTATAAATATATATAGTTTTTTAAATAAAAATTAAAATAATAATTACACCTCTTATATGAAACGATCACGTGACCATGATATGAAACGATCACATGACCCACTTCAAAATGATATATGGCATCCATCTTGTTTCAAAATCGTGATTTTTTTAAGTTCTTTTTAATTCATATTGAGTGTTGCATCCGTCCTAAAACTACTTTATTTTTGCTTAAATTCTGTGCATCTACATACTGAAACAACGCAATGACAATATATTTGAGTTTAAATGCTCATCTAAATTTGATTATTTCTACAACTAAGCCTATTTTTCACCTATGTAAAATGTAAACAGCAAAATATATAGAATGAGTTGTATTGGAATTCCTGTATTTTTTTAACACAAAATAATTTAGTCCATGGAGTCTGCATGGCTGATATGAATGAAATATTAATTGATTTCATAAAGAGAAGGACGATTTTTTTCGATGAAGTTTCAAGCATAGAGTTTAATTACTTGTAGCTCCATGGTCTTAAATAAAATGTTTAAATAAAATAAATTATTATAGTATTGTGATGAATGAAATGAATGGGAGAAAGTTATGAATGAAATCCTGTTTTTATAAAGTGATCCAGGCGTGTTATTTTTTCTATGACGTCATTTGAATTAATTTCAGTTGTTTTCGATGAAGTTTTCAAATATAATAAATTATCGTAGTATTATGATAATTCTAAAACTATTACCGAGGAATGTATAGCATTTTAGAGATGTTAAACCAGGCAATTTATATTTCAATGCCGTCATTTGAATTAAGTTCGTTTTTTCGATGAAGCTTTAAGTTTTCAAATATAATAAATTAATGCAGTATTGTGATAAGTTTCAAAATATTACCGAGGAATGTATTGCATTTTAGACTTGTTTAAATAAAATTGCATTGAAGTTGGAAAGTGTTTCACATAATCAATGCTTTAAGCATGATTGATCTTTCTTGTTCATGAATGGAACGAGCTAGATCCACGAGAATGATGTCACCCAATTTATCGCATGGTATTACATATGAAAAGTGAACATGTGTCTCAATGGGAAATATATTTTTTATATGACTTTTTAATAACTTTTTTTTAAATCTGCAATATCTCGAGAACGGTTCATGTTAGCGTTCTAAAATTTATGCCAATCGTTTTCTAATGAAAAATTACATAAGAAATGTCTATTTGCGTAACTTTATCAGCGGCTTTGATTTTTTAACGATTTTTTCAAAATTTCACTCGAAAATTTAGGAGGTTCTGAACATTCGATTGCGTATACAAACAATATTCTTCCAGTGTTTACGGATTGTGATTTTTGTACCAAATTTCGTTCGAATCGGTCCATTCGTTCGTCAGTTATCGTCTCCACAATCTCACTGACACACACACACACACACACACACACACACATACAAACACTCACACACACATAAACATACTTTCACAAACACACACACACACAGACACCACTTCAAAATTGTTTGATTCGTGATCAGGCATGCTTGAAACGTGCTCTCCCGTCGAAAACTCGAATTCGAATTTTCGACTCCGTCACAATACTTTCCTTATGCGTTATGTATATAAGGAAAGTAATGTTGTTGTTGAAACCCAGACTTTCCGACCTACCAGAAAGGTGTAAGGAAAGTAATGTGGAATTCGATTTTCAAGTTAACCCTTGGATCTGGAGAAATAGCCTCTCATCAAAGTTTGGTCTTTTTTTTCTATTTTTGTGTTTATATTCTCAAGTCGAAGGCGTTGCCACAACATAATGCAATTTCATGATAGTGAGGCTTTAATGACTAAAGAAATGAAAGGAAAACTATATTCAACTCATGGAGTTCATGATGAGAACACCTCCATGATTCAGCAAATAGATAAGTCAATATTGAGAGATCATCCCGATTTAAAATTCAGAATATGAATATTTAAACCATGGAGTTACGGAGACATGCTTTCTGCATCATCTTCAAATTCACGTTTTAAGCAATGCATTTAATACAATTTTCGTTTATAGATATATTAGTTGGGACTGAATTGTATGACCCAAGAAGTTAGAGAGAGTTAATCCCTTTTCCTCCATAGTATAACTAAAAGTCTGATGTGGGCAGCACATGACTTTCCTGGTATAATGCAATGAATTTACTACTTTTACAGTAAGAAAAAAAATAGATTATTATTATAGTAGATATTTATATTCCAAGATATTGAATTTTCGTCAATGAGTCATCATTTTCATTGATTTAGCGTCATTTTTATCCATTTGGCGAGTTTTTCGTTAATTTAGCAACATTGAAAAAAGTCGAACATTCCACCAAATTCGTCGAAAAAATCTCGCCAAGCGTTATGGACGGAGAAGTAATTTATTCTTACAGCAGATAAATGACTATTGGCGTTCAAATACAAAAGTATTACTCAAAGTATCTTTATTCATGAATGGAATGAGCTAGATCTTCGAGAATAATGTCACCAAATTTATCGCATGGTATTACATATGAAAAGTGAACATGTTTCTCAATAGGGAATATATTTTTTTTATTTTATATAACTTTTTGATAATTTTTTGAAAAATGTGCAATATCTCGAGAACGGTTCATGTTAGCGTTCTAAAAACTATGTCAATCGTTTTCTAATGAAAAATTACACGCACACACATACTTTCACTCACAGACACACACACACACATCACTTCAAAAATGGTCGATTCGTTATCAGGGATGCTTGAAACGCGGTCTCCCGTCAAAGACTCGAATTCGAATTTTCGACCCCGTCACAATACTTTCCTTATACATTATTGCATATAAGTAAGGATAGTAAAAATTAAAAATTTGAGATAAAGAGTTTGAGATATTAAATTTGATAAATTGGTTTAATAGATCGTTCAGGGAAGAGTAAATTCATTGAGTTATGTTAGGGATTGGTATAGTATATGTATGTTTTTATATAGAGAGTCGTATAAGAAATAGTAATATTGAATGGGAGATATGTATGGCTCGCATGCGCCTATGGATATTACGAACGAGTCGGCTGGAATGATAACCCCGGTTCCTGTTTCCCACGCATGGCCATGGCGTACTTGGACTGGTGTAACACACGAGACGCGCAAACTTTGCTGTTTTTCTGTAATACATGGTATGTTACATTTTTACATGCATTGCTTAATAATTTGAAACTAAAATGCTTGAAACCGTGGATGGTATTAACTGCAATAAGAGCAAGATCATCTCTTTGGTAGCGCCATCAATTGTGTGTCCTATATTTGAAACCACACTACTTCAAAAATGGCGCAAAATTTTAGAATCTGTCTTTGCAATACTTTTATACACTTGGATTTGAACACATTGATTAGACAACCGGAAAATGATTTAATATGCAACCTTCCAAAGATACGACCATGGTTTAAAGAGTTACTAGCGGGCTTTGCCTACTAGCGGTCACTAAATATATATCAACCAGTTTTTGCAGCAATCAGTTTCTTAGTAAGTTCTGAGGCCTCCGCGCGGGCGCAAAAGACCCCGTCCACTCTTACAGCACCCTTCTATTGCCTCGCCCCTTTCCGTCTGCCCCCGCCCGTTTCAATATGAATTTGTTCTTATTGAAATAGGTTTTTAATTTTTCTTCCACTCTCCCTTGAGGAATGGGAAGAAACTCAAGACTTTATACTAAATCCATATCAGACATCATCTAAGCTCTATCTATAACCAATTTTGGAAAAAAAAATAGATGTTTCAAACAAAATTTTTGAATTAAAAAATGCTACGGAAGTTAAAATTAGTGACACCCCCCCACACACACACACACCACCACCCACACTACCCCTACGGAATTTGATTTTGAATCAATATCAGTCATCATCTAAGCTCTATCTATGGCCACCTTAAGAAATAAATGTTTCAAGAAAAATGAAAATTTTGAACCATAGAAAGAAAAAACGTAAGTGGAAATCCTTAGTGAACCCCTCATCCAAACCCCTCCGCAATTCAATGATGAATCATATATCAGTCATTATCTAAGCTCTATCTATAGCAGGTCCTTAGAAATGAATGCTTTAAGATAAAAATTTTAGTAGAAACACTAGTATGACAACATTATTGCCACCAATAAGTAATAATGGTGTAATAAAGCCGAAAATCCGAAATTCAATTTTTGACAGATATACATGTAGTAATAAACAATTAATGTCTAATTATTCAACGTGTATGACATAATGCGTGAAATTTCATTAATTTTATTTGTAGGAATTGCTCCTGAAATACTCTAATGCTATGTAAATTACCTTCGAATTACCTTGAATCGCCTTGCAATATAATGAAAAATGATCTTGAATAAAAGTAGTATCATTCCTTCCTATTTCCTCTTTCCCTATAAATGCGAATTACGCCAAAGGACTTCAATAGCCACTCTTTTGTACATCGTTGTCGAGCTTTTCTCGGATTTTTCCACAATAGAGTAATTTTAAGTTATTTTTCCCGGCACCGATTTTAACTGTCAAGTTTGTTGATGAATTGCAACACCGGCTTTCAATCTAAACAGTTAAACTAACCGAGTCATACTACTCCCATGCCATCCTCAGGTCCAGGTCAAATGGTGTATTATATTCCGAAAACCCGTCTGGTTTTACTTTGATTACGTCTAGTTCAGCCAAAAAGGGAAAAAATAAATGATTCTATTAAAATAGTTCCTCGCTGTTAACATTATACGTTATATCAAACTAAAAACTCATGACGAAATCCCGAATTCCGGTCAAAGACGGTCAAATCCCCAGCAAGGACACGAGGAAGTGTAAAGTGTCTACTCTCCAAAAAGAATACCGTTTCTGTAATGGTCAGGTGTACGTATTCCACTCGTCACCTCCACTCCATGCACTTTGACCTCGGCAAGAAAGGTTAGCAACGCGTGCGCATAAAAGGGTAACGGTTGTTTTCGTTTTTGTGGCAACAGCTCGCATCAAAGTTGTGATGAGTTTGCCATGGTGGTATACACATTTTCTGGTTTCTTCCCCGACTTGATGTAGGCCATCGGAATTTAATGCGTTGATTCCAGTTATGATGGATAAAGGACAGCGGTAGGAAAACATCTGCGACTCAAAGGAATCTTTGTGATCAGCGAGGATGGAGTATTTATTCCACGCCAACACTTCGTGATGTTTGGAATTCTTTTCCGTATTTCGTTTCAAATTTTTTTCTCTTTATAAAATCTTAGTAGTTTCTAATGTGTGCTGATATTTTCTTTGAAAAGTATACTCAGATACTTTGTAGCCACGGTTGGCAGCAACTTCGTCCTTTTATAGCTTTTACCATTTAAGCATTTAGTCAAAAAAAAGTTCACACCATTTGCCCATACTTTTAGCCATTGAGATCTAGAAATGAGCCACCATCTACACATTAAAGTTTTAAACTTTTTATTATTATTTGGTTTCGATTAGTATGTACCGTCATAGAGTGTGTTACATTATTTTTAACATTTTTAGTGTAGACTAGAACAAATTGCACGGCGTTGCCCACTCAACCAGCTGCCCATACCCTAGGGTGAGTCTGGTGGCTTGGGTCTTTCACGGCGTTGCCCAGATCCTAATTAAGCGCCCACTACGTAAATAATACAGACACCAATAACACCACTCAATTTCAAAATTATCTGTTTTAAATAAAACTCATTCCTGCGCTCATTTGTTTTATACGCAACCATGTTATTTACGCATAGCGATCGTGATACCCCCTTAAATAAGCTCCTTCGGTGTGTTCTAAAGAAGCGTAAAGGCCGCGTGCAACTGTAGGATGCTGAACTTACTTAAAATAAACACTACATTTTCAATAATAAATGAAAATACTTCAAATCGCGAAAAAAATTCCTTTTCCGAGAGAAATTTTTTTCCCCCAATGAGCAGGCACTAGATTTACGTCTTTTTGCTCTATGTACGGCCGAAATCGTGAACCATTTAGCCATCCAGGGACGTTGCCCCAGGCGCACCAGAGGGTCGAAAGCCCAGACCATCCGTCTCGTCCGAGGACTTAGAGAAACCATTTGGATGGCCGGGGCGCACCAGAGGGTGGCGGAACACACTGCGTCCACAACACACAACATCCATGTCTTACGTGGGACTCGAACCCAGAACGTGGCGGCCGATCAGTCGCTGGAAACGCTTATCTTGACCGTTCGGCCACCACGTCGACTTCCCGAGAGAAGTAAAATTTAAAGAATCGAAAGTATCTTAGCACATTTTTATCCTATCTTTACCATTTCCAAGCATGCTATTATATTCATAAAATAATGGCACGTTCATAAAATGAAAACGATATCTCTAAAATTCAAAAAGTCAGATATTTGGATTTAAAACTCACCCGTCTGCAAACTCTTTCAGATCTGTCACCTGTCTGCAACTGGAGTTCAAGGCTCAGAAAATCGTCTGCTCGATAAATTTGATTTTAAAATGACGAATTTTGTCCACATTTTAGCATTAAATGCTCATAAACTAATTCAAATTTTAAAAAATTAACTGTAGTGTGTCTCAACTCGATTTTCTCATACCAGAATCCATTTTTAGTAACATTTTTTTTTTCCAATTTTGCAAGAAAAATTTGGAAAGATCGGTATCATGGGTCCAAATGATTACAACTACAGCGTGTTACCCTTCACTTTAAAAGGTTTAAAAATTCTTCGATTGATACCATACTTGGCAATGTACTCCCCCGGGGGAGGGGGGGGTAATTTATCCCCCGAGGGGGGCTAATGACGTCACAAATAAAAAAATTGTTTCGCGGCTATTTTTTACAATAATCATTGAAATTATCAAGTCTCGTGATCGAGACATAAATAAACTCTTTTATGCATGGTTACATCAAATTGTGTCTTATGCTGCCATGTTAAAAGAAATATATAATTTCAAATAAATCTCGAAGTTTTCGCTCGAATTTAAAAAAACAAAATTCTATCTTGTTCTAGATTTTTGAATAACAACACCGGATGCAAAGTTTCGTGAAAATCCATTACTATTTAAGTCCGCTATTGTGTGCACAAGAAATCGACCACAGACGGACATCGCTCCAAAAATAGTCAAAACGTGTTCAGGAGATCTTGAAACATATATTGGTGTCAGAATCTTGAAATCGAAAATTTTCTTGAAAACAATAATTTCTCAATACTACGTATGAGATAGTAAATCTTGATGAAGTGTACCATCCCGGTTTTCAACTACCTCTGTACCGAATTCCTCGGCTGTCGGTAGCTTCGATTTTCCGTTAAGCACGACGCATCCGCAAACATCTTCTTTTATTGTGCAAGATGAACGGATAAATTAATGCGAAATTTTATATAGATTGTGCGGAGAGTTATTATAGTTTCCAATCTCGCTTATAGGGGTTACCAAATTTATCAAATGGGTTTCCGTTTCATGCCACGATTGCTGATTATCTGCAGTTGACGCACTGCCACGTATTCAAATCTTTTAAATATCAACGTTAATTAATATTTCTATAGAGAAACAAACAGGGAGATTTTACTTAGATTCACTTATACTCAATATGTCATTCATATCTCTCTCGCGTGATACGCATAAAGAGTTGTAAATGTGAAATGAAAAGCTCTATTTTCAAATATAATATTAAATATTCTGATGTGGGCAGCACTTGACTTCCCTACAAACTTGAATTCGTTTTCTCTTTATTTCTTTAATAATTCATTAAATTAAGTTTAATAATTCATTAAATAATTCATTAATAATTCATTAAATTAAGTTTAAGTCACACACAGTATCCATTATTATGTGTATGTATGTATCCACTCTTAACTGAAAGACTAATTGACCGAATTTCATAAAATTTGGTAGGTAAGTCCCTTCTGCGTGACCCTGTTGCTGATTAGATTTTGGTATGATTCGAAAAAAAAAAGAACCTGCCCTGTTTTTTCCGAAATGGCTCTTAAAAATCATTAAAATCTAAAATAAAAGACTACATGTGCTTCAATGTATCCTTTATATGCTTGTTTAATACGTAATTTTTGACGATAGTTATATATATATATACATATAACTATCGTCAAAAATTATATATATATTATATATATATATATATATAAACCTATAACTATCAAGACCAACCCTATTACTCTAGAATTTGCCGTTCTTGAGACATTTTAGTTTATTCGCATTTTTGCTGCGCCGTCTTTGAAAGAGCGTCCAGTTGCCAAACGCAAACGATTATTCCTCAAAATTTCTCAAAAATATTTAATTCTTTTACAACTCCCGTAACATGGAATTCTAGCTGGTGTCACCGACCTCATAAGAGGTTTCATTGCAACGAAAACGAAAACCACACTAATTACAAAGTATTTAAACTTTTGACTTTACTTAACTTTATGTTTTTGTACGGAAAACATCTGTGGCCAGGTTGCTTTTTAAATCAACCGGCAACCGCTCATTAAAATCTTTAAAAAATTCAACTCAATTCTTTGGAGAATTAATATTCAATGAAGAATGGGACAAATGCATCAATCATGGATTGTCTCACTCAATTTCTTGTGTACCTGCGAATGAAAAGCATATTTAGTGGATTTCAAAACCGTTATTCCGTTGTCTCAGTCGATCTCTTGTGTACCTGCGAATGAAAGGCATATTTAGTGGATTTCAAAACCGTTATTCCGTTGTCTCAGTCGATCTCTTGTGTACGTGCGAATGAAAAGCATATTTAGTGGATTTCAAAACCGTTATTCCGTTGTCTCAGTCGATCTCTTGTGTACGTGCGAATGAAAAGCATATTTAGTGGATTTCAAAACCGTTATTCCGTTGTCTCAGTCGATCTCTTGTGTACGTGCGAATGAAAAGCATATTTAGTGGATTTCAAAACCGTTATTCCGTTGTCTCAGTCGATCTCTTGTGTACGTGCGAATGAAAAGCATATTTAGTGGATTTCAAAACCGTTATTCCGTTGTCTCAGTCGATCTCTTGTGTACGTGCGAATGAAAAGCATATTTAGTGGATTTCAAAACCGTTATTCCGTTGTCTCAGTCGATCTCTTGTGTACGTGCGAATGAAAAGCATATTTAGTGGATTTCAAAACCGTTATTCCGTTGTCTCAGTCGATCTCTTGTGTACGTGCGAATGAAAAGCATATTTAGTGGATTTCAAAACCGTTATTCCGTTGTCTCAGTCGATCTCTTGTGTACGTGCGAATGAAAAGCATATTTAGTGGATTTCAAAACCGTTATTAAGTGTATTTCGTTCCCATTTTAAAGATTTCTCTTGGTGCTAGGACCAAACATCAGAAAAAAAATAACTTTTTAAACACGTCCATACATCTGATAAATATTCTGATGAATCTAAAATAAAACCTTGGCAACTGTGCATTTTTCAAAGGCGCGATTTTTTTAATTAAGAATGTTTGTGATTTATGATTATTTTTTAAGTGGAATTCGTTAGATAATGTATGTATTTTTATACCAGTATATTTTTTAAAGTGAGACATGTAATGTATAGATTTATTTGGGGATAGAATAGATTTATTTGGGATTTTCTTTTTTTTTTCTCACAAAATGTCCCAGGCTTTTAAGTAAAAATTTGGAAATGTCCCATTTTTTACGAAAAACATTTCGGAGGAACCCTAGCTTAATAAACTTAAGTCTGAAAAGTCGCCTAACTATTTTAAGTCTAAGTTGAAAAATTATAAAAATAATATATTTCAACTGTAAAATATATTATTTATAATCTTTCAAAAGGATAAATTAAATCCTTTTAAAATATTATAAATAATGTCTTTTATAGTTGAAAGGTAGTATTTTCCATTATTCCAAGCAATTGTTTTAAGTACATTTTTGTTCACGATTATATTGCACCTGTTGCCGATATGTGCTAATTAGTTTAGCTTAGCGACCTGAATGCACTTGCTGGTCCCTTTTTACACCCGAATACACTACAGTTCACCAGGAGTAACTTTGAACGTGAGTAGAAACCGCAGGTCTACGTTTGCTTAAAATATCATAGTTTTGCGCTTGCTTAAAAAATCACCAAAATTAAAATACTGCATTTATTTAAAAATGAAAAAAAAAAATGTTAGAATGCGGATATATACAGCAATTTTTAAACTATAGAATTGGGCTAGTGTTACATTATAGATGCGACGAAATAAATAACAAATAACCTAAAAAATACATATTTCGCTGTATTTAAAATTAGTAATTGAATAAATATGAAGGAATTGTTCTACTTATTCGGTTAAACATAGTTGGTAAGAATGTTGTTTGTTCTTTCAAGACCAGATGGAAATTCTGTGATAATATTTTTGTTCGTTAAGGGGCCGATTTGTGTCAAAATCGCTCAAAATCGTGTAAAGCATAAAATTACTAAAAAAACTAACATTAAAAAAAATATGGCCTAGATACTCCTTCCCGATACCCAAATTTCATGGCTGTATGAAGCTTAGATTTCCCGCTCCGTTACGGATTACACACAAGTCTTCCTTTCTTATATAAGAAGACTATCCACGTTAAATATTTGCTTCTTCTCGTGAATAGTTTGTGTTTTATATGAGAAACTTTGTCAAAAACTCTCCGTCAAAAGTTGTCAAAAAATTTCGTCGTGCTTAAAATTTAAAAATACAGTATATGTAAGGAGATATTCGAATTTTAATTGTTTGCAATGTGTAAAGCACTAAATATTTCTTAAAATCGTAAAAATAAAAATTGTTTGACGCTTTGCTCTTACAGTCTTATACCACCAATTTTCTTCATCTGATCATTATTACTTTCCTTATATACATAATGTATAAGGAAAGTATTGTGACGGGGTCGAAAATTCGAATTCGAGTTTTCGACGGAAGAGTACGTTTCAAGCATCCCTGATCACGAATCGAACATTTTTGAAGTGATGTCTGTGTGTGTGTGTGTGTGTGTGTGTGTGTAAAAGTGTGTGTGTGTGTGTTGTGTGTGAGTCAGTGAATATGTGGAGACGATATCTCACGAACGAATGGAGCGATTCGAACGAAATTTGGTACAAAAATCACAATCCGTGAATATTGGAAGCCTATTGTTCTAAAACACAGTCGAATGTTCAGAACCCCTTAAATTTTCGAGTGAAATTTTGAAAAAATCATCAAAAAATCAAAATCATTAATAAAGTTACGCAAATAGACAATTCTTATGTAATTTTTCCTTGGAAAACGATTGACATAAATTTTAGAACGCTAGCATGAACCGTTCTCGAGATATTACACATTTTTTCAAATAAATTTATGAAATTTATTTAAAAAAATATTAACCCTTAAGAAACATGTTCACTTTACATATGTAATATCATGCAATAAATTTTATGGTATCATTCTCGTGGATCTAACTCGTTCCATTCACGAGAAAAGATACTTTGAGTAATACTTTTGTATTTGAACGCCAATAGTCATTTATTCGCTGTAAGAATAACTTATTTCTCCGTCCATAACGCTTGGCGAGATTTTGGCGACAAATTTATCGGAATGTCGCCAACTTAGCGACATTTTTAAATGTTGCCAAATTAACTAAAATCTCGCCAAATGGATAAAAATAACGCTAAATCAATGAAAATGACGACTAATTCAAGAAAATTCAATATCTTTGTAAGAATATAAGTATCTAATATAAGAATAACATTTTTTTAGCTGTAAAAGTAGTAAATTCATTGCATTATATAAGGAAAGTCATGTGTTGCCCACATCAGATTTTTTTTTTGTTTGAAACAGAAAGTTCGTAAACCTGTGTAAAATGTAGAAATCGCTAATACGGTAAATATGGTTATGCTATAATTTTTGCTATTCAAAGTCTCTAAATATTTCTTAAAATTGTAAAAATAGGTTTTGTTGAAAGTTTTCTTTACTTATCCTGATTGAAATAGAGGTTGGCAAATTTACCAGATTTATGAGTTATCAGGAGGGAAACCCTTGCAGCGTTAGGCTTGGCTGGGGCCCTGCTAATTCCCCCCCCCCCCTCCCATAATCTCCTTATCTATCTATTTATTTATTGTGCATGTTGATCTATTTCAAGAATGCACAGAGGAACAGAGTGATTTATTTTCAAAACAGCATTAGTCATTTATTGCTTATTTTGCACCACGTGACCATGCACGGTTATAAGTACGATTGCTGAAATTCAGTCAAAAACAGCTAACATATAAATGAAAATATATAAAAAAAGTCATGAAAACTAGAGCAGATAAATTTGTATCAATGCATAACCGTTTTGTGAAAAATATCATAAATCTATTTTATCATATTTAGAGAATTTTTTTTTTTTTAATTTTACACCAGAAAGTAAATTAATCAAATTAGGTTGTTGAACCGAAAAAAGGGGACAATCACTTGATTTTATAAATATTTTTTATTTTAAAGTTTCATTAATTAATATCATATTTTAAATCCGAAAAATTGTAATAATTCATAAAAAGAATCCGAGCGAATTTATTTTAACTAATCAGTAGCATAAGCTTAATTTTTTTCAGAGGGGTGAGAAAAAATATCTTCATGCATATTATCATATTGAAAGAATTGATTGAAAAATGGCCTAATTTAAAAATATACAAAAGTTGGAGGCGCCGGGTATCGATCCCGGTACCTCTCGCATGCTAAGCGAGCGCTCTACCATCTGAGCTACGCCCCCGACGAAGAGAAATGTGTTTTGATTATATTTCAATAATAAATTCCTTTTAATTTAATTAGTATATTTATATTTAATTTGTAGCATTAATATTTTTGATTTCCAAACTTTATTTTTAACTTGTATTATGTTCGATTACATTAAATGCATTTCTTCTATTTGATCCTAATTTTACTTTTGCGATATTGAATGAGCTACAATTTTAGAATCCTCATATTTTTCATTTTTTTTTATCTATCTCGCATTCCTATTCATAAATATTTCACTCAATATAGCCTAAATATATATATAACTCATAAATCTATATCTATTTTCTATCTGTAAAATATATCTCTATCTGTGAAAAGGAATATGTTTTCTTAGATATCGCGTTCTGAATTCAAACGAAAAACCTAGAAAAATAACCTGTTATCCAATTTCTTGGATGACTGGAGATGGATGTTTATTTTTATGTTTCCTTAAAAAAAGTGCTCAATAACTTTTATTTCAAGAAATTCATCAAAATGAGATATTGTGTGCTCACCTGAGGCTTTTAATTCTATAAAATTTTCCTTCCTCTCTGTGTCATTTAAAAAGATGTACATGTCCACCACTTAAAGAAAAGGAAGTCAATATCATTAAATGGTAACTGACATTTTAATATAATCGGTGAAGTAATATTTATGGCGTGAAAATTTCTTACCTCATTTATAAAATCAAAATAGTTTGAGAATGCATACATAGATGGCGACACTAAAATCGTTACTTGAATAGCTTATCAGTCAAGTTTTCTAATTCTCATTACATTAAAATTTGAACGCATAATTTAACGTTTTATTAACAATTCTTACACCATTTTAGTACTAAAGATGCTACAGAATAATTCACACTTATTTAATTAACCCTATTTATAATCTCTATTCCCTAGTGTTTCTTTCAGGACTTTTTGGCCGGGGAGGCGAATGAAATTTTAGGAATTCATGTTTTCTATTTGACCTATATAAATATATCTAAATACTGTGTCCATAAATAGAAACTAGATTAACGTAAAATGTCTCGGGGGTGGGGAGTGAGAAACACTGATCCCTACAAACAAATATAAAGGAACTCCTTCATAAAAAAAATCCCGTTACTATGCTCTTATAGTGCTGCCATCTCCTGTTAAAACCGTATACTTCGCCATACGGAAAAATATTTTCTTGTAACAAAAAAATATCCCTGTGATATTTATTAAATTTTTGTTAATATAAATCGCATATTATTATCAGAAAAATTACGAGCGTATAGTTTAAATTTCTTTTAAGATATTAAGGATAAAAATATATCTTTGAATGAAGATAAAATAAGGATACATGCAGGGCCCCCACAAAGGGGGGGGATAAGTTGGGACCATGGTACTGGCATTGGCGGATTTCAGGAGGGGCGATCGAGGCGATCGCCCCCCCCCCCCCCAAACGCCTGACGAACGTCTACGTTTTAGCAAATAAATTATAAAATTAAAAAATATATATATCATTAGGGAGATACTTTGGGCTTGCTCTCCCTCCCTCAGTTTATCCACGAAATCGCGCCCCCCATAATGAAAGTCAAAAGTCTACGCCTGGATGTCTGGATATCTTATATTTACAAGATTTAGTACCATCGACTCTTTTAGCGAAAATCAACACGGACGAAGAGTCAGTCACTCCTCACATCTTGGACAGAGCTAAGCAAGAAGTAGCACAGAATAGCCGAACTAGGAGTGGAAGAAATGAACAGTACACTTCAAGTTGAGGTGATTAGCTGGAGAACACCAAATGGATGCGAGAAAATACCGATACCGGCAAAGTACCCAAGTCTGCTTTTGAAGCACTATAGAACTGTGATCCTGCAGTGTACCATGTGATCTACGTGTTACTGAAATTTCTTGTAGCATTACCAATTACTGTTGCAACCGCCGAGCGTGACGCCCAGGTGGTGAAGTGGATAGCGTCACCGACTGCTGTCTAGTGGGCTTGGGTTCGAATCCCGAGTAAGGCATGGTTGTTTTCCTGAGGATGAAGACAGTCTTCCGCCTTCTGGGTCCTCGTTAAATGAGAAGCTGCACCCTTCAGACCTTAGTCAGTGATGCTTGCATGTATTAACAAACTTTGTATTCTTGTCTTGTGTGTCATTCTCTCTGTCCTTCTTCTGGTGTCACTGGACCTGTATTCGTGCTAATGCAGAAACAGGGGTCATAAGCAACAAGTAGTTTCTCAGCACTAAAACGATTGAAGACATGGCTTCGAAACACAATTAGAGAAGATCGGCTAGTGGGATTGGCTTTGTTGCATGTGCATTATGATATCGCACATTAACAATTTTAGATCGATTTGCTAAAGAAAAAGCAAGAAGACTTGAGTTGATATTATAATGATGATTCTTCCTGGGAGGTGCCAGGGTTTTTGCGATGGACTCCGTAAGGCTGTTAAGGAAAATGATCGACAATAAGCTGAATTGGCAATTACATTTGAATAGTGTTATAGGTACTACCCCCGACAAAAATTATGGAATCACTTCCATGTTATTTCAATGGGATACGACGTTCAATACCCTACAACTTTTGATGCACGGATACCCTGAAATAAGCGAAATTGAAGAACTTTAAATGCTTAACAAAACAAAAAATATGTGAAAAATTTTGCAATTTTCATTATTTAATAATTCACGATCAAAAATTGGGAAAAAAGCTAGAGATGGAAAGAAAAAACTCGTAAAAACTAATTTGGAATAATAAATTTGATCACGGAAAATCATTAAGATATAGCTCCTAATGTTTATATGATCAAATTTATTATTCTAAATTAGTTTTTACGAGTTTTTTCTTTCAGCCTACAGCTCTTTTCCCATTTTTTGGTTGTGAATTATTAAATAATGAAAAGTGCAAAATTTTTCAAACATATTTTATTTTGTAAAGTTTTTAAAGTTCTTCAATTTCTCTCAAAAAGGGTTTTTTAGGGCATCAAAAATTGTAGAGCATTGAACTTCGTATCCCATTGAAATAACATGGAAGTAATTCCATAATTTTTGCCAGGGGTAGTAAACTCTATCAAACCATTGGTCTCTTCTTTTGATGTTTTTGCGTAATGTTTTTGCGTGATGTTTATACGTGATGTTTTTCGCGTAAAAATTTATTGATTCCTGTGCAGCTAAAAATGTAAAAAAATGGGAAAATGTAAATCAATGTTCAGTGCTTATTAATACCTATATTAACTGCATTTACTCATGTTCATCCTCCTTTTCTACCACAATCTAAGAAAAATAAAGTGTATTTGTATTGTATCGTATGATAACCATATTTAGTGAATAGAATATAAATGTGTGTTTATTTAGTTAATATTCAGTATTAATCTTCTCACATGGAAATCTCTTACTTGTGTGTACTTTTGTGTATACTTAATACAGAATATAATTTCGGTTACCTTACACCTTTCTGGTAGGTCGGACGGTCTGGGTCTCAACAACAACAACAACAGAATATAATTTAGTTTCCTGTTTCGACTTCAATAAGATTGTTTCCTTATATAGTCACGTAATTTTTTTTTCTTCCAATCTTCATTGTTTTACTTTGGTCTTAAAAAAATGATAGACCGTATTTTATAAGCTGCAAAGAACTTACTATAAACTTCCGAATTTGTTCTAGTTATTTCAAAAATGTCAAATATCCGTATATAGGAAGCCGTTAAGAAAATCCTAAGTGAACAAACCTCCGAGAACATTTCGATCTAAAAAATCGCCCCCCCCCCCCCCAAACAAGAGGCCAAAATCCGCAACTGGGTACTGGGGCCCGGCGAATGATAGGGGCCCGCAAAGGTGCCTGGAGAAAATATTTTTTACAGTATTATTTGTGCATATGAATTTATAATAAAAAATTTTTTATGATAACTTGTTCTATTTCTTTGATTCCACATTTGTTGCAAAAAAGTGAAAAGAAAAAACAGACAGGGGCCCGTATAGTAAGGCTCCTATATATAGGAGCCTTACCGTATAGCATACAAGGCCTCTTCCCTGTACGTAGCGTACAGGGAAGATGCCTTGTATGCTATGCACCAGCTCCCAACAAAGAGCCAGTCCTCTTTGGTTCCCAAGGCAATAAAAATAGTTGTTTGTTATTTAGCTTCCGAAATTTGAAGGCATTGAACTGATAAAATAAATGTCTTTACGAAAAAAAAAATATATTCGCAGAGAGTGAGCACTGTGTCATGGTCATTCATCTCTTTGTCTAGAGGGGACTTTTTTACTCCCAACAAATGCTTATGGGAAAGGTTAGTTGTCCCAAAGCAATTAACACATCAGGGTGTCCAAGTCTACGGACTCTCTTTTGCAGTTCTGGAGGACATTCTGGGTGACAATATATTTAGCTCTCAAGTTCTGTAGTAGATGCCTGAAGGCAGAGTGTTGTACATCATCCTGGAAGCCAAGGGGTCATCCTTGAAAGACCTTTTGTCTAACAGACAGAATGTCCCTATACAAGGTTCATGTGAGTAGGTCGGTCCTTGTTTAAAGTACCCCTTTGTCGGTCCTTGTTTAAAGTACCCCTTTGTCGGTCATTGTTTAAAGTACCTTGGGTCGGTCCTCTGGAAACAAAGTTACTCAGTTTGCGTTGATGAGAAAGATCTCAGCATAAGGAGATGTAAAAAATGATTTTATTTGTCAGTAATATTTTATCACTCATATAAAGTATTCAATTAATTGTTAGTAATTAAGGAAATTTAGCACAGGGGGTTGATATTAAGGTATGTTTAAATTATTTCTTATACTTTTTCAACATTATTTTTAATTGCTTAAAGTCTTGATCTTAGAATGAACGTTATTTATTTTATCAGAATTTTATAGTTTTGTAAAATTATTCTTGTAAAATAATTGTATATTTAAAATTTGTATAAAATTTTTGGATTGATTTACTCATTGAAAACATCCCAAAAACGTATAAACCAGTAATTCAATAATATCTGGGAGTATAATATTTCTCGAACAGATTGAAATATTCAAACAAAGTGTCGTATGATTATTTTATAGCCTAAACATAACAATCATATTGATTTTCAGTAAGGTCGGACCTAAAAGCAAATGACATCATTTATAGGATGTACCGTCGTCCAGATATTGAATTTTTTTTATCTGCGTTAAAAAATTAAAAAAGTTAAATATGATATTTTTTTATCAATTGGGTGGATACTTTAAGTACTTTTAGCCGGAAATAAATTAAAAATGTATTTAGGATTTATCACAAGCCGCTTTTGAGATATTAGAAATTTTACTTTTTCTCACAACGAGCGTAATATCGCTCAAGAGAATTAAACGATTTCCATGTGATTAGGTATACTTATTTTAATCGGTGTACCTCGTCTATTTATTTTCAGCGAATTCGCGTCATAAGGAAGTTCTAATATTTTATTGTTTATGGATATCAAAATACATTCATTTTATGTCACATAAAACACAATCAGAAAAACTTTCAAAGATACATCATACCACACAGCAAAAATTGTGGGGTTGGTGCAACTTGAATCGCAAGAGAAGGGTGTGGAAACACATTCTAAAACTTTTGTCGACCGTTTCTTGACGAAAAATTGCATAAGAAATGATTATTTATGTAACATTACTGAAGGTTCTGATTTTTTCAAAAGTTTATTCGAAAATTTTGGGGTCTTCCAAACAATCGATTGCATTTAAAATCAATAGACTTCCGGTATTGACTGATCATAATTTTTGTAACAAATTTCATTTGAAGCGCTTTTGTGAGATACCATCTCCACAGATTCGCACACACACACACACACACACACACTTGTCTGTATGACAATGCATAAAAACATTTCAAAGTAACATATAATTTGCATACATCTAACTTGACAATTAGAGATATGACTAGCATCTGCTAAGCAATATAGCCCATATATTAAACGATTTTAATATATGGACTATATTACTTATATAATGCAATGAATTTACTGCTTTTACAGTCAAAAAATAAGTATAAGATCCACGAAACTGTGTTTTTATCGTTGAATTGTCTATTTTGCGATTTTCCGGATGACAACATGTAAAACTATTTCAAAGTAGCCAATTAACTTATAATTTGCATAAATCTAACTTGACAATTAGAGATATGACTAGCACCTGCTAAGCAATATAGCCCATATATTAAACGATTTTAATATATGGACTATATTACTTATATAATGCAATGAATTTACTGCTTTTACAGTCAAAAAATATAGTATAAGATCCACGAAACTGTGTTTTTATCGTTGAATTGTCTATTTTGCGATTTTCCGGATGACAACATGTAAAACTATTTCAAAGTAGCCAATTAACTTATAATTTGCATAAATCTAACTTGACAATTAGAGATATGACTAGCACCTGCTAAGCAATATAGCCCATATATTAAACGATTTTAATATATGGACTATATTACTTATATAATGCAATGAATTTACTGCTTTTACAGTCAAAAAATATAGTATAAGATCCACGAAACTGTGTTTTTATCGTTGAATTGTCTATTTTGCGATTTTCCGGATGACAACATGTAAAACTATTTCAAAGTAGCCAATTAACTTATAATTTGCATAAATCTAACTTGACAATTAGAGATATGACTAGCACCTGCTAAGCAATATAGCCCATATATTAAACGATTTTAATATATGGACTATATTACTTATATAATGCAATGAATTTACTGCTTTTACAGTCAAAAAATATAGTATAAGATCCACGAAACTGTGTTTTTATCGTTGAATTGTCTATTTTGCGATTTTCCGGATGACAACATGTAAAACTATTTCAAAGTAGCCAATTAACTTATAATTTGCATAAATCTAACTTGACAATTAGAGATATGACTAGCACCTGCTAAGCAATATAGCCCATATATTAAACGATTTTAATATATGGACTATATTACTTATATAATGCAATGAATTTACTGCTTTTACAGTCAAAATATATAGTATAAGATCCACGAAACTGTGTTTTTATCGTTGAATTGTCTATTTTGCGATTTTCCGGATGACAACATGTAAAACTATTTCAAAGTAGCCAATTAACTTATAATTTGCATAAATCTAACTTGACAATTAGAGATATGACTAGCACCTGCTAAGCAATATAGCCCATATATTAAACGATTTTAATATATGGACTATATTACTTATATAATGCAATGAATTTACTGCTTTTACAGTCAAAAAATATAGTATAAGATCCACGAAACTGTGTTTTTATCGTTGAATTGTCTATTTTGCGATTTTCCGGATGACAACATGTAAAACTATTTCAAAGTAGCCAATTAACTTATAATTTGCATAAATCTAACTTGACAATTAGAGATATGACTAGCATCTGCTAAGCAATATAGCCCATATATTAAACGATTTTAATATATGGACTATATTACTTATATAATGCAATGAATTTACTGCTTTTACAGTCAAAAAATAAGTATAAGATCCACGAAACTGTGTTTTTATCGTTGAATTGTCTATTTTGCGATTTTCCGGATGACAACATGTAAAACTATTTCAAACTAGCCAATTAACTTATATTTCGCGCAAATCTAAATAAACAGTTATCAATATTGATAGCACTCAATAAGAGATACAGTCCATATATTAAAATATTTTAATAATTAATTCATCAATTAGGTGTCATTTTCATGAAATTTAGCGTCATTTTTGCAATTTTGACAATATTTTTATCAATCTAGGGAGAAATATTGCTAAATTGGCGATACCTTGCTAAATTATTCGCCAAGTTAGCCAAATGCATCCGCAACTGTTACAGACAAACGGAGAGAAGAGCATTTCTTATATACTAGAAGGTATGCCCGTCATATGACGGAAATCAGAATTTGCGAAACATTGCTTCCCATATGGCGTCCTTTTTAACACTTTACAACAAAGTTGAAAAGTGTTTATGACTTTGTTCATTCTGTCTGTCTGTCTGTCTGTCCGTTAGCACGATAACTGCCGTAAAAATGACTTAATCAAAATGAAATTTTAGTATGTTGTTCAGACGGTCTGTAGCACCTATGGGAATATAAATGAATATCACCCAATTAGTTTTAGATTGAACCCGGGTTGAAAAAATGAAATACATTGAGCCCTATGGGACCTAATTTTTCAAACATTTTTTAAGCGGATTTAAAATTCACAAATTGCTTCGAAATTTTTAGGTAATATTCAAATTGTTCCATAAAATATATAAAAAAATTCAGCGAAATATATTCAGTAGTTTTTTAAATAAAAATTAAAATAATAATAACACCTCTTAAATGAAACGATCACGTGACCATGATATGAAAGTATCACGTGATCCACTTCAAAATGATATATGGCATCCATCTTGTCTCAAAATCGTGATTTTTAAAGTTCTTTTTATTTCATATTGAGAGTTGTATCCGCTCTAAAACCACTTTATTTTGGTTTAAATTCTGTGCATCTACATACTAAAACAACGCAATTACAATATATATGAGTTTAAATGTTCATCCAAATTTGATTATTTCTACAACGAAGCCTATTTTTCACTTATGTAAAATGTAAACAGCAAAATATGTAGGATAAGTTGTATAGGAATTGCTGTATTTTTTTAACGCAAAAGAATTTAGCTCATGGAGTCTGCATAGCTGATATGAAAGAAATATTCATTGATTTTACCGAGAGAAGGACGATTTTTTGCGATGAAGTTTTAAGCATAGAGTTAAATTACATGTAGCTCCATGGTCTTAATTTTTAAATAAAATAAATTATTATAGTATTGTGATGAATGACATGAATGGGAAATTATTTATGAATGAAATGCTGCTTTTTTAGAGAGAGCCAGGCGTGTTATTTTTTCTATGACGTCATTTGAATGAATTTCAGTTGTTTTCGATGAAGTTTTTAAATATAATAAATTATCGTGGTATTATGATAATTCTAAAATTATTACCGAGTAATATATCACATTTTAGAGATGTTTAAACCAGGCAATTTATATTTCAATGCCGTCATTTGAATGAAGTTCATTTTTTTCGATGAAGGTTTAAGTTTTCAAATATAATAAATAAATGCAGTATTGTGATAAGTTTTAAAATATTACCGAGGAATGTATTGCATTTTAGACATGTTTAAATAAAATTGCATTGAAGTTGGAAAGTGTTTCATAATCAATACTTTAAGCATGATTGATCTTTCTTGTTATCAATTTGGTGACACTTTTGTCACTTTGGTAACATTTAAAATAGTCGTCAAGTTGGCGACGTCCCACTAAATTTCTCGCCAAGCGTTACAGACGGACGAACGGAGAAATGGGTTATTCTTATAGTCTACTCTTATGTTCTTTCCAAGATATTGAACTTTCATCAATTAGTCGTCATTTTCATTGATTTAGCGTCATTTTTATCAATTTGGAGACAATTTCGTTAATTTAGCAACATTTAAAAAAGTCACGAAGTTGGCGACATTCTACCAAATTCGTCAAGCATTATAGACGGAGATATAAGATATTCTTGAGCAGGTAAATGACTACTGACGTCTAAATATAAAAGCATTGCCCAAAGTATCTTTTCTCATGAATGGAATGAACTAGATCCACGAGAATGATGTCACCAAATTTATCGCATGATATCACATCGCATGAACATATTTCAAAATAGTTAATATATATTTTTAATGTGATTTTTTGATAAATTTATTTGAAAATTATGCAATATCTCAAGAACGGTTCATGTTAGCGTTCTAAAGTTTATGTCAATCGTTTTCTAAGGAAAAGTTAAAGAAATGTCTATTTGCGTAACTTTTTTAAAAGTTTTGATTTTTGAAGGATTTTTTCAAAATTTCACTCGAAAATTTAGGGGAGTTCTGAACATTCGATTGCGTTTGAAAACAATAGGCTTCCAGTATTCACGGATTATAATTTTTGTACCAAATTTTATTCTAATCGCTCTATTCGTTCGTGAGATATCGTCTCTAGACTCACTGACACACATCACACAGACATAATCTCAAAAACGTTTGATTCCTCTTCAGGGAGGCTTGAAACGTAGTCTCCCATCGAAAACTAGAAGTCGAATTTTCGACCCCGTCACAATACTTTCCTTATACATTATGCTATGTATATAAGGAAAGTAAAAATACTGAAGTTTGATAATTTTGTCATCCGTTTTGTAAAGAAACATTTTTGCCAATTTGGTGACATTTTCAAAAAGTAGCAAAGTTGGTGATATTTCAACAAATTTATTACCAAAACCACCCTATTTAAGGATCCTTGCTACCTATTTTAATTTCATGTAACTTTTCTGATAAATTTATCTGAAAGAATGCTGAATTAAGAACAAACAGTTCATGCCAGCATTCTAAAATTGGTTTCATTCATTTTCTGATGAAAAATTATGTAAGAAATGATTATTTATTTAACATTATTAAAAATCCTGATGTTTTTTTTTGGCTTTTTTTAAAATTAATAAAAAATGTGGGTGTCTTTCAGACATTTGGTTTCGTTTAAAATTAACAGAGATCTGGTGTTCACCAATTGTAATAATCATACTAAATTATTTTTGAAGTGTTTCATTCAATTGTGAGATTTAATGTCCCCAGACACAAACAAAAACTAAACTACACACACATACATCACTTAAAAAATGTTCGATTCGAGTTCAGGGATGCTTAAAACATGCTCTTCTGTCGAAAACTCGAATTTAAATTTTCAACCCCATCACAATACTACCCTGTGCCTTATACTATATATATGTAGAGAAAGTGAAAACTATAAAAAAAATTGTAATTCACAAAATTATTTGAAATTTAAAATTTTTTATAATATTTTTTTCCTGTGAAAACGAATTAATTCCCATAACAATGGTTGTAGCAATATATGGGATAAAATAATAATTTAAACTCTGCAATAAATGCAATGAAAAGAGTATAATTAACACAAATAAGCTGAACTAATTGACTAACCTTTTGCCATCTTGAAATAAGAAATTTTTAAAGAATATTTAAGAATTTTTTTAAAAAATAAAATTGCGAGTGAAAACGCATGACATTATTGGGTTTTTTTTCTGGTACTGTTTATGATACAAGTGGATGTAAATAGTATGGAATATGAATCTTATATTTTTATGCAATGAAGTAAAAAGAGAATCAGTTGGATATACCAGTAGTAAAAAGCAGTTAAAACATTTTGTTATAAAAATTAATTTAATACATATTTTTCCCATTTGGTTTAAGGGGAATTTGATTTTCTTACCTTCTCTCATAAATTTTATTAAAGGAACCATTAGATTTTATTAAAGAGATTATTAAATATTGCTCAAGAGACTGTTAAATAACTATTCAATACCAAGAGCATTTAACACCAAGACAAAATTAAAAACTAGTAATATGATATTTTTAATTTGCAAAACCAGGATACGACAATTTTTAATTTTTATTTAACAATTGGCTTCAAGAAAAAAATTGGAGAAAATTTATGGAAAACAAGGCTTTTACTGCAATTTAATTTTAAAGAAAAAGTGTTTTCTTTATCTATCTAATAAATTCTGAACATACAAAGAGACACAATGAAATGAAAATCTTAATAATGTCAGTACCCAAATTCACCATACAAAGAAAATTAATTAAATAGAATAGGTTTATTAGATAATGTAATGTAAAAATATTGAAAAACAGGATAAAAAAAAAACTTCACGGAATGATGAATTCTTTTATTTTAAAAGAAAAATTTAATGGATTTTTAAACCAAAGTTTATACCATGGCTTAAATCAATGTGGTTTAGACAAGCCAAATCTGTTAAGTAAATTGGTTGCATGCTAAGGTAGAAAATGCCTATAAACATAAATATGCTGAAATACGGGGAAATAAATATAAAACTTATGTAAACGTATTTTGTTTGGAAACACTATAAACATAACAAAAACACTTACCTAAATTCATTAAGCAAAAAAATGAACAGTCTCCTGACAAAATGGTGGAAAACTGACATTAATTCTTACATTGTTATTAAAACTATAAAAATTATAAAAATAAAGAACAATAGAGAATAATTAAGTTTTCAATTTAATAACTTGTAAACCATGAAATACCGATATTTTCATATTAAAACCGGTATCCATATATCCAGAAAAAGTGCCGTGGCTAAAATTAAAGTTTTCAGGATCTTGGTAATTGCATGCTCTAATACAGTACAGGATCTATTATCCAGAATGCTTGGGACTTCAGGCATTCTGGATAAGGGGTTTTTCGGTAATTCGGAACACTTTTTCTAAAACTTACTGGAATGGTCTTAAATGTCGTTATAGAAAATTATAATTAATTTTAAAAACATAAATGTATTAAATAAAGCTTTTTTACAATCTATATGAAAAAAAAAATATACTTGGTTAACTAAAATGCAAATTACATGTATTAGTGTTTAAGAAAATTTTTGAAAGAAAAAAAAAATGTCTGAAAAAAGTTGATTATTCAGATTTTAAACCCCTGTATCCTGGGAAAACAATTGAGTAATATGTTGTAAATCAGAAACACTTGTTTAACACCTGTGTCACCCGTTCTGCATTATCATAGCAGACCACCATGAAAAAAATCAAAACAAGCTGTTTTAACGTGGTTACAGTTTATTTATAATCCGTGCGTACAGTTAACAAAACGGTTAACTGGCAATGCCAAAAGTTAATTTTTATGTTAAGAATTTCAAAAATATGTGAAAATGAAATACATAAATTGAAAATTATAAACTTACTAGTACACGAGAAAAAAAAATTTAAAATCTCTGCAAATTTCTTTAGATTCCGTAGCTTTTTCCAACAGCCCCAGTCACTTTGCAGTGAAAAACGTTATGACGTCACTTTACCACTATGAAGTCATCGAGGCATCAAACAAACGTGCACCCATTCTAAAAAAGAAAATATGATTTTTCTTCTAAAAATATAAGTTTTTTATATCGTTTCGTAAACAAACTGTTTTGTCATTCGTCGAAAGTATACATGGAATAAATCTGACATGGAATAAATATATCCACCATGAAGGTAGAGTTCAGATTTACCTCCATGATACTTGTAGTTTTCCTCGTCTTCCGGAAATATTTTTTGCAACATTTCTGGTGTGGTAAGTTGTGGATTCAGCCAGACCTTTGTTTATGTCAGGATCGCAAACAGTTGAAGTGAGAAAATGTAGATTTCAATTCATTATTTTATAATAAAGGCAAAAAATCATTTGGCGGGATTTTAAACAAAAAACCGCTATTTGGTGCAATTTTTGGCAACTAATGGAGTGCTGGCGCAGAATTTGGCATTATTTTGCTGCATTCCAGTTTGGGGAGAAGCCGGATATTAGAACGCTGGATAAGAAGTCGCGTACTGTACCAAATTTGTTATAAACAGGTTTTATGACTGTAATTGGCCCCCATTTTGTTTCGATTAAGCAATACAAATTAGTTTCGAACAACACAAATAACACCCAAGATACATCATTAACTTTTTTTATTCAAATTATGTACAGAACTCAATAGTGAAAAAATGAATTGGACACTTGAACATTAAGTTAACAACGCACTAGTCTACAATGATAAAATAACACTGATTTTTGTCAATATTATGAAAACTTTGATTCGACAAAATGTACAGAACATCACAGACAAATATCACGTGACTTGATGGAATCAATATTCATCACTGTCAATTGTTAGCATCAAAAGATAACTCAAATTTGAATGAGTAACATATGATCACATAAGCAGTAAAAAATGATTGCTGACCATTCAGATGAATAAGTAGTGTGGTGTTTGTTCACCAAGGAATTTCATTTCCTAAATAAAAGATCTATTTTGATTTGTGTGATTATATTTAAACTGTAAAAAATCAAACTATACACTTTATTCCCAGTATAATCAGTCATGTTTCAAACGTGCATATTATATAAAAAAAAACTTCACTGCAATAAAATTTGAAAAATTATAGACTAATTACACATTCTATGCAAAAAAAAAAAAATAACAATAATAATAATAATAAAAGGTATATGTGACCAACAGATACAAAATTCAACACTTACAATTGTACTTATATTGAATATAATAAATAGATCATATTTAGTTTTGAAATGTGGAAATATTAACTTTAGTAATACAGTGCTACTTTACACGAAAAATCAATTATCTGATATAAATATAAAATTATCCCATAAAACTGATATAATTTAGAAAAATTTGTATTTGAATAATCTCAATGATATTTATAGGTTAACAGAAATATTTGGCCTAACATAAATTACAACATAATGCTTATTATTAACCATAGTATTTAATTTAGCTCATATAATTAACATTTGCATTTATAGGGTATAATTATGACTATACCTTATAAATGTAGATATTAATTATATGCATTTATAATTTATAGGAACATCTTTATCAAATGCCGTATTTTTAACATATGAATAATTGTATAGAGGTTGCTACAAATTTTGCTTTTAACAGTCTGAAGTTTATCTACTATGAAACTAAAACAGATTGTGCCATATTGTTATATCTTAGTAATAAACTATTGCATGTTTCTAATGCATGTGACCCTAACCTTTTATAGCCAGTCACCCAGCACAGCTGGTGAGCTCTGATGGTGAGGTCAGAGAGCATCTTTCTTACAGCACACTCACAGGTGTGTATGTATATATATATATATATATATATATATATATATATATATATATATACTCACAGAATTTATTATGGCACATTATAGTCATTAAATTGAAATTATTTTCTATTAAATTACATTTTTTCTGTAATTTGTAATAATGTAGAAATTTAGATGCAGTAGTAATTAAACCTTTTAATTTAGATATAATAATAATTCCTTATTATTAAATAGTAATATTAATAAAAATTTACATTGTAATAGTCAAGTAAGAGATTTAAAGCAGATATGAACATGAATACACTACTAACATACTTTAATTTGTGGTTCACTTTTGAAATTTTGTAGCACACCACTTGGTATCACTAGTCCATGTGATTATCGTTAACCTAAATACGATCATGTCAAATAATCTCGCTACATTAAAAAGTAATCACTGATTCAATTTACAGATAACCCCAAATTAACTCGAACTTCCTCAATTTAACTTTGTATTAAATATTTGAAGTGTGGTTATAAAAAATGTTTAATATAAACACATACAATACACAAATTACAAATAATGTTTTTTACACATATCCTAAACAATAAAATAGAAATCATTTAAGATTGTCTTTTAAGAGTTTTAGGCTAAGTCTTACAGATAACAAATAAGTTAAATATGTAATGATCAATTGACAAAAGGACAATTCAATAATTTATACACAATATGCATTTATAGACAATGACATAAAAAGGACTGGAGTATTTGTCTTTATCGCTAAAAAATGAAACAATCATTCTGCAAAAAATAGGTAAGTTTAAACCCATAATTTTAATACTTGTATCATTTTATTTTTTTAAATACTAACTGAACTAAATATGCATTATTATTTGAGTTACAATTATAATAAAGTATTTAATTAAAACTTTGACATTTTTTAAATTCTTCATTAATTAAATTATTTCTCAGGTGAAAAATTTGGAATAAATTATTAACAATTCATCACTAAATTAATTTTCTTCCCATTAGGTAACATTAAAAATGTTATACCACATTTGTCTACTTTATACAAATTAAACAATAAAGCAATGTGCTATTATAGTAGGGGATGAGAGAAATGCTCTCCAAATTCTTTTACTATCTTCACCTCTCAAATCCATGTGCAAATGCACCCCGGTCAGGAATGCAAGTAATATGAAAAATGACATCCCCTTGCCTAAAATTAGGCAAATAGCACTCTGCAATAAAGTAATGGTTATATAAATACACAACATCTACAATTTTAATCATCATTTCATTTGAGAAATGTTTTACATACATTTTGTTCAAATACTAATTTGTTTATCTGTTTTATTTTAAAATGAAAGTATTCATTTTTTAAATTAGAAAATTATACCATTTTGCAAATTTGGAAGGATTAATTTTAATATTTAAGGAGAAAAAAGGGGGGGGGGGGTACTTTTCATTTTACCAAATATTGGACATCAAAAATAGTAGCAAAATTTAACCTTATTCTTAAATAAAAAATTAAAGTTAACTGACTATAATATTAAATTACGGTACATGTACACACTTATTCATTTCATGATTACATTTAAAGTTTTACTTCATAGATGTATTTAAAATTTTCAGTAAAAAATTACATTTAAATCAATTTTGCTAACTTGATAAATTTTAAGCTGATCAAAATCTTTAAACTATTGCAGAAAACATAGACTCACTAACAAAATGAGCATCACAACTGTAAAAATAATTCACATCACACAGTTCCACTACTCACAAATTATTAGATAAACATACACCTCTGTATATTTCATCCATAAGTACAGTTATATTGAATTATAATGTAGATTTTAATACAAAATTCAAGAAATGAATCTCTAAACACTTTTGTTAACAGTAAATAAATTCAAATTTATCAATTTTCATAAGTCAGACATAAATAAAATGACTCTCTTTTGAAGCTTCTAGGAAAATTAGGCACAATGTCCACACAGAATGCTTGCACAAACACCAAGCTTAAAGTTTTAAACGTTCACAAGATTGCCACAGATAAAAAAGATTGTTCACAGCCCACATTATTATAAAAGTGGCAACACAGAAAAATGCCCATGATTTGGAACGCTTTTTCATGTTAGCAGATTGTACTTTGATTAACATAATGATCAAGACTGTAAAGTGGATATGCTAACGTTGTTTTTAGAGTGTCATTATGCTCTTCAAGTGAAGTTTGAGCATAGTGCAAAACAAGGCTTTTGAGGCTAGGGTGAACATTGTAAGGCTCAGCAAAACCAAATCCTCGTTCTGTCTTGTAAATGAGGCAATGACCAACTTTTCCATCAGCCCTGTAAGATTAAAGTTCTTTCTAATTAAACACGCTAAAATAAACACTACAATGAAATATCAATATAAACTGCAGTAGCCTCAGCTATGAATATCTGTTATGGAACTTTTTAATTACTCTGCAAAAATTTTATATAGTGCTATTCCATCCATAACACTCTTTGAATTAAAATAGTCCAAAGAGTAACCTAGGATAGGTATGACTTAAGAAGTCCCAACCCTGTGTCTATGCAGAGTATGGGCACATTAAATCTAAGTACGAAGGTCCATCCTAGGGGGTGATGGGTTAGGGCAGTGTTTTTCAAACTTATTTGGTCAAGAAACCCTATGATATTTTATATGATGGCGGAAACCCCAAAATGAGAAGAAATTCACTGTGATCCAAATTATGCATTCAAATTTTACACATTTTTGCTAATATTCAAGAAAATTTACATGAAAGTATCATGCTGTGGAACCCCTTCAATACTCTTGTGGAACCCGAGGTTCCGTGGCCCACACTTTGAGAAACACAGGGTTAGGGGAAGGATGGTACGATCCCCGTGGTTGACCTGCCCCATTGAGTTCCGGACAACATTGGCTGGCACTGTACCAGCTATCCAAACAGTTGCCTTGCACCTTCAGGTAGATTGAAATGGTCTGGGTAGAGAAAAAATGAAGTCCTACCCAATGATCTAGGATAGTCCAGTTGTTAAGGTGGGAGGATTGTATATGGTAGTCCCGTGTTTGATCCCAGATGCCACCCGATGCTATCCCCATGTCTATGCAAAGGATGAGCAGATAAATCTGTAGGTTTGAAAGTCATCCGAGAACTGATGGGTTAAGGGACAGATGATACAGCCCCTGTGATCTCCTCCCCTGCCCATTGGATTATGGTCTAAATTGGGTGGCACTTTCCCAGCAGTGCAAATCAACTTTACACCTTCAGGTTGGTTGGACGGTCATGGTAAAAAGAAAGATGTCCTACACAAGAACAGGGAAGAGACTCAATGCATCTGGATGATTGTACTAACCATTTTAGTATATTTGTATATATTGGCAAGTAGGAATATGGTCCTTATGGATATTTGTTTAATTGTGAATTCCTTACTTGCAAGAAACTAAAATAGGTGCTAACCTGATTTTGCACTGAACTATACATAAGACCATTACTTGTAGTTGGATTTCATTAAAAATAGCGATAACGAAATGAGGTTCAAATTCATTGCCACAGTACTATATTAGAAATTGCATGGATTCAGTTTTCTCTCATCATCTTATATCAAGAAATTCACAATTTCCCAATAGGAACAAAAATTCAAATATTTTGTATTGTAACATACATAATTAACATGATTATGAAGGGGCGCGGTAGCCCATTGGTTAGCGCGCTGGAGTTGCACTCGGTAGGCCCAGGTTCGATTCCAGCCGCTGCCAAAACTGCCGCCGTGTTCACGCGGAGTACGATCACGTTAAACATGTGGGTCCGTAAGTCTTTCCGAGAGGTTGGTGGTTGGTGAAGGAGGGTACGGTCCCTGTGGATGCCTCCCCCACTGGGTTCCGGTCTAAATTGGGTGGCACTTCCCGGCTGTCCAAACAGTTACCTTACACCTTTCTGGTAGATCGGACTGTCTGGGTCTCAACAACAACAACATGATTATGAAGCATCTAGTTAATGCATTTCCAGGTATCTTTCTCATTTCAGCTAGTAACCATAGAAACGAATGTGTTTTAAAAAATATGTTTCAGAGCCAAAAAGTCTCAATTACCTACATCCAAATCTGCTACTTATAAAAGATACAAATATTGATACAATCAATGAAATTGCATTAGCAATTAGTAAACCAAGCTATTTAAAATTAAATTGTTATGAGAATTTCAAATGTGAATAGCAGGTAGGTATAAGTTTCTTACAAATCATGTAAAGCTGTTTCTGATCAGAATATCAGAAATAATTTTCATAAATATAATAAAAATAAATTATTTTATAAAAATATTTTAGGAAAAAACAAAACAGATAAAATTTAGATTTTCTATTTCTTTTAATTTTTTTATACTGTTAACTTATAAATATGTTGTGTAAAAAGTTTGATGCTTCCTCAAATAAAAATCATGCCTCCAGAACATCATAAACATGTTTTAGCAGAAATAAACTTAAAAGAGAACATATAAGCTGCCCTTTGCCCTGTCCCAATAAATTTTTAACCTGAATACCTTGGCAACAAATGTAAATCCACAGTAAAATTTAGTAAAATGTTTTACACTATATTTCAGCATGCCAATTTTTTTAGTGACTCAAGGAGGAAAATTATAAGAAAATAAAAAAAATGCCAGAGTTTATTTAAAGTGAGTCCTAGAGATGAGCCCTAAGCATCTTGTATTGATATTTTACTGAAATGGCTTTATCGATTCATACTTATAAGCCATATGACTGAGGGAGGTCACATGCCAGAGGATAAATCTAATTAAAAAATAGTGTTAATTCTTTCACCACTTTGTATTGTGTAATTATCACTCCCACAAAACTTAGAGCTAATCACATCAGTAAATTATAGCTGGTAACATATCAAAGTCTCTGCCGAACCAAATAGAATGTCCATAAAAGGTAATGTTTAGGATTCTTTCTTTTCTATAATGCTGATTTATAACTTCATATTACATGATATTGCCACTTTGATGTAGAATATTCTGATTATACCCATATGTCACATTCCTTGTTACCCATATGTCAAATATTTGATTCAGCGACTTGTTAGTGGTTTGGAGATCAGAAGCAAACACTTTGTGCACTCCCAAATTGTAGGGCATAGCCCCTGCTTCTATTAATGTAATTGATTTACATCTAACCTAACATTATGTAAAATCGTATTCTTTAGCTTCCTGTTCTGTGAGAATGATGGAAGAATAATATTTGAAAATTTGTGAATGCTCAACTCAATGCTAATAAAGTACAACTGCATTTGGATTATTTTCTACTTTTAAATGTCTTAATTATTGATATGGCAAATTAAAATGTTGCATATATATATATAAAGAACACTTACACAATGGATAATGCATACTGTCCTGGAGTTCTACTATTTCGGATGAGAAAGGTACCATCTGGTTTCCCTGTCAGGACCCGGTCGGCATCCTTTCGTGAGTAGTCTTTCAAGAACCAGAGGCTTTCGTTGTGATGAGGGAGGGATTCGTCATCTTGTAGAAATGCACTTTCCCTGGAGGGTAAAGGGAACAATTTAAAATTCAGACAAGACTTGTACAATATTACTCTTAAAATCAATTAAAAATGTGCATAAAAATGCCATGAGACAATGTGCATAAAATGCATTCATGGACAAATATCAATGGGAATATATAGTTACGTTTTTGAAAATATTTAAAAATATATTTTATAACAAAAAATAAAAAAATAATTACCGCATGATGTCTTTAGCTTCTGTACATGAGTCTTGCAGTAGCTTGTGAACTCTTTCCTTTTTAACACCTTTGGCATACAACATTCTAAAATAAAAATATATTTCCAAAATTAAACAATAATATAATTTGATGCATATGCAAAAAAATATATAAAATTAGCTGCACTCAATCTGGCACTTAAAAAAATAATTTTTTAATATAACTACTGCAGGATCTGTTTATAAAAATGTGCAGCTCAGAGTCCTAAAACTAATTTGCTAGCTAAATCCATTTTACAGCAAAACTATATATAATTTGAGGAATGTCAACAAAAGCATTCCTGGGGAAATATAAGAATCATAACCTTCCTTCTAGAGGGCTAAAATTATACTGTAAAAAAAACCCAGGAGACATAAATCCACACAGCTTAGAAACCTATATACATACTTCCTCCCTTCAGGAGAATTTTAGTTGAGACTAACGGTTTATATTTCCCATTTTAGAAACTATTATTTCACATTTACCCTGAAACACATTCATTTCCTTGACAAACCATGATTCCCAGTCCAAGCTATTCCAAGCTATTCACAGCAACTTTACTCAATATCTTTGTTTTAAACGCTGAAGCTATCACTGCTAAAAAGGCTTATTATTATTATTATCAGGCTTTAATTAGCATTGTGCCAAATAAAAATTCATAATTTCCACATTAAATCTGGAATATTGCTAAATGTGATCGCAGTATGAGGGAACTCTAAATTGATTGTATGGTCTTTGCATAATGTTGTTCTCTATCAGACAGCTGAAAACATAAAAACCTCATAGTTCTGTTCCGAAAAACTTCAAAACCTGAAAATAAATAAAATAAAGAACTGCTATTTACAAAGCAACTTTCACCCTGTACTCTCTATATATGTTTTCCAAATTTAAATATAAAAAGTAACCACATAGATTAAAGGCGGATGATTTCCTCATATTTTGCTTTTAATTTAAGCTTATTTTTGCTTTTAAGAAATATATATATATATATATATTAGTCATGGAATTCCAAGTAGCCAGGCATAGATACACCGACAGATTTTAATAGTAAGATATCAAATATTTTAAAAATAAACTGCTAATAATTTACAGACTTCAATGTACAATAAATATTTGACAAAAGTTTCTAAAAGTAAACTAGAAGAGAAACATTTCTATAAAACTACTTACGCTTGAAAATCTTCACGCTGCTTGTAGAGCCTCATTATTTCTGGCTTGAGTGTATTCATTTCTCTATCTAAAGATCTATGAAATGCAGCTTGATGCTTAAGTTCTGTATCTAATTGTATTTTACTTTCCTTCAGGGTTGTGAGTCGACATTTGAGCAGTTCATAATTCTCCATCAGCCTAAGACAAAAAATGTGATAAGTTGAAGTAAGATACTTTAATGTGAATTTTTAATGTAAAAAAAAATTACTTTAATTGCAATATATACGTTTTCAATATATACTGTTGTCCTTACCAGAGCTCATGTTCTTGTGCAAATAACAAATATATATATATTTGTTAATCTAAATTTGTTAAATTAAAATGATAAAAATTATAGAAATGCTTATATAGTGCACAAAGATCAAAACAATACCTGTAAATACAACATCACACCAGGGGTCATATAATAACATGCATTGAATTCAACCTCCATCAGTTAATGGATGATGATATGCAAAAAGTAACGAGAGAGGGCAGGAAAAGTAGATCATTGGAGGGATTGGAAAAAGAAAATGAATCAATGAATAGTAATATCTGCCAGAAACGTTTTCAGCGGCACATTCTAGACATATATACTAAAATCTGTTGTTTCTATGATTGCACATAACATGCAGTCAAAAATTTATGCAATCTATGCCCTACAATGGAAGAAACCAGATCCATAAAAAAGCGACACAAAGAAACAATATATCAAGTGATACAACTAAATTACCATAAAATAACACATAATTATTACAAATATAACATATAAATAAACAAATTGCACAAATATGCAACTCACTAATCCTGAAAATCCGTCAGCTAGCATCCATACCACACATGAGTGAAAAGTGTGATGGAATAGACCAGGAAAGAGGAAGTTGAAGTAGAAGTAGTTTGATAGGGAGAGGTTAAATCCAAGAGTTCAAAAATAATATGTGAAGTTACCACTACGACCACTTCAGATCGGGAAAACTTAAATGAAGTAGTATATAGTTTTTTACACAAGCAAATCTCTTTTGTTCTTTGTTATGCTCTGCCTTTGTTCTTTGTTATGCTCACATCTCAATAGATATATATCTACTCACACATACACAGATAGGTAATTTATCTTATAAACAAGCTGATGGTCATCGCTACTTATATTTGACTATCATTTTTTATGTGAGTAATCATTCATTCCAATGATAACATAACTTTTAAATTGATAAAGAACACATAGTTTCATCACAGTTGACAGAGAAATTGTTAAATTTATTTTGAGAAGAAACTATGGAAGAGCCAGCCATTGACTGTTTTATTTTTACGACAATTCAGGAAAATTTTGATGCAATAGTCATCTAGTAGCATGCAAATATTGAGCTGAAATTATATATCTTGGCAATTTCATTGGAAAAATTTCCAATATAATACCAATACTGGGGAAACATTGATCACCAATATTAGCTAGATTTTGGCATTACAATATTACACCAATATTGTAATTAACATTACATTGGACATATTTCCAATATTTAGAATATATCCATAACCAATACAGCAAAATATTGGGTGTAAATAGCCTACCAATATTAGACCAATATTAAATGTCCACTTTTTTATATTGATCTAATATTGAGTCTATATTGGTTGCCAATATTGGCATGCTACTAGGGGATGTTGTGGCAAAATTACGAGAATCTGTCAATCACAGTATTTTTCAAGCGGTTGCACATTTGAAAGATTTGATAGTTAAAGAAAAGCAGATGCCAAAACAAGCAGAGCTAAGTAACATTTATCAAATGCTAAAAGTACGATTTGTTAAACAATAAAAATTTGCATATACTTCTATCTTTAGCTGCAAATTTTTAAATTGCACATATGAATTATTAAAAAAATAAATTTTAAAATTAGTTATATTTTAAAACAGATTAGATTTAACAATAGCAATGGAACATGCTGTGAATCAAAATTACTATATCAATGGGTAAACTACAGAAAATTGTTGATTTAGGAAAACTTAATAATCTTGAATATCATATATTCATTACTCAAATATTCTAAAACTAGAAGTATTTTACCTTGGAGATTTAAATTAGAGAAGTTTCATTGTGTAAGCAAAAATTAGTTGTCGAAATATTAGAATTAGTTAAACTTACGGCTGAATTTCACCAGGTGTAGCACTTTTGATATTGTCTGTTAGAAGATGAATTTGTTCATCAAAAACAACCAAAGTAGCATCAAAAGCATCTTGTGCTTGCTTTTTCAACTGTACATCTTGTAAAGTTTTGCTGTAATCTTCATAATACTGATCATACAGTTTGGACTTTTGAAAATATTCTTGATTTATTTTCATCAGTTTTTCACACACTTTTTCAACATCAATCGATTCATCTTCATCAAATCCAGTCTAAAAGATTAAAAACAAATTAAATATTTAACTTAAACATATTACAAGCAATATTTAAAGCAAACACTGTAAATCAAATATTAAAAACTTTAATATAAAAATAATATAAGAATTAAATTTTTTAAGAAAGATTATACTCCTGGTAAAACAGGTCATACTATCAGGAAAAAATGTGAAGTTATTTCGGCATATCAGGATTTTGAGTATATAAAGGACATAAGAAAAGTTCTTGGTTGCGATGGTTGGGTGGGACGCTCAATATCTCTTGCCACAATAGGCTGCTTTAGGTATGTTTGCTAATTTTTAGTGCCTAAACTTCCAAGCTCTAATTATTGTTACCAATGTGTTTTAGAATGGCAGAATAAGTTTGATAGTCACTAAAAGAAAATTGATAAATTGTATCAGTATATATATTCTTTAATTTCCAGTAGGAATGAAATAACATGACAATTTTTATTTTGATGACCTTTTTTTAATTAATTTGTATGTACTTAACAGATGGGAAAAAAACTGGTTGGTTTCTAAATCTTATTTTCATATCAGAATTATTTTAGCTTTAAATATAATAAATTGTCAACTAAAGAGTAATTACTACAATAAAATTTGTCAAACAAATATCGTGCAGCACTAGAACATCTTATTGTTGTGCAATTTTGTTAAAACTAAATCATCTTTTGTACTTATTAAATGAAACCAATTTTTACAGGTGCCGTAGAATCTTAATTTTCTGAAATCAAAATATTTGATTTAATGATTTTTACTCTAAAGTAATTCAAATAAAATTATATTTAATTGTGAATTTTATGTTCAAAGTTTGTATTTTTAATTTAATATCTTGATTTAATAAAAATTTATCTGAAATGCTTAAGAATCAAAAAAAAAATGTTCCCTTTACTGGTCTGCAGCAAAGTTTTAGAAATCTGCTGGTGTGTGATGCATTTTGAGATGAGAACTGCACAGTTACTGCACAGTGTTTTGGCTTTTTTGCTACATCAGAATATACACTAGGATAATTTAAAATAAAATTTGTATTCAGCACCTGCTTCTACTAAATGTATTATTTCAATACGGAAATTTTATTTATTAGAGACATAATTAGTGGTCACTGCATAGGTTTTACGGTAAATATATTAGGGAACACATATAAAGAACTTTTTGCTCAAAATAGTTTTGTTACATTAAATGTGTGCCAAAATTAGCAAAAGTGAAATTGATACTGATGACTGCATAAAAATTTAACCAACTACAAACATTTTCATATACAATTTAAAAAACTACATCTAAAATTATTCTAAAAAATATAAATACTTACTGGATGAAACCTTGACACAGGATGAAGCAGCTTAACGTCCAATGTCCGATTGTATTGAGCAAGGGAAACATTGTGATAGTAATTGATTAATTCTACTACAGAATTGAAGTTAAGAGGTTCTGTAAAGCCATATTTGCCATTCCTGTGACAAATTTTGATCAACTTATTACTGGCACCTTTCCTGCAGAAGAACAAAACATATATTTAGCTACATATTTTAACAATTGTTTATAATCAGTTTATTAATATAAATCTATTAAAATTTACATAGGTTCAAACAAAACACTTCAAACAAAACATGGTTCAAACAAAGTGGACTTTCTAATGACATAAAAATAGAAATTTAAGATAATGAGATAATCAGCTATCGCTATAACAAAAAATAAGATTTTAACTTCAACACTGAATAAAAAATAGAAATTTTAATCCAACCGTAACCAAGTAGGAGGCAACACATGACACAATATTCTAAATCACCATGTAAAATTGCAAATTAAAAAGCATAACAAACCTGAGGGTTAGAGTATATTCTCCATAACCTTTATTAGATGCATCTCTCACAAGGAATGTGCCATCTGGGGTATCCTTTAATTTTTCATTCACCTCCTCACTAAAAGATAAGTAGCACAGTTAGGAAAATATAAATACAAAAAATTAAAAATAAATAAATAAATAAAATAATAATAATAAAATAAATCAATACATCTTATAGAAAATATAAATGAATGATTCTGGATAATTGAAAGGTAAAGAATTGAAAAAGGAACAAAGAATTCGGTTTCAACACAGTGATATTTATCAATTATTGCCATTATAACTACTACAGGCAATATCCAAACAAGTACAACTACAATTTTGAAACAGAGAATATGTAATAAAAAAAAATATCCAGCATGGCCTAAATATGAATTTTTCTACAATGTGTCTCATTTATTATATTTTTACATACTTCAAATGATTTGATTTCATCACAAAAAGTTACATACAATATTACAATATTTAAAATTGTGCATAAACCACATCTTTTCAGGGAAACTTGGCATGTCACTTAAAATTAAAACACACATTATTGGCAATGGCTACTTAGCAGCAAAAGCCTCATTCAATATAGGAGTCTCCTTTGTCAAGATAAATATAAGAGAGCACTCCAGCAAAAGCAGCAAATTGTCTGTCAACAGAAAACTGCTCACGTTACTTAGAAAAAGGATTGAGAGCACTTATTTTCTTATGCCAGGTGAGTAGATTTCTGTCAACAAACAATTTCCTACTTTTGCTACAGTGACTTTTTTTACATCTTTCATGACAAAAGGCTCTTTATTTGCCTCAGAAACCAGTTCATATCTTTACATATTTGTTTTATGCAATTTAATTAGTAATAGTGTTTTATTTACAGATGAATTAAGATGTTTTATTTACAGTTTAATTAGTGTTTTATTTACAGATGAATTAAGCTCTCAATAAAATTGATCATACCGAGTAATATCACCCCAATACCACTCGGCGTCTCTAAGATGTTTTGGCCCCTCAGCAGGTCTCTGTGGAATGTAATCAGTGCTGTTTGGAGAAATACTTATAGAACCCCCGAGCATCATAACTTCAGGAAAGGGCTGGTTCATTTTTGAAATTCGGCGAGGAGGAAGAGCTGAAACAAGAAAAAAATTGATTATCAGACACAATATGTCAATGATTTATTGAATAAAATGAAATTTTCTTTAGATACATTTGTCTTGTAACAGAAATAGACAACCTATTTAAATCAGCAGATTATTTATTTATATAAAAGACAGTGTCTCCTAAATACATACAGCTCAAACTGGTAATAATACAATGAAAGTAACAAAACTGTTTAAAACATCAAATACAAAATTAATGATGCATCTTATTTTGATGAATGAAGGTTATTCTTCCAAGGGTATCCAAGGCATTTTGCTTCTCAGGGTACCTGTGAGAAAACTCACATATCCCCACATCAAAATTAGTTCTTAAACATAGTTTTAGTTATTGAAGGATGTGAAGCATACCTTTGTCTGGATGGATGCTTGAAGATTACTCTTGTCCTGATGAAGAGGGCTGTTTATTTGTTTGTTTGTGTTTTTCTTCAAAAGTGATAGACACCATCAATTTTTTGTTGGTTGTTGCTTTAAATGCAATTGTATTACTTGCCGTGTATCATAAAACTGTGTCTCTATCTCCTTTTACAGATTTTAACAGATTCTTTTGAAATTTGATACACAGGAATAATTGTAAATTATGCTGTGTTTTCCCTAAAATAGGGTCAATTGGCATATTATCTCATGTTCCTGATTCCGTGGTAATTGCAACAATGCTTACAGTACTTTTATAAAACAAATTGCAACAATGCTTACTGTTAAAATATATGTTTACTTGTCAATTCTTTTGCATGGCACAATTGTTAAACATGTGATTACATAACAATTAATAAAAATAAATGTATTGCATTGGGGGAAAAAACATGTCAATCTGGCGACCATTTTCTATCCAATGACTTCACTTTTAATTCATCAATAAAAAATATATTACAAATAAGATGTCCGATGGATCTTTGACATAAGAACTTTTTGTTTTTGTTTTCTATATTCCAATATAATCTATAGATAAATTTCAACTATCAATGCATTTTCATTTTTGACCATATGGAAACATCACCTATGGTATGGACTACAGAAGTGAGGGTAACTATGAAATAAAAAGAAAAGTAGGACTCTGCAAAGCAAAGAAAAGATATCCAGAGAGTTGGTGAAAAGTTTACTCCAGGTACAGTATTATGAAATAATTTATGGTCACTGCAGAATAGATGTAATGATTCTGAGCTCACTATCAGTCATGTGAAATAGCCTTTAACCAAGTCATTATGATAAAGTATGGTGAAAATTAATATCCTTTGATTTGAAGAATTATTACTCAGACTTGAAAATGAAATTTTCCGAGTTTGCCAGGTGATTTTTCTGCAGAGTTCAGAGTGTAAATCACACATTTTCTAGAACAGTATCATTTCACTTCATAGCATATATTCAAATGAAATAAACAGTAAAATATAACAATTTAATGTTAAATTAAAATATAGCAATTTATTCTTAAATTAAAATTTTCATCTCAGATACAATAGAGAAAAAATGCCTTATGCAGTTTGAATCTTTCATGACAACAAAACACATTCTTCAGTTTATTCCAGAATTTTTTAGGGTTATGATAGGAGAAAAAAAAAATTCCATGGATTTTCCCTGAGATTTTGAACTGAACTACATGAGTTTTCAAGGATTCAACGTTTTACCCCAAGACACATGAGCCTTGCTTTTATGGTGATTATAACTATAAAATAATTTCAGTCAGATTCAGTTATACATATTCATAGTTAGACTTCATTGTTATTTCTGTCACATTAAATATTATGACAAATATTTTATAAAAAGATAAATATATATTTATACTCTTTGAAAAAGTATTTAATACTAAATTTTCAATTTTGCTCTGAAACACTAGTCATTTTTTGTTTTATAATAATATAAACCTTTTTTTCTTTTACAAAAATGGTACATAAAACATGCCATTCTGAAAATTTTAATTATTAAGACTTGCTAAAATGAAAAGCAATTTAATAGGTATTACTTCAAATAATTTATTTATTTTCTCATGAAACAGATTAAAATTTAAAAAACTGACAATCACTGCCATTCAAAATTTATCATATTACTTTGACTTTATAAAATCATTTTAAGATTATTGACAGCTGGTAAGATAAAAATAAACTGAATGATAATAAAATAATAATCTGCATAAATTGTGAAAAAAAAAAAAATGTAAAAAACCACTAAAGCTACAACTCACTTAAAATGATTTCAAGGCCCAAATTTAACCTGCACATTGACCATACTTATTTTATACAGTAGAGAGAAACATAGTAAATAGTCATTTTGATATACTGACCACCTGAATAAAGTATCATATTTTAAATAAGTAAAATAATAGTACGCTTTTCCCACTGTACAATTTTCCTCTTCCGCATTCCATAGTTAGTCACTTTAACTCAGTTTCAGTGTATTAACAGCAAATATAAATAGAAAAACAATCAAGTATTTTAAAACAAATATAAAAAATGTAATACCTGGTGCTGGATCAAATGCTGGCATATGTTCTCCCCACTTTCCTTTCATCAGTAATAATTCTACTACTCTAATATGTGCTTCTGTATTATATACTATCTGACTGAAAAGGAATTACAATCAATTACTACATTATAAATTTTAAGGCTTTCATACACAAACTAAATTATAGTATTTTACATGACAGTAAACACAAAAAAACCCACAAATAAGAAAGTCCCAAGAACTTGCGAAGGAATTTCGCTAAAGCTGTAAATTTACTATATAAGGATAAAAAAATATATTTCTTTTAACTGTTAGAGAATTCAATTTTTTGCTATTCTTTCTATAAATTTTCTTCTTCAGATTTTATTTTATACAAATTGCAATGCACATAATTTTTGACTTATGATTTTTACAAAACTAAATATCCAAGTTCATTGAAGATTATTTTTTCCTGGAGTTTATCTATTTCTTTAGGAAAGTACTTAAGTTTTTAAAGTTTAAAAACATAATCGACTGATTACAAAATTATTTTTATACAATCTTTCTATCATAATTATTTCATTTAAAAAAATTAATTCAGTTATTTTTTCTTAAAAAATCATGTTCTTATCAAATATGCCAATTTTTGTGCACAAATAACTACTATACAGTGGCACAACAGAGGGAAATTAAGTGCTTATAACCCCTCCACACAAACTCATTAGGGGCGCGGTAGCCCATTGGTTAGCGCGCTGGAGTTGCACTCGGTAGGCCCGGGTTCGATTCCAGCCACTGCCAAAACTGCCGCCGTGTTCATGCGGAGTACGATCACGTTAAACATGTGGGTCCGAAAGTCCTTCCGAGAGGTTGGTGGTAGGGGAAGGAGGGTACGGTCCCTGTGGATGCCTCCCCCACTGGGTTCCGGTCTAAATTGGGTGGCACTTCCCGACTGTCCAAACTGTTACCTTACACCTTTCTGGTAGGTCGGACGGTCTGGGTTTCAACAACAACAACACAAACTCATTAACTCCTCACTGGTTAAATAATATCTATCACTCTAATTCTCCATTTGATTGTCGACTCCCCCTTTCCTGAATCCTAACCATGCCTATGCATAAAAAATACAATTACTTTAGGTAACAATGGGAAAAGTAATTGCTTCAAAAATAGCCTACTGAATAAAAATATTTTGATTTCCATCTACTGCATAGCAATGTAAATCTACAAATATTAAGTTTTTTGTAATATCATAAAAAAACTTATCTTTAAAATGCTTTTTTTGTACAATAAATTTAATAATTATCTTTGTTTGCTTTCTAAAAACCATGCATTTACAGATAAAAACAGTTTTCCATTAAAATATCAAATTAAAAAATCTAGAGGAAACTATGTACATCTTGTATACCATAATATGAGTCTATGAAAATATAAAGAACTTACACTATTCTTTCCCATGGAGGCTTTAACAAAATATGGCAAAGCACTTGAATAAGAATAGTGGGGGGTTCCTTGATCCCCCTAGAGTACTGCAATCCACAAACTCGACTAAAATGGGCCATCAGTGTTTGTAGGGTGGATTTATGATGAATTGGAAGCTGGTGAACAAGTTGTTCTAAGGTCTGCACACACTGGTCATTGTTTCTTATCTCTATAAAAGAAAAATAACATATTTGGATCAACTTTGCATGGCACATTCAATTTTAGTATCTAAATCAACAATACATAAATGTAACAAAAATTAAATGGATATATATTTTTTTATTCTACATAAAACTGAAAAATTTGTAACAGTTCAAGCCTATGGTTTTACCTACTATAGGCTTAATATATTGAGCATATTTTATCAAAATTAAAGATGTAAATACTCACTGAAGCCCAAATATAAATGAAATTAAACTGGTATTGACATGTTTTTTTTCCTTTTTAGGTAGTAGACAGGTAGTAACCACATTCATGAGTCAACTCATTCCAAACATACACTCGTCCTAATGTGTAAATTCCCAAAATAAAAATTTATTATAGGAATTATACCTGTTAATTTACAGAGATTTCACAGCAGCTTACAGCACAGTGGAACAATAAATAGTTAGTTACAAGCGTGGTTCTCACTCATCATTTAGCAGAATTGAATCTATACTATTTTATGGATTTTTGATAGTAACAGACATTTGACCTGATGACATTTACTTCCAACAGTATATTGGGAAGGTTACAGATTAGACTAAGGATTTCAAGGAATAGAGACATTTAATGTCTATAAATCCACTAAGAATTTTTTGTTATGAATTATCTAAAATTTATTCATAAAAATTAAAGTTAATTTAACATCAATAAACAATAAATCACTGAATAAAAACTATTTAACTCCCAATTTTTGCCAGGACAAAATAATTTATTGCCTTTATATATAAACACTATTTTCAGAAACTCGTGTCTATATCTCTGCTTCCTACAGGTTTTAACAGAGTATTCTGAAATTTTGTAAACAGGCTTATCTATTAAATTTTGTTATCTTTCGAATTATAGGATCAATTAGACCCCCCCCCCCTTCCACCCTTACCCCAAAATATTGCAGGGGAATCATACTTTGCCTTTAATGTTCTTTACTAAACCAATCACAAAAGTGTTTAATACCAAAACACATTTTTACATACCAGTTCTATTGCACACTACTTTTATTCAACACAATTGACAAAAAAGAATTGACAGGGAAAGATGAATTGACAAAAAGGAATACATTGAAAACTAAAAGAAACATGCTAGTTTGGCAATCAATTTCATAAAAGCATTCAATGTCTCTTTTAACTCATCAATAGACATTGTCTAGAAATTGATCAGAATTTTATAATAACAATAGAAGAACTTTGTTTGACATGGGAGCCTTCTTTATATTTCAAATTCAATTCAAATGCAATTCAACCATCAATTTACTTGTATATATTTTTTTTAAATATAAAAATAGTGCTCTAACAACAAAAGTTGTGGCACAAAATAAAATTTAATTCAAAATAGAGAAAAAAGTATAAGGTCTTTAAATGAAGCTAAATAAAAAGATCAAAATTTTGGCAAAATATTCACCACATGTATACTAGTCGATTTATAAAGCTTAATAAAACAAAAGGTTTTTTAAATAAAATACACTTACTAGCAGCTTCAATGAATTTATCATAAAACTGAACAGGAAAGACTGGATTTGGAAGTTCACGTAAATATTTTTTTAAGGCACTGGCAATGCAATGTAATTCATAACTTGCTAAGTTTGTGCGTTCTACATCTTCACTTAGTTTTTGCCGTAGCTCAGCAACAACATCGCTGGCAGCTGATGTTCTGTACACCCTATAAAGATCTATACCTGAAAAAAAAAAAATTATGACTATATGAAATATATGTAAATAGAAGAAAATATAATTGAACAGATAAACACTAATTATTAAGAACAATACAATAGTTTTAACATTTTATTAAATTTATTCATATAACTCTAACTAAAAATTTTGAGCTTGAAGGAATTTTGATATAATTCAAATTAAAACTTTTGCTTAAAGGAATTTAAGCATATGTAGTCTTTCATTTCAATCTTTGACGAATTTTAGGGGCCATTTCATAAAAAAAGGCAGGTTCTATTTTTCCAAATTGTACCAAAATCTAACCAATACCAAGACAACCCACAAGTGGCTTATCTACCAAATATGAAATTTGGCTTATTAGTTTTTCAGTTAGAGTGGATATACATGATTTTTTAGGGTCATTTAAAAAAGGCAAAGGTTTTTTTTTTCTTTTCCTAATGCAAGGTGGCTACAGGATCTCAGATAAATAAATTCACCGATATTTCCAGATAATATTTTCAAAAATTCCCTGATATATATCACTATCTACTTTTACTGAATATCAATTTAATAAGCATAAAAAACTTAATTAATAAAATTAAAAGTGATAATTAAAAATAAATAATAAAAATTAATTACTTTCTACATTAAAATGTATAATAAAAGTATATTATTTATGCACGAATTATATAAGAACAGTATTATTACAAATATTAATCCTTCAAGCATTAAAATTTTAGATATGCTGTAAAACTAAGATATAAACTGAACAGTGTTCTGTAAAAGTTAGTCAAAAATTCATATAGCTAAATATCACTTATTGCAATAAAATTATGTATAAGCAGAAACAGTACTTCTTTAATCTGCTTTTCCTACCATATGAAATATCTTGACAACTTTTAAAACAATTAAGATGAGAGATATCACTGAGAAACATTGAAATTTTAAAACTGTCTTTTTTCTTTTATTGGGGTGTCCTATACGCTGTCTCCTGTCACATGAAATGCAAATATGGAATTCTATGCATGTGTATTGTCATAAGTCAGAAGAAAGGGGTAATTACCAAAAACAATCCTATTTCTCTGATTTTACAGGTTTTTTAGGAGTTCTCTGATATTTCCAAAATGTTAATATTCCCTAATGTTTCCCTGATTTCCAAGTTCTGTAGCCACCTTGGAATAGTACCAAAATCTAATCAACTCCATGATAACCAACAAATGACTTACCTACCAAATTTTGTGAAATTTCAGCAAATAGTTTTTGAGCTAGAGTAGATACATACACTGAACACACACACACACACACACAATATTTTTATCACAATATGTGCTGTATGCATTATTAAAGATATGAAATGATAAAAATATTCAAATACAACACCCACAAAACATACTGATATTCTAAACATAGACACCTAAAATTAAAAATTTATAAATCCAAACATTGCTAAAATTATAACAAATAAAATATTGAGTACATACTGTTATTAGACGCTCCCCGGGTTTCAATTTCATGGATACACCTTAGGACTAGAAGAGGAGCACTCTGAACAGAGGGCAAAAACTGGCAACTCAGATCTTTACCAAAAATTGCTGAGAAAAAAAAAATTAATATAATATTTTTATAGTGCTTACACATTTAACAAATTATCATGTCATCTATGTGTGAATACATTTACAGTCAACCTACTTAAGATGCTTTTCATTGGAGATACTGTAATTATACTATAACTTAACAGGGAGCTATAGGTCTTTGAACTCGTCAAGTGATCTTTCAACAGAATATAAATTAGTCGAAGCCATCTATTGACCAGTGAACTGCAATTGTGTAAAATGTCTTAAACAACAAGCTGTTTTGAAAAAAAAAAAAAAGAATATTAAGTTACTATCTTTAGATAGGATGAGATAGATTAAGCTATTCTTATTCAGACTTTGTATAGGAATTTCTTAGATGAGACAAAATAATGCCCTATAAGAATATGCAATGGACTGTAAAACCAAAATGTTCTAAACAGAAATATTTATTTATTAAAATCTTATAAATGGGTTTGACTGTATACTAAAAAAAAATGAAATGCCTAATATGCAATTCCCAGCCTTTTCTAAATGTGCTGAAAATTCATAACATATTCTATTTTATAAAACAACAATCTTACAAAATTAAAATACAACCATATATATCATAAAAATACATACCTGATATTAAAGTTCGCCGGTTGGCTTTTTCTATATTATCTGTATTGCACCTTGAAAGGCCTGTTGCAGCACAAGTGCGATGCCATATCAAGCCACACTCTAAAAACAAAATTAAATTTATTTAGAGTGAAATATGTACAGAAAGTTTTCTGAAAGAACATTTTCCATGCTAAAATTTGCTTAAATATGTAAATTTAGCAAACTGCCAACCAAGTAGCAGAAAAGAATGGAAAAACACATGGCATTCTCTGTTTTCTGATAAAATCAATATTATTAAAATGATTTAATAAAGAAACATAAAACTTATTTACATTCATGAAAAAAATTAGCAGAAAAATAACATGACTATATTGCTTAGACTAATATTTAGTACTTTGGGCAATTTCACAATGGCACTATACAACACAAATTTTAAAATCATATCTTACGAACAATTTATGTTAGTTCCTAAAAATGATCTTTTAATGTTATGTACATATTTAAAATGTATAGACTTGGCTATTTTCAATCAATCTGAGTATATATCTTGTAAGCAACACATGCAAGCATCAAAAAGTAGTTTTGTTTATTCCTGATAAAAAATATTTTGTGTGAACAACACATACCACTTCCTACAGAATAATGGGATCTATTTTGTTATTTACATTCACTTGAATTATTTATAAGTTCTATCTTTTAAAATTACAAATAAAATTGAATACATAATTAAAATTTGTCAAATTTATTATTATAAACATTGCTGATTTTGCAATAATCCATTAGTAACAACACAAAAAACATTTATTCAAAGTAGCAACCAGTTTTGGAGGACAAAACTGCCTCCTTCTGTGAAATAAAAAGACAGCAAATGCAGCAGCAAAGGCAAAAATGCATCTTTATGACAGATATGAGCTTAACAATTTTTTTTTATTGTAGATTAATTTAAACAACAGGTTTAGTGAATTTTTGTATTACTTATTTTCTCTTGAATGATGTAAATTTGTCAAATATTTCACCAAAGTTGATATCAAAAATATTGCAAGAATGAAATTTAAATTAAACCGCTTAAAACAGTAGAACAAATACTGCACTAATAACACAGCATATAATAAATACCCGTAATTGATAGTAATTTAATACTGTTACTTATTTATTGAAAGCTGAAAGAAGTTGTTGTTTTACAGTTATGAGAATAATTTATACATAGTGGGTGGGAATAATTTCATTCAATTTATTGTACCAAATATATTACAGACAACACACCACTTGGTGGTATAATTATTATTTTTATAAACATATTATTTTTTTTTAATTGAGAGTTGAGAGTCAAAAAGTTGAGAGTCAAAAAGTTTTAATTAAGAGTTAAAAGTCATTGTGCTAATATGCATTCAAATCTATTCATTGCAAAATAGCACAGATTACCTAACTACAAAAGTCTATACAAAGCTTTAGAGCTAGAATAGTACATTTTAGACAGACAAATATCCTGTTAAAAATATTTAAGTTCTAAAATGAACTCAGTTTTGAATATTCTTGTTACAATACTTTTTCTATACATATACCATGCACTGTTGGAAATGCAATTTACTAAACCACTCAATGCTACTTCTAGCCATACAAATAGTTACTGTAAACCTTCGCGTCAGTCATGTGGTCTGGGTTTTTGACTCAATGCTACTAGCATTTTTACATATAAACTGTGAAATAAATAATCTCACCTTGACATACAACCCCTTGATGAATTAACCCATGGAGGTAATTATGGCATTTATCACACTGAAGAACACATGAAAAACTTTGCTCAATGAGCTGATGGTTCCCTGTTGGTGAAGATCCTAAAGTTTAAATATTTTAAAAAACATAAGTACATACTGCATTATCATACATAATAAACTAAAGAAAAATTAAAGAATGGAAAAATATATAAAACTTAAATTTCTTTATAACTTACCATCTCTAAATGAACCATTTGTTTGATTTTTGGCTTCATTAAGAGATCTCTGAAAATTAAAATTTATAGTTAATTATTTAATTTCTGTTTATAAAATAAATACTATTTATAAAGTATAAAATTCAAATTACTAGAAATGAAAATTGATGATAAACGACACTATTAAGAATTGGTTATGCTCCCATTGCAGATAACAGCATCTGTGGACCGATTTTCAACATAGTATATTCTCATCAGCATGAAATAGCTGATAACTGGAATGGCAGCAAGAAACTTGCTATATATACCAATTTTGCAAACCTTTGTGAGAACTAGCAAATTCAGTCCAATCATGTAGCTAGCTCAAATTTCTTGAAAACTTAGATCAGGCTACACAAAGCTACAACAGCGAAGTTAATAATCACAGAACCTGCCTATTATAGGGTGCCTTTGGTTACAGGTTGGTTCCATGACAATGAACTATTAAGAATCTTTGCAATAAAATAAATATCATTTAGTAACCTTTATATAGGTCGCAAAGGGAGAAAGGGGGATTAATTAGGCACAAAGAGGAATGTGGCCATACTGCCAAAGGAGACAAGTCTTTCCAAAGAAAACAAATATTTTATTTACCAATAATAAAAAAAATTGTACAAACTGATGTAAAATTTAACTATAAATAAAATAACATACAAAAAATGTATAATAGTATGTTTTTTTTTATCTCAATACTTATTTACTAAGTTTCAAAAGCCGATTGTTTATATTATTTGAAACTGCTATTCTTCTTTCCAGATGAGGTTAGTTTCCAAAGCTGTCTATTTCCTTCATATGTAATTGCTCTATTTCTCCTTTCGATTTGTAGTCTGACACTTTTTTAAACTGGTTGCTTCTTTTTTTATTGAATCTTACTTAATTTCACATTATTTTATATTCAGTTACTTTTTACTGTGTTATGAATGTACTTTTTGCATTTTTTTTTTTTTTTTTTGGCTGTTTGTTGCACTCTGTTTCATACCGCATTGGTTTTTCATTTATTATTTCTGTTGGACTGGTAACCTTTGTCTTCCTGAGTTATGCAACCAGTTTTCTGTTAGCATTTTCCAGCTTTTACTGCAGTAACTGCTGTCTCATTTATCTTGATCAAGGAGTCTCTTATTTATTTTATTTCATTTTTTATTTTACTTCAAATTGGTTGGTACCTTTATATACTTGTTTTATGTTGTTTTACTAACAACATATTTTATTTACAGTTATATGTCAGAAGCTAAGAAAAACCATAAACATTTAAAAAATGCAACCTTTAAACATTGCAAAAGAAGATAGATATTCAAATGTATGTTTTATGGCTTAACTCTTCATAATGCAATCAATGGTCACTGTCAGAAACCACTCAACTATAGACCACTTATAGATAGTAATAAATGTCATTTTGAAAGTAAACCTAATTAATTAACATTAATGTCATTGACTTTTCCTTCAGTTTCTTATCCAATGTTAGGTTTCATGTTGTAACTGGTTTCACTTCATTGCATACCATTTTCAAAAGTGCAAGATATATGCAAACCTAGTCAGTGTATACAGCATGTAAAAAAATCCAACTTTCTGGGAATATGCTTTATGTGTCCATAAAGGTCTAAGTGTGAAATAACAACTGTTGTACTTTAATGCTGTTAAACATATACAAAAAGCACTGAAATTTAACAAAGAATAAATTTGTTATAGAGACATGTTTGTTATAGAGATATTAATTATAGAGATACATTCTGAAAATCATTACTCTGAACCTGACCTAAGAAGAATGCAAATTTGCCTCTAATTATTAAACATTAAGTGGGCTTATTAAACATATGATTTAGTATACTTCGTGATAAACAATTTCATATAACAAGCATATCTATAAAAAAACTGGCAATGACTTGTAAAGTCTAATTTTTTCTTTTACTGTGATCTAAAAGGAAAAATAAAAGTTACATATCTCTGTCATGAAAACTATACTTACGTTTAAGTTATTTCTTTGACACAAATCATCAACACAAACCAAAATGGCTTTCTGGTGGAACTCATCTTTAATGCCCATGTTCTAAAATTTCAAAAAATTGAAATAAGTCACAGTAAAAAATGGAAAACTTTTTGAAAATTTAATTAAAGAAGACCAAAATTTACAGTTCTTTTATCAGATTTCCATTTATTGAAATTTCTGAACCAAAATATATGCTAGATTTAGGAAATTACTGGGGTAGGGTAATATATCTTGATGTGTAGAAAATATGTGACAATTTTTGTGTGATAAAAATTATAATGAATTTCAGCAAATAACTTTTCTCTTTAATTTAAGAGATTAGTTTGTTCTCCTAAAAGCAATGAAATGTCTTTTCATCTCAAACTTGGGTTTTAGATTGCAAAATGTCTTCGGGTTTGTTACTATCAGGCTGGCCAAGTAAAAGTCTAAAATTTCAACCTGCACAGACATCTAGTTTGAACCCACTGTGGAGTAACTCGCCTCCATTAACAAAATGAATACAAACACTCGACTTTTCTAAAGACACTCTTTCCTTGGAAGCTTTAGATTGCTGAAAAATCTTTGGAATTTTGGAATTTGATAATATAATTTTTTTTTTATAAAATTCTGCATTTTGAGAGTGAAGCTAAACTTTAACAATTTAAGATTGTAAAGTGGTCAATAAATATCTGAAGTATGAGGCTCCACTCGACATAACATACATTCATATTCTATACTGGTTATCTCTGGCTAGTGGTCATTACATGTGACACCTACATAATTAATAAAAGTTCTGAATATCATAAGTCATTTTAAATTTAAGCATAAAAATAACAAGCATCTTATAGTTCTACTAGAATGAAAATAGTGGTATATTAAACACTATTTCATCTCTGATCATTATAAGTTGCCCTTTCCTTTCAATGTTCTCAGACAAATCTATTTCTTGGATTTAAAGAAAAGCCAACAAATGATTTCAGTATTTGATACGTAACTCGATTATCATAGTTATACAATTGAATCAAAAACTATAAATATTGGCAAGTTATATATATAAAAAAAATTGTCCATGTTGAAACTACAAATAAAAATAACTCAATGGTTGATTGCACACTTAGAGTTAATTAAAATATATTTAAGATTTTATTTTTTCTTTGCAGTATAAAAATTCCGTGATTTATACATTTATTGAACAAAATTCCAAGATTTTAGAATTTTCTGTCCTATGTGCATGCAAAATTTAAAGTTTCTACCTTCAGCGATTCTGGCTGTGTAATTCGTAAATTCGTACATCAGTCAGCTTTCAGACTCACTCAACTGTTTTACATACATGAAAAGAGAAAAAAAACTCAGCAATTTATAATTTTTCTTTATTCCAAGATTTTACACTGTTTTCATTATTTATAGGCCAAGCCCCGTAAAGTTTCTATTCAATGCACGTAAGTTCAATGCACGTAAGTTCAATGCACGTAGTTCAATGCACGTAAAGTTTCTATTTTCAATAGTTTGAGCTGTATGAGTGTCCCTTAGTCAGTCAGTCACTCAATCTCATTCAGCTGTATGTAATATGTATATGATTGTTATACATATTACATACAGCTGAATATGATTGTTATACATATTACATACAGTTAAGTATACATATATCATAAGCAGAATACAAGAAAAATGGATATTTTATCAGTTTCCATGTGCAAGTTAATTTCTTAAAATATTTTGCAAAAATTATTTAACAGTTTATTATTTCAAGTAAACAACAGCTTAGTGACACCAACTAATGAAATTGGCTTATCTGTGTTAATATAAACTATTTTGATACCATTAACATTCATAGCATAATTCAAATTATCAATTTCCTCTATACTACCATAATTGTTCCAGGAATTATCATTCTTCATACGAAATGATGGTATAAAAACCTTTAAATAATCTAAATTTTGAAAATCATTTGAATAATTATTTTCAAATCATAATTAGTTTTAATCATAATTTCTAAAACTGCTATCTAGTTCTATTTTTTCACATAATGTATCTGTACATACAATTCATTAGTGATAGGTGTTCATTCTTGAGTTATCATGTGTACATCTCCCTCTCTCTCTCACACACACACACATCTTTCTTAAAATGATTAAAATGTGTTCAGTAGGTAAAATGTGCTTTATATACCAAAATCTCAAATTCGAAAGTTTTCAGAAAAAATAATAGTATACAAAGAAACTTAAAGTTACATTTGAAAATGGTGTTGGTAAAAAATTTTAAAATTTCAGAGCAACCTCTACTACAAAAATTCAAAGTTCTTATACTCTGTTCAAAAAACTCTACAGTGTAAAGTTATGCATGAACTTAGGAAAAACTGTAAAATTCTTACCATTAGCTTCTCTCTATCAAGAGTAATCAAGTCTGATCCTTTGACATCTTTGGATTTGAAGAGTTCGGCATACCTGTACAAGTTGAGAGCGGCCATCCACTCCACAACATTGGAGGAAGTCCATTGGCTAAGAGGCTGAAATTTAAAAAAAATGATTAATTAACCAGTTTAAAATTCAGTAATGTTGCTTATTCTAAACTAGCAGATATACACCAGGTGTTGCTCACGATTTAAAAAAATCTGATGTGGGCAACACATATGACTTTCTTTATATAATGCAATGAATTTATTACTTTTACAGTAAAAAAAATAGGTTTTTCTTCTAGTAGATACTTATATTCTTTCCAAGATATTGAATTTTCGTCAATCAGTTGTCATTTTCGTCGATTTAGCGTCAATTTTATCCATTTGGCGAGATTTTCGTTAATTTGGCAACATTTTAAAAAGTCGCCAAGTTGGCGATATTCCTCCTAATCTCGCCGAAATCTCGCCAAGCGTTATTGACGGGGAAATAAGTTATTCTTATAGCATATAAATGATTATTGGCGTTCAAATGCAAAAGTATTACTTAAAGTACCTTTTCTCATGAATGGAACGCGCTAGATCCACGAGAATGATGTCACCCAATATATCGCATGATATTACATATGAAAAGTGAACATGTTTCTCAACAGTTAATATATTTTATTTAATTTATGGGATTTTTTGAAAAATATATTTTTAAAATGTGCAATATCTCGAGAACGGTTCATGCTAGCGATTTAAAATTTATGTTAATCGTTTTATAAAGAAAAATTACACAAGAAATGTCTATTTGCGTAACTTTATTAAAGTTATTGATTTTTTGATGTTGTTTTTAAAAATCTCACTCGAAAATTTAGGAGGGAGTTCTGAACATTCGATTACATTTAAAAACAATAGGCTTCCAGTATTCACGGCTTGTGATTTTTGTACCAAATTTCATTCGAATCGCTCCATTCGTTCGCCAGATATCGTCTCCACAGACTCATTGACACACCCACACACATACTTTCACACACACATACACACAGACATCACCTCAAAAATGTGTGATTCGTGATCAGGGATGCTTGAAACGTGCTCTCCCGTCGAAAACTCGAATTCGAATTTTCGACCCCGTCACAATACTTTCCTTATACATTATGTATATAAGGAAAGTAATAATAATAGTAAAAATCTGATGTGGACAGCGCATGACTTTCCTTAAATAATTCAATGAATTTACTTCATTTGCAGTTCAAAAATAATGTATAAGATTCACTGTACTGTGTTTTTATCATTGAATTGTACAGTTGGCGATTTTCCGGATGACAACATGTAAAACTATTTCAAAGTATCCAATTGACTTATATTTCGTGCAATTCTAAATAAACAATTATCAATATTAATAGCATCCTCAATAAGCGTTATAATCTATATATTAAAATATTTTAATAAATAATTCATCAATTAGGCGTTATTTTCATTAATTTAGCGTCATTTTTTGTAATTGTGATGATATTCTTGTCAAGCTGGGGCGAAATACCGCCAAGTTGGCAATACTTTGCTAAATTATTTGCCGAGTTTGCCAAATGCATCCCCAAGTGTTACAGACAAACGGAGAGAAAAGCATTTCTTATATACTCGTACAAGAAAGTATGCCCGTCATATGAAAGAGATCAGAATTTGCGAGCCATTACCTCCCATTTGGCGTCATTTCTATCAATTTGGCAAATGTTTTATTACTTTGGCAACATATAAAATAGTCGCCAAGTTGGCGACGACCCGTTACATTACTCGCCAAGCGTTACGGACGCACGGACTGAGAAAGGGGTTATTCTTATAGTCTAGTCTTATGTTCTTTCCAAGTTATTAAACTTTCACCAATTAGTCGTCATTTTCATTGATTTAGCGTCATTTTTATCAATTTGGAGAAATTTTCGTTAATTTGGCAACATTTAAAAAGTCGCCAAGTTGGCGACATTCCGCCAAATTCGTCGCCAAAATCTTACCAAGTGTTATGGACAGAGAAATAAGTTATTCTTATAACAGACAAATGACTATTTACATCCAAATACAAAAGTATTACAACAAGTATCTTTTCTCATGAATGGAACGAACAAGATCCACAAGAATGATGTCGCCAAATTTATCGCATGATATTACATATGAAAAAAGTGAGCATATTTCACAATAGTTATTATGTCTTTTTTTATTTCATGTGATATTTTGATAAATGTATTTCAAATGGGACAATATCTCAAGAACGGTTCATGCTAGTGTTCTAAAGTTTATGTCAATCGCTTTTTAATGAAAAATTATATAAGAAATGACTATTTTCGTAACTTTATTAAAGGTTTTGATTTTTTTGAGGATTTTTTCAGAATTTTACTCGAAAATTTAGGGGAGTTCTGAACATTCGATTGCGTTTAAAAACAATAGGCTTCCAGTATTCACGGATTATAATTTTTGTACCGAATTCCGTTCGAATCGCTCTATTCGTTCGTGAGATATCGCCTCCACAGATACACTGACACCACAGACACACACACCACCTCAAAAATGTTAGAATCGTGATCAGGGATGCTTGAAACGTGCTCTCCCGTCGAAGACTCGAATTCGAATTTTCGACCACGTCACAATACTTTCTTTATACATTATACTATGTATATAAGGAAAGTAATATGTACAAATTTCAGTAGTATTCTAAATTATATTATTCTCCAAAAAAAATTCTATCACTCTACATATTTAATTTAATTCCCCTAAAAAGAAATATAAGCATGTCTATTCACGCTATACAAGATTATCTGCACAAACAGATCAAGGAATAAAATATCCTGATCCGGTTTGTAAACAAATTGACAAAAAAGTAAAGTTTAGTTTACATATGTCAAAAAAAAAAAAAGAGACCGCTGAAATGGAAGATATACATACCCCTACAATTTGTATTCTGTTTCAACAGTCAGTTAAACACAACAGAAAGAAAATATATGTTTTAAGAAAGTCTTTGCTAAAATAAATGACTTGAAATTGAAAATATCAATACTATATCCCAAGTATCTTATATCCCAAGGTCGTATTAAAACCCAATCAAAATTAACTATAGTGTGTCTCCACTCGATTTTCTCCTACTAGAATCCACTTTTCAATAGCTATTATTATTATTTTTTTTTTAAACAAATTTCACAATTTTTTTTTTTTTAAGATCCTTGTCGTTGGTGATTACAATTAGAGCATGTTACCATTCATTTTAAAGGTTTGAACCAATCATTCGATTGATACCCTGTTTGACAGTATCCCCCCCCCCCCCCCCACACACACACACACACACACACCGCCACCACTCCGAGGGACTTATGATGCCAGGAACACAAAAATTGTATCGCAGCTACTTTTTGCTAAAATGATTGAAAAGTTTCATGATCACTGAGCCGTAAATAACCCCTTTCATGCCTGATTATGTCAAATTTTGTCCTAAGCTGCAATGTTAAGAAAATATAAAATTTTGAAGTTTTCGCTCGAATTTCAAAAAATGCTATCTCATTCTAGATTTTTCGTCAACAAAGCCGAATATACAGTTTTGTGAAAATCGTTGCAGCAACTATTAATATTGGCTGTACACAAGAAATAAACCACAGACAGACAGACATCACGCTAAAAATTGTCAAAACGTTCAGAATGTCCTAAACCATATATTAGCATCAAAATTTCGAAATCGAAAATTTTCGTGAAAACAATACTTTCTCTATACTATATTCTACATTATAAGAAAGTAAATATAGTACCGTTCAAAAATTAATTTTTTATATCAATTTCTTTATTACTTAAATTGCATACATTGAATAAAAATCGTCTGTCATATAAACACATTTGATTACATTCCGTAACTAAGCAATATGATATAATTTTCTTCTAATAAATTTTCCTGGGAAAAAAATTATCATCTGCATAATGCAATTTCTATGAAAGTTTTAATTTTGCATTTTTCATTAAAAGCTGGACAACCACTGGTCCTAGAAATTCAAAACCTGGGCAGGGTTCAAAACATGGGCAGGGTTCTTATAATTCGATATTACTGAAAATTAATAGATTCTTTAAAATGAGCATACAATTTCACGAAAATCGTTTGATTATGTTGAGATATTATATTTTCCTATTAAAAAAGAAAAAAATATTTAATAGCTCGAGAACGACCAAATCATGCCAAATAATATTAAATCTGCTCAATTTATTCGAGAAATATTGCCACTGACTTTATAAACACACAGGCACCATGAGCAAAAATGGTTGATTCGCATTAAAGGATACCCAAAAAGTATAAATCCATTAAAATCTAAGAGTTGGATTTTTGACTCCCACACAATATTTTCCCTTTACATACATTCTAGGGAGAAAAATAAGCAGAACCAGGGCATACCCTAAAAGGATACAAATGCAACAATGTAAATTTATAAATGTGCCTCACACAATAAATTACTGTTATAATGGATAAAAATGTTAAACAAATGTTCACTGAATAAATGTTAAAATTTTAATTTATTTTATTTATTTAATAGATTTTTGAGGGTAAGACCAATTGACCTTTCAACTCTAATCAGTCAAATTCGCATACATCTTACGCTAGTTTCAGTTAAAAGTGGAATGAATGGGTTTGCTCTGCATGTTTATTAAGCACTTGGAATATTATATGATTTTATTAAGAAAATTCAGAAAATAGTCTAAAATAAAAATAGAAATAAAACAACAAAAATTACTTCATATTTTAAGGGAAAATGTAGGTGTCCGAAGCGAAGGGAGAACTAGAAGAGCTAGAAATTTGAAATTGTGTGCATGGGAGAAAGGTTGCAGAAAAATTAAAATTTTACAAAAATGTTTCACTCACATTTTACATAAGCCGGTTAAAGATCTACACGAGATCAAGTCTAGCCCATGGACCTACACCCGGTCCGACCCGAATTTTTCACAGTTTGGGATTAGGTTGATTTTAGCTATGTAAACACAAATGAAAACAAAAATTAATTCCGAGTAAAAAAGTTTCAAATTCGAGATTTTGATACATTTGGTAAACAATATTTCGAACAGGACGGGACCAAGACTCAAATGTATGGACTGGGCTTCTATATTCGGAATTTTCTTCCGAGTTCAAACCGATACAGGCATGTCTCAAATTTCGGCCTGCGTAGGCCTCTAATGCCCAGCTTATGAGTTCTTTTCCGGGAATCCTAAAAATCGACACATACTAATTCCATAAAGACACATACTAATAACAGATACCTTACACCTTTCTGGTAGGTCGGACCGTCTAGGTCTCAACAACAACAACATACTAATTCCATGTACAACGGAAACCCGCTGAAAACAGGGTTATTTTTAAAATGCATGCAATTGCGTCTTAGATGGATATCACTGCATAATTAAATATTTTACGAAACATACAGAAATTAAAAAGAACCCCTAACAAGCTAATTGCCAGACTCCACGTGCTGTTTAAATATTCTGAAAACCTCCCAGTCGAAGGGGAAATAAAGGAAATCGTTAGGTCAAATCCTGCAGCTGCATATTTAATCACTATACAAAGTAGCAACTTGTGGAGCACGGAATAAGGCATTACCCCAGTTCTCTCTATATTTTTTTTCCTCTAATTTTTTTTTATCCTGCGTAGGTGCGTAATAAAATACACTAAATAAGTTGGGAGAATGAACAGGGAAGGGTTGAGGAAACAAAAAATGAAAAAAATAAAATAAAATAAAATAAAACGGGAGGTAGTGGAATAAATCATCTGGACGGCTAGCACACGTGGATGACCTGGTTTAGAGTATACCTTGTGTGTTTGATTCGATTCAGTCTCCTCACTCGGCGCATGCAAAAGGAACGAACGAACTTTGACAAGTGGCGCAAGCAGCTAGACGCAAGGTGATCCACCTCCACATCTGCGCGAAATGTCTAAACGATCAAGCTACGATGAGCTGTCCATGTTAGCATGTACGGCGCCTTGGGTAGTGATTGTGTCGATATCTGGAAAAAATATCTCTGGATGCGAGTCTCCACGCGACTTTCTTTATTGTTAAAGTCGCGTGAATTATAATCAGTATCAGAATACAGAAAAACAAAATAATAATAAACAAATAAAAATATTTGTTTTCTTATCGTTATTTTATTATTTTATAATTTTATTTTTTATTTTTTAGAAGATTTAGGTCTATGTGTAATAATCCATATCAGGCTACAAAATATCGTATTTCTGTTTTTTAATGAGCTATCCTTTACAAGTTATTCATTTAGAAATTCGTATAAAAATTTGTCGATACATTACTTAGATGCATTCAACAGATTATGTTAGTATATACAATTTCATTACCCATTTACATTCACAGCGTAGTAAAACATAAGAGTTTTATGCACAGATAATACTACCACCATGTTCGGGAAACAATCATTGTTTCTTATAGAAAATAATAACAAGAAAGATCAATCATGCTTAAAGCATTGATTATGAAACACTTTCCAACTTCAATGCAATTTTATTTAAACATGTTTAAAATGCAATACATTCCTCGGTAATATTTTAAAACTTATCACAATACTACATTAATTTATTATATGTGAAAACTTAAACCTTCATCGAAAAAAATGAACTTCATTCAAATGACGGCATTGAAATATAGATTGCCTGATTTAAACATCTCTAAAATGTGATACATTCCTCGGTAATAATTTTAGAATTATCATAATACTACGATAATTTATTATATTTGAAAACATCATCGAAAACAACTGAAATTCATTCAAATGACGTCATAGAAAAAATAACACGCCTGGCTCTCTCTATAACAGCAGCATTTCATTCATAAATAATTTCCCATTCATGTCAATCATCACAATACTATAATAATTTATTTTATTTAAAAATTAAGACCATGGAGCTACAAGTAATTAAACTCTATGCGTAAAACTTCATCGAAAAAAATCGTCCTTCTTTTTGTAAAATCAATGAATATTTCATTCATATCAGCTATGCAGACTCCTTGAACTAAATGATTTTGTGTTAAAGAAATACAGCAATTCTAATACAACTCATTTTACATATTTTGCTGTTTACATTTTACATAGGTGAAAAATAGGCTTCGTTGTAGAAATAATCAAATTTGGATGAGCATTTAAACTCAAATATATTGTAATTGCGTTGTTTCAGTATGTAGATGCACAAAATTTAAGCAAAAATAAAGTGGTTTTAGGATGGATACAACACTCAATATGAATTAAAAAGAACTTTAAAAATCATGATTTTGAGACAATATGGATGCCATATATCATTTTGAAGTTGGGTCACGTAATCTTTTCATATCGTGGTCACGTGATCGCTTCATATAAGAGGTGTTATTATTATTTTAATTTTTATTTAAAAAACTACTGAATATATTTCGCTGAATTTTTTTTATATATATTTTATGGAACAATTTGAATATTACCTAAAATTTTCGAAGCAATTTGTGAATTTTAAATCCTCTTAAAAAATGTTTGAAAAATTAGGTCCCATAGGGCTCAATGTATTTCATTTTTTCAAACCGGGTTCAATCCAAAACTAATTGGGTGATATTATTCATTTATATCCCCATAGGTCATACAGACCGTCCGAACAACATACTAAAATTTCATTTTGATTAAGTCATTTTTACGGTAGTTATCGTGCTAACGGACAGACAGACAGACAAAACGAACAAAGTCATAAACACTTTTCAACTTTGTTGTAAAGTGTTAATAAAAATGATTTAGCTAATATTTTAAAAATTTACAATTCAATTTATAACCTCCTATTTTTAACAATCACCACATTTTTCTTATGTAAATTTCAAAAAATTATCAAAGAAACACGAAAACGAAACCATGACTTCCCCCCCCCCCCCCGAAAATTCGCACAGAGAGAAATAATTATCCTGAGACAAAGGTTTCCCTATATGTGATTGGTATAACTCTAGAGCAGTTATTCTCATATATAAATGATTCTATGTCTAATGTAGACAATGAATGTATTTATAAAGTAAACAGATATGCTAAATTTCTAAATCCACAGTTGGGGCATATAATTACAACAGATTTAGCCATTGTTAAAGGCGACACACGTTATGTATTTTATTATTATGTTATTTACTATATATATATATATATATATATATATATATATATATATATATATATATATATATATATATAGTAAATATATATATATATATATATATATAGATATATATATATAAATATATATATATAGATATATATATATATATATAGATATATATATATATATATATATATATATATATATATATATATATATATATATATATATATATATATATATATATATATATAAATATATATATATATAATATAGTGCCAAATTACTATTATGTAATTTGGCACTAAATTCAGGTTACCATCTTGTAATAATTCATTTAAAGTTCAGTCATTTAAAGTCAACAAATCTTGATAAATATATTTATAAATTAGCTTCTAAATATGCTCTGCCTTTAGAGGCATTTAATATGTGGAAATTTACTTTATTAGAATTTATTAAAAATGCTATTGTAACATTCAATTGTCTAGATCTATATATAATATTGATAATATAAAACACTCCATTAATGATTTACAAAGATCTTTTGTTATTACTTATGTTGATAAAGCCTTTAATAATTATGCTATTATCTGTAAAAAATTATATATACAATTTCTGTTAGATTATTTAAAGAATAATAGTCTATTTAAACTAGATTCATATTCTATTAATAGTATCAAACTGAAAATTATCAATATGTATAGTGATTTAAATATCAATTATAAATTTCTTAAATTTCTATATATTGTGTTTATTCCTAAATTTCATAAAAATCCTATTAAATTAATTTAGAACTGTTACTAGTGGTCATAATACATACTTTACTAAAGCGAGTAAATTACTACTAAATTATTTAAATCTAATAAATAATAGTTTACGTTATTCTAGTAATAATTACTTTATTCTAAATAATAGTAAAGAATTAAAAAATAAATTAACATCATTAGGTATACTAATAGGATTTCAAACTTTTGACTTTTTTTAAAGATCTTTTCAATATAATTAAGATCTCTGATATATATGTTGTAATTTTAGCTCTATATAATGCTTATATTACTAATCATTCTGCTCAAAAAAATGTTATCAATTATCCTAAACTTCTACACTTTATTCTTTTCAATAATTATATTTTTCAAGGAAATAAATTATACCTACAAGTCTCAGGGGTTCCACAAGGAGGATGCAGTAGTAGTATGTTACCTAATTTATATCTTTATTATTATGAACAGTCTTTTACTTCAATAGATTATAAAATTTATAGATATGTTGATGATCTGATATGTTTAGTATATACTGAAAATTATGTCATAGACATAGATTTCCATCTCGACAATTTGGAATTAATTCCTAATAAAGATACTATTGGTAATAACATTAATTTTTTGGATTTAAATATAATTATTGATCCTACTAATGGTATAATTACTAATTTATATGATAAAAAAGACATTTTAATTTCAACATTAATAAAATATTACCATTTAATTCCTTCAACTCAATTCAATTGTTTCGAAATATTATCCTTAATCAACTATTTAGAATTTATAGATTATCAGATAAAAAGTCTCATGCTATACATATAAATAATCTAAAAATTACCAGCAAATTATACAAATATCTAGCATATTTAGTTAATGGTATTGTTAAAAAGTTTGGATTAGCTGAATTTTTATGAATTCTCTTCTTTGTATCTTATATTGGCTAGACATCAACATTCTCTTGTTTTAACATTACATTTTAATTACATCCCCTTATATATTAGCCTCACTGTTTTCGTTTATACGCCCCATTATTTTGTAGTTCTTACTGTAGAATATCACCTTTTCGCATTACCATTATTTGTTTCACACGATTGGCATGGATCTCTACTTTTTAATTTTGCGATTGGCAACACTGGTCTCTTCATTTACGGCTCCTATGGTTAGCACATTTTCAGTGTTTTATAATCCAGGTATTCTTGTTGCATTTATAATTGTTCAATATTTATATGTGTTGTCCAAGTAAAAATGTTTACAGATATAATCTACCTATTTCTGAAGAAATATGTATGTTTCTGAAGAAATAGATAATTCTTCAGAAACGATGTGTTCATTTTGATTAAATACTTGAACCTGACTAAGAGTTTTTGCGAAATGAACAATTCAATTATTTAGGCCTAGTCCTTGTCCACGTGTATAGCATTAATGCTTGAAATTTATTTGTTTTTCTATTATCGATTCCGTAACTTTGATACTTGCTGATTATCTTTAGCTTGATGACTCTAAATTTGCATTTTTTTCCATTTGCTTGATAATTCACTATTTAATACTTCTTTTTATTATGTAGGTTTCATTTAAAGTTAGGATTTTTGAGTTGCAACTTCTCTCTATTCTAGCATTGGAATTTCAAACGATTATATATATATATATATATATATATATATATATATATATATATATATATACTAAAATAGTAAATCCAATGGTAGAATGGAAGCAGTAACTCATAATACACTACCTCAAAAATTTTTACCCACAAAATACAATGAAATAAAATGAAATTCAACCATAATAGCATATTTATAATTAATAACCTAGACAAATAAAAGAAAAGAATAAAATAGGAGAAGAGCCACAGAAAACTTCAATCAACATAGAAATTGAATTTTCAATTAGTCGTCATTTTCATTGATTTAGCGTCATTTTTATTAATTTGGTGACATTTTTATCAATTTGGCGACATTTTCGTCAATTTGGCAACATTTAAAAAATTTCGCCAATCATTATAGACGGAGAAATAGGTTATTCTTATTCAAGCAGCAGTAAATGTCGAAAGTCAATATGGGTGATCGGAAAAATTTAGTGTTCACGTGGAGGGTTATGAAAATGCCGGGTTAGTATCTAAATTGAAATGTTTATCCGTGATTAAAACACGTTGTACAGAGCATTTTGTAGCAGAGATAGATATATAAAGAGACAGATAAATCAAGATGTTTTTATTATTAAATGTTACATAGGAAAATATATTCAATATTATTTCCACGCGATTTTTATTTCCAAATGATTTAATTGCTTAATTTTTCGATTGGCAGCGAAAGGATATAAAATTCTTATTTCTTGCTCGTGAACATCATGAATATTACTTCCACGGGACAAAATAAGTAAATTACTGTGAAATGACTTTTAACAATTAGAAAATGCATAGTGTTATATTTATAAAGTTATTTCTTCTTTTTAGTTTTAATTGTTGGCAATTGTTGGATATCGAATCATGTATTTATTACTGTTGAGACGCAAAGTGGTGTAATATTTTTAAATCGCTTTGTATATATCATCCCTAATTCGGATTTTTGTAATTTTCGAATTTTCCGTTGACCAGGAAACTGAGACGGATCGAATGAGACCAAAAACTGGATTGTGGTTCGAGTGAAGGGACTCGGATCTTTTTGAAAGTGGGCTTGAGTGTTTTGATTATCTCTTCGCACCGTCACCCCTAATTCGAATTTTCGAAATTTTAAATTTTCCCTGTGATCCGGAAGCTAAGACTGATCGAATAACACCAAAACCAAGAATCTAGCTGTAGTGGAAGGGAAGTGCTCGATAATTTTTGATGCATCACCCCATTAGTCAGTCAGTTCAATGCATATTATATAGATAACTATTGAGTGCAAGCGAAAAATCACAGGGATTTTTTTTTTTTCTCACTGAAAGTTAATGTAAAATATTTTTAAGTTTGGTTTATTATATCGAAGCTGTCTTTAAAAAATATGTTTTTGTATAAATTTTATATAGTATTATTTACTTTAGAAAAATGACTCAATATTATATCGTTAAATCAGTTTTGATGTTCTCTTCTTTAAGTGACCGGAGAATAATGGCGTAATCAGATGAAAGTTATAAAATAAGACACAAATATTGTGCATAATGTATTATTATTGCAAAATTGTATTTTAAAATAACGCGATTAACGCTTTATTAAAAGAGAATAACGTAAACAAACCTAAATCGTCGAACATGTACATATGCTTGTTCCCATTCGGCAAACGATAATAACATGCGTAAATTACTCACACTTGAAATCATGCTGTTTGATGATATGACTGGCACCGCAACCAATTCCTTAAACAAACCAAGAGTCGCGATGCCGATCGCCAAAGAAAATCCAATTTGGCGATTGAAAAAAAGATTTGGAGCAAATTTTGGCGATTATGAATTCTGCCAAAGTTAAAATAAAAAATCGTGGTACTCTACTAACTCATGGTACGCTAATCATAATGCATACTAATATATGCCTGTTCCAAAACAATGATCTTCAGAATTTGATAATTTATAAATCAAATCAAATTTTTCACATGGAAACTCTAAATAAAATTTGGCAAATAAAAACTTCATTTTGCTATAGAAAATTTCATTTGGCAAAAGCAATCACAAATCCAGAGAAACCCCTATAAAAAGGTTCACTGCAGCTTTGCCAATTCCAGCCAACAACACCGACAACTTTAAACTAAATTACCCACTCGTTTCTTCCTCTCTGTTGAGAAATAACCGCGTAATAACCCTCTTCTCTTTTCTATCCAAACCATCTTTAACCTATTAGCACTGTCACTTTCAATTTTTATCTTCTCTACAGAAATCGACGTGATAAGGCGATCGGATGAAACGAGCTGCTTCCTCTTATCACCGGCAAAGGCTAGGAAGTCCCAGGTCTTGTCACTCATCTGGAAATAATCAGCTGTTATCGGTTGACCCTGTTTGATAAGGGGAAGCCGCAGCCTTCCGAACACGACCTGAGATTCCCAACCCGTGCTAACCGCTGTTGATGATACGGTTTATTTATGTATCCTAGAGACGGTTTATGATTAAAAATCAAAAGAGAGCAAGCATATCGATGTGTTTCATTGATTAGATATTCACGGCATTGACGTGGGACGTCACCAGATTTTTGTGCGAACTTACAATATTGCTAGTTTAGTAGAAAGCCAGGAAATTTATATTATGACTATAAGTGTATACAGTGGCCTTGAATACACCCATTCTATGGATAGAGAAGACAAGTCTGCATATAAGGTAGAGGTCTAACAATATCGGGCCGTATTTCTCTTTGGAATTTTAGAGCTGGGTTCGAGTTTAATACGAAATATAATCATGGATAGGCCGGCCGAGGTCTTGTTTAACCTTTTGCTTACGGGTGGGACAGCGTCAATACCTAACGAAAAACCTCTTAAAAAGACAGGTATTTGACATACCCTATCCCAAACAGTTCGATCCCCCTTTGCAGACATTGGCGTCCAAGGACGAATGGAGTTGGAAAGTGGAATGGCGGCCTAGTACAGCATTGCAATATTAAGTATAAAAATGTTAGGTATTGAATTTGGTCATTACTGAAATCAGGTAGTTAAGTACAGAAATACTTTTCCCCACCATAGAAGTAATTTATAAATTTTCAACCGCCATGTAATCGTTTTTAGTTCGATGACAAATAAATAATTTTATTTAAAGCTCACCATATTATATTTAGTTAAAATGCACGATCTACATAAAGAAGGGTACAACTTCAGTGGAAAAGTAAAAGTATATTAACATAATATATGAAAAAATGATATTAAATATATGCGTAATATATGACTGCTATATCCATCTAGCTTTAGTCATTTACACATAACATTTTATTGCGGTTGGAATATTTGTTCATGAGTGATCATATCTACACCTCAGAAATATACATATATACACAGATAAATATATTTCATAAATGTGTTCTAAATAGGTTCAGGAGATCTTATGACGTGCTTATCCTTCAAAATTTTGAATTAAAAAATTTGGGGGAAAACAATACTTTTTCTACCCAATAGTATGTAATCTAATTTATGTATCTGTTTTCTATCCAATAGTATGTAATATATACAAATGGCTGTTTAATGTTTCCGATATGTTGAAAATTATTCAAAGATTTCACATATTACCCGAAAAAAGAATTATTGAAGGCAAGCGGACAACTGGGACAACAGCAAGAAGTTTTAGCAGTACCGAGATCCCGAATACAGGTATTCTGGTCAAATTTTATCGCTATTTTAATATTAGCATTGATACAGAAATATTTCGACATTACCGGTTTTTCATATTTATTAAACTGTTAAATTAAAAACTTAACTCTTATTCTTTACAGTTCTTTATTTTCATTATTCTTAAATTTCTTTATTATTAAAAACTAAACTCGTCTGCATTATTATTGAAAACTTAACTCTTGTTCTCTACTGTTCTTTATTTTCATTATTTTTTAAAGTTTTTTAATAACAATGTTTGAATTAATTAAGGGGGCACATACATACACATGGAATACCCGAAAATAAAATAAGATTATTTGTTTCCATATAGATTTTATTAAAAATCGCTATAATAATTTTTTTCCCGTGCAGCTAATTGAGTTTGCCTCATTCATTTCTAAATTCGTCCATCGACGAATTGAAAATTCACACATTTTATATAAATATGGGCAGATATCTTCCCATTCGAATAAGAGAGTCTGTTTCTAATTAATATTTCACAGACACATGCACCCACATTTCATATCCACAGCGCACTTCATGTTGGAATGTTTATTTTTTTTACCATTAACCGACCGTATTTTCGACCGTGACGTCCCGTTGCTATGAAAATAGACATTTAAAGGCATGCATCAGGATGGATAGGATAAGAATTACCCATTTTTTTTTCTCCACCTAACAGATACGTTTAGACGAAAAAAGGGAGAAAGTCACACCTTTTTCAATGGTTTGCTATGCTTTAAATAAGGAGGAGGTTTGTGGCTAAGAATATTTCTATGCGAAAATGTGTTTCTAATCTTATTTAATGTAGAGTTCCACGCATGTAGTTTCGATTAAATACACTTAGGGCGTAGCACGGTTTAGCGGCTTAATTGGTTCCTATAAGGGCGTAGCCACTTAGCGGCCTATACGCCCGAGTATATTTCTGTTCATTTGCTTAAGTTATTGCTAAAGAAATAACCGCAATAAAACAATTAACGACACCACAACTAGTACTATATCTTATTTATGGAAACAAATCAATCATTTTACTGTATATAGATTTTTAATTATCTTATATTTAATAAGGGAGCTAGCTCTCTTATTAAAGCATAAATGATCCACACATTTTAATAAAGATTTATACAAATTGGATAATAAAAGTATTATAAAAATCACTGCTCAATAATCATATCTAGGTAAAGAAAATAAATGACTAAATTTTGCGTTAGGCAGTTGACTAGACCTACTTCATGACATATTCTTACAATATAGCGTTTGTCGGAGGTTGAACGCTTGGCTTGAACGAGAGGTCACCAAAGAATAATTAAGACAGATCTTTTAATTGCCACATATATATGATTATTCGCACTAGGACAAAGTTCTGGAGGCCAAGCTTACGTGTTCAGTCACCTTTTTTACTATAAAAAGTTTAATGGGGGGGGGGGACTAAAATATACTTTTGCCTAGGGGCCTCGGCAATGATAAGGTGGCCCTGAATATAGCCAGACCTCCACTGCTATTACTTTTGAAGTTTCTCTCTCAAAATACCTTTACCCCCAGGTACACCGATTTAGCCTATTATTTCACCACTTCCCATAGAATCCGAACAGCCAACACTACAAATGAGTCACAAAGATGACATTGAAGATTGGCCACTTTGCTTAAGCGAGAAGTCAAAGGATAATTAGGGTCAGATTTTTAAATCGGCACATGTATCTGATTAGTAGCACTAGGGCAAAGTTCTGGGGCCAATCTTACGCATTCAATGTACCTTTTTTTACTATAAAAGTTTTATGGGGGGAAAAATAAAATATACTTATGCCTAGGGGCCTCGGCAATGATAAGGCGGCCCTGAATACAGCCAGACCTCCACTGCTATTTCTTTCGGAGTTTTTCCCTGGAAATACCTTTACCCCCAGCCACACCCATTCAGCCTATTCTTTCACCACTTCCCATAGAATCCGAACGGCTAACACTACAAATGAGACACAAAGGTACATTAACTATTAATAAAAGGGGGAAATGAACTAAATAAAACTCTGCTGCACGGTAAAGGCATGAGAAACAGAGAGAGGGTTCAACGTTTTCCCCTGACCCAAATGCAAATTCAGAAACTTTCATAAGCGGAACTGGAAAAGCCAGGAAAGCCGTTTTCAAGCTTTTCAACACAATGTGCACTCATTCAAGGTTAGCGTATGCGGGCTCACGGTGTAGTAATGTCAAGAGAGAGAAAAAAGTTGGAAGGGAGAGGCGGAGAAAATAAAAATGTGTAGGTGAAGAAAAAAAACTCGGTTAGGTTTTCAACAGGTGGGACTTTTTCTTTCTTTCTTTCAACCCCTTGTGGGTTTAAAGAAAAGTTTTAAAAGAATAGCTTTTTATTTATTGTTCCTTTACACTTTGTATCCGAATGAAAGAGAAAGTCTACAATTACAGGTTTGCTAAAGAGGTGATCGTGGAAGCAGATTACAGAGGGAAGCCAATCAAGTGCTGAGATTATTACGCAATACCTACCTGTGGGATTTGAAGTTCCTCTACACTAGTGGTTTCCAAAGAGGAGGTGCGCAAGTCGATACGTGGGGGTACGCCAAAATAATTTAATATTTTCTTTGTGGTATTTTTTCAAGACAAATTTTATATTAACAGAAAAAAAAAAGAAAATTAATAAAATAATAACAAATATTAAGATTTTTAAATTACATGATCATGAACTGAATAAAATTATGATTATATGAATATTCCTTCACTCTAACACCAGTTTAGAACAAAAATTAAAAATATTCCGCATCTGTCTTTACTATAAGGGTACACGATCAAAAAAAGCTTTCTGACCACTGCCTTACACTATGCAACTCAAGTTCACGTAACTTTCAGCCGATCGTCCACATTAAGAAATTCCCTCTTTTGAAATTCCTAATCAATGACCTAGGTTGGCAAATTATTATTTTTTTTTTAACTAACATAAGCCATCAAAGATTTATCTAGCGGAGTTCTCGAAAGATTCATGAAGAACCAAAGATAGAAAACTAATTATAAAAAAAAAAAAAAAAAAAAAAAAAAAAAAAAAAAAATCTGAAAATTTAAGCAGAAACGTAACATTAGAACAGAAACCTAAAATAGTGCAGTAAGACATTATTTCAAGTTCAACTTAAAACTCCACTTTATTTGATGATGCCCTTGATGGTCACCACAAATAGTCCTTCGTTGGTCATTAAATCGATGGAAGAACTTGCTACATCGCCAGAGTGTGATTTAGATGTAAATATGAACAAGCATCTTCATCTGCCGGCCAGCTGCGACACACCCGCAATTTTATTGAATTTTGAAAAAAAAAAAAAATATACATAAAATGTTAAGTTACGTTCTTTATAAACTTCAGATTTTAAACACATCTGGAATGTCATAAATTGAAAATAAAGTTTTAAGGCTAGCAAGTCAATTTTGCATAAGTCATAAAGCTTTTTAGTACTGACACGCTATTCAACTTTAAGCTGAGAATTTTCATATAAATTTGATGTTGGTTCTAATATTATACAAATTTTATTTATATGTGAGATTTCATAAATATATGTTTCCATCAATTCATTCATTCTATTATTCAACTTTCATAAAGAATTTTAATTAAATTTAGAATGTGGTCACATAGTTTTTATGTGACGTCACGCAGCCTCTAAACTAATAATACATACTAGTGGTAAGAACTTAGCCGTTAATAGATAGTAACAAAAGGGCCATTCAGAGATTTAATATTGAATTTTAAATTAATAACGAAGTAAACTCTGACCACTAATGATAAAATAAGAAAATAGACTAGTTTAGAAAAAAAAATGCGGTAATTTTGGTACAAGCAACCAGTTTAAAAAAAAAAAAAATCTGATGTGGGCAGCACATGACTTTCCTTATATAATACAATGAATTTACTACTTTTACAGTAAAAAAAAATAGATTATTATTATAGTAGACATTTATATTCTTTCCAAGATATTGAATTTTCGTCAATGAGTCGTCATTTTCATAGATTTAGCGTCATTTTTATTCATTTGGCGAGTTTTTCGTTAATTTAGCAACATTGAAGAAAGTCCCCAAGTTGGCGACATTCCACCAAATTCGTCGCCAAAATCTCGGCAAGCGTTATGGAGATAAATGACTATTGGCGTTCAAATACAAAAGTATTACTCAAAGTATCTTTTTTCATGAATGAAACGAGCTAGATCCGCGAGAATGATGTCACCCAATTTATCGCATGGTATTACATATGAAAAGTGAACATGTTTCTCAATAGGAAATATTTTTTTATTTTATTTTATATGACTTTTTGATAATTTTTTTGAAAAATGTGCAATATCTCGAGAACGGTTGATTCTAACGTTCTAAAATTCATGTCAATCGTTTTCCAATGAAAAATTACATAAGAAATGTCTATTTGCGCAACTTTATTAGCGGTTTTGATTTTTTGATAATTTTTTCAAAATTTCACTCGAAAATTTAGGGAGGGTCTGAGCATTCGATTGCGTATAAAAACAATAGGCTTACAGTGTTTACGGATTGTGATTTTTGTAACAAATTTCGTTCGAATCAGTCCATTTCGTCTCCACACACACACGCACGCACGCACACGCACAGACACACACACACACAGACAGACATCACTTCAAAAATGTTTGATTCGTGATCAGGGATGCTTGAAACGTGCTCTCCCGTCGAAAATTCGAATTCGAATTTTCGACCCCGTCACAATACTTTCCTTATACATTATGTATATAAGAAAAGTAAATATTGTTTAATGACAATTTGTAGTTGACCTGAACAATATAGATAATAGAAATTTAGAGCACTGGCGATTGCGTGGAAAATTAATTTTGAAAACGTTCGAGCAACGTTCACGAGATTAAAGTGGAGCCTCCAAATGCGGTTGTGCTTCCCTTATTTTGGTGGGTTAACAGGGCCCTGACGATTTCTTTAAAATTTTGTATTCGAGACATTTAAAAATAACTTGCATTTGTTTGAACCAGATATCATTTACGGTTAAAAAATATTTAGGTACGTGTTGATATTACCATTACATAAATTTCAGCATTATGTTATAAAAAGTTTCATAATAACTATGTAATTTTAAAGAGATTTTCGAATATTAAGTCTTCAGGCCCGAATCAACTAGAGTTTTACATCAAATCATTCGAATACAATAAATTCATCGACGCAACTGATATGCTAGCAAAAAAAATATTTTTTTAGGATTCTTTTTAAAGAACTTGCAAAGAAATGGTTTGATAAATATATATATATATATACTAATGGATATAACCACTGCCTAATTTTTCATGGATTTAAGATAGTATCGAAATTGAGAATTTTTATTTCATTTCAAATCATAAATCTTTTAATTTAAATTCTTGAATTTTTATACCATAAATATAAGGATCATATTCTCATGGAAACCTTCCGCCATTTACTGCCATTACTTCCTTGCTTTTTTCGAAACATTCTATACTAGAACGAACCTAAAGTGAAAAGACGAACGTGATAAATTCGCATTTATTTTCGAACTTTTAAATTTCTAAAAAAATTGTCAAATAATCGATTTTTAGGATTACTATATTTCAGATCAATTGCGTTTTTTTGTAGGTATTGTTTAAATGGAACATTTCAATAATCTTCGCTTTGGACGTCAAACCTCGGGACGCTATAATACAAGAAGACCTAAACAATATTGCATGTGAATATCACTTCAAATATATTTTCACCGATGTCTAAGCATATGCTAGGTGGTAGCATCTGTGTTAAAAAAAAAAAAAAAAAAAAACATATACACGATACGTGAAAGAATTCGTATAAACATTCGTGCATGTATTGTTGCACATCTGACAACAAAAAAACAAATATGGACTGTATGAAATAAGAACGAAATCATTACATTCTTCATCATATTACTTTCCTTATATACATAATGTATAAGGAAAGTATTGTGACGGGGTCGAAAATTCGAATTCGAGTTTTCGACGGGAGAGCACGTTTCAAGCATCCCTGATCACGAATCAAACATTTTTGAAGTGATGTCTGTGTGTGAAAGTATGTGTGTGTGTGTATGTGTGTGTGTCAGTGGGTCTGCGGAGACGATAACTGACGAACGAATGGACCGATTTGAACCAAATTTGGTACAAAAATCACAATCCGTAAACACTGGAAGCCTATTGTTTTTATACGCCATCGAATGTTCAGAACCCCCCCCCCCCTCAATTTTCGAAAGAAATTTTGAAAAAATCGTCAAAAAATCAAAACCACTAATAAAGTTACGCAAATAGACATTTCTTATGTAATTTTTCATTAGAAAACGATTTGCATAAATTTTAGAACGCTAACACGAATCGTTCTCGAGATATTGTACATTTTTCAAAAAAAATATATTTCCTATTGATAAACATGTTCACTTTTGAATACCATGCGATAAATTGAGTGACATCATTCTCGTGGATCTAGCTCGTTCCATTCATGAAAAAAGATACTCTGAGTAATACTTTTGTATTTGAACGCCAATAGTCATTTCTCTGCAGTAAGAATAACTTATTTCTTAGTGCATAACGCTTGGCGAGATTTGGCGACGAATTTGGCGGAATGTCGCCAACTTGGCGACTTTTTGAAATGTTGCAAAATTAACGAAAATCTCGCCAAATGGATGAAAATGACGCTAAATCAATGAAAATGACGACTAATTGTCGAAAATTTAATGTCTTGGAAAGAATATTAGTATTTACTATAAGAAAAACCTATTTTTTTACTGTAAAAGTAGTAAATTCATTACATTATATACGGAAAGTCATGTGTTGCCCACATCAGATTTTTTTATAATGCTATGCATATATCATTAAGTAGTAAATAACATACTAAAAGTGCACGAAAATCGTCTGAAAAGATATATTCATCTGTAGTGATACTTGCAGTTCCTAATAAGCAAAGCATTATAACTTTTACCGTATGTGTCGCGTGATCTGTTATTTAATTATTTAAAAATCATTTAAATTAACTGCACATAATATATCAAAACATTAAATGGCAATATGGGTTTAAAATTTGTTTGACTCAGTTCAAGATGTCCTTTTATTCCATAAAAAACAAGAGTAATAAAAAAGAAATTGCTTTTAAATGTTTTACATTATAAACCCTTATTACCAAATTTTACTTTGACTCAACAAAATTGTCTCTAGATGCAATATATTAAATTTTGTAAAAAATCAACATAGTGGTTTTTGCGGTGTAACATGCGGACAGACAGATGGACAAACCGACTACAATAGGTATGTTTTTCATATTTATAGGGTACGAACACAAAGAGTCAATTTCGAGTTTCAACTACTTTAAGTTTACATTTCATCTAAGTATTTACAATCATTTTTATGCTTCAACTTTTATTTATTAATTTTTACTTTCCCTGCAATACAAGGTAATGTATAGGGAAAGTATTGGAATCATGTCGAAAATAGCAACTCGAGTTTTCGACGGATCTACACGTTTCGAGACCTCTAGAATACGAAAAAACTATTTTTAGCGTGACGTCTGTGTGTGTGTCTGTCTGTGCAGATTTTGTATCCACTCTAACTGAAAAACTAATTGACCGAATTTCCTAAAATTTGGTAGGTAAGTCACTTGTGGGCGAATCTGGCGCTAATTAGTTTTGGGTATGATTCGGGATAAAAGAACCAGCCTTTTTTGCGAAATGGCCCGGAAAAGCCTATATCCACTAGCTGAAAAACCAATGGACCGAATTTCACAAAATTCGGTAGATAAGTCGTTTGTGGATCACCCTGGTGCTGATTAGATTTTGGTGCGATTCGGAAAAAAATAACCTGCCTTTTCTTGCAAAATGGCCCGCAAAAATCCTCAAAATTTAAAATAAAAAGCTACGTATGCTCAAATATATCCATTAAATGCATGTTTTATACGTAATTTTTAACGAAGAAAAGAATAAGACCAACCCCGTTACACTAGGACTAGCCGTTCTCGATATATTTTAGTGTTTTCGTAGTTTCTCTACGCCACCTTTGAAAATATGTCCAGTTACCAAATGAGAACGAAAATTGAATTAAAAGTGAATTAGATTTAATTAAAATAAAGAGAACGTGGATATAAGTCTGCAGGGAAAGTCATGTGCTGCCCACATCAGATTTTAAAGTTTTGACGTTTGACAGACATATAACAAAGCAATTATGAACCTCTATCTAATAACATATTGTACTCGGCTTTTGGTATTTTATTACACCAAAATATTTTCAACTTCCTGTTCCACATGTCGATTAAATTAAGAATGGTAAACCCGGGATTTCGGCCAAAAAAATTTATAAAAAGGAAACTTATATGTTAATTTTTAAACTTGCTGAAATGTTTTAAATAGAATAACGATGAATTAATTCCACAATATCAAATGAACTTCAATTAACAACTTTAATTCTCTAAGCTATGTGATAAAAGAATTGCATATAAATTTTCTCTTTAAAAGATTATGTAGTTTAGCATCTGCTTTAACATCAAAGGGATACTTTTCTCATTTTAATTTTTACTTGTACAAAAAGTTAAAAAAAAATTAAAATACTTGATTTATTAAAACAATATTATAAAATTTTATTGTCCATATTTTTACCGCGGGATTCGAAAATTGGTTTAAGACCAGTTTTACACAGTAAATACAAATTGCATCGAATAGAGTATTAAAAATTAACAATGTTAAAAAAAAAAAAAATCACTAAAACAGCTGGGAAAAAAATTGTTACAAACACATCATAAAGCAAATAAATCATGGTGTCTATCCATACAATGTTACTAAATCGTTACTAAACAAATAGTGTTTAGCTTTTAAAAATGACTCATGCTAGACTCTAAATGATTAAATATATGCATATCTATTTCATAACTTTATACTGATAAGGATATTGATATTTTATCCACAGGAAACGCATAATAAATCCTAACAATTTTACGTTGATACAAATTTTATGTTGATGAAAGATGCATGAGGTTTTTATTTTAAAACATGTAGTTTATATTAGAACGATAATTTAACAACGAAATCTGCAACTACATAATTTAATGTCACCGCTAAGTTAGAATATATGGTATCAAATAACTTTCCCTACAAAAAATGGAAATGTACAGGGCCGTTTTTTCCCAAGGCAACTGCTGAACACCGACCCTTCCTCCGTGCGTTCAACGTACATTTTTTACTATAAAAGTTTTCTGGGGAGACCTTAAATTTACTTTTGCCTACGGGCCTCGGCAATGGTTAAGGCACCCTTGGAAATGTATAGGAAAGGTATTGTAATAGAATACAAAATTAGAATTGACTAAAAGTTTGAGACGTATTACAAGTTTTCGGCATTTTAGAATACAGAAAAACTATTTTTAGAGTGCAGTCTGTGCAATGTATATATCTACTATAACTCGAAAACTATCTGACGAAATTTCGTCGTTAATTAAATTATACGTTTCCCTAGGATCTGATTAGATTTTTATGTAATTTAGAAAAATAGAACCAGCCTTTCATTTGAAATAGACCACAAAAATTATCAAAAGCTTTAATAAAAGACTAAATATGCTTAAATGTATGGACTAATTTTTATATATCTAATTTTTTATTGCAAAATGAATTAAACCAACTACACTAGGATGAATCGTTCTCGAGATATTTACATTTTTTTAGAACTTAGAAACATGCCGCCATTTCAAAACGCACCAGGTCAATAAAAATGAAAATTTATTTGAAATAAGTATCCGCATTGGGGGGGGGGGGGGGGGGAGCTCATAAACAGTTTATCAAAATGGGTAAATAACTTGTAAAATAAGGGTAGAAGGGGGCCCGAGCATTAGTTGCATGGTGGGCCGAAAATTCTGTCAGCACCATTGAGTATCCGTTCCATGCGTTATTTTGTGCAATTAAATTCAATGCATTATGAAAGAAACAAAGAAAAACTGAGTTTAAGTCTGTAAAGAAAGTCATGTAGTGCCTGTATCAGATTTTTTTTTTAATTGTATTCATGATTTAAAAAAACTATAAATATAAGTATCCGATATAATACACTAGACATTACACAGCTATGACTCAAAACCGGATTACCGGAAAGGCAACACGAGACCTCAAAAATCTACTATATAAAAATCACCCTTACAATAAATTCCATGTTTATTTAATAACAATTTAAACACCATAATAGGCGCAATCAACATATTTTTAATATTATCAACATGATACTAAATATGAAAGCTAAGATGACTTTAGTTCGTCAAGCGGCCTATAACGAAAAGAGTGATTTGACATCTTTAGTCTTACCATAAAGATAGAAATTAACTGTATTCATGTAATATTATTTCTTCAATATAGAAGAATAGTTTAAGAACTTCAACTATGTATATAGCTAGTTGATATACATACAGAATGCAGTATATAAAGTTGTATGCAGTTATTATAAATATACAAAGTTTAGTTTATAAAATAAGTCAATATAATTATTTCAAGTAAAGAATTTTATTTAAAATTTTGCCACTTTTATTTTTAATTCAGTGATCCACTACCGCAATAATTGCAAAGAATACTTTCAGCTTTATACCTAGCCCATAGTGCACCCCAAAGACCGTATAAAATATTTTTCCATACACTTTGGTGCTTACACATGATGCACCTCACATTTAGTGCAATTTTCTTCTGCACATTTCTGTGGTAGAACTAACATTGGATTGCGGCCCTATTAATCTCTTTATCCAGAGCCCCAGGAGAATTTTAATCGAGACTGGTTAAAATGTAATGATGGTAAGTTGAATGCTACGTGAAGTAAAATAGTGCAATAAAACATAATAGAAATAAATGAACTTACCACTTCTCTATCAAGAATTGGAGGCGGGGGTTCTCCAGGACTTCTCTGGCACAGATGCGATGGAGCGAATGGCACACAGGCATCATGGAAGCAACCCAGACATTCTGTGGAAGAACCAATAACCTTATTACTGCAAGGCTTTATCAAGTCTTTGAGATTATCATCCTCTTTAGGAGCAGTCTGAATAATAGGCCTTATGACCGCAGTGGTCAGGCTAGGAGGATTGTCAACCTTAGACGGCTGCTCACGCATGTTGCTGTCCACAATGCACATCGGTGGGACTGAATGACGATTCTGATGAAATGGCTAGGCGAATAGGATTGTGCCTTCGAATGTATAATGTAACGAAATATCCATGAAAAGCAATGTTTTCTTGAATTCAGAAGGTGAAAATATGAGTTTCTAATATACTCTTGAGATAAAACAGGGGTAGATTCGGACAGAAAGTATACCCGATGCCACAGATGGAGAAGTGACAGGGATGATGATTTTTTTGTTTTTGTTTTCAGATAATTAACAATATCTGCAGAAAATTAAATACACGAGATTGTAGGCTAAAATTGAGTTCAAATTTTAAACTAACATTACCTAATTAATTAATAAACACTTCAAATAGAAAACAGAATAAATTTAAAAAAAAAGTCGATTCGACTATAGAGATGTAAATTTATACAATTTATTCCAAACAAATCTGCCTAAATATATGTTTTTTAAAACTGACGAAATTAATAAAGGTTGGCGCAACAATTTTAAAGGACAAATTAACACTTAATATCACAGTCTTCATTATAACACAGTCACTCACAGCCTCCAGACAATACCCCAACCGGCATCTAAACCGTATCTCACAGCCAGCTGTGACTGTTCCTAATCCGACTCTCGGCTGAAAGTGAAGAGATTTAACAAAACTCTCGGAATTGAGCTAGGGGACAGGGTTGCCAGGACTTGGGAGATGCAATGCCAAATTCTCATCGCCAACCAGGATTAGTTCGCTGTTGCTGTTGCTAGGGTCGGAAACTGACAAGGGCTTCTGTCAGATATTCAAGGGCAAGTAAGGATAGTTTTATTGATTCCTCTGGAAAGGATAATAGGGAGAAGTAGAAATGTTTAAGCTATATTTGGGCAGACAGCACTGTGGAAACAGTTGAGCATTTATAGAGATTCAGAAGACCCGGAAAATAAAAAATGCAGTTAATTATATTTCGGAGAACATACATCTTAATATAAACGGCACATGTTTTAAGACAAATATAATACAACTACAGTTTGAAAATAAGGGAAAATGCCCCATATAACATCGGAATTATAGTAAAACCTATAAAATTCTGCAATACCTACACAAATTGAACACAGCATACTAAAATCTAGATTTCTCGAAAGTTGCTTTTATTTTATTTTTTGTGAATGTTTCAACGGTTAGTACGGTTAATAATTATTTAAATATAAAATTTAATGTTACTTGTAAGCACAAAAAATTATTTAATGAATTATGAACTCAAAGATATCAAATATAATTTTTTCTACACAACATCTGGTTTTCCTTTGACAAGGCTCACCAACTGAGCTTTACTTCACATATAGTACAATAGTAAGTAGTGCATGACAAGCAATTCGCATATACAAAATATCTAAAATGTGATTCTACACTCAACCTTCTCATACATTCATATTGCATAGTGTTTAGTTCTACTTATATCACAAACATTATTAATAAACATTTTTTTTTTTTTAGGTTTCATATCCAAGTTATTCTTCAAAAATGCCTCGTACAAATAATTTAAATGTTTCTTTTTTCAAGTTGGCAAAAGCTTAGTGACGTCGATAAAGGGATTTGGCCTACATGTGTTAATAAAAGCTATTTTTATACCATTAATATTCTTAGTTGTTCAAATTATTAATTCCCCCCCTTTCACTAGTATATGATATGCTTTCTTCGGGAATTATCATTTTTTACATAGGTAACAATGCTATGCAAATCTTAAAATTGAAATAATTAGAGTTCTTATTATAAGAATTACTATACATTTACCTAGCACTAGATTTTCACATAAAATATCTACACATAAAATTTGACATTTCATCTTATATTATCTAGCACTATATTTTCACACAAAATATCTACACATAAAATTTGATAGCGGTAAGAACATTCGTTCTTGAGCCCATGCCTCAGGGATGCCGATCTCTCACACACACACCGTGCTTTATACAAATTACGACAAATTTATATGTGCGTCATTGTAGCAAATTTCAAAACTATAAAATACAATAATGCAAGTTAAAACCGTTTATTATTCAATGAATTATAAAGTGAATATACAGTGAATTTACAAGCGAATATACAGAGAATTTACTACTAATATAACGTAAAAAATAGCATTCTCCTACACGCACTATTGATCCATCCACCAGAACATGCTGAAAATATTGTGCTTGTACAAATTTCTCTAACTATTCCATAATTCTTCTAGTTAAAAGAAGAAGAAAAAAACCTTGACTTATTCAAATGGCACAATATCCTGTATATAATCAGTAATGAGGAGCGAAGGTAATCTGTAGAGACAGTGTCTACTCAAACAACCCCCTACCAAGTTACTTTCTGTCCAATCGTCCCCCATCTGTATAAGTGCATAAAATATCTCGAACAATGCACAATTAAAATTAGGGTTGCTTCGTAACAAGTTGTTTAACACTAAAATTACCATGACCAGTCAAATGACCGGTTGTAAACTTTTGATTAGAAAATTCGCATATAATGTTATCGTTTTTTCTCATTTGACTTCATGCTTTTTTCTATTAAATGCATACAATCAATTTTCAATATTTATTACTTTCCTTATATACAATAATGTATAAGGAAAGTATTGTGACGGGGTCGAAAATTCGAATTCGAGTTTTCGACGGGAGAGCATGTTTCAATCATCCCTGATCACGAATCATTTTGAAGTGATGTCTGTGTGTGTATGTGTGTGAAAGTGTGTGTGTGTGCCAGTGAGTCTGTGGAGACGATAACTGACGAACGAATAGGACCGATTCGAACGAAATTTGGTACAAAAATCACAATCCGTAAACACTGGAAGCCTATTGCTTTTATACGTAATCGAATGTTCAGAACCCCCCTAAATTTTCCAGTGAAAGTTTGAAAAAATCGTCAAAAAATCAAAACCTCAAATAAAGTTACGCAAATAGATATCTCTCATGTGATTTTTCATTAGAAAACGGTTGACATTAATTTTAGAACGCTAACATGAACTGTTCTCGAGATATTGAACATTTTTCAAAAAAATTATCAAAAAGTCATATAAAATGAAATAAAAAAAAAATTCCTATTGAGAACATGTTCACATTTCATATGTAATACCATGCGATAAATTGAGTGACATCATTCCCGTGGACCTAACTCGTTCCATTCACGAGAAAAGATACTTTGAGTAATACTTTTGTATTTGAATGCAAATAGTCATTTATCCGCTGTAAGAATAACTTATTTCTACGAATTTAGCGGAATGTCGCCAACTTGGCGACATTTTTAAATGTTGCCAAAATGGATAAAAATGACGCTAAATCAATGAAAATGACGACTAATTGAAGAAAATTCAATATCTTGGAAAGAATTACAATAATGTATATGATTGTATACATTAGAGTATCTACTATAAGAATAACATTTTTTTTAACTGTAAAAGTAGTAAATTCATTGCATTATATAAGGAAAGTCATGTGCTGCCCACATCAAATTTTTTTTCTTCTTGTTTTTATATGATAACGATACATAGTCTACTATTATCTACCACGACCGGTCATTTGACCGGGAGAAAAATTTATTGCCTTATAAGGTTATCTGATCAAAAAAATGGGATGCACATGCACATTTCACATATTTTCATCCGTTTCCTGCACATTTCTGCAAGGACTGTTACGTAGTAAGTTCAATTTAAAATAATTGTATATTAAAAATTCTATAAAGTGCATAAAATTTAAAGTTGCAAGAAAAAGTGAAAAAAACTAAAAAGTATTACTAGTTAGTTTTATATTTTTGTTTTTACAGCGTTACTCCAATCCTAATCTTCACCCTGAAAAAATGTCGAAACATTCAAGACATACCAGGTTCTTCGAAGAAATAAATAACATAGGCGAAGAGTTTTCGGAAATTGATGAAGGTGAACTTTCTGAAAGTGAATATATATTATTTGAAAATGATAATGATCTATTAGACATTGAGTGTGAGCCTACAGATACCGACGATGAAGAGGAGAAAATTGTGAATATAATAAGTAGAGGATTCAAAAGAATGAGATTACTCTCAAGTTCTGAAGATGAGAATGAAAAAATGAGCAGTATATTTCAATTGATGGCACTGTTTGAGAAGAAATGCTAATAGGTGCTACATCTGGGAGAGCAGCACTTCATAACATTTTTCAGGAAAGAATCAGGTCTAACGGGATATGCAAAACGTAATATTATAAGAGGTAAAGCGAAGACTGCATTTTCGTTGATAATTGACCACCATATAATGAAACATATACGAACATGCACAATAGAAGAAGCAAATCAAGTTTTAGGAACCGAATAGAGTCTATTACCTTAAAGTTTGTTTAATATTTCCTTACTAAAATCAATATTACCTACATTCCATCAGAAAAAAATAAAGTTTTTATCTAAAAACCGGCGGTCATTTGACCGGTTACGGTATTAATAGGTATATACTGAGTTTCGGTACGTTTAGTGTTAAGTAAACTCTGCTCCCCCAAATTTCCTTTATGTTTCGCAACTGTGATAATATAATACACCACTTACTTCTAAATTCTACTACAATTAAAAAAATCTGATGTGGGCAGCACATGACTTTCCCTGCAAACTTATATCCACGTTCTCTTTATTTTAATTAAATTTATTTCACTTTTAATTCAATTTTCGTTCTCATTCGGTAACCGGACTAATTTTCAAAGGTGGCGTAGAGAAAAAAACGAAAAACTAAAATATCTCGAGTACGGCTAGTCTTAGTGTAATGGGGTTGGTCCTATTCTTTTCTTCGCTAAAAATTACGTATTAAACAAGCATTTAATGGATATATTTGTGCATACGTAGTTCTTTAGTTTAGATATTGACAAGTTTTGCGGGCCATTTTGCCAAAAAAAGGCAGGTTTTTTTTTTTCGAAGTCTACCAAAATCTAATCAGCACCAGGGTGACCCATGAATGCCTCATCTGCCGAATTTTGTAAAATTCGATCCATTAGTTTCTCAGTTAGAGTGGATACAAGCTTTTGCGGGCCATTTCGCAAAAATAGGCGGGTTCTTCTATCCCGAATCGTACCCAAAACTAATCAGCACCAGACTCGCCCACAAGTGACTTATCTACCAAATTTTGTGAAATTCGGTCCATTAGTATTTTAGTTAGAGTGGATACAAAATCTGCACAGACAGACACACACAGAGACACACACACACACACAGACGTCACGCTAAAAATGGTTTTTTCGTATTCTAGAGGTCTCGAAACGTGCAGATCCGTCGAAAACTCGAGTTGCGATTTTCGACATGAAAACCACGTCCCACAGAAAGTAATTAATTTATTTTTGCATTTATTTCAAATAAACATTTTAAATAAGAGTAATAGGGATGAATTAAACATGCGCTATGCATAATACCGAAGAAACCTCTTCTCAAAGAAAAATTCTAACCTGAGAAAGTCATGTACGAAGCCGCGATGTTAGGAGGGGGAAGGGGTCGAAAATTGAATTGGGAAAGTTAAACTGCTAGGTTTCATTAATCTAATATGAACTCAATGCAACTGTTTAGCCAATGGGGGTTATAACATAACCTTGACACGGGTTGCACCAATATCTCTAAAGGAGTACGCGAATTGAACAAGTTTAGGAAACACTGCTCAAAAGAAATGAGACAGAGAAGTCAAGCCAGCAAAAGCGGGAACATGTCTGTTTTTGCTGATGGGACGGCTACTTCATTTATCCGTAAAGAATGTGGCTACTTTTTTTGTTTCCGAAATCAGTTGACCATTACCAGTTGATAAAACCACATTGTTGAAATTGATAACCTTCCATTTTCACTTTCTCTTGCTATTGAATATAGTATAGAGAAAGTATTGTTTTCACGAAAATTTTCTATTTCGAGATATTGATGCCAATATAGATACCAGGACCTTCTGAACATATTTCGACAATTTTTTAAGTTATACCCGTTCGTCTGTCTGTCTGTCTGCCTATGGTCGATTTCTTGTATACACGATAGTTGCCACAAATATTAATGGATTTTCACGAAACTTTATATCCGGCTTTATTATCAAAAAATCTTTAAGTAGAATTCATTTTTTAAATAGGTTTTATTTAAATTCGAGTAAAAAATTAATTTATTCGAAATTTTATATTTTATGACATGGCAGCATAGGACAAAATTTGATACAATTATGGATAAAGGAGGTTATTTATGGATCAATGATCACGAAACTCAACAATTTGTCATTGTAATGAAAAATAGCCGCGATACAATTTTTGTGTTCGGGGACGTCATTACCCCCCCCCCCCCCCCCCCCCCCCCCCCAGTCAAACGAGTACATTGTCAAATTTGGTATCAATCGAAAGATTTTTATTCAAGTTCTATAAAATGAAGGGTGACATGCTATAATTATAAACATTTTTACCAATAATACAGGTTTTTTAAAAGTTGTCTTGCAAAATTTGCAACAACAAAAAAATAAATAAATAAAAACAATCACAAGCTACTTAAAAATGGATTGTAGTACGAGAAAGTGAAGGTGAGCTACACTCCAGTTAATTTACATTAACATTCATTTATCAAAAATTGAATTCGTCCAACATGACTCGAAACTTCTAACGAGATACAATAGACGTGCGTTAATCCGACATCCAATGGTTCGACACGACAAGAACGGAAATTCAAATCCGTTCGGTTGTAGAGTAGACTGCCCCCCCCCCCCCCCCCCCTATAACACGGGTTCATATAAGACGGATTCGTATAACACGGCGGAAAAATTGTGATCGTGTTCGTATAACACGCTAAAAGAGGCTCGTATAACACGGTAAAAGAGGCTCGTATAACACGGTAAAAGAATGAGACAGATGTTTCGATTTTATTACGTTTTAGCTCCAATAATTAATATAACTTTTGGCTGGTAACACAAAACGCCATTGTGCTTCTCAAATTTCGGGGAAACCCCATTTTGAGAGGAGATCGTCTCAGTTTGTTACTTTCCTTATATACATAATGTATAGGGAAAGTATTGTGACGAGGTCGAAAATTCGAATTCGAGTTTTCGACGGGAGAGCACGTTTCAAGCATCCCTGATCACGAATCAAATATTTTTGAGGTGATGTCTGTGTGTGTGTGTGTGTGTATGTGTGTGTGTGAAAGTATGTGTGTGTGTGTGTGTGTGTGCGTGTGTGGTGTGTGTGTGTGTGTGTGTGAAAGTTATGTGTGTGCGTGTGTGAAAGTATGTGTGTGAGTGTGTGTGTGTGTGTGTGTGTCAGTGAGTCTGTGGAGACGATAACTGACGAATGAACGGACCGATTCGAACGAAATTTGGTACAAAAAATCTCAATCCGTGAATACTGGAAGTCTATTGTTTTTATACGCAATGGAATGTTCAGAATCCCCCTAAATTTTCGAGTGAAATTTTGAAAAAATCATTAAAAAATCAAAACCTTTAATAAAGTTACACAGATAGACATTTCTTATGTAATTTTTCATTAGAAAACGACTGACACGAATTTTAGAACGCTAGCATGAATCGTTCTTGAGATATTGCACATTTTTCAAAAAAATTATCCAAAAATCCTGTAAAATAAAAAAAAGTATTACCTATTGAGAAACATGTTCACTTTTCATATGTAATATCATGCGATAAATTTGATGACATCATTCTCGTGGATCTAGCTCGTTCCATTCATGAAAAAAGATACTTTGAGTAATACTTTTGTATTTGAACGTCAATAGTCATTTATCTGCGGTAAGAATAACTTTTTTCTCCATCCATAACATTTGGCGAGATTTTGGCGACGGATTTAGTCGAATGTCGCCAACTTGGCGACCTGTTTAAATGTTGCTAAATTAACGAAAAACTCGCCAAAAGGATAAAAATGAGGATAAATCAATGAAAATGACGACTAATTGACGAAAATTTAATATCTTGGAAAGAATATATCTACTATAAGAATAACCTATTTTTTTTACTGTTAAAGTAGTAAATTCATTGCATTATATAAGGAAAGTCATGTGTTGCCCACATCAGATTTTTTCTAGTTGTGATGCACATTAAACGTGTCTGAAAAAACTTTTATATCGTATGATTTATTTTATTCAACTTAAATTTGAGAAAAAAAAAGTTTTAGGAAAATAAATCTTTGCGAAATTAAACCCGATTTCATCTAGAGGAAGTACATATCTGTTATCTCTGGTACATACATACTATCAATTAAGCTATGTTTAAAGTCAAGTGTGTTAAATAAATTTAAAAAGATATTATGGTAGTGAAGAAAACTCATTACAAATTTTCTGTGAGCCAGAGCAACACTTTACTTTAGAAATCTTAAATGAAGGATTAGAATTGGCAAAAAATCTAGAAGAACATTTTTCGAATAATGATCCATCAACAAAGCGCTCTGAGGAATTTAAGAAAAAATTGAAAGATTGTTTAGCCCATATTTTGAAGTAAAAGAAGATTTAGAAAGTAACAATAATAAATTGTTGAAAGCACAAGAAGATACCCTTGTAAACAACGAAAATAACATAAAAGAAACAAGTGAATCTTCAAGCTATGAAATAGCACAACCAACATTTAAAAGTGGATGACGTTGGAACCTAATTATGGATAGCTCCGACAGTGAATAAATGTCAAAAAAAAGTGTAACTGCTTCTTTTATTTAACGCAAAATGAATAACAAAACATTTTTAATTTCAATATTTGTTTGTTTTGAAGAGAAATAAAAAATATTTTAACTCTTACATATTAAATATTTATTTTACATCTTTGTTAAGTATCTGTATAAGTGAATGTTTATGTATAAGTAAACTGTATGTGTGCCGTTCATTTGCCAAAGCGATTAAGTCCATAAAAGAAAAGGTAGAAAATATGTATTGATAAATCTTTATAAAGTTTTTGTGAAAAAAAACATTTATTATTCAACGGCCATAAAAATTGTTGTCATGTAGTGTCTTAAGTCTGATTATTAAAGAAAGTTATTCTAAATATAACAAGTAAGCTAATCACTTTGGGCTGTAAACGGCTCATGTAATTGTATAATCTAAGTGACTCATACAACACGGATTCATATAACACGGAACGTATCTACCGTGTTATAGGGGGTCTACTGTATTTGGAAATGCTCCTGAGCTAACACCATTATACACATATCCGTTCTTAGACTATCCATACTTGACTTCGCTCTGCAACACCCTTACTTCCCGAGAAACAATTTTTATCTCTTCAGAAACACCTCACCACACAATTTAGTAGGATAAATTTTATACAATAGAGCATGTTAATAAGTAGCCTGCGCATTAGAATGCGCAGAAATGTAAAGGCAACAGGGCATTATTTTTACCATAGCGGGTAATGGTAAACTGCCAATGAGGGCAAAAAAAAAAAAACATTAAAACTAGACCTGTTAAACATTGAAATTCAACTTTGTGCTGAAATAAGTTATTTAGAATACCTAAGTGGAATATAAGAGTGCACTTTAAGTCATTTTAACTGAATATACACTACTACTCATTTTTACTGAAGTCGCTGGCTAGCGTTCTGACGATGTATACATTTACTAGCAAATTCTGCAGTGTATATGCGAGAGAGAAGAGAAAGGTACATAACGAATTTAAAAAAAAAAAATGTTATTAAAAGCGGATAATTTTCCGGTAAATTAAAAATATCCATCAAAGAAGATAAATTTAGACATATCCTACTAAAGTTAGGAATTAAACGATTATAAATGTCTAAAATAACAGTTTTTAATACAGAAAAAATCTGATGTGGGCAGCACATGACTTTCCTTATATAATGCAATGAATTTACTACTTTTACAGTTAAAAAAAAATGTTATTCTTATAGTAGATACTTATATTCTTTCCAAGATATTGAATTTTCTTCAATGAGTCGTCATTTTTATTGATTTAGCATCATTTTTATCCATTTGCCGAGATTTTCGTTAATTTGGCAACATTTTTAAATGTCGCCAAGTTGGCGACATTCCGCTAAATTCGTCGCCAAAATCTCGGCAAGCGTTATGGACGGAGAAATAAGTTATTCTTAAAGCGGATAAATGACTATTGGCGTTCAAATACAAAAGTATTACTTGAAGTATTTTTTCTCGTCAATGGAACGAGTTAGATCCACGAGAATGATGTCACCCAATTTATCGCATGATATTACATATGAAAAGTGAACATGTTTCTTAACAGTTAATATTTTTTTAATTTATGGGATTTTTTGATAAATTTATTTGGAAAATGTGCAATATCTTGAAAACGGTTCAAGCTAGAGTTTTAAAGTTTATGTCAATCGTTTTCTAAGGAAGAATTACATAAGAAATGTCTATTTGCGTAACTTTATTAAAGGTTTTGATTTTTTGATGATTTTTTCAACATTTCACTTGAAAATTTAAGGGGGTTCTGAACATCTGATTGTGTTTTAAAACAATAGGCTTCCAGTATTCACGGATTGTAATTTTTGTACCAAATTTCATTCAAATCGCTCCATTCGTTCGTAAGATATTGTCTCCACAGACTCACTGACACACACACACACACACACATACACACACACATACTTTCACACACACACACATACTTTCACATACACACACACATACTTTCACATACACACACACATACTTTCACACACACACACACATACTTTCACACACACACTTTCACACACACACACACACAGATACACTTTCACACACACAGACAGACATCACTTCAAAAATGTTCGATTCGTAATCAAGGATGCTTGAAACATGCTCTCCCGTCGAAAACTCGAATTCGAATATTCGACCCCGTCACAATAATTTCCTTATACATTATGTATATAAGGAAAGTAATAATGAAAATTCCATATTGCTCAGCATAAAGGTATTTTGCTTTGGAAATGTAAGGGCAAAATTCTCCCTGCGACGTAACGTGCCCATGCTCTATGCATCTAAAATGTGCAGCAATTCCTTCAATTTTAAGAATGCCTCTAATGCCTCTTCTCAATATGCAGGCAAACCCCTTTCTTCTCCACAAATAAACAAATCAGCCACTGTAGATAACGCTAGCGATAAAGTACGATCTTTGAGAGATCAACAACTTCTTAGCCTCCTGCAGCATCGCAAAGGCGCCAGATGTGAACTGTTAAGACTCGCTCTGAGTTATTACACCGCACTTACTTTGCCAAGTGAAACATTTACGGTGTCAAGAAATAAATATTTTTAAAGCACACTTTCGTTTAGGAGCTCAAAGTGGAAATGTTTACCGCTAATCTATTGCACTTTACAAATAACCGAAAAATCATTCACAGTTCATCTTATAGTGTGTTTGCATAGTTCACATTCTTACACAAGATTCAGGATTTCACTGGAATAATATACACAGCGACGGATTTAGAGTTGTTTGAGGCCTTAACTCTACAAAAAAATTGGCATAATTTACCCTCCTCACCACCAACAAAATCCTGATGTGAGCAGCACATGACTTTCCCTGCAGACTCATATTTACGTTCTCTTTATTTCTTCAATAATTCATTATGTTGCGTTTAATTGTACAAAATAACACCCATAATTGTGTAAAATTACACTGAATTTGCACTTTTAATTCCATTTTCGTTCTCATTTGGTAACTGGACTTATTTTCAAAGGTGGCGTAGCGACAATGCGAAAAAACTACAATATCTCGAGAACGGCTAGTCCCAGTGCAATGGGGTTGGCCTTATTCTTCTCATCGTTAAACATTACGTATACAACAAACATTTAATTGATATATTTGAGCATACCTAGTTTTCATTTAAAATTTTGACGATTTTCGCGGGTCATTTCGGAAAGAAAGGCAGGGGCTTTTTCCGAATCGCACCAAAGTCTAATTAGCACCAGTGTAACCCACGTGTGACATATCTATACCAAATTTTGGGAAATTTGATCTATTGCTTTTTTCAGCTAGAGTAGATATAGGCAATTCTTGAAGGCCGTTTCGCAAGAAAAGGGTGTTCTTTCATCCCGAATCGTACTCAAAACCAATCAGCACCAGGGTCACACACAAGTAACTTACCTACGAAATTTTATGAAATTTGATCCATTTGGTCAGACTAACAGTCACACAGACGCCACGAATGCAATAAACGCCACGGGTGCAAATAAATGCAAATTTTTCAAAAAAAGAAATTGAAAAATCTATATTATTGGTCCAAGTGCACACAATTATAACACGTTACCCTTCATTTTAAAGTGCTTCAAAAGCTCTTCCGATTATATCGATTATTTCGATCTATTCGACATCACGAACACAAAAATCGTATCGAGGCTATTTTTCCCTACAATTATTGAAACTATTAAGTTCCGCAATCAATGAGTCATGAATAAGCCCTGTTATGCACAATTATGTCAAATTTTGCCCTATTGTTGGCTATGTTAAGGAAATATAAAATTTCGAATAAATTTTGAAATTTCGCAAATTTCAAAAAATGCCATCTAATTCTAGATTTTTTTTTTTTTTATAGCAAAGCAGGATATAAAGTTTCGTGAAAATCCATTAATATTTGTGGCCGCTACCGTGTACATAAAAAATTGTCCGCAGACAGACGGGCATCACTCTAAAAATAGTCAAAAAGTGTTCAGAAAATCCCAAACCATATACTGCCATCAAAACCTCGACATCGAAAATTTTCGTGAAACAATACTTCTACACTATATTCATTTATATGAGAAGGTAATAAATGCCATAAAGCGTTAATAACCTTTTAACACTAGAACGACGGAAGCGGTCATTTTGACCGCATAACGGCTGATCACAGACCATTAAAAATTTTGTGACTTTTCTTCTTTTCTTAAAGTTATTGAAAACACAGAAGAAAATAAGAAAAGTCATAAAATTTCAGTGGGCTGGGATTAGCCGTTTTGGAGAGGAATCGTTTCTCAAAGTAGTTATGAGGTTAAAATGACAGCTTTCGTCGTTCTAGTATTAATCATGGAACATAATGTGTTAAAAATGCAAAATATGGTTTATAAATTTTAAATCAATTAAAATGACCTAGTAATAAAAGAAAAGTAATATTATCCAAAATGCTATATTGTGCATATATCACTATCTGCACTATAAATGAAATATTTTACATTGTGGGAAAAAATGTATGCATGTACTATCATTATTAGAAGAATTAATGTACGATGCGTTCACCTCAGGAACCATGGAATCAAGACCATCTTGGTCTCCTTAACGTGATAAAATTGATCCCCTCTGACGTGATAGACATTAAAATGTAATTTTCGTTTAGTTGATTAAAAAATAAAAAAATCTGATGTGAGCAGCACATGACTTTCCTTATATAATGCAATGTATTTACTACTTTTACAATAAAAACAAAATAGATTATTCTCATAGTAGATACCTATATTTTTTTTTCAAGATATTGAATTTTCGATAAATAGTCGTTATTTTCATTGATTTAGCATCATTTTTATCCATTTGGCGAGATTTTCTTTGATTTGGTAACATTTAAAAAAGTCGCCAAGTTGGTGATATTCTGCCAAATTCGTCGCCAAAATCTCGCCAAATCAAATACAAAATTATTACTCAATCTTATTACGCGTTCAAATACAAAAGTATTACTCAAAGTATCTTTTTTCATGAATGGAACGAGCTAGATCCACGAGAATGATGTCACCAAATTTATCGCATGATATTACATATGAAAAGTGAACATGTTTCTCAATAGGAAATATATATATTTTTTAATATTTTTTATAATTTTTTGATAATTTTTTTTTTAAAAATGTGCAATATCTCGAGAACGGTTCATGCTAGCGTTCTAAAATTTATGTTATTCGTTTTCTAATGAAAAATTACATAAGAAATGTCTATTTGCGTACCTTTATTGAAGATTTTGATTTTTTGATGATTTTTTCAAAATTTCACTCGAAAATTTAGGGGAATTCTGAACATTCGATTGCGTATAAAAACAACAGGCTTCCAGTATTCACGGATTGTAATTTTTGTACCAAATTTCGTTCAAATCGGTCCATTCTTTCGTCAGTTATCGTCTCCACAGACGCACACACACACACTAACACACACACATACACACACACAGACATCACTTCAAAAATGTTCGATTCGTGATCAGGGATGCTTGAAACGCGCTCTCCCGTCGAAAACTCGAATTCGAATTTTCGACCCCGTCACAATACTTTTCTTATACATTATTGTATATAAGGGAAATAATAAGTTCTCTGTAGATTATGCTTAATTTTTACCTTTCATCTCATGAAAAGTAATAAGAGCGTCTTGGTCTCCTTTAACGCGATAAGCGTGAACCCTAAGACGTAATAAACATTAAAAAGAAGAATTTTCGTTTAGTAGCTTAAACAATGAGATAAGTTCTCGGTAAATTATGCTTAATTTTTACCTTTCATCTCATGAAAAGTAAAAATTAAGTTTAATGGCAAAGAAGCGCCACATCCGTTCTAAAGGCAGCTTATTTTCGCAAAATATGTTCCCCTTTTACTGAATTGGAACACTTAATTTCATAAATGTAAATTCTATAGTAACTGCATTCAAGAAATTTTGCAAGAACATAAAATTTATGATTGCGCATCTAGTGAAATTAAACTTTTCTACTTAAACTGCTTAAGTGTAAACGAGTTTGGAATTTAACCAATAATAAGCAAATTTTACGAACTCTTTTTTTTTTTTTAAATATTAAGCAATTTAAGTAGAAAAAATGTAGATTCACTAACAGATTCACAATCATATATTTTATGCTCTTGCAAAATTTTATGAATGCAGATGCTATATATAGAATGTACATAAGTGTTCAAAAGCAGGAAAAAAGCACATTTTGAACAAACACTGTTTGAAGTCCCTTAGAACGGTCGTAGTAACGGCTGTAATCGATTAGATATAAAAGACCTGCTGATTTTCAGAGTGACTGAGTCATAAGGAAACTCAAACTGTTGCTCCAGAATATGGAAACATTCATTTGTACAGAAAATCAGGATAAACTATCACTTTGGTATTTCTGATAATTTATATCATTTTTCCCCCTCCAGGTTTTCCTTGCGATAGAGAAATCGTGACACTGGCACTTAAAATAGAAAAACGCAAATTCTAAAGAAAATATATATATATAACCATAACTTTAACCGTGCTCCGAGCACACGAATGAATAGATTGGATGTCACTTTTTAATACAACTTTCAACAAAATAGTTTACAGAACATGCAAAGAACGTAAAACACGAATGCCGGTAAACATGGCTACCGAAACCAAAACTACCATTACATCCATATCAAATATCGCCAAATGGGGCGATAAGCGTACAGTTCGCCAAATACCCAGAGGAGGATTCTATTAAAATGATGTTGCTGGGCGTCGTTAAGTTATTCCCGAGGCTGGCGGGAGAAAGGGGAAAAAAATTACCGAAAAAAGAGCCGATTGTTTCGGATTTATAACAGGTGACGAATTTAGAAATACCGAGGAAGGGTGATGTATGAAAATAATTTTTATGCGAAGATAGAACGATAAAGTAGAGAAGCCACCATAAAATATCTGGAGTGTTTCATACAATCATATTCCATGGTTCCACTTGTATCACAATTATTTCTAAACGGTGAAAAAAGGATGTGTATTTTTCCCATTTCAAGCCCATGTGATTACTTTCCTTATATACATAACGTATAAGGAAAGTATTGTTGAAGACCCAGACCGTCCGGCTCGTCAGCAAGGACTTGAGCAACCATTTGGACGGCCGGATGGAAAGTATTGTGACGGAATCGAAAATTCGAATTCGAGTCTTAGACGGGAGAGCACGTTTCAAACATCCCTAATCACGAATCGAACATTTTTGAAGTGATGTCTGTGTGTGTGTGTGTGTCAGTGAGTCTGTGGAGACGATATCTCACGAACGAATGGAGCGATTCGAATGAAATTTGGTACAAAAATCACAATCCGTGAATACTGGAAGCCTATTATATTAAAACACAATCGAATGTTCAGAACCCCCTAAATTTTCGAGTGAAATTTTGAAAAAATCATCAAAAAATCAAAACCTTTAATAAAGTTACGCAAATAGACATATCTTATGTAATTTTTCATTAGAAAAAATCATATAAAATCAAAAAATCATATAAAATAATAAAAGAATATTTCCTATTGAGAAACATGTTCAGTTTTCATATGTATAATACCATATGATAAATTTGGTGACACCATTCTCGTGGATCTAGCTCGTTCCATTCACGAGAAAAGATACTTTGAGTAATACTTTTGTATTTGAACGCCAATAGTCATTTATCCGCTGTAAGAATAACTTATTTCTCCGTCCATAACGCTTGGCGAGATTTTGGCGACACATTTAGCGGAATGTCGCCGACTTGGTGACATTTTTAAATGTTGCCAGGTTAACGAAAATCTCGCCAAATGGATAAAAATGACGCTAAATCAATGAAAATGACGACTAATTGAAGAAAATTCAATATCTTGGAAAGAATATAAGTATCCACTGTAAGAATAACATTTCTTTTAACTGTAAAAGTAGTAAATTCATTGCATTATATAAGGAAAGTCATGTGCTGCCCACATCAGATTTTTTATTATAAAATTTTAATTTTAATTTTGAGAATTACTAATCATTATCTGTGCTTCATACAGCTGAGTGAGACTGACTAATGCACTCTTACACAGCCCAAACTACTAAAGGTAAAAAACTTGAAATTTCGTGTACACGTGAAACTTGACCTCTAAATAAAAAAAATCTAAAATATTGGAAATTCTGTTCGATAAATTTATAAATTGCGGAGTTGTTTTATGTTTGTTTGTTCATTTGTTCTAACATACTTTTAGGTATAACTCGTGATCGGCTACACACGCAAAATTCGTTTTCATACCCAACATAAACAGAAAAACAAGAAAGATCAATCATACATAAAGCATTGATTATGAAACACTTTCCAACTGCAATGCAATTTTATTAAAACATCTCTAAAATGCGGTACATTCAGCGGTAATATTTTTAAAATTATCACAATACTACAATAATTTATTATATTTGAAAACTTAAACTTCATCGAAAAATGAACTTTATTCAAATGACGTCATTGAAATACAAATCGCCTGCTCTCTATGAAAGAGAGTAAATATTTCATTCATACACTTTTTTCCATTCCTTTTATTCATCACAATACGGCAATACTACAATAATTTATTTTACTTAAAAACTTAAAACCATGTAGGTAAAAGTAATTTAACTCTATGCTTAAAACTTCATCGAAAAAGTCTGCTATAAAATCGTCTGCGTCTCTATGTAAAATCAATCAATGTTTCATTCATATCAGCTACATTGCAGACTCCAGAACTATATAATTTTGCTTTAAAGAAATTCAGCAATTCTTATACAACTCATCTTACAGCTTCATGTGATTACATTCTACATAAGTGAAAATTAAGCTTCGTTGTAGAAATAATCAAAGTTTGATAATCATTTAAACTCAAATCTATATATACTAATTGCCAAGTGTCCATCTGTCTGTCTGTCCGTCCGTCCGTCTGTTACGCTTTTTTATAGGCACTTCCCGAATGGATAGAGACTTGCAATTTGGTACACGGCTCGGTCATTCCATAAAACCACCTGGAAAAATCGAATTTTTCGAAAACGTTCTCTAGAGGGGGTGCTCCACACCAAACCGTTCGAAAAGTGAAATGATAGGAAAGCATGCTTTGCGATAAGATAGAGACTTCAAATTTGGTGTATGGATAAATCGTTCGAAAGGAAGAAAGTGTGCAATTTCAGATTCCCAATATTTCTACTTAAGGGGGTGCCACACACCAAAATGTTCGATTTACCAAATAAATGAGAAAAGGCTCCTTTAAAATTTGATAGAGGTTTGAAATTTGGTATATGGGCTAATCATTTGACAAAATGATCCCACGACGAATATAGTTTTTCAAAAATGTTCGTTTAAGGGGGTGCTCCAGAGAAAAAAAGTTCGAAAAGTGAATTGATAAAAAACCATGCTTCGGGATGAGATAGACATATCAAATTTGGTGTAAGGGTAGATAGTTTGGAAGGAAAAAAGTGTACAACTTCAGTTTACCAATATTTTCTACTTTAGGGGGTGCCGCACACCAAAATGTTCAGTTTTCGGAAAAAGGAAAAACGCCCCATTTAAAAAGTGATAGAGGTTTGATATTTGGTATACGGGCGAATCATCTGATAGAAATCACAAGGATAGAGTTTTTTCAAAAATGTATATTTAAGGGGGTGGGTACTTCACACAAAAACATTCGAAAGGTGAAATGCTACAAAAGCATGCTTCGCAATGAGATACAGACTTCAAATTTGGTGTACGGGTAAAAAGTTGGAAAGGAAGAAAGTGCGCTATTTCAGTTTTCCAACATTTGCTATTGTAAGGGATGCCGCTCACTAAAATGTTCGATTTGCCGAACAAATGAAAAACGCCTGCTTTACAATGTGATAGAGGCTTGAAATTCAGTATATGGGCTAACTATTTGACAAAAAAACCAAATATGAATACGGTTTGGCAAAAATGTTCATTAACGGGGTGCTATACAGGAAAACGTTTATACGGGGTGCTATACAAAAAACCGAAACTAATTGGGTGATATTATTCATTTATATTCCCATAGGTCCCACAGACCGTCTCAACAACATACTAAAATTTCATTTTGATTAAGTCATTCTTACGGCAGTTATCGTGCAAACGGACAGACAGACAGACAGACAGAATGAACAAAGTTATAAGCACTTTTCAACTATGTTGTAAAGTGTTAATAAAAAATCTGATGTAGGCAGCACATGACTTTCCCTACAGACTCAAATTCATTCTATCTGTCTTTTTTTCTTTTATAATTTATCAAAGTGCACAAAATTATGTGGATAATTATTTGCATTTTTGTTTGGCGACTAGACATATTTTCAAAGTCGACGTTGCAGATATATGTACAAGATCAATCATACATAAAGCATTGATTATGAAACACTTTCCAACTTCAATGCAATTTCATTTAAACATCTCTAAAATGCGATACATTCCTCGGCAATATTTTAAAAATTATCACAATACTACATTAATTTATTATATTTGAAAACTTAAAAGTTCATCGAAAAAAATGAACGTCATTCAAATGACGTCAATTAAATATAAATCGACTGACTCATCGGTAATGTTTTTAACATTATTATAATACTACAATAATTTATTATATTTGAAAACTTCATCAAAAAATCACTGAAATTTGTTCTTATATTAAAATCATCACTGAAATTTATTCAAATGACGCCATCGAAATATAACACGCCTGGCTCTCTCTATAAAAGCAGCATTTCATTCCTAAACATTTTCCCATTCATTTCATTTATCCCAATACTATAATAATTTATTTTATTTAAAAACTTAAGATCATGGAGGTACCAATAATTAAGCTCTATGCTTAAAACTTCATTGAAAAAAATCGTCCTTCTCTCTGTAAAATCAATGAATATTTCATTCATATCAGCTATGCAGACTATCAGTGATGAATTTACTACTTTGACAGTAAAAAAAAAATAGGTTTTTCTTATAGTAGATACTAATATTATTTCCAAGATATTGAATTTTCGACAATTAGTCGTCATTTTCATTGATTTAGCGTCATTTTTATCTATTTGGCGAGATTTTCGTTAATTTGGCAACATTTAAAAAAAGTCGCCAAGTTGGCGACATTCCGCCAAATTCGTCGCCAAAATCTCGCCAAGCATTATGCACTAAGAAATAAGTTATTCTTACAGCAGATAAATGACTATTGGCGTTCAAATACAAAAGTATTAGTCAAAGTATCTTTTTCATGAATGGAACGAGCTAGGTCCACGAGAATGATATCACTCAATTTATCGCATGGTATTACATATGAAAAGTGAACATGTTCCTCAATAGGAAATATTTTTTTTAATTTTATATGACTTTTTGATAAATTTTTTGAAAAATGTACAATATCTCGAGAACGGTTCATGTTAGCCATCTAAAATATATGTCAATCGTTTTCTAATGAAAAATTACATAAGAAATGTCTATTTGCGTAACTTTATTAGTGGTTTTGATTTTTTGACAATTTTTTCAAAATTTCATTCGAATATTTAGGGGGGGGTTCTGAACATTCGATTGCGTATAAAAACAATAGGTTTCCAGTGTTTACAGATTGTGATTCTTGTACCAAATTTGGCTCGAATCGGACCATTCGATCGTCAGTTATCGTCTCCACAGACTCACTGACACACACACACACACACACAGACATCACTTCAAAAATGTTTGATTCGTGATCAGGGATGCTTGAAATGTGCTCTCTCGTCGAAAACTCGAATTCGAATTTTTGACCCCGTCACAATACTTTCCTTATACATTATGTATATAAGGAAAGTAATATATTCCATGTGTCATTTAATTTAGTTCATTAAGGAATATGCAATAAAACTAAAAAAAAAAAAAATCTGATGTGGGCAACACATGACTTTCCTTATATAATATAATGAATTTACTACTTTTACAGTAAAAAATTAGGTTTTTCTTATAGTAGATACCAATATTCTTTCCAAGATATTGAATTTTCGACAATTAGTCGTCATTTTCATTGATTTAGCATCATTTTTATCCATTTGGCGAGATTTTCATTAATTTGGCAACATTTCAAAAAAGTCGCCAAGGTGGCGACATTCCGCCAAATTCTTCGCCAAAATCTCGCCAAGCGTTATGCACTAAGAAAAAAGTTATTCTTACAGCTGATAAATGACTATTGGCGTTCAAATACAAAAGTATTACTCAAAGTATCATTTTTCATGAATGGAATGAGCTAGTTCCACGAGAATGATGTCACCCAATTTATCGCATGATGGTATTACATATGAAAAGTGAACATGTTTCTCAATAGGAATTTTTTACTTTCCTTATATACATAATGTATAAGGAAAGTATTGTGACGGGGTCGAAAATTCGAATTCGAGTTTTCGACGGGAGAGCACGTTTCAAGCATCCCTGATCAGGAATCAAACATTTTTGAAGTGATGTCTGTGTGTGTTTGTGTGTGTGTGAAAGTGTGTGTATGTGTGTGTGTGCGTGTCAGTGAGTCTGTGGAGACGATAACTGACGAACGAATGAACCGATTCGAACCAAATTTGGTACAAAAATCACAATCCGTAAACACTGGAAGCCTATTGTTTTTATACGCAATCGAATGTTCAGAACCCGTCTGAATTTTCGAATGAAATTTTGAAAAAATCGTCAAAAAATCAAAACCACTAATAAAGTTACGCAAATAGACATTCCTTATGCAATTTTTTATTAGAAAACGATTGGCATAAATTTTAGAACGCTAACATGAACCGTTCTCAAGATATTGCACATTTTTCAAAAAAATTATAAGAAAGTCATATAAAATAAAAAAAAATATTTCCTGTTGAGAAACATGTTCACTTTTCATATATAATACCATACGATAAATTGGGTGACATCATTCTCGTGAATCTAACTCGTTCCATTCATGAAAAAATCTGATGTGGGCAACACATGACTTTCCTTATATAATGAAATGAATTTACTACTTTTACAGTAAAAGAAATAGGTTTTTCTTCTAGTAGATACTAATATCCTTTCCAAGATATTGAATTTTCGACAATTAGTCGTCATTTTCATTGATTTATCGTCATTTTTATCCATTTGGCGAGATTTTCGTTAATTTGGCAACATTTCAAAAAGTCGCCAAGTTGGCGACATTCCGCCAATTTCGTCGCCAAAATCTCGCCAAGCGTTATGGACGAAGATATAAGTTATATATATATATATATATATATATATATATAAATAAAAATTGAAGGATTTTAATCGAAAATTATGCATAAACTACAGTATGTACAAAAAACCCCATCTCTAGCATATCTGTTACAAATGAGTAACAATAGGCCAAGACTAAGGATAAGGATAGAAGGTAACTTATCACTTCAATGGAAAGGGGGATGAGAAGAATAATAGGATTCAAAAATCACATTTAAAGTATATAAAGGTAAATAAAAATAAAACTCGGCAATATGAGAATAGGCAATAATAAACAGCTCAGGAGATAAGAGATTAAGAATAGAGAACAAGCAATTGAAACTACACAAAAAATGGCGGTTAGTTCGAAATTGCATTCTCATCAGGACATTCATACAATTCGAATTAAAACCGATATAATAGCCAGTTTCTGACAATGGCGATAGTATTTAACTATAAACACCATTGGAACTGTCTACTGGCTAGTGGAAAAAGAAAATAAATCAATTGAATTATATAATTCTGAAAAACAATACCTCCTCGAACAGAAATGGGAAAACACTAGCATAGCACACCCACACGTGTAAGATAAACTAGTGACTGAGCATTTCACCTCACTTCGTCAATTCAAGTGGGCACTGGAATGAATACAATTGAACGATTCATAATATGTATGGAGACTTTCAAAAATAGTAATCAGTATAGGACTCAGGACAAGAGGAAAATAGTCATTCGAAAATAGTAAACAGTATTAGACTCAGGCCAAGTGGTAAGTGAGGTAATAAGAAAGGGTGAATTTTCAAAAAAGAGTTAACCAGTCAAAGTGAAATAATGCATGTGTAAAATTATTACGTGGCATATTTGAAATTATTAATAATATTATTTACAAATACTTCCGGATATTGGTAATTTTGACAAATGCGTTTAAGTTTATTGATGTGTAGAAAGTGAAACTGAGGATCAGAAAGTCGATGTATTCGAAATAGCTGGTTTAAAATGATGTTTCTAAACAATTGAATAGAATTACAAGATTGATATGATAGCAGCTTTATGATAGAGAAGTTGTAAGAATCTTTTTTATCATATATAATCATATATAAAATTCAATATCTAATAAGTTATATATATATATATATATATAACTTATTAGATATTGAATTTTCAACATATATTATATAACTATTATTATATATTTATATATTATATAACTTATTAGATATTGAATTTTCCACAATTAGTCGTCACTTTCATTGATTTAGCGTCATTTTTATCCATTTGGCGAGATTTTCGCTAATTTGGCAACATTTCAAAAAATCGCCAAGTTGGCGACATTCCGCCAATTTCGTCGCCAAAATCTCGCCAAGCATTATGGACAAAGCAGTAAGTTATTCTTACAGCAGATAACTTGGCGTTCAAATGCAAAAGTATTACTCAAAGTATATTTTTTCATGAATGGAACGAGCTAGATCCACGAGAATGATGTCACCCAATTTATCGCATGGTATTACATATGAAAAGTGAACATGTTTCTCAATAGGAATTTTTTTTTTATGTGACTTTTTCATAATTTTTTTGAAAAATGTGCAATATCTTGAGAACGGTTCATGTTAGCGTTCTAAAATTTATGCCAATCGTTTTCTAATGAAAAATTACATAAGAAATGTCTATTTGCGTAACTTTATTAGCGGTTTTGATTTTTTGACGATTTTTTCAAAATTTCATTCGAAAATTTAGGGGGTTCTGAACATTCAATTACGTATAAAAACAAAAGGCTTCCAGTGTTTACGGATTGCGATTTTTGTACCAAATTTGGATCGAATCGGTCCATTCGTTCGTCAGTTATCGTCTCCACAGACTCACTGACACACACACACACACACACACACACACACACACACACACACACACACACACACACACACACACACACACACATACACACACACAGACATCACCTCAAAAATGTTTGATTCGTGATCAGGGATGCTTGAAACGTGCTCTCCCGTCGAAAACTCGAATTCGAATTTTCGACCCCGTCACAATACTTTCCTTATACATTATGTATATAAGGAAAGTAAAAAATGTTATTCTTATAGTAGATACTTATATTCTTTCCAAGATATTGAAATTTCTTCAATTAGTCGTCATTTTCATTAATTGAGCGTCATTTTTATCCATTTGGCGTGATTTTTGTTAATTTGGCAACAATTAAAAATATCGCTAAAAAGTTGGCGACATTACGGCAAAATCTCGCCAAGCGTTATGGACGGAGAAATAAGTTATTCTTACAGTAGATAAATGACGATAGGCGTTCAAATACAAAAGTATTACTCAAAGTATCATTTTTCATGAATGGAATGAGCTAGTTCCACGAGAATGATGTCACCCAATTTATCGCATGATGGTATTACATATGAAAAGTGAACATGTTTCTCAATAGGAATTTTTTTTTTATTTTATATAACTTTTTGAAAAATTTTCTGAAAAATGTGCAATATCTCGAGAACGATTCATGTTGGCGTTTTAAAATTTTATGTCAATCGTTTTCTAATGAAAAATTACATAAGAAATGTCTATTTGCGTAACTTTATTAGCGGTTTTGATTTTTTGACGATTTTTTCAAAATTTCACTCGAAAATTTAGGGGGGTTCTGAACATTCGATTACGTATAAAAACAATAGGCTTCCAGTGTTTATGGATTGTGATTTTTGAACCAAATTTCGTTCGAATCGGTCTATTCGTTCGCCAGTTATCGTCTCCACAGACTCACTTGACACTCACACACATCACCTCAAAAATGTTTGATTCGTGATCAGGGATGCTTGAAACGTGCTCTCCCGTCGAAAACTCGAATTTTCGACCCCGTCACAATACTTTCCTTATACATTATATATATAAGGAAAGTAATAAATTAATGTAGTATTGTGATAATTTTTAAAATATTACCGAGGAATGTATCGCATTTTAGAGATGTTTATATGAAATTGCATTGAAGTTGGAAAGTGTTTCAAAATCTGTGCTTTATGCATGCTTGATCTTTCTTGTCAAGATATTGCCATGTCCTATAATTTTAGTAAATTGGCATGTTTAAAATATACGTCAAATCGTCACGTAACAAATTAAATTAATTAAAGACTACAAATTTGATGAAATATTATATAAAACGTTTTATTTTATCTCATAATATTTCCTGAGATAAAACTCAAAAATGAAAATATAATAAAATCAATAAAAATATAACAAAAGATAAGAAAACATAAATAAATCTTTAGAAAATGAAATCGGGAGCTCACATAAAATTTTTTGTCCTTTGTAACTTAGATTCTTTTTTTCTTTTTTACGATTGTCTGTTTCAGAAAAATGAACTACTAGACTTCCTACATTGTTTTCAGACAAGGTCTTCCTTCATAAGCGCTAAAAATAAATATTGTCCGGGATTAATCGCCGTAGCGTGCCAAGGACATATGAGAGCACTTAAAAAGTGCCTATTGAAATATTTATGAATATTTTTATTAACGATCCAGGTATGACGCAAACGGACCACAGTGTCAAACCTATCATTTGCAACATTAACCCAATGCAATTTAAGATGACCAAACGTCCTCCATTACAAAGTTTGCTCTTGCATTTTTATCGATGTCTCCTCACGTTTAACCTTTTACGTATGTATACGCCGAACTTTTTCAAGTTTAATGAATGTTCTATCTCCAGGGGTATGTGTTGTGTTTTCTTTAACCCTTGAGTTTTTAAAATCAAACTGATTAGAAAAATGCCAAAATTGAAGGCTTAAAACTGCTAATAAATTCGCTAGCTATGATCCCATTACAGGTAACTGTATCCATGGGCCGGTTTCGCACATCTTATGCGTTCAACAGCAAGGAGTGGCCGATACCTATAATGGCAGGCAATAAAACTTGCTTTGTGCCACATTTTTATAAACTTTTATAGAGACCGACAAAAATTCGATCCTAATACCCACGCAACCAGCATCTAGTTTCTAAACATGTGACCTGAACGTTCAATGTCACGAAGGTGGGCATCAAGCTAGTGGATGTTATACATAGGTCTTATCCTTGAGTTTGCCTTAAGGTGTTATTACACGGCGCAATTCCTTCCAGCAATTTTTCAGCGACACCATACATTTCAATGGGAAGATATCTTGCCGCCGAATTGCCGCAATTTTTTCGAGCTCAGCAATAAAAATTGCTCAATTTGTGAGAGCGAACCAATCAGAGAACGATAAGATTAGACGTCACTCCACTCCGCCTCTCTTCTCATTTATACTGAAAATGGCGATGGCGACTGCAAACTCAACTGGAATTTGGAGAAGGGGAGAAAAAAAAATAATAGAACTTTTACCAAATTACAGACAGCTGTGGGATATAAAAGATTCAAATTATATGGAAAAAAAAAAAAGAATACTTCCTGGAAAGAAATCGGTGGCATTAAAGGGGAGGGGCCTGTTAGAAAGGAGAGGAGTAAAGTATGATTGACGGGCGAAATTGCTGAAGTTCAACAATAAAAATTGACCTGTGTAATAACACCATTACTATGACGTCAGTGGTTTGTCCCACCCCCCCTTTCTCTTGAAAAAAGTTCCATGGGCGCTCATGAACAGAGTTTCCATCATGACACCACCGGAAAGATCGAATAACGTTCTTTCTAACGATCTTTGAACCGAATCCGTAGGCGAATTCCTTCCTATTTATTTATTTCAAAATACATCGAAATATGAATGTTTTATTTTTTATCTTCTTATTTCGCCGCATCCGAAAAAGGAAGATTAATACAATTCTATAGTTTGGCAAAAATATGGGTGTATATCTTCGCATTCTAACATTAACAACTCTGTTTTCTAATTACCTGTTAAGTTCTAATAAGTTATTTTCTAATTACCAAAAGCATAAAAATCGAAATTCTCAATTATGTTCTTTGGTCAGTAGCAGTGGACGTTTGTGAGCATATGTGTGGCAAATTGTTCCGCACGACTACAAGTGCGTTGAAACTACAAAATAGGGATTAAAACGAAAGATGGTAAAGATTTTGGTTCAAAACAGGCGATTTGGAAATTGAGTGGCTTTATCTATCTGTATCAGTATTATTTAACTCGTGGGAACTTATTTAGGACCCGGGCAATGCTAGGTAATTCATTCTAGCATATTTATAAAGCTTATTCGCGGTGTTCAGTGTGTTCAATGAACACTAGTATAGCAAATAGTTAAGCACGTGATTTGAAAAACCGTATTTACGAATGTTTAACATATATTTATTGCAATTCATCTGCATGTTTTCGGTTGTTAATACTTAAAAAAAAACTAAACCCACGAACTAGTAAAACAGGAACGACAGTTCAATAGTCCAAATAAAATGTTGTTGTTTTTTTTAACTTTATAAATAAAATACTTGAAAAAGTTGGTGATAAAAATTTTTGCACACTAAATGTTATATAAAATCGTAATCTACGTATTTACCTTCAATGTTTTACAGAATTTTAATCTTAAATTCTGTAAAAATTTCAAGAGTCTAAATATATATATATATATATATATATATATATATTTCAATTTTACTTTCAAATTAATAAAATTGAATTTGGAAAAATAATTTATAGACATTTTATTTGGGTCAGGAAACTATACATTTTAAAACATAATCGACTTTAATAAACCCAAAGAGATAATATTTTACGAGACAAATATACAGTAAAAAATTTATATTTTTTAGCTAACTGTAAAACAAATTTTCGCAAAGAGAAAAAAAATGAAACTTACGTCTATGAGTTTGTAGATGCGTGCTGCGTATAATCGATTAGTGCACAGAAACATGCTTAATCACACGATCCTATTTTGCTCCAATAGTGCTAAAGAGATGGGATTGGACATATGAACTACAACTAGCCAAATAAATGCCTTTGAGCTAGCATAAATCCAGGTTAAAAAGTGTTGATCGTATGATTAGAAAGCGAGATATTTAGGGCGGATCCCTTTAGCTCCTGTCCCAGGACAGAAGAATATATTGTACAATGTCCAAACTGAGCAGGTTGGGTATTTTACACTCCTTATGCTAGTTCAAGGCCAAACTCAATTCTATTTGCACTGCACAATATAAGGATGCCCTTATTTTTTAATTTTCAAATTTTGTTTGTCTCACCCTTATTGTGTTCCAATATGCCTATAAGTAAATTAGGCCAAAAATGAAATAAATTGAACAATATTTGGAGGTAGTTTAGTGAAGTTTAAGATTCTTAGTATGGTAAAAACAAAAAATAACAAGAAAGATCAATCATGCTTAAAGCATTGATTATGAAACACTTTCCAACTTCAATGCAATTTTATTTAAAAAAGACGAAAATGCAATACATTCCTCGGAAATATTTTAAAACTTATCACAATACTACATTAATTTATTATATTTGAAATCTTAAACCTTCATTGAAAAAAATGAACTTCATTCAAATGACAGCATTGAAATATAAATTGCCTGGTTTAAATATCTTTAAAATGCGATACATTCCACGGTAATATTTTTAAAACTATCATAATACTACGATAATTTATTATATTTGAAAACTTCATCGAAAACAACTGAAATTAATTCAAATGACGTCATAGAAAAAATAACACGCCTGGATCTCTCTATAAAAACAGGATTTATATCATAACTTTCTCCCATTCATTTCATTCATCACAATACTATAATAATTTATTTTATTTAAAAATTAAGACCATGGAGCTACAAGTAATTAAACTCGATGCTTAAAACTTCATCGAAAAAAATCGTTCTTATCTTTATGAAATCAATTAATATTTCATTCATATCAGCCATGCAGACTCCATGGACTAAATTATTTTGTTTTAAAGAAATAGAGCAATTCTAATACAACTCATTCTACATATTTTGCTGTTTACATTTTACATAGGTGAAAAATAGGCTTAATAGTAGAAATAATCAAATTTGGATAATCATTTAAACTCAAATATATTGTATTTGCGTTGTTTAAGTATGTAGATGCACAGAATTTAAGCAAAAATAAAGTAGTTTTAGGACGGATACAACACTCAATATGAATTAAAAAGAACTTAAAAAAAATCGCGATTGTGAAACAAGATGGATGCCATATATCATTTTGAAATGGGTCATGTGATCGTCTCATATCATGGTCACGTGATCGTTTCATATAAGAGGTATAATTATTATTTTAATTTTTATTTAAAGAACTACTGAATATATTTCGCTGAATTTTTTTTTATATATTTTATGGAACAATTTAAATATTACCTAAAATTTTCGAAGCAATTTGTGAATTTTAAATTTGCTTAACAAATGTTTGAAAAATTAGGTCCCATAGGGCTCAATGTATTTCATTTTTTCAACCCGGGTTCAATCAAAAACTAATTGGGTGATATTATTCATTTATATTCCCATATGTCCTACAGACCGTCTGAACAACATACTAAAATTTCATTTCGATTAAGTCATTTTTACGGCAATTATCGTGCTAACGGACAGACAGACAGACAGAATGAACAAAGTCATAAACACTTTTCAACTTTGTTGTAAAGTGTTAAAAATAGAAATATTTAGTAATACATGTTTTTTTTTTCAAGACAAAAGAATTATGGTTGATTGTAATTCCATTTTTCCACTACTTCAACTAGACTACTTAAACTTTACTTTAACTGTTAACAAGAAAGATCAATCATGCTTAAAGCATTGATTATGAAACACTTTCCAACTTCAATGCAATTTTATTTAAACATGTCTAAAATGCAATACATTCCTCGATAATATTTTAAAACTTATCACAATACTACATTAATTTATTATATTTGAAACCTTAAACCTTCATCGAAAAAAATTAACTTCATTCAAATGACGGCATTAAAGCATAAATTGCCTGGTTTAAATATATCTAAAATGTGATACATTCCTCGGTAATAATTTTAGAATTATCATAATACTACGATAATTTATTATATTTGAAAACTTCATCGAAAACAACTGAAATTCATTCAAATGACGTCATAAAAAAATAACACGCCTTGCTCTCTCTATAAAAGCAACATTTCATTCATAAATAATTCCCCCATTCATGTCATTCATCACAATACTATAATAATTTATTTTATTTAAAAATTAAGACCATTGAGCTACAAGTAAGTAATCTCTATGCGTAAAACTTCAGCGAAAAATATCGTCCTTCTCTTTCTAAAATCAATGAATATTTCATTCATATCAGCTAAGCAGACTCCATGGACTAAATTATTTTGTGTTAAAGAATTACAGCGATTCTAATACAACTCATTCTACATATTTTGCTGTTTACATTTTACATAGGTGAAAAATAGGCTTAATAGTAGAAATAATCATATTTGGATGAGCATTTAAACTGAAATATATTGTCATTGCGTTGTTTTAGTATGTAGATGCACAGAATTTAGGCAAAAATAAAGTAGTTTTAGGACGGATACAACACTCAATATGAATTAAAAAGAACTTTAAAAATCACGATTTTGACACAAGATGGATGCCATATATCATTTTGAAGTGGGTCATGTGATCGTTTCATATCATGGACACGTGATCGCTTCATATAAGAGGTGTTATTATTATTTTAATTTTTATTTAAAAAACTACTGAATATATTTCGCTGAATTTTTTTTTATATATTTTATGGAACAATTTGAATATTGCCTAAAATTTTCGAAGCAATTTGTGAATTTTAAATCCGCTTGAAAAATGCTTGAAAAATTAGGTCCCATAGGGCTCAATGTATTCCATTTTTTCAACCCGGGTTCAATCCAAAACTAATTGGGTGATATTATTCATTTATATTCCCATAGGTCCTACAGACCGTCTGAACAACATACTAAAATTTCATTTTGATTAAGTCATTTTTACGGCAGTTATCGTGCTAACGGACAGACAGACAGACAGACAGAATGAACAAAGTCATAAACACTTTTCAACTTTGTTGTAAAGTGTTAAAAATAGAAATATTTAGTAATACATGTTTTTTTTTTTCAAGACAAAAGAATTATGGTTGATTGTAATTCCATTTTTCCACTACTTCAACTAGACTACTTTAACTTTACTTTAACTGTAATATTAATTACAACTAACTGTAACTGAAAGTCAGTTTACATTGTTTATTTACTTTTGTAATGTACTTTTGTTTGGAGTTCTTAGAGGTTTTCAAAAAAAAAAAAATGCATCTTTTTAAAAGCTTCTGTCTGTGCAACTGTTAATCACATACATGAATCAGTATTTTTGTTTTTAAAAGTGAAAGTTCAAAAGTAATTAAAATTAATTAAAAATTGAAATTGATTAAAATGAAAATAAGATCTACGAAAGAAGTCTACCTTCTTGGTTCTATTGTGGCTGAATTGACTGACACAAAACGGCCATCTTTACGTGTGACTTTTGGTCTTTTCCCCCATCATCATATTAATTTGAATGCAACTCTTCAAGAATTCAGCAATTACTGTAAAGGAGGTTGAAAACCCAGACCGTCCTACTCGTCCTAGGACAAGAGCAGCTGATTGGACGGCCGGATTTGTAAAGGAGGTTGCAAAATTTTGGAAGAAATCTAGAACACCAACGCAGGATTTTCAACACTGTTAGACAAAACTCAAAAATCTTTTTGAAGAATGGAGACTTCAAAAATCTTTTTGAGTTTTATCTGGCAGAACTGAGTATTGGTGTACGAGATATTTTATTTTCTTTTAGAAGAAAAATAAGAAGTTAAATGTGCTTGGGTATTCTAAAGATGTTCATATGATGAGATTTGAGAACAGAGTAGATGAAAATACACGTATTTAAGTACGAATTCAATTAACTATATTTATGGAGACTTCTTAAAAAGAACAGAAAACGGCAATCAGCTACACAGATGGGCAAGGGGAATACTTTCATTTCCAAATTAGACAATGATGTTGCATTCTTTAATTGCACTCGTTGACGCTTTGATGTGGCACATGCCAATGCACTCAGTATGATAAAAATATCCGAAGACCGAAACTTTTTGCTTGCACAACGAGAGAAATGTAGAAGAGGGTCAATGATGGGCATAGCAAACATTCTTGTTAAAAAGGAACAGGTTGCAGCCAAGGGAAAAAAAACCCTCATAAAAAGAAAATTGCAGGAGGAAATTCTAAGAAAGTATGAGGAAATAAATGTCATATTAGCATCATCTGATGATGGTATATAAAGTCTCCGATGTTGAAAACAGAAAAGAATCAGTGACAGACTTACCATGCTCGTCTCAACCTAAAAGAGGACGAATCGATATCCTGACACCAGAACTGGCATTAGCATTAAATCGAATGAAAGTGTCAGATCGAAAAGCAGTAGTTGTCATCGCAGAATCCGAAAAGAGTTTGGGCCACAACGTCGAAGAACTTGCCCTAAATAGAAGCTGTATTCAAAGATTGAAAAGGAAGCATCGTGTTAAAAAATTTCATAATCTCAAAAGAGTTTGAAGAAAAGTTTCCTTTAACTGTGCACTGGGAAGGGACTTCTAACAGAACTAACAGGAAAGGAGAAAGTTGACCGTCTACCAATTCTGATTTCTGGAAAAGAAGTTTCGCAACTACTCACTGTTGACTTCCATCACTACTCACATGATAGACTTCCATCTGGAAATGGAAAAGCCCAAGCATCAGCGATTTATGAAGCTTTGAAATAATGGAGAATTACAGACAGCAATGTGTTTTGACACAAGCTCAAACACAGATCAAAACAAGGGCACTTGTGCTCGCCTTGAAAAAAAGCTTGGAAAAGGACTTCTGTACCTGGCATGTAATCATCATATTAATGAATTAGTTATAAAAATAATTTTTTATGTATGCATGAGATCATCATCCGCTCCTGAAGTTCTACTTTTTTAACAATTCCAAGCCTCTTTGGGAGTTTATCGATAGAGAAAAATTCTAGACTGAAACAGATAATGAAACAATTGCAGGCTTTGTACTTAATATCAAAGATAATAGAGTTTTCCTGCTAATGAATACAGTGATGTGCCTCTTTTTACAGGCTTGTGGTTAAGCCATGGCAGAAGTTAAGTTACTCAAGGATCCTCCAAAACGCATCAATATGGATCTTAAATTTTTTCGGGAAAAATAATTCATGAGTTTGGGACGAAAAATCAATTATACTGTTCAAAAAGATGGAACTTCCAAATGGATTTCTTCAAGTTGGCCTCATTAACATGGGAAAATCGACAATATTTTCACCAAGCTTTAAAAATTGTGAAAGCTATGGTAGTCGTAAATGATCATGCTGAAAGTGGTGCTCATTATTCCAAAGTTCAGTGGATTATCACCCAAGGATGAACCTCAGCTATACAAATTTTAATGCAAGTCGTTGAGGAGCACAAACAAGCTTATCCAAATAGCTGAAAATAGACTGATTGGTCCAGGCCCATCCACAGAAGATCATTATTAGATACTTCTTATTTTCATGACAATTACTACATCAAAGCTAATTATAATTTGTGTTATTAAAGCATTCAATGAATTGGTATTATTTTCTAGTTTTTAACACTTTACAACAAAGTTGAAAAGTGTTTATGACTTTGTTCATTCTGTCTGTCTGTCTGTCTGTCTGTCTGTCTGTCTGTCAGCACGATAACTGCCGTAAAAATGACTTAATCAAAATGAAATTTTAGTATGTTGTTCAGACGGTCTATAGGACCTATGGGAATATAAATGAATAATATCACCCAATTAGTTTTGGATTGAACCCGGGTTGAAAAAATGGAATACATTGAGCCCTATGGGACCTAATTTTTCAAGCATTTTTTAAGCGGATTTAAAATTCACAAATTGCTTCGAAAATTTTAGGCAATATTTAAATTGTTCCATAAAATATATAAAAAAAAATTCAGCGAAATATATTCAGTTGTTTTTTAAATAAAAATTAAAATAATAATAACACCTCTTATATGAAGCGATCACGTGTCCATGATATGAAACGATCACATGACCCACTTCAAAATGATATATGGCATCCATCTTGTGTCAAAATCGTGATTTTTAAAGTTCTTTTTAATTCATATTGAGTGTTGTATCCGTCCTAAAACTACTTTATTTCTGCCTAAATTCTGTGCATCTACATACTGACACAACGCAATGACAATATATTTCAGTTTAAATGCTCTTCCAAATTTGATTATTTCTACTATTAAGCCTATTTTTCACCTATGTAAAATGTAAACAGCAAAATATGTAGAATGAGTTGTATTAGAATCGCTGTAATTCTTTAACACAAAATCATATAGTCCATGGAGTCTGCTTAGCTGATGTGAATGAAATATTCATTGATTTTAGAAAGAGACGGACGATATTTTTCGATGAAGTTTTACGCATAGAGTTTACTTGCTTGTAGCTCAATGGTCTTAATTTTTAAATAAAATAAATTATTATAGTATTGTGATGAATGACATGAATGGGGGAATTATTTATGAATGAAATGTTGCTTTTATAGAGAGAGTCAGGCGTGTTATTTTTTTATGACGTCATTTGAATGAATTTCAGTTGTTTTCGATGAAGTTTTCAAATATAATAAATTATCGTAGTATTATGATAATTCTAAAATTATTACCGAGGAATGTATCACATTTTAGAAATGTTTAAACCAGGCAATTTTTACTTTAATGCCGTCATTTGAATGAAGTTACTTTTTTTCGATGAAGGTTTAAGGTTTCAAATATAATAAATTAATGTAGTATTGTGATAAGTTTTAAAATATTACCGAGGAATGTATTGCATTTTAGACATGTTTAAATAAAATTGCATTGAAGTTGGAAAGTGTTTCATAATCAATGCTTTAAGCATGATTGATCTTTCTTGTTTAATTTTATCTTTAACTAAAAACGTTAAACTTTAAGTCACGTGAGCTACCTCTAAATTAAAAAAAAAAAATTCTGAAACTTTTTCCTATTGTGTTTTTTTATGCAAAATGAACCATTTTAGAAGGTGAGAACAATAAAAATAAAAAAATCTGATGTGGGCAGCACATGACTTTCCTTATATAATGCAATGGATTGACTACTTTTACAGTAAAAAAATACATTATTTTTATAGTAGATATTTATATTCTTTCCAAGATATTGAATTTTCTTCAATGAGTCGTCATTTTCATTGATTTAGTGTCATTTTTATTCATTTGACGAGTTTTACGTTAATTTAGCAACATTGAAAAAAGTCGCCAAGTTGGCGATATTCCACCAAATTTGTCGCCAAACGTTATGGATGGAGAAATAAGTTATTCTTACAGCAGATAAATGACTATTGGCATTGAAATACAAAAGTATTACTCAAAGTATCTTTTTTCATCAATGGAATGAGCTAGATCCACGAGAATGATGTCACCAAATTTATCGCATGGTATTATACATATGAAAACTGAACATGTTTCTCAATAGGAAATATTCTTTTATTATTTTATATGATTTTTTGATAATTTTTTTTAAAAATATGCAATATCTCGAGAACGGTTCATGTTACCGTTCTAAAATTTATAAATCGTTTTCTATTGAAATATTACATAAGAAATGTCTATTTGCGTAACTTTATTAGAAGTTCTGATTTTTTGACGATTTTATCAAAATTTCATTCGAAAATTTAGGCGAGTTCTGAACATTCGATTACGTATAAAAACAATAGGCTTCCAGTGTTTACGGATAGTAATTTTTGTACCAAATTTCGTTTGAATCAGTCCATTCGGTCGTCAGTTATCGTCTCCACAGACTCACTGACACACATACAGACATAACTTCAAAAATGTTCGATTCGTGATCAGGTATGCTTGAAACATGCTCTTCCGTCGAAAACTCGAATTCGAATTTTCGATCCCATCACAATACTTTCCTTATACATTATTACTCTCCTTATATACAATAATGTATAAGGAAAGTATTGTGACGGGGTCGAAAACTCGAATTCGAGTTTTCGACGGGAGAGCACGTTTCAAGCATCCCTGATCACGAATCACACGCTTTTGAGGTGATGTAGGAGCGTGTGTGTGTTTCCATGAGTCTGTGGAGACGATATTTCATGAACGATAAGAGCAATACGGACGAAATTTGGTACAAAAATTACAGTACGCAAATACTAGAAATTTGAAAAAACACGTTTGGAAATAGCATTTTAATTTAACGCCATTAGTCGTTTATCTACTATAAGAAGAACCTATTTCTGCATCCATAATGCTTGACGAAACTCTGGCCACAAATTTGGCCGAATATCACCAACTTGGCGATTTTTTTTAAATATTACCAAATTGACAAAAGTATCGCCAAATTAATAAAAAATGTCGCTAATCAATGAAAATGAAGACTAATGAAACTTGATGAAAATTTAATATCTTGGAAATTAATTAAAAGATATAAAAATCTAATATAAGAAAAGATACTTTGGGTAACATATAGTTTTGTATTGGAACGCCATTAGTCGTTTATGTACTATAAGAATAACCTATTTCTCCGACCATAATGCTTGACGAAATCTTGGCGACGAATTTGAAGGAATATCGCCAACTTGGCGGGTTGTTTAAATGTCACCAAATTAATGAAAATTTCGAGAAATTGATAAAAATGAAAGGAAATCAATTAAAATGACAACTAATTGATTAAAATTGAATATTTTGTAATGAACATAAGAATAACCTATTTCCCCGTCTGAAACGCTTGAAGGAATTTTGGCGACATATCGTTAACTTGACGACTTTTATTAATGTTTTTAAATTGGCAAAACTGTTGCCAAATTGATAAAAATGTCTCCAAACTGAGAAAAATGACGCCAAATGGGATGCAATGTTTTGCAAATTTTCAATTTCGTCATATAATGGGCATACCTTTTATTATATAATAAATTCTCTTCTAAATATCGCCAACTTCACGATATATAGTCATACATTGACGAAAATATCGACAAAACTGCAAAAATGACGCCAAATTAATGAAAATGACGCCTATTTGATACATGTATTAAAATAATAAATTATAAAAATATTAAAAGATATGGACTATAGTGCTTATTGAGAATGATATCAACATTGATAATTGTTAATTTAGAGTTGCATAAAATATAAGTTAATTGGGTACGAAATAGCTTTACATGTTGTTATCAGGAAAAGCGCCAAATGTACAATTTAATGTTGCAGTGGATTTTTTTTCAACATTTTTTCACCGTTAAAGAAGTAAATTCATTGTATTATATAAGGAAAGTCATGTGCTGCCCACATCAGATTTTTGTGTATAAGGAAAGTAAAAAAATAATAAAAAAACATGTCTTTTAAGAACCACCCTACTATACAACACGCCTACTGCCCAACATGCTTGCGTCGTAGGATGGAATGAGCCTTGAATTGTTTAACTCTGACAATGAGGAGCAACACGAGAACAGAGCATGAAAGATTGAAATTCTACACATACGCTGATTGATTTCCAAATTTCATTGGCAATCGCGTTCGCGTTTAGTTGATTACTTTTCAGTGCAAGTAAAGCCAGCGTATGAATGAACCGGCAACAATGGTGTCAAAGGGAATTTCCTTCAGATATAAAAAAAAATCTGATGTGGGCAGCACATGCCTTTCCCTGCAGACTTATATCCACGTTCTCTTTATTTTAATTAAATTTATTTCACTTTTAATTCAATTTTCGTTCTCATTCGGTAACCGGACATATTTTCAAAAGTGGCGTAGAGAAAATACGAAAGACTAAAATATCTCGAGAACGGCTAGTTCTAATGTAATGGGGTTGGTCTTATTCTTTTCTTCGCTAAAAATTACGTATTCAACAAGCATTTAATGGATATATTTGAGCATACGTAGTTCATTAGTTTAGATTTGGACGATTTTTGCGGGCCATTTTGCAAAAAAATGCAGGTTATTTTTTTCCGAATCATACCAAAATCTAATCAGCACCAGGGTGACCCACAAATAATAACTCATTTGCCAAGTTTTGTGAAATTTGGTTCCTTAGTTTTTTAGTTAGAGTGGATACAAGCTTTTGCGGGCCATTTCGCAAAAATAGGCGGGTTCTTTTATCCCGAATCGTACCCAAAACTAATCAGCACCAGACTCGCCTACAAGTGACTTACGTACCAAATTTTGTGAAATTCGGTCCATTAGTTTTTTAGTTATAGTGGATACAAAATCTGCACAGACAGACAGACACACAGACAGACGTCACGCTAAAAATGGTTTTTTCGTATTCTAGAGGTCGTGAAACGTGTAGATCCGTCGAAAACTCGAGTTGCGATTTTCGACATGATTCCAATACTTTCCCTATACATTACCATGTATTGCAGGGAAAGTAAAAATCTGATGTGGGCAGCACATGACTTTCCCTGCAGACTTATATTAACGTTCTCTTTATTTTAACTAAATTTATTTCACATTTAATTCAATTTTCGTTCTCATTCGATAACCGGGCTTATTTTCAAAGGTGGCGTAGGGAAAGTACGAAAAACTAAAATATCTCGAGAACGGCTAGTCCTAGTGTAATGGGGTTAGTCTTATTCTTTTCGTCGTTAAAAATTACGTATTAAATCAGCATTTAATGGATATATTTGAGTATATCCAGTTCTTTAGTTTAGATTTGGACGATTTTTGCGGACCATTTTGCAAAAAAAGGCAGGTCATTTTTTTCCGAATCGTACCAAAATTTAATCAGCACCAAGGTAACCCACAAGTGACTCATCTACCGAATTTTGTGAAATTCGGTCCATCAGTTTTTTAGTTAGAGTGGATACAAGCTTTTGCGGGCCATTTCGCAAAAAAAGGCGGGTTCTTTTATTCCAAATCGTACCCAAAACTAATCAGCACCAGACTCGCTCACAAGTAACTTACCTACCAAATTTTGTGAAATTCGGTCCGTTAGTTTTTTAGTTAGAGTGGATACAAAATCTGCACAGACAGACAGACACACAGACAGACACACAGACACACACACAGACGTCACGCTAAAAATAGTTTTTTCGTATTCTAGAGGTCTCGAAACGTGTAGTTCCGTCGAAAACTCGAGTTGTGATTTTCGGCATGATTCCTATACTTTCCCTATACATTACCATGTATTGCAGGGAAAGTAAAAAAAAAAGAGCAAAAAGTAAAACCGAGTCCAAAAGAAAAAATCTGATGTGAGCAGCACATGACTTTCCCTGCAGACTTATATTAGCGTTCTTTTTATTTTAATTAAATTTATTTCACTTTTATTCACTTTTTGTTCTCATTCGGTAACCGGGCTTATTTTCAAAGGTGGCGTAGGGAAAGTACGAAAAACTAAAATATCTCGAGAACGGCTAGTCCTAGTGTAATGGGGTTGGTCTTATTCCTTTCGTCGTTAAAAATTACGTATTAAACGGGCATTTAATGGATATATTTGAGCATACGTAGCTTTTTAGTTTAGATTTTGACGATTTTTGCGGGCCATTCTGCAAAAAAAGGCAGGTTATTTTTTTCCGAATCGTACCAAAATCTAATCAGCACCAAGGTGACCTATACGTGACTCATCTACCAAATTTTGTGAAATTCGGTCCATTAGTTTTTCAGCTACAATGGATACAAGCTTTTGCGGGCCATTTCACAAAAAAGGCGGGTTCTTTTATTCCGAATCGTACCCAAAACTAATCAGCACCAGCCCCGCCCACAAGTGACTTACCTACAAAATTTTGTGAAATTCGGTCCATTAGTTTTATAGTTAGAGTGGATACAAAATCTGCACAGACAGACAGACAGACACACAGACAGACAGACAGACACACAGACACACAGACACACACACAGACGTCACGCTAAAAATGGTTTTTTCGTATTCTAGAGGTCTCGAAACGTGTAGATCCGTCGAAAACTCGAGTTGTGATTTTCGGCATGATTCCAATACTTTCCCTATACATTACCATGTATTGCAGGGAAAGTAATATTGGTCGTCTTGAAATAAGACCCTAAAAAGTATTCATCTAAACTAGCGACGCTCAAGTCGATGATCGTGTCATGTCGATCTTTGGATGATTTTGGGAGAAATGAGACGTTTTATATTTAAATTTTGCAATTTTACTTTAAAACTCTCATTTAGAAAACAAGTGAAGTTAAATATATTTATATTTCGGCCAACTTTCATTTTAGGCGCTGTATATCACAGCAATTAACTGAAGTGTGGCTCAACTCGACCTTCTCATACCAGAATCCATTTTTAAGTAGCTTCTAATTTCACCCCCCCCCCCCCTCCTTCAAATTCTGCAAGAAAAATTTTGAAAAGTATTTAACGTTGGTCCAAATGATGTCAATTATAGTTTGTTACCCTTCATTTTAAAGAGCTCGAAAAAATATTTCAATTGATACCAAATTTGACGATGTACCCCTTCGAGGGGGGTAAAGACGTCACGAATTCAAATATTGTATCAAGCAATGATTGAAACTGTTAGGTTTCGTGATCATTCAACCATAAATAAGCCCTTTTATGTATCATTATGTCAACTTTGTCATATGCTGCCATATTAAAAAAAAAAAAAAAAAAGATAAAATTTCGAATAAATTTTGAAATTTCCGCTAGAATTTTAAAACATTATTTATTTCTAGATTTTTCGGTAACAAGTCGGATATAAAGTTTCTTGAAAATCCATTAATATTTGTGGCAGCTACCGTGTACAACGAGAAACTGACCACAAACGGGAATCACTCAATAGTCAAAACGTATTCAGGGATCCTAAAACATATATCAAAATCACGAAATCGAAAATTTTCGTGAAAACAATACTTTTTATAATCTCTATACTATATTACTTTCCTTATATACATAATGTATAAGGAAAGTATTGTGACGGGGACGAAAATTCGAATTCAAGTTTTCGACGGGAGAGCACGTTTCAAGCATCCCTGATCACGAATCAAACATTTTTAAAATGATGTCTCTCTGTGTGTGCGTGTGTGTGAAAATGTGTGTGTGTGTGTGTGTGTCAGTGAGTCTGTGGAGACGATAACTGACGAACGAATGGACCGATTCGAACGAAATTTGGTACAAAAATCACAATCCGTAAACACTGGAAGCCTATTGTTTTTAAATGTAATCGAATGTTCAGAACCTCCCCCACCCCTAAATTTTCGGGTGAAATTTTGAAAAAATCGTCAAAAAATCAAAACCGCTAATAAAGTTACTCAAAATAGATATTTCTTATGTAATTTTTCATTAGAAAACGATTAACATAAATTTTAGAACGCTAACATGAACCGTTCTCAAGATAGAGCACCTTTTTCAAAAAAATTATCAAAAAGTCATATAAAATAAAAAAATATATTTCCTATTGAGAAACATGTTCACTTTTTATATGTAATACCATGCGATAAAATTGATGACATCATTCTCGTGGATCTAGCTCGTTCCATTTATGTGAAAAGATACTTCGAGTAATACTTTTGTATTTGAACGCCAATAGTCATTTATCTGCTATACGAATAACTTATTTCTCCGTCAGTAAAGCTTGGCGAGATTTTGGCGACGAATTTGGCGGAATGTCGCCGACTTGGCGACTCTTTGAAATGTTGTCAAATTAACGAAAATCTCGCCAAATGGATTAAAATGACGCTAAATCTAATTAAATTTTTTCATTAAAAAAAGTGGTGACTATTTGAAACAGAAATTTAAGTTTCTGTAAAATTCCACATTTTCTATCACTGCAACATTGCAAGTTACAGAAACCATACGTTCTCGCTCTCTTTAAATTATGAAATATTATTGTCATATTTTGAATAGACATTTGGTAGGGCTTTCGCAGCTATTTTCGTCTAAAACAACTAAAAACGAAAATTTACAATTTTCTCGAAATTCCCCTGAGAAGGAGAAGGGTCAGTCTCCTATTCCCCGGAGAAGAAGAAGGGTCAGTCTCCTATTCCCCTTCAAAAGCGCCAGCTGATGATATGCTATGTTAGTTACAAAAGTCGATCATTAGCTTAAATGCATATCAAAAGCGGATCTCAATACCCCAAAGGTTGAGCAGCACTAATCTAAGCTAACTGGCTAAAACATCGCACATTTTAAAAAAAAAATTATATAGGGTGATTAAAATTCACATTTTAAACTCCTAAAAAGAAAACAACTGGACTTAAAGCTTTCAAACTTGAAATATAATAAAGTAGGACATGGCATTTTAGTTTCTGCAATAAAAATTATCGTCTCTACCAGGTAAAAAAATAGCACGTGCTTATCAGTATTGACTTCATAAATAACTTTAAAGTCAACACTTCGGCTGACAAATGTTCAAAGCGGTCGCTACCGTTCTTTGCAGTATGTTGAACGCTTTCTATAGTCGTTCGTACCATGTCAAGCGGAATGCTACGAATATGTCGGTTCATGGCGTCTTAAACTCCAATAAATTTCTGATAGTAAACGGTGCTTTTAAGATATCCTCAAAAGCCAAAAATAGCACGGGTTCAGGCCTGGTGATAGAGATTGCTACTCTACAGGAAACTGTCAACCCATAACCCTGTCCGTAAAATGCTGCCGCAGTAAATCGCACTTATTACTTTCCTTATATACAATAATGTATAAGAAAGAATTGTGACGGGGTCGAAAATTCGAATTCAAGTTTCCGACGGGAGAGCACGTTTCAAGCATCCCTGATGACGAATCGAACATTTTTGAAATGATGGCTGTGTGTGTGTGTGTGGAGACGATAACTGACGAATAAATGGACCGATTCGAACGAAATTTGTTACAAATATTACAATCCGTAAACACTGGAAGCCTATTGTTTTTGTACGCAATCGAATGCTCAGAACCCCCCTAAATTTTCGAGTGAAATTTCGAAAAAATCGTCAACAAATCAAAACTTCTAATAAAGTTACGCAAATTGACATTTCTTATGTAATTTTTCATTAGAAAACGATTGACATAAATTTTAGAACGCTAACATGAACCGTTCTCGAGATATTGCACGTTTCAAAAAAATTATCAAAAAGTCATATAAAATTTTAAAAAATGTTTCCTATTGAGAAACATAGTCATTTTTCATATGTAATACCATGCGATAAATTAGCTGACATCATTCTCGTGGATCTAGCTCTCGTTCCATTCATAAAAAATCTGATGTGGGCAACACATGACTTTCCTTATATAATGTAATGAATTTACTACTTTTACAGTAAAAAAATAGGTTTTTCTTATAGTAGATACTAATATTCTTTCCAAAACATTGAATTTTCGACAATTAGTCGTCATTTTCATTGATTTAGCGTAATTTTTATCCATTTGGCGAGATTTTCGTTAATTTGGCAACATTTCAAAAAGTCGCCAAGTTGGCGACATTCCGCCAAATTCGTGCACTAAGAAATAAGTTATTCTTACAGCAGATAAATGACTATTGGCGTTCAAATACAAAAGTATTACTCAGAGTATCTTTTTTCATGAATGGAACGAGCTAGATCCACGAGAATGATGTCACCCAGTTTATCGCATGGTATTACATATGAAAAGCGAACATGTTTATCAATAGGAAATATTTTTTTTATTTTATATGATTTTTTGATATTTTTTTGAAAAATGTACAATATCTCGAGAACGGTTCGTGTTAGCGTTCTAAAATTTATGTCAATCGTTTTCTAATGAAAAATTACATAAGAAATGTCCATTTGCGTAACTTTATTAGTGGTTTTGATTTTTTGACGATTTTTTCAAAATTTCATTCGAAAATTTAGGGGGGTTCTGAACATTCGATTGCATATAAAAGCAATAAGCTTCCAGTGTTTATGGATTGTGATTTTTGTACCAAATTTGGTTCAAATCGGTCCATTCGTTCGTCAGTTATCGTCTCCACAGACCCACTGACACACACAGACATCACTTCAAAAATGTTTGATTCGTGATCAGGGATGCTTGAAACGTGCTCTCCCGTCGAAAACTTGAATTCGAATTTTCGACCCCGTCACAATACTTTCCTTATACATTATGTATATAAGGAAAGTAAAAAAGATACTTTGAGTAATGCTTTTGTATTTGAACGCCTATAGTCATTTATCTGCTGTAAGAATAACTTATTTCTCCGTCCATAACGCTTGGCGAGATTTTGGCGACATATTTGGTGAAATGTCGCCAACTTGGCGACTTTTTTAAATGTTGTTAAATTAACGAAAAACTCGCCGAATGGATAAAAATGACGCTAATTTAATGAAAATGATGACTCATTGACGAAAATTCAATATCTTGGAAAGAATATAAATATCTACTGTAAAAATAATCTATATTTTTTTTTACTGTAAACGTAGTAAATTCATTGCATTTTATACGGAAAGTCATGTGCTGCCCACATCAGATTTTTCTCATATGCCGAGGAAAACTGTTCATAAGACCTACTATATCATTTTCCAGTGGAATTTGCGGATATAACACTGAATAAGAAAATGGATATTATGGACTCTGCGTATTACTTGTCACATGGTGGTTACTTAACGAACTTTGGTTTTTTTTTTTCAGAAACTAAAATCCCAAGGCTTCTTTTACTATATTACCACGTTTGGAAGACCTACGTCTAGTGGTTTCGTTTTAGAGGGTTTTAAAATTTGAATTATAATTATTGGCCCCAAATTGGTCATTTTGTACAGCTTACATTATGTGGTAGCTACTAGCCAGTTAGCTAATAACTTTTAGATTTAGCTAGCAACTTTTATGTATTAGTGGTCACTGAGCTAGTAACTTTCTGCCATCAACCCTAATGATGTCAAAGAGTAGTCTAAACTTGTAGAACCTGGTCAAATGAGTGGAAAATAGAACAAACGTGTTACTTAAATTTATTTTTTGTATATTGATATTTAATGAATATATTTCTATATTGAACAGTCTTTTAATTAATTCATTTAGTGAGTATAAACTTACAATTTACATTATTGTAATTATAGTATTTTGGCTAATAAGTCAAGAGTGACAAGTATGGCGTCTACTAGCCAGTGGCTACTAAATTTCAGAATCATAAATTAAGGTATACCATTTTGTGGTGTGTATCATAATAAAGGTACATTGTCTCTAATATCGATAATTTTTACTGGGGGAAGTTTTTGCAAAAAGAAAAAGAAAAAGAAATTTTGTACCAAATAGGAGGAAATTCTTCCTCAATTCTATGACTGACCAACGGCGGGGCAATTTCAGCAGTCACTCTTATTTGATCGTGATATTTTATTTAAATTAGAATCCTTGTACATGCAAGCAGATAGGAAATACTTCAGACTACACACATACATCTTAACAACGAAAATATTCCCACTCAGTTCTCTAAAGGATCTCAAATTTGCATTCGAGACTAGGGGTTAAAGAGGTCAAGAACCCAATTCGGTATTCGCCATTTCATGTCCTGAAATCCACAGACTATCAACAAATCCTGCTCGCGTCGGAACTGTTCAACAAGCTCCTTCCTGATCTCGGCAATAGATCACTTTTAATTTTACTTCATTTGCCATTGAAAAAATACCAAGGTCGAACAAGCCCAAGCAGCATTTCTTCCGCAGAAGAATCGTAAGAGAACCAACACAAGGCTATAACTCTTTCCAACCTTTTTTATATTCTCCTTCGACCTTGACCAGACCTTATACCTTGAGGAAACTCAGAAGCGTAGGGTTTGAAGAGATGGTCAGACCAGAAAGTCGGGTTGGTCTGGGATAAATGAGAGAGGCACTCGCCAACGCAGAGGTGTAATAAAGACAGGTTGAGTGCATTTGAATAAGTCCAATGACCTTGTCCATGGGACATAGACCCAGGATTAACGAACACACAATAGTACAAAATACAATGCCACCAACCATGCTCATTATATAGGTCAGTCAAAGCCAGGTAAATTCATGAACTGTAACCCGCTAATTTTAGTTCCGTCATTTTACCAACAAAATACGCAGATGTCTAAAATGTGGAAGTATTAAAATAAAATAAGATTTATGAGAATGAATAACATAAATATTATTTGATTATTTTTCAGTTAATGCCCTATTGCTCAAACATTATATTAAATTCATGAACTGTAACCCGCTAATTTTAGTTCCGTCGTTACCAACAAAATATGCAGTATGCCTAAAATGAGAAGTATTAAAATAAAATAAGATTTATGAGGACGAATAACATAAATATTATTTGATTATTTTCAGCAATTGTTCAAACATTATATTAAATTCATGAACTGTAACCCGCTAATTTTAGTTCCGTCGTTACCAACAAAATACGCAATATGCCTAAAATGTAAAGTATTAAAATAGAATAAGATTTATGAGAATAAATAACATAAATATTATTTGATTATTTTCAGCAAATGTCCTATTGTTCAAACATTATATTTAAATTATTTAATTTCTATGGTAACAATTCAATGCATATGAATTCAGTCTAAGAACATCCATTAAAACAAAATTTGCTGATCCATCTTTATTAATTTAGTATAACATATGTAAGTCCTATGTCAATGTGCATGTAACGACGTATCTCTCCATTCTATTTCAAAAACTAATTTCGTAAAAATCCCGATTTTTGTTAAATTTGGCAAATTGTTCGCGTAAGTGTTATCCTAGTGCTGATTAGATTTTAGTGCAAATCAAGAAAATAGAAATGGTACTTCTTTTACGTATGGAAAGAAAAAATTGCAAAAACGAAAAAAAAAATTCGATGTGGGCAACACATGGCATAAACAGTTTATAATTTCTCTGAATGCGAACTCATAAGAGGGAACAACTGTATCTCAGGAAGGCCGCAAGGATTGACACTCCGTAAAACCGGCACTTTACAATGCCCCAACAGGGCCAGATTAAGGTAAGCCCCCCCCTCAGCATGGGCCCAAGGCCCCCTTTACAAAGGGGCCCCCAAAACCAACTAATTTAAAAAAGGACAAAAACTAAATATCTGCATATTTATTTTTATAAAAAAAAATACTATACAAATTACATTAGATGTTAATACGTAGAATTCAGTATAGTAGGATGATTTGACCAAAGTAAGATAAAAAAAAATAAAAAAAAAATTCCATGTTGTTTACCTAAATAATTTTCTAATCTTTATGGGTTTATTTTATTTTATTTTATTTTTAAGTTTTACATAGGTCTCCTAAATAAAAGCAATGGAGAAATTGCTTTCGAAATTCCTCAGTTGCTTTTATGAATTATTTTTCCAAATACGGTAAAACCTGATTAAATGGCGACTTTGTCTATTTATCATGATAAAGTACAACCATTATTATTTTTTATGGTACAGCGACCAATTTTCTCAGTCCCACTGCATAGGTAGTCACTTTGACCAGATTTCACTGCATCAAATTGAATAAAGCATCAAATTGTGCCCTCGTGCGACTCTCATGAGTCGATTTTCTGGGTAGTCCCTTCCACATTTTGATCAGCAACTTATGTTTGTAAGTATCGAAGATGAAACAATTGTGTGCAATTTGAACAATATTTACCTGGCGAGAATTTCAGAGTTTATGCAGAGTGCACATTTAAATATATTTGACATAGTTGAAAAGTGTTTATGACATTGGTCATTCTATCTGTCTTTCCGTCCGTTCGCATGATAACTGCGGTAAAAATGACTATCAAAATGAAATTCAAATATGTTGTTGAGACGGTCTGTGGAACATATGGGAATGAAAATGAATAATATCACCCAATTATTTTCGGATTTAACTTGAGTTGAAAAAGTGAAATACATTGAACACTATGGGACTTAATTTTTCAAACATTTTTAAGCGAAGTTAAAATTCACAAATTGCTTCTGAAATTTTAGGAAATATTTAAATTATCACATAAATTGTGGAAAAAAAATTTCAGCAAAATATGTTAGGTAGTTTTTTTAAATAAAAATTGAAATAATAATTAGACCCGCGATATATGAAGAGATCACGTGATTCATTGCAAAATAAAATTTGCCATCCATTTTTTTTCAGTGTGTAAAACTCATGATATTTAAGGAACTTTCAAATTTATATTTAGTGTTGCATCCGTCCTAAAACCGCTTTATTTTTGCGTATTATCTGTGTATCTAAATTATGTGCCAACGCAATTACAATATTTTTTACTTTAAATGATCATTAAACTTTGATTATTTCTACAACGAAGCCTACTTTTAACGTCTGCAGAATATAAACAAATCAAGGGATTGTAAGGTGAGTTGTATAAGAATTGCTGATTTCTTTTTCACGCAAAATCATTTAGCTCTGGAGTCTGGAATATAAGTGTGAATGAAATATTCATTGATTTTACATAGAGAAGCAGACGATTTTATAGCATTGCCTTTTTTAATGATGTTTTAAGTTTCCAAGTAAAACAAATTATTGTAGCACTGTGATAATTTAAAAAATATCGCCGCTGAATGTATCGCGTTTTAGAGATGTTTAAATGAAACTGCATTTCAATTACAAAGTGTTTCATAATCAATACTTTATGCATGATTGATTATTCTTGTTGCTAATTAAAATATAATGATAATATAAAATGGTTGGGTGGGAAAGTGTAGCAAATCCTCTCCTCTCTCATATTTAGAAGCCCTGAATGCGCCAGAGCCCCGCTGAAAGCTTAGTCGAAACCTGTGTCCCAGCGCAAACTTACCAGTTGAGTAACATAACATACAGTGTGATCGACGTTCATTGGTCCATACATTGGTACAGTTGGTTGTTCTGCTGTTGTACATGCAGTATGAAAGCTTAAAACTCCCGGAATTAGCAATCTTAAGTACCAGAAAGGATTTCCATCAAAAAATATTTTATGATTGGGAAGATTCTACGAATAATAAAACGATAGTGCAGAATGATTAAAGAGACTGGGTTAATTACACACCAAAGTCACCTGCCGGCCGCCCAAATTGCTGCTCCCAGTCTTCGGATGAGTCGGTCGGCCTGAGCTTTCGACCAAAGTCACCTGGCCATTCCCGATCATAGCGCACCGAGGAGATAAACAAAAAAATTAAACAGCGTCTGAATTGAAAAAAAAAAGTATAGTTTCAGTACGGCAACATAACAAGATAGTAACAATGGCCCAGTTGTTAATACACGGCGATCGAACTTGGAGAACGAGTTCGATTTCCGGAACTATCCAAAACTATCCTCCTGTCTATACCGTAAAATTCCCAAGGAGTAGATAAGAGTCTTCCGATCTTTCACAATACTAGAAATCCGGGGGTGACATCTCACTCGAAACTCTCAGTTTCGCCTCGTGGTTTTGACGAAAAGGTGTCAAACATTTGCCTTTGATTGGCTATGAAAATCAAATTAGCTATAGAAATTAGCATTAATGACATGACATTCTGCTCATCAACTGGCGCCCCCCCCCCCCCATGTATCCATGCTCTACAGGAGGTCACCCAAATTCATTAATGACTATTAAAAGTGATTTGGCCTTCGACCACCTGTGCGGATCATAAGTGCCGATACACTTTTTCAATTATTAAAAGCGGACCACCTGCGCGAATAGTAAGTGCTGATGCGCTTATAAAAAGAGATTTGACCCTCGATCATCTGTATGGATCATAAGTGCCGATACACTTTTTCAATTATTAAAAGCGGACCACCTGCGCGAATAGTAAGTGCTGATGCGCTTATAAAAAGAGATTTGACCCTCGATCATCTGTATGGATCATAAGTGCCGATACACTTTCTCAATTACTTCGCGGAAGCAGGGGTCATAAAAAACTGCTGTTTAGGCCCAACCCACCTAAAAAAATCTTTGGACAGTTTTTCGGGCTTCTGTTATCTATGATTTGAGGTTCTTCCTATTATGTATTTTGGGGGTTATGCTAGTATCTACGGTAGATACTAGGATATATACCCAAGAAATCCAGGATTAACAACTCATTCTGCACACGTGATTTTGGCGAGAAGGTGTCAAACATCTGTCTCTGATTGGCTAATTCTGCTGGACATTCTGTTCGTCAACTGTTAATCACTTTATGTCTACGCCTTCTCTTTCTACGCTTTGAGCGGTAATGACTATTAGAAGAGGTTTGACCCTCGGCCACCCATGCGGATCCACTTCCTTAATTACTTCGTGGAAGTAGAGGGTCATAAAAAAAACTTACTGTTTAGAACATTTTTGGACCGAAAAATGGGCTTCTGTTATCATTCTATTCTATTAGGATATCTACGGTCTACACGGAGTATGGGTACGTTAACTTCATAGTTCCGACAGTCCTTTCGAGAAAATAGAGTAGATAATCTACGAGGGATGGCGACAAGGGAAGGAGTGTACAATCCCTGTGGATATCACTCCCACTCGGTTTCAGTCAAAATTAAGTGGGGAATGGCCGCAGAAGTCCAATTTTACTTCCTTGTGTGGTGCTACCTGGTAAATAGGCATTAACAAAAACTCTTCCATGAAAGTGTCATGGATACGACACCATAGAGCAACAAGATGTTTGGCAATCATTGGTGCTTCCAGCAAGATGTTGTTCAGGCTCAAACCCATTCGAATTAACTAAAATGGTGCAAAGATCATTTCCCCGAGTTCATCGCTGCTGAAGCCTGACTCCCAAAAAACTCAGATTTAAACCCATTAGACTGGGAGAAATTTCTTCACTTCATTCACTAGGATTGTGTAACGTCTAGAAAATTGTTAATTAATAAATTAAAGCAGGCCATAAAACGAATTCAATAGGAGTTTGCACAAAGTTGTAACACTTGGATGGTTTGATTGAATATCTTCTGCAACTATAATTATCACGTAAAATGTATGAATGTCGTTCTTTATGGCCCACCCGATATTTAATAATTTGTCCATGATTATGGACATCAGTAAACACTTCTAATGGGTTAACTGCAATATCACCACTCTTTAACTCTAGATCCTTGTTCCTTGAAGTCTTGTTAAAGATAAAACGCATTTCCTGACAGCCAATCTTTATTTGAATAAATTACAGTTTGCGATGGTACACCTTGTAATCACGACATTTTTTTTTCTTTCATTTTTTTTACAAATGTGTAATATGCGTCACGAAAAGCACCCTCTGATCTGAGAAAATCCTTCATACGCGAGCTTGTGCCATCTGTTGAAACAATTCATTTCCATCTCGATCGGAAACTACTGTTAAAGCCTGATAATTTCAGTCTTTAACAGTAGGGCTGTAGAGAAAGTCATGAGCTGCACACATTCAATTTTTCAATTCTATTCGCAAATTGACGTAAATTCAGAAATTGCACCAATCTATCGTTATGAAATTTATTTGTGAACTTCAAAGGCATTTTCTTTGCTACGCCACTCACTATCCACGCAAACTACAGATTAGTGGTTCTTGGGATCTCGTTAAAGATGAACGCATTTTGTGACAGCTAAAATTTATTTCCCTTTTTTAAAAAATTATACTTTTAGTCGACACACGTCGTAACCACGATAAAAGATATTGCTTCATTTCTTTCACGTATTTGTCGCGAAAGGCACCCTGGGATCGGAGAAAATCACCCATCCGCGAGCTTCTGCTCTCCGCTGCAGCAATCCATTTCAATCTCGATCGGAAACTACTGGTAAAGCCTGATAATAGCAAGGCCGGTAACGTAATGGTAGTCGCATGGATATAACCTTATTTGATACCACCGTGACTACCTGTCATCGTTGACTACCTGTCATTATGCCCGAAGGGGGGAGAATCCTGCACGGTTTATAATTGTCCATTGTCAACCACTTGAAGAACAGGAACCCTGAGGACTGATGCCTGTTGATCTGGAATGAAGCAACCGGTGATAAATCTGAACTGATGCGAAGTCTTTTTTCCTGTAAATGCTTTCTTGGTGTCAGACATCAATTTTGCGTGTTTGACACTTTCAACATTTTAGGGAAGAGTGCGCATACTTTATCAAGGCCTGGAGCAGGATTTTTCTAAGAAGTCCCTTTGGGTGGTTTACGAGTGATGAATTTTTATTCTGAGAGCAATGTGCAAATGAATAGTATCAGCATATGAAATATTCATCCTGTCTTGAGTCGTCTGTGGCATGTTGAATCTTCAAATGCTGAGCGAAGCTTTACGGACTTTAACTCAGAACATTTGTGTTGATTTCTATGCTGTAATCAGCTGGTTTTGGAGAAATTTGTTAAATTCAGAATTTACTATTTTGATCTTTATTTTTATCTCATTTTCTTATAAATAAAAAAATTCTGCGAATTTTTTACCTGAATTGCGAACAGACGACAAAATGTGTAACTCTGAAATTTTACATATGAACTAGAATTTTGATTTACCATTAATTCAGTATCCGCGGTTTACCTTTTCTCGGAAAAAAAAAGTTGCAAATTTAAAGAAATAAACGGTACATTAGTTTCAGACCAAAACTGGGTTTGCATAATTTGAGCAGCAACATTTTTTCATTGCTCTATCGTCGATTGAGGTGAGCAAATTCTTTAAAAATAATTTTCTTATTGGTTTATGTAGAGGTTTATTACATAGGACATGTATTTAAAAATGTGTAACAATAACACGTTTTTTCATTGCGCATGCAGGGCTTTGGTGGAAATGAAAAATTTTATTGATTTGTCATTCCCTTGAAACTGCATATAGTACCGTACAGAATAAGTGTACTGTATTTTATTCATTGCTCTATTTTATCGTCTCTTGAGGATTTGGCTAAAAAGTCAGAATCCATTACTTTCATACGTATGAGAAAGGGAGAGACAGTACACTAAATGTACAGTAAATGTACAATGTAGGTATACAAAATGCACACTTTATTATTATTTTATTTAATATTGGTAATGACTTACAATGAGTAACTATCACACAAACGTTACTGTATGTTGAACGTATACACATTATATACTATTATATAGCGTTCGGTATTATCCGCGGCAAGTCTTGGAACGTATTACCCACGGATCTGGTGTGTATGTGTGTGTGTGTGGAGGGGGGGGGACTACGTACTTGTTCACCCAAAATGATTATTTAAAATTTACTGGAATGTGGCTCAAATCGACTCCCTCATACCAAAATCTATTATTTAAGTAACTTTTTTTGTGTAAATTTTGCAAGAAAAATTTTAAAACATCTGTATTGTTGGTCCAAGTGATATCAACTCACACCAAAATCTATTATTTAAGTAACTTTTTTTTGTGCAAATTTTGCAAGAAAAAATTTAAAAAATCTGTATCATTGGTCCAAATGATCACAATCATAGCATGTTACCCTTCATTTTAAAGAACTTGAAAAAATATTTCGATTGATACCAAGTTCGGCAATGTACCCCCTCGGGGAGGGGGGAATCATGACGTCACGAACACAAAAATTGTATCGCGGCTATTTTTCACTACAATGATTGAAACTGTTAAGCTTCGTGATTATCGAGCCATAAATAGCCCTTTTTACTTTCCTTATATACATAATGTATAAGGAAAGTATTGTGACAGGGTCGAAAATTCGAATTCGAGTTTTCGACAGGAGAGCAAGTTTCAAGCATCCCTGATCACAAATCAAACATTTTTGAGGTCATGTCTGTGTGTGAAAGTGTGTGTGTGTATGTGTGTGTGTGTGTGTGTGTATGTGTGTGTGTGTGTCAGTGAGTCTGTGGAGACGATATCTCACGAACGAATGGAGCGATTCGAATGAAATTTGGTACAAAAATCACAATCCGTGAATATTGGAAGCCTATTGTTTTTAAACGCAATCGAATGTTCAGAACTCCCCTAAATTTTCGAGTGAAATTTTGAAAAAATCATCAAAAAATCAAAACCTTTAATAAAGTTGCGCAAATAGACATTTCTTATGTAATTTTTCCTTATAGCCTGAACCGTTCTCGAGATATTGCACATTTTTCAAATAAATTTATCAAAAAATCCCATAAATTAAAAAATATATATTAACTGTTGAAAAACATATTCACTTTTCATATGTAATATCATGCGATAAATTTGGTGACATCCTTCTCGTGGATTTAGCTCGTTCCATTCATGAGAAAAGATACTTTGAGTAATACTTTTGTATTTGAAACCCAATAGTCATTTATCTGCTATAAGAATAACTTATTTCTCCGTTCATAACGCTTGGCGAGATTTTTGCGACGAATTTGGCGGAATGTCGCCAACTTGGCGACTTTTTTTAAAATGTTGCCAAATTAACGAAAATCTTGCCAAACGGATAAAAATGACGCTAAATCAATGAAAATGACGACTAATTGATGAAAATTCAATATCTTGGAAAGAATATAAGTATCTACTATAAGAATAACCCATTTTTTGGCTGTAAAAGTAGTAAATTCATTGCATTATATAAAGAAAGTCATGTGCTGCCCACATCAGATTTTTATGCATACTATTATATCAAATTTTGTTGTATGCTACCATGTTAAGAAAAATATAAAATTACGAAGTTTTCGGTAGAATTAAAAAAAATTACCTAGTTTTGTATTTTTCGATAACAAAGCCAGATATAAAGTTTCGTGAAATGACATTAATATTTGTGACATCTATCACAAGAAATCGACCACAGACAAATAGAAAGATAGATGGACATCAACTCTAAAAATAGTCAAAAACGTGTTTTATATTAGCACAAAATCTCGCAATCGAAAAGTTTCATGAAAACAATACTTTTTTTATACTACATTCTAGGGTATGAGAAAGTAAAAATCATGTAAAGTTAGTTCATGGGGTATACAAATTCATTGTTAGAACCCTGTTAATGAAACCACTGTTGCCATAATAATGTTTGATGATCATTTACAATATTTTAATATACTAGGAGCTTCGTCCCTGCTAGTTGAGGAGCTCTTCACACTTTCTAAGAAATCTGGTGAATTAACAATTATGATTAACTAATGATTTCTTAATATAACACCTTATTAAAGACAATATTCTCAATTTTATTCACTTTTTTTATGCAAATTTTAATATTTTCTCTTAAAATACATTTCAAAGCATGCGATTTCAAATGTAGGCAAATGAAATGCCTACATTTGAAAACAGATAATTGTTAAACAGATAATTATTCTAACTGTCTGTTTAACTGATAACCATTTCATTTGCTTTTAATCAGTAACTCAGCCATCGGGGAAGAGGGAGGGTCATACCCCCTGGAACCCATCGAAGTTCGGAGACATGATATTTGGAGAAATGGGAAACAAAATATCTGGTGCTACATAAAAAGCGCGAAACCGATCCATGGATGCTTGAGGAAGACAGCATCTATGCAGTGAACAGCGGAATTACTTAAACAAAAGAGGACAGCAGTCGAAAAAGTTTGAGAACCACTATTCTAAAGTGCACGAAATATAAAAATTGATGAAAAACTCGGATTTGAATTTATGACTCTACAATATTTTCCTTACATATGCTGTGCGCATTGTTCGAAAAGTAGAATAGAATTACCCATACAGCATTTTGTATAGTTACATAATAATTACGTAACAGTATGAAAAGTATGTTGTGTCAAGCCACTTTCCTGCAATGCCGCATCCGTATCACTGTGAAGTAGAAATGGATATTTTTATACCTTTTACAAACTAAAGAAAGCATTTTGATATATTCTGCATTCTTGCTCACCATAGGTCATTATTTTAATTTCGTAAATTGCTATATGGTAATAAACTCCACATTTCATAAAACAATGCCAAATAGGAAAATTTCATAAACACATTTGGAACGTCTATACATGTATTGCCTAGTAAGCCATAACTGTGATGTGGCCGATCTCTCCTCGATGGATTTGGCTTATATGCAACTCGATGGATTTGGCTTATGCACTTATATAGTGTAGTAAACATCCCACCTATTAGAACTCATCAGTAACAAATGGTCGTTAACTCTGCCAGCTCGATTTTCGATTATTTCGACGCTAACTACCTATAAAGACTGACTTTGCCGGTCAACAATTCATTAGAGAGATAAAGTCAGTTTATAACTATTTGCTGCAGTGAAAAAGAACGAAATTTAATAATAACGAAACAAATGTTGCTTAATGCATTGCAATACTGATGCACCTGGAAATGCGATTTCAAACCTGCCATCACCCTTCATCGTTCGATTTGAATAAACAAAAATTTAAAAGATACCATTCATTGTGCATTTCAGAATTATTATTGAATGAAACTGCATAAAAATACATACCTTCACATTTGACTCCAACTTTCCCTGTTCCACAGATGTAATCTCGACCTGCGAAACAAAATACACAAGCTTTAAAAATAATAAAAAATAAAATTTATATTTGTAGCGATAAATTGACGAATAACAAATGAGTTTCGTCCACTAATTTTTTCTTTCTTTCTTTCTTTTAAGAATGAAGACATTTGAAGAATTCACTTCCCTCCTGAATTCAGTACTGATTGGGCTCCAACAGAAACGAAACCAGTACAACGATGCTAGTTATTAAAGTAGGGACATAATACCAGATTATTGGAAATACCTGTAATCGTCAGACTTTGTGACTATACCTTATCATGTGACTTCGTGCAGTTCGAGTTCAATATTACGATAATTGGGTGTAACATCCTAGAGTAATAAGGTTGGTCTTATTCGTTTTATTGTCAGAAATTAAGCATTAAAACAAACATTTACTTAATCGTTCAAGCACAATCAATTCTTCAATTTTTTATTTACATTCTGACAAGTTTTGCGGGTTATTTTGGGAAAGAAAAAGCCGATTCTATTTTTTCGAATCGTACCAAAATTTAATCAGCACCAGCCCACAAGTGACTACCCAAGTAATGTTCACCAACCCCATTTTATGAAATTCCATCTAATATTTTTTTAACTAGAGTGGATGCATACATGGCACAGATACACACAGAGACGTCACACTAAAAATAATGGATTCGTGCCCTGGAGTGCTCGAAACGTGTAAAATCCATCGAAAACTGGAATTCCGATTTTTGGCACGATTCCAGTACTTTCCCTATACATCACCACATATTGTAGAAAAAATAGAATGAGGATCAGTATATGCCCAAGAAGAGGGTGGAGCCCCCGTTATTTATTATTTATTAATATTAAACACAATAAACAAGTTCTTTTCTCGCCCATAAAATTACAGTTCTAACGTTAATTACAGCTGGTCCATCATTTACCCGAACCTATAATTGCAGTCTCTCGGCACATCCTGCGCTGACACAAAGGGAAGTGGGTGCTCCACTAAATTCTTTTTGTTCGAAATTACAAGCGAGGAAATCTTCATTACAATAGGATAGGTCACCCCTATCTAATGTCATTGCACGCACAACCATCGATTCTAAAAATACGGCGTACACCTTCGAAGTAAAAACGTGGCTTTGAAGAATTTGGCATTAGATTTGTACCCAATAAAAACGCATTCATTTATAAGAAATTACTCTAACCTAAATTGAAGGGGTTTTTTAAAACCGCAATGTGCGATTCTATATAATAAATTGCAACAAACCATCCAAAATCAGACGATCTTTATCATCAGAAATTCGACAAAAAAAAATTTTTTTTGTTTGTAATCATATTATAAACTTTAATTCTTATTAAAGTTTGTGATGTGGTTGCAAATGGAAGTTTAAAATACTAAAAGAAATTGAATATCAAAAATCCATGGGCGGGGAGGGAAGTTTATAACGTAAACAAAAATTTCCCAAAAAACTAGCAGTCTAAAACCAGAAATTTTCCAGAAGAAAATAATCAAACAAGAAACTTTTATATCTTTCTGTATAAAAAAAAGTTTTTAAACGTTGATTTAAAGCTTGTCGTTTTTACCTGAAACTACAATATTATTAGGTGTTTAATTTACTTGGACAATTAATTATTTAATTATTCCCCTGTTTCAGCTGGACTCAAGTTGGTTTTTCCCCTGTACTCGGTTTTTTAAATCTTCATGACATCAATAACTTCTCACTCCGGTCCCTTTTATTATATTTATTTATTACTTGCCATATTTAAATACCCTATGAAAGCAATACAATGTCATCATAATCTCTTTTTGACAATTATTTGGATTCCATTGGTTTTTTTACTGCAGCCTTCATATATATACAATACCCGACACAGAAAATTCAACACCATAAAAGAGCGAATAGACTGTGGTGATAAAGGACACAGACAGAGATGACATATATAAATCAGTGATGTTAATTCCATAAGGATAATGTAATACAGTAATGGCATAGACAGGGTGATCAGTAGGCAGTAAGACCACCTTTTGCGGCGATATAAGCAACAACCCTTCCAGAAACAGATGAAATGAGCGTGCGGATAGTTTTCTGAGGGATGGAGGACCATGTGCCTTCAACCATCCTCAACAGGTCGTCCTCTGTTTGAGACGGGGGCAGAGCTGTCAAACGACGGCCAATCACGTCCCATACATGCTCGATGGGTGAGACATCTAGAGACAGTGGAGGCCAAGGAAGCAACTGGATGCCTCGCAAGGCTTGTCTGTTGATAGTTGTCGTGTGCGGTCGCGCATTATCTTGCTGGTAAACAGCATTTTGCAACCGCTACAGGTAAGGCAGTGCAACCGACGCAACACCTCATCCACATATCGTCTGAGTGCAAGCCGCTTTCGGTCAATCGATAAGAAACTATTCTCGCTGATATTGTAACATCCAATGCACCCTGCAAATTCTGCAAAATGTCGACAGTTGTCGTTTGTGAGACCGCCACCATATGTCTTCGAATGCGTTGATCAACGCGTGCTGGCGTACGTCTGGATGGACCTGTACCACTGCGACGATTCACATGCCCTTTTTAAATCCATCTTCTCCAAATCATTTACACAATGAACGCTTCTACGCGTATTTCAGAGTCAGTACGCCGGTACGACCACCCAGCTGTACGTAGCCCTAAAATGAATCTCACCACGATCATCCAAATACTGTAAATTATACTGAAAAGTATAATAAACAATACTGAAAAGTATAGTATTTATGCTAGAGTTATATAAGAACAGTACAAGAATATTAATCTTTGAAGCATTAAAATTCTAGATTAGCTATAAAACTCAGAAGTGTTCTGTAAAATCCAGGCAATCATATAGTTAAACATCACCTTATTGCAATAAAATTGTGTAAAAACAGAAACAGTATTTTTTTTTAATCTGCTTTTCCTGTCATATGAAATTCAGATATCTCGACACTTTCAAAACGATTAAGATGAGTGGGGTCACTGAGAAAAGTTTAAAACTCTCTTTGAAGTTGTGCTGTCTATGCTGCGTTAACATTAAAGCAAATTGCCAAAAAAATAGTCAAATTTTCAGCTTTTAAAGCAGTATATTTTAAGTAATTTTGCAGAGAGAAGATCAACTTTTTAACTCGCTTATATTGCGCACGAGCTGTATAAAAATAAAAATCTCAGGAACGTGAACTAAAACTATTAAGTTCATGGTGTTAAAAAAAGAAAAAACTTACGAAATCCCAAGAGGCGCAAGTCCCACACAATCCATCCAAAAGCTGTTCTTTCAGATTTAGAGTACCCTAAACCTGAAAATACAGCTTCGGCCCTGCGGGTACTCGACGCAAACCATTTTAAAATTTCATAACTTTTTGAGAGGAGGTTCTAGTTTCTTGTACTTGACGAGGACGTTATTTATTACCATAAAGTAATGTTTTGTGCGATTTCAATACTTCTTGTAGAATTATTCATCAACATAATTATGTATCTAATGATGCTATATCAGACATTGTACTTTACGGACAAGATTCATGTTTTTTATTTTTTTTTTTTATTTTTGAAATTCTAAAATAAATTTATCTTTAATTTTTAAAAGAAAAGCACACCTCTCACCATAACGCATAAAATGAGCGATCGTTGGTTAATATCGGTTCAATAGTTAAGGCTGTAGGTTCGTCAACACTGAAGAAATAAGGCTAGAACGACAAACGTGAAAAGTGCCATTTTCATCATCTTGCCCAACTCTTTCTTTCATCTTGCTCATTGAGCGCAAGAAGCTGCAAAGAATTCACCAAAGATTCATATGGGAAGGATAGGCAAGATCTCGAACTAGAACTTTTGCACCTGTCTTTTACCGGTGTGACTAAATTAGAAATGGAAAGGGATAAAGAAGGCAAGCATGAACAAATCTACAGCTGACATCCCATCACTCTTAAAAATAAATTTCTCTTCAATCCGTTTTCTGTCTTCTTGGCACATAACATTGTTCCTACAACCTGGTAATTGCACAAGCCTTCATCAGCATTGACGCAATCGGAGCTAGCTGGCGTATCATCAAGCTCTTCCAACAGATCGGGGTTTTCTCTGGAAAAAACTTACTTGGAATCTAACCAGCTGTTGGTTTGCAGTGAGGATTGTGTTATGGAGAGAAGTTGAGGCAATATTTATAGTAGGTAAAACTTAGAGGTGGAGGTAAATGGCCGCTAAGTTAGTCAAATGAGTGGGATTAGAATGTCACACTTGAAGAAAAAACTAAGTCGATGAGGCTGGTGGGACCACAGATGATATATGTACATGAAGGAATGGGCAGAAGCCTGAAAAACATTACAGTGTTCCAAAAATATGTCAAAATATGAAATGATCGTAACAAAGTAATCCACTTCTACATGTTTTTTTTCTTTTTACACTTATTAATAGTACTATTCCAGCGCAAGTTAAAATTCCAACATCAACTAGAAAGATGTGCTCAACGACTAATAATTATATATATATATATATATATATATATATATATATATATATATATAATTATTAGTCGTTGAGCATATGAATAAGTAAATTCATATACAGGGTGTCCCAAAGACATTGACCTCGGCTTTTATTCCTTAAATATTGATTTTAGACATACATAATAAATTACAAAGTTGCGTAAAAAAGGTACAGAATTTAATGAAATCGATTAATATTTTCAAGGGAATTAAATTTTAAGAAATGCAAAATTAAAAATTTTATAAGGCCCAAGTACAAAAACATTTCCAATGAGTAAAATGTACCCCATACACTAATAAGGTGATGTACAAAATTTCATTTTATCATAAAAAGTCCCAGAGATATGAAAAGACAAAAATGCTGATTTAAACCACATTTCGATGCATCGACATGGGTTCTCAGAGGGGAAAAATCATGTCGGCAGATCGCGAATCAGGGGTCATACACAAATTACGAAAGAAAACAATGAATACATAAATAAATAATAATTTTGCTATTTATGGGTACAAAAGTATCTACACTGTGTAAAAATAATAACTTTACACAAAAATTATAAAGCTTCTTCAAAATGTTTTCCATCCATGCCAAAGATCCATTAAAGATAAAAGGCAGATATTATTTGCCTATGATGCATTTCTGCGTTGCGTCATTTGCACTCCTGCTATAAAAATTTACATTTTAATTTGTGATTAATCCCTCGCCAACTTTGTTTAAACATATCTCTGGGACTTTTTACGATAAAATGCTGAAATTTTGTACATCACCTTATTAGTATATGGGGCACATTTTACTCATTGGAAATGTTTTTGTACGGGGGCCGTATAAAAATTTAAATTTTGTATTTCATCAAATTTAATCCCCTGAAAATTTTTATCGATTTCAGAAAATTCTGTACCTTTTTTTTACGCAACTTTGTAATTTATTATATATGTCTAAGATGAATATTTAAGGAATAAAAGCCGAGGTCAATGTTTTTGGGGGACACACACACACACTACGGACAAAGAAAATACAACACCATGAATCGGGCATGCGCCTGCGTTACTACAGCGCGTCGGCTCTCCATATAATGCCCATGCAACGGCCGTTGTGCAGACGCGTGCGTGTTCGGCCACACTGAGGTTGAAGGAATATTTAGACATTTATTTAGGGACTAAATGAATAAAAAAATTATGTCAGCATATTTCTTTCAACATTTGCCAAATGACTAGGAATTACAATTACCTAACTCTAATTAACCTGCGATAAAAACGAATATACAACATGAACTGTGAAATAAGTAAATTCATTGCAAGTCATGTGCTGTTCACATCATATTTTTTTTTACTTTCCTTATATACATAATGTATAAGGAAAGTATTGTGACGGGATCGAAAATTCGAATTCGAGTTTTCGACGGAAGAGCACGTTTCAGGCATCCCTGATCACGAATCAAACATTTTTGAAGTGATATCTGTGTGTGTGTGTGTGTATGTGTGTGTCAGTGAGCCTGTGGAGACGATAACTGATGAACGAATGGAACGATTCGAACGAAATTTGGTACAAAAATCACAATCTATAAACACTGGAAGTCTATTGTTTTTATACGCAATCGAATGTTCAGAACCCCCTAAATTTTCGAGTGAAATTTTGGAAAAATCGTCAAAAAATCAAAACCGCTAATAAAGTTACACAAATAGACATTTCCTATGTAATTTTTTATTACAAAACGATTGACATAAATTTTAGAACGCTAACATGAACCGTTCTCGAGATATTGCATATTTTTGAAAAAAAAATTATCAAAAAGTCATATAAAATAAAATAAAAATATTTCCTATTGAGAAACATGTTCACTTTTCATATGTAATACCTTGCGATAAATTGGGTGACATCATTCTCGTAGATCTAGCTCGTTCCATTTATGAAAAAAGATACTTTGTGTAATACTTTTGTATTTAATCGCCAATAGTCATTTATCTGCTGTAAGAATAACTTATTTCTTCTTCCATAACGCTTGGCGAGATTTTGGCGACGATTTTGGCGGAATGTCGCTAACTTGGCGACTTTTTGAAATGTTGCCAAAGTAACGAAAATCCGCCAAATGGATAAAAATGACGCTAAATCAATAAAAATGACGACTAATTGTCGAAAATTCAATATCTTGGAAAGAATATAAGTATCTACTAAAAGAAAAACCTATTTTTTTTTACTGTATAAATAGTAAATTCATTACATTATATAAGGAAAGTCATGTGCTGTTCACATCATATATTTTTTTTATATATAACACCGGCACTGCTACCAATCAAACTGAATTTTCCACCTATGAAAACTTAAAGTCATTAAAATCATAAAGACGGCAGACATTTGTGGATTGCAGATTTTATGTGGGCTGGTAAGAAGCAAGGTCCGTAAAATACACAAATGATGTTCCATTAACCTTGAGAACCACCATTAGGTTTGAAAGGGAAAAGACGTTACAACATAGTCCTTCTAGGAAGGCGGGCTAAAAAGCTATGCCTCCTCTGTAATATTTTGATTTACATTTGGCTAAATTTGAATAGTAACTCGAGTTTTCGACGGATTTATACATTTTGGGACCTCTGGAACACGAAAAAACTGTTTTAGTGTGTGTGTGTCTGAGCGCTCGCATGTGTGTGTGTGTGTGCGCGCGCGCGTGTGTCTGTCTGGCTGTGCAATGTGTGGTATCCACTCTAACTGAAAACCAATGGACCGAATTTCATAAAATTTGGTAGGTAAGCCTTTTGTGAGTGACTCTGATGCTGATTAGATTTTGGTACTATTCTGGAGAATAGAAGTCTTTTTCTGCGAAATGGCCCGTAAAAATTGTCTGTATTCTCGCTAGCTGAAAATCTAATACATCAATTTTCAACAAATTTGGTATACAAGTCACTTTTGGGTTACCCTGGTGCTGATTAGATTTTGGTGAGATTTGAAAAAAAAGAGCCTGCCTTTTTTTGCGAAATGGCCAGCAAAAATCGTCAAAATCTAAAATAAAATACTACGTATGCTCAAATATATTAATTAAATGCTTGTTTAATACGTAATATTTGACGATGAAAGAATAAGACCCACCCCATTACTCTAGGACTAGCCGTTCTCGAGATATTTTAGTTTTTTCGCAGTTTTGCTACAACCTTTGGAAATAAATCCAGGTACCCAATGAAGATGAAAATTGAATTAAAAGTGCAAATTCAGTGTAATTTCAAATAATTATGGGTGTTATTTTGTGCCATTAAACTCAATTTAATGAGTTATTGAAGAAATAAGGAGAACATGAATATGTCTGCAAGGAAAGCCATGTGCTACCCACATCAGATTTTTTAAAAATTGTATCGAGTATCTGCTTCTTTTTTACAATATCCAATACTTTCCAACTCAAACTCTTGTTGATAGAATTGAAAGAATGACATTATTCTGTGTTTATTTATACGAACCTTTTGATAAACACATGTTTGCTCTGTATTGAAAGGGCAATAAATTTCAGAATAAAAATTAGTCAGTTTTTGCAAAGAGAATTTTATTAAATGATGCAAAAAGTAATGAGCAATTTATTAAATAATGCAAAAAGAAAAAAAAAATGTCTGATGTAGGCAACACGCATGATTTTCCTTGCAGAATCATAGTCATGTTCTCTTTATTTCTTCAATAATACATTGAGTTTAATTGTGCAAAATAATACCCATAATAATTTTAAATGACACTAAATTTGCACTTTTAATTCAATTTCCGTTTTCATTTGATAACTGGGCTTATTTTAAAAGATGGCGTAGCGAAATTGCGAAAAACAATCATATCTAGAGAACAACTAGTTCCAGAGTAATGGGGGTTGGTCTTATTCTTTTTATCGTTAAAAATTACGTATAAAACAAGCATTTGGTTAATATATTTGAGCATACGCAGTCTTTTATTTTAGATTTTAACGATTTTTGAGGACCATTTCACAAAAAAAGCAGGTTATTTTATTCCAAATCATACCAAAATCTTATCAGCACCAGGGTATCTTACAAGTGGCTTCCATGCCAAATTTTGTAAAATTTGGTCCATTAGTTTTTTAACTAGAGTGGATACAGTCAATTTTCGTGGGCCATTTCGCAAAAAAGGGCAAGTTGTTTTATCCCGAATCGTACCAAAATTTAATCAGCATCAGAGCCACACACAAGGGACTTACCTACTAAATTTTATGAAATTCTGTCAATAAGTTTCCCAGTTAGAGTGGATACATACATTGCACACAGACACTGACGTAACACTAAAAAAAGATTTTTCGTGTTCTAAAGGTTCCAAAACGTGTAGATCTAACGTTTTCTAATTAAAAATTATTTATAAAATTATCATTTTTTTTTTAATAGTATTCAAAGTCCTGAGTTTTTATTGATATTTCAAATATAGTTTTGAAAAACAAGCAATATCTCGAGAACAGTTCATGCTACCTTTCTAAAGTTTGTAACAATCGTTTCCAAAATAAAAAAATTACATAAGAAATTATCATACTTGGGTAACAAAAATTAAAAGTTCTGATTTTTTAATGAATTTTTCACAATTTAATTCAAAATCGAGGGGAGAAGAACGTTCAAACATCCTGTTGCGTTTAAAATCAACAGGTTTCCAGTAGTATTCACCTATTGTAATATTTGTATCATATCTCGTTCGAAACGCTCTATTCATGAGATATCACATTCACAGACTCACGAACAAACACACTAACATACACACACACTAACACAAACATGATATACACACGCACATCACTTCAAAAGCGTTCGTTTCGAGTTCAGGAATGCTGGAAACGAGCTCTTCGGTCGAAAACTCGACCAATTTTCGACCCCGTCACAATACTTTCCCTATACATCATACTATGTATACATCGAAAGTAATATATAGATATAAGAAGACACTATTGCAAAACAATGAGGCCACAACTGTCATACAGATAAAAAAAATTAAAAAATATTTTTGATGTTGAATAGGGAAAAAGAAAGACAATTTTAAAAATAGATGACGGACTATCAAAATAGAGAAGATCTCCCTCCTTTGTATACTGTATGATAACCCTATCTAGAATAGCATTTATTGTAAATCTGTCTTTTCAGCCAATTTCAGAAAAAGACTCCTCTCCCCCTCCCCCCTTTCTAAAAAAACTCGAAATGCCTGTTTAAAATAAGGCACTGATTGAATGGAATGGGAATTTTGGCTACTGCCTTCATTCCAGACCCAAACTTGCATTTAAGTAACAACCTCTAATTCTGCAAATGAAATTAACTTTCAACTACCCTTCCCGAATTGTAAAGTAGGGGGGATCTGGCTCAAGATGTCCTTAATGTTGCATCATCATGGATGAAGGCATTCGTGATCCTATCGCGAGAACTTTGCTCCGTGGGAATCTCCCAGGGCATCAAAGTCTCCTTGAACAGGTGGGGGTATTTTTAAACGTTACAGGAACGTTCAGAGAAACCGGAAAATGACGTCAACGGTTAATTTTAGTCTCATATACGTAAGAATTATTTCAAATGCATCAAACCCCTTCCTTTTTAAGATGCATAGATTAAGTTAATATTTGGCTGCATATAGATATGGAATAAGAGTACCCGGGGAAATGCATATTTTTAAGAATATTTTAAGAACAATTTGAAAAAAAAAGTATATATATATATATATAGTTCTTATTATAATACATCGTTTCAAACTAATCATAAAAGTGCCTAATTCTGTTACCATAGAAATCACAGTAAAACAGTATTTCATCTCCGATCACTGTATATTGCTTTATTTTCAACCTTTTTAGACATTTTAATCTAAAAATCAATCAATAACAAAATTTCAATAGCTTAATCAGAAAAAAACCAGTAAAAGATTTCGGTATTTGAAGCGTGACTTTATCACTGTGCTCTGTACACTGTAACTTCGTTAAGAGCAGTATACAATACAAAACTAATAGTATCAACCGGTTTCGAAGTATCAATAGTACTAATAGTATCAACCGCCTCCTTCGTCAGGGCATACAAGACGCGCAACCTTCAATCGTGAGAGTCTCCGATCTTTCTCTCACGAATGGAGATTGCGCTTCTTGTGTGTCATGACAAAGAAGGCTGTTTCTGCCTTTGAAACCGGTCTAAACTATTAATTTTGTGTTCTATGCTGTTTTTAACAGATTAATTTTGTTGCATTAATTTAGCAGCAGTTTGAGCTATACGTATTTACTACTACGGTTACACATGGAATTAAAAACTGCATATTTTTTATTATTATCATTATTCCCACTGCTGACAATACCCCTCGTCCGTCTTCTCCGTTTGTAAGCCTGTCTGACTTTAAAAACTCAGCGCGAAACTCAGGTGTTGTTGTTGAAACCCAGACCGTCCGACCTACCAGAAAGGTGTAAGGTAACTGTTTGGACGGTCGGGAAGTGCCACCCAATTTAGACCGGAACCCAGTGGGGGAGGCATCCACAGGGACCGCACCCTCCTTCCCCTACCACCAACCTCTCGGAAGGACTTTCGGACCCACATGTTTAACGTGATCGTACTCCGCATGAACACGGCGGCAGTTTTGGCAGTGGCTGGAATCGAACCCGGGCCTACCGGGTGCAACTCCAGCGCGCTAACCAATGGGCTACCGCGCCCGTGCGAAACTCAGGTGTGAAAAAATTTAAATTGTTGTTGCAAATAATCCCAATTATAGCATCAGGGCCGTAGCTTGGCAGGGGCCAGAGGGGAACAAGCTCCTCCCCCCCCCCCCCCCCCACCACCACACACACACAAGAGATATACTCAGCCTTCCGATAAAAAAAATATTACATTTTTAGTAGTAATATGAAATTTCATCTAAAATGCCATCCAAATTTAGCATAAACATTGCACCTGCTGCAGCAGGTGCAATTATTTAGTCGGCAAAGTATTTAGTCGCAATTTTCATGGACGCCAATGCCTGCAAAGGGGGTCGACTGTTTGGGATAGAGTATGTCAAATATCTGTCTTTTTGGGAGGTTCTTCGTTTGGGGTCGACGCTATCCCACCCATAAGCAAATGTTAAATGTGTAAAATAATGTTATATATTAAAACTTTTTTTAGTCGATTTTTGCTCATTTCAACGTCCACCGTCACTAATCACTATGACACACATGGATAAGTTATGTATGTTAAAAGTTATGTGGTTAACATGCATAAGTGGTGCTTGTCTTTTCATTAGAAATATCATTCACGTCACATTTTCTTCCGTTTGGAAGTGATGACAAGGAACAACCTCACATTAAATTTATACTTTAAAATAACCAAAATCCCATGAAAAATCTATCTCGCCATAATGGAGTGTGGTTTTAAAACTTTACACGCCATTTTTACAATTTCAGTTTCCATTTGGCGACTGGCGAACCTTGTACCATTTAAGGATTAAAAGCAATCAAATGAGAACAAATCCAAAGGATTAAAAGCAATCAAATGGAAACAATCCAAAGGATTAAAAGGAATCAAATGAGAACAAATCCAAAGGATTAAAAGCAATCAAATGAGAACAAATCCAAAGGATTAAAAGCAATCAAATGAGAACAAATCTAAAGGATTAAAAGCAATCAAATGAAAACAAATCCAAAGGATTAAAAGCAATCAAATGGGAACAAATCCAATCAACATATTCGAAAAATTTCGAGCGCTTTTTTCGTTCCATTCTTCCCAGGCAATTTTAACTAAAGTGGCAATCTTAAAGGTACGGATATTGCGAATTAAATTAGAACTTCAGCTTCTTGCTGTACAGAAAATTGGCACATCAAATAGCATTGAATATAAAGAGAGGGGGGAAAATCCGAGCTATAATTAAGCGTCATTTATTATCTAACGGAAGAATTTCGCAGTAATCAACTCAAAAAGACGAAATTATGACAATCGACTCACTGGTTGGCCTTCGCCAGCACGGTCAGCATTTCAAAACTTCAAACCATGGAGTTAAAAAGAAGGAGATAAAACTCCTATGGATGAAACGTTTGAAAATGCCATAATGCTTTGAGAATTTATATCTAGTTGTCGCTAGTATTAATAAAGTAGCTGTTATTGCTAGTTGACACGACAAAAAGGAGTAGTATTTAGTATATGTATTTTTGATTAATTTTAAATTAAAGGTTCCCTTATTATGAGTATAATTAACCAGTATTTTTCATAGTTGTAGGATAGAATACAGAATATGGGGAGATAAAAATAAATTGATAATTGATAGATAAAATAACTTTGAATACGTAGGAATATTCTTTATTCTTTCAATTCTACTTTGCATTGCTGTTAATAATTCATTTTTACAAAACTGGCAGTTTTAATAGTAAATATTTTAGGCATTTCGCCATAGAAAAGCATACAGTGCAGGGCTACTTATCCCAGCGCCACCTGAATTGAGTGTCTCAAACGATATTGGTGTTTTCTTTGTGTATGAAGTCTTAACTCCTTAATTTTACCACCATGCTTTAAACACCTTATAAAAATCTGATGTGGACAGCACATAACTGTTCCTACATTATGCAAACGACTTTATTTTTTCACAGCGAAATTCTGATATACAAGATCCACGACAGGATGTTTGCTTTCTCATATACAGTAATAAGATTAAAGTATTGTTTACACGAAAATTTTCGCTTTCGAGATTTTGATGCCAATATACATTTAAAGGCCTCCTGAACACGTTTTGACTACTTTTGGAGGGATGTCCGTCTGTCTGTCTCATGTCTGTGGTCGATTTTTTATGTACACGATAGCAGCTACAAATATTCATGGCTTTTTATTCGAAAATTTTAATAGCTTCTGAACATTTTCGATCGCGTTTAAAATTAACAGGTCTCCAATATTCACTGATTTTAATAAATGTACCAAATTACGTTTGAAACGCTCCACTCGTTCGTGGGCATTCACAGACTCGCGTATGCACACACTAATATACATGAACACAGACTCACGTATGCACACACTAACATACACAAACACGCACATACACACTTTCCCTATACATTATACTGTGCATTTAGGGAAAGTAATTCATACTCGCTGGTTGGCCTTCGACAGCTTTCTAAACTTCAGGCATATTATTAAAAAGAAAGTCCAACTTTTTGTTCTGCAGATTTCGTGATGTGGAGATTAAGAACGCTAATGTTTCCTTTTCTGTCATAAAATGTGCATGAGCAATTAATATGACGTCAGTTTTAACGGCTTTGGATTTCAGTATTCAGACTGAGACACTACAGGATGACGAAGCGAGTTGGAAAATCCGGAAGTGGAAGTTAAATATCCGAGTAGAATATCTTTATCTCGAAAGCTGGGTACCAAAGAATGTTTGAATATCTATTTTTTTTTTTAATAGTGAATAACTCTGTTTTTCGTTATAGATTTATATGCAACATCACTCCTTTTCGCATATTTCGAATGTTGTTGAGACCCAGACCGTCCGACCTACCAGAAAGGTTTAAGGTAACTGTTTGGACAGCCGGGAAGTGCCACCCAATTTAGACCGGAACCCAGTGAGGGAGGCATCCACAGGGACCGTACCCTCCTTCCCCTACCACCAATCTCTCGGAAGGACTTACGAACCCACATGTTTAACGTGATCGTACTCCGCATGAACCCGGCGGCAGTTGTGGCAGCGTGCAAATTCAGAGCGCAAACCACCGGGCTACCGCTCCCGAAATATGCCAACAGCACGCGGTGTTTGTTCCCAGGTGGTCACCCACCCAAGTACTAACCGCGCCCGATGCTGCTTGACTTGGTGATCTAACGAGAACCGGTGTTTTCAGCACGGTAGGGCCGTTGGCTCTGCATATTTCGAATGTAAAAAATATTTCGAATGCAAAAAATATTTCGAATGTAAAAAAGTTTCATGTGAGTGACATAGACCTAGAGAAAATGTTCGACATTTTTTTTCTTGTTTTTTGAAAAGTTTTGATTTTTTAACTTTTTCCTTGAATTATGCGCTTTTGATAGATTAACAGAAAGCAATTTAAACAAAATAGAATGCATTTTGAACAAAATTTCTTTAATTTTGAATCAGGATGTACAACAGGGTAGCTACAGGTTCTCAGATAAAAAATTCCCTGATACTTCCCAGATAATATCTTCAAAAATTCCCTAATATGTATCGCTATCTACTTTTACTGAATATCAATTTAACAAGCACGCACAAGAAAGTCATTAATAAAATTGAAAGTAGTAATTAAGAATAAATAACTAAAATTAATTACTTTCAGCATTGAAAAGTATAATAATCAAAGTATAGTATTTATGCAAAAGTTGAATAAGAACAGCATTATTATAAGAATATTAATCTTTCAAATATGAAAATTTTAGATAAGCTATGAAACTCAGCTATAGACTCGGCAGTGTTCTATAAAATCCAATCAAGGATTCATATAGTTAAATATCACTTATTGCAATAAAATTATGTATAAACAGAAACAACTATTTTTTTTAATCTACTTTTCCTGTCATATGAAATATCCTGACAACTTTCAAAACAATTAAAATGAGAAGGATCACTGAGAAACGTTGAAATTTCAAAACTCCCTTATTTTTATTGAAGTGCCCAGTAAGCCCCCTCCCGTCACATGAAACGCGAATAAGGAATTCTACACATGTGTATTGTGGTGAGTCGAAAAAAAACTGTAATTACCTTAAAAATTCCAATTTCCCTGATTTCACAGGTGTTTAGGAATTCCCTGATTTCCAGGTTCTATAGCTATCCTGCACAAGCACATACACGTGCACACCCGAGGATATTTTTTCCTAAACAAAAAAATTATAATAATTTTGAAGAGGGAAAAGAAAGAACAGGACAGCATGACACTCACAGCTAATTCACTCTATTGCTAAACTCTGACAAAGTCGGGAGGGGCTGAACAAAACTAATCCATTATAACGATTTCAAGGTCAAAATCAAAAATCAGACGTCTGCTCCTAAAGACATGCACCTGCTAACTTCCCACTGGCAATCTGCTGACGCGTCACGATGTTTAAAAATCAAATGTGGCCCGTATATGAGTTTAACTACACACTAGAAACCTTCCTACGTCCCTTTGAATGAACCTAAACTTAACTTTAAACCAATTTCAAAAACATTAAATTTTCAGATTAAACGTAATTTAAAAAATTTTGATAATGAATGACATTTTAATTTGATTACACACCATAGGAACCAAGGCAAGTCACATATTCCTCAAGTGAAAATCCAAGCGCGGTCAGCGTCCCTCGTGGAGTGGTTGATGATTGCAAAACGTTTTTGAGGTTTTCGGAATGTTCTATTAGTTTCATAGTATCGTGTTTTGTGCATAATAAGTTGTTCTTATGTTTTATTATCATTTAACTAACATTCATGGGTGCTTTAGAGCCATTTTTTAAATAGTGTATATCTGCGTAATTATCAATGCCTCGCACGTGTTCCGTTCCCGGTTGCCGGTCGAACTATACGGCAATTTCTAAAAGTATAATGACTTTTCAACAAGAGCAGCAAAACAACAGCCTGCCAACTTTAGAAGATATCAAGGTTTATTTTTGTACTATTCAAGGAGAAAATTGGACCCACCTTTCAATCGATGACGAGCTGTATCTTTTTAAAGTTCGCATTAGTGCATCATCTGTGCCATGTATTATTGCGAGTATCAATCAGCATACGCCAAGAAAAAACGTTCGATTTGTTTTTGAAAATCTCCAGTGCAGTGAGAAGCAGCTACAAAAATGTGGAATACAATTTAGCCTAATTACAAATAAACGTGATCTGGATTTATTAATAAGTGCATGTGAAACTGTGCATTCTACTCCATCACAACTTAATTATATCGAAGCCGCAGTGAAGCTGTTGGAGAAAAAGAAGCAGGTATGTTTAGAAATTTGCACCGCCAAATTAGACTTTTTAATTGAACAAGTAAAACTGCTAGAAAAGCCAAAAAATCAGCTTCGATTTTCACAAAAACTGTTTATTCTATGCTTTAAAAAATACTTATCTAGTTCTTCGTACTATAAGGCATTTAGAAATTCAAAGGTGTTGACATTGCCTCAAGTGAGAACATTAAGTAGAATTTCAAAAAAGTTAAATGTGGATTCAGATTTTTTTAATCCGTGTAATAGTTATTTACAACGTAGGGTACAATGTTTAAACGAAGACCAAAAATTTGTCTCTCTTAATTGATGAGATTTAATGTTGATCCTAGGTATACGTTTAAATGTGGTAAAGTTACCGGTGATTATTTTGATGGTAATGAAAAAGCAAAAACTGCCCAAGTGTTTTTGTTTACATCTATGTTTTCGAATTATAAAGACGTAATAGAAATTGCCCCAGTTTCAACATTTACGGGGCAAAAGCTCTATAATTTGGCATCTATGTTAATTTGCAAGTTAAAAGAACTTGACCTTAATGTATTGTCTGTTATTACTGATAACAACAATAGAAGCATGTTTGCTTTTTTTAAGAAACATGGTAAATTTAATGATGCTGTATATAATTCAAGTAATCCAGATATACCTCTGTATTTGATGTATGATCCTGTTCATTTATTAAAATCTATACGAAATAATTGGTCAAATGTAAAAGACACTACATTGCAGTACCCTGATTTCCAAAATAATGAAAACCTTAAAGAGGCAAATTTTTCTGATTTACGGAATTTATACAACTTTGAAAAAGATAAACTCCTTAAATTTTCTCACGTGTTAACATTAAAATCATTATAACCATCTAACATTGAGAGGCAAAAAGTATCCTTTGCATTAAAAGTATTCAATATTCAAAACTCTAATATTTATTAGAAATCAATTGAAGTGATTTTTCTCATCAGCAATGTGAAAATATTTCAAATTATATGTAAAAATAGAATTGTCACACAATATTTTTTTGCTATTATTTGATGTCATATTAATTGCATTGTTTACAGTAGTAGAAAAAAAATGAAAGCTACTTAATATTCATGAACACTGGGTTTGTAACTGTAAAAGGATCTAGATTATATATAATTTTGTAATCATTTAGACAGAGTGGGAGCTCCAGTAAAGCTTGCTTTGTGGGAGCTCCAGTAAAAAAATATACCCCCCCCCCCCCCCCATCTAAGTGTAGATACTCTTTATGAAATTAACTGTGCTAAAATTTAGGCATAGAAATGAGTAAAAGTGTAATTATTTTGAAATATTTTTTAACTCTCAATTTGCAAGTTTTCCCGAGTTAGCGAGAGTTCCCCTTCTAGCGCCACGGCGTATAGACCGGCTGTGGTCAGAATCGTGATTTTTAAAATTATTTTTAATTTATATTTAGTGTTGCATCCGTCCTAAAACCGCTTTATTTTTGCGTTTTTTCTATGCATCCATATTCTGCGCCAACGCAATTACAATATTTTTGAGTTTAAATGATCATCAAACTTTAATTATTTCTAGAACGAAGTCTAACTTTAATTAATGTAAAATGTAAACAAGTGATCGTAAGATGGGTTGTATAAGAATTGCTGAATACCTTTCACGCAAAATATTTAAGTCTGTTGTCTGGAATAAAAGTGCATGAATGAAATACTCACAGCTTTTACATAGAGAGCCAGAGGATTTATATTTCGATGACGTCATTTGAATAAAATTTGAATGAAGTTCTAAGCATGGAGTTAGAACGTACTTTTACCTCAATGGTTTTAACTTTTCGAGTAAAATAAATTATTGCAGTTCTGTAATAATTAATATAATATCGCTGCTGAATGTATCGTATTTTAGAGATGTTTAAATAAAATTACAGTAGGATAGTGTTTTATAATCAATGCGTTATGCATGATTGATCTTTCTTGTATTTATACACTGGCAGAAAATAAAATCCCAACCCCAAGAAGAAATTAGTTTAGAGGAATGAAATTTAGGCAAAACAATTGTGTAGGTAACATACTTATTTGATCAAAGTTTCAAGGTCACAGGTTAAAGTATGCGCGAGAAGAGCCATTTCGAATGTGAAATGGTGGTACATTAATAACCGCTGTAGTCGCCACGATTTTGAATGCAAGCATGCAAACGTGGATGCATTGTGTCGTACAGGTGCCGTATGGCATTTTGTGGGATGGTGTTTCATGCCTGTTGCACTTGGTCAGCCAAATCAGCAACGGTTAATGCTGGTTGTGGATGACGCTTCCAATAATGCCCCATACGTGCTCGATAGGAGAAAGATCTAGTGATTTCGCAGGCCAAGGCAACATGTCGAAACACTGTAGAGCACGTTGGGTGACAGCAGCGATATGAGGACGAGCGTTATACTGTTGGAAAACACCCTCTTGAATACTGCTCATGAATGGCAGCACAACCGGTTTAATCACCAGTCTGATGTACAAATTTTTATTTTTACAGAAAAGTTTATATTTACAGAAAGTGCCATCATGTTTGCAATGAACAACAAAGCTCAGCATTAACTATTCAGAGTCATGGTGCAAGAGTGATGAAGGTATAGCACATAAGTACCAATGAAATAAATCTGATGTGGGTTTTTATTTGAATTGTACATTTGGCGATTTTCCGGATGCCAACATGAGAAACTATTATCAATATTGATAGCATCCTCAATAAACGATATAGTCATATATTAAAATATTTTAATAATTAATTCACCGGTTAGGCGTTAGTTTCATTTATTTAGCGTCATTTTTGCAATGTTGACGATATTTTCGTCAATCTGGGGCAAAATATAGCCAAGTTGGCGATACTTCACCAGATTATTAACCAAGTTCGCCAAGTAAAATTGGTGATATGAAATAATTTTATATGTACTCCTAAGCTCTCGTTGCGGATAACAGTCAAGGGACAGTTCTGTGCTTATTATAAGCTCTTCAGCATGGAATAGCCGATATATGCAATGGCAGCGAGAAAACTTGCTATTCCATAATTTTACCAACCTCTACTGGAACTGACAAATTCAGTTTCAAATTTCTACAAAATTCAGTTTAGACAATATGAGGCTATAACTGTTAAGTTTCTATTTACAGAACCTGCCATCATGTTTGCAATGAACAACAAGGCTCAGCATTAACTATTCAGAGTCATGGTGCAAGAGTGATGAAGGTATAGTACATAAGTACCAAAGAAAAAAAATCTGATGTGGGCAGCAGATGACTTTCCTTATACAGGGTGGTCCATTTAAATTGAGACATCGAAATATCTCGCGAAATACGCATCATACAAAAAAAATGTTGCAACAAAGTCATCATATTTTCGAGAGGGAAATTGAACCTCGCAAAATTTAGCCAGGCAACTTTGAAATTTCAAATGGGAACCCCCATTTTTTATTGCAGATTCGGATTCTACGGAAAAAAATACGTAACTTTTGTTTGAAACATTTTTTTCGAATCTTTGTAGACTGCGCTGCAATCACACAAATAAATAATTTAATTTAATAAATACCTCATTTTGACTCCAGGTATAAAAATACTACTTGAAGATAGTAAAACACGTCTAAGTGACAACAAAAGATTAGTTATTTTTCGTTTTTTCAAGAGGAATCTACATGTTTTACTTACATTGGTGCATCGTTGAACAAGAAAGATCAATCATGCATAAAGCATTGATTATGAAACACTTTCCAACTTCAATGCAATTTTATACAAACATCTCTCAAATGCCATACATTCTTCGGCAATATTTTTTAAATTATCACAATACTACATTAATTTATTATATTTGAAAACTTCATCGAAGAAAATGAACTTCATTCAAATGACGGCATTGAAATATAAACTGCCTGGTTTAAACATCTCTAAAATGCGATACATTCCTCGGTAATATATTTAAAATTATCATAACACTACAATATTTTATTACATTTGAAAACTCCATCGAAAACAAATGAACTTTATTCAAATGACGTCATCGAAATATAAATCGCCTCTATATAAAAGCAGCATTTCATTCATAATCATTTTTCCAATCGTTTAATTCATCACAATACTATAATAATTTATTTTATTTAAAAATTTGAAAAATTGTTATCTACCATATTTATTTTAAAATGTGAAACCTTTCTCATATGTAAAATAATTAAACTCTTGGAAAGATATTTATTATATAATATATCTCGTTTTTCTTTCTGGAGGATATAACGAGAGTCAGAATTTAATTGAATTAGTTTTTTTCTCTATATTAAATAATTTTTATTTAAAAAACTACCTAACATATTTTACTGAAATTCTTTTTATATATTTTATAGGATAATTTGAATATTTCCTAAAATTTTCAAAGCAATTTGTGAATTTTAAATTCGCTTAAAAAAATGTTTAAAATATTAAGTCCCATAGGATTCAATGTATTTCATTTTCTCAATCCGGGTTCAATAAAAAACTAATTGGGTGATATTATTCATTTATATTCCCATAGGTCCCACAGACCGTCTGAAAAACATACTAAAATTTCATTTTGATAAAGCCATTTATCGTGCTAACGGACAGACAGACAGAATGAACAAAGTCATAAACACTTTCAACTATGTTGTAAAGTGTTAAAAAAGAACGTTTTATAGAGTAGCACTAGAAATACTTATTTCATCAAGTAGTATTTTTTTAATTTTTTTTATTTTTCTGTTTGCTCCTCTTACATCAGTTAGACGTGTTTTACCATCTTCAAGTAGTATTTTTATACCTGGAGTCAAAATGAGGTATGTATTAAATTAATTTAAATCATTTATTTTTTGTGATTGCAGCGCAATCTACAAAGATTCGAAAAAGATGTTTCTAACAAAAGTTACGCATTTTTTTCCGTAGAATCCGAATCTGCAATAAAAAATGGGAGTTCCCATTTGAAATTTCAAAGTTGCCTCCTCCCCCACCCCCTTTGGACTAAATTTTGCGGGGTTCAATTTCCCTCTTGAAAATATGATGACTTTGTTAAAACATTTTTTTTTTTTGTATGATGCGTATTTCGCGAGATATTTCGATGTTTCAATTTAAATGGACCATCCTGTATAATGCAATGAATTGACTCCTTTTACAGTCAAAAAATAATGTATAAGATCCACGGTGCTGTGTTTTTAACGTTGAATTGGCAATTTTCCGGATGACAACATGTAATACTATTTCAAAGTACCCAATTAACTTATATGTCACACAACTCTAAATTAACAATTATCAATATTGATAGCATCCTCAATAAGCGATATAGTCCATATATTAAAATATTTTAATAATTAATTCATCAATTAGGCGGCATTTTCATTAATTTAGCCACATTTTTGCAATTTTGACGATATTTTTGTCAATCTGGGACGAAATACCGCCAAGTTGGTGTTACTTTGCTACATTATTCGCCAAATGCATCATCAAGTGTTACAGACAAACGAAAAGAAGAACATTTTTTATATACTAGAAGGCTCGTTATATGGTGGAAATCAGAATTTGCGAAACATTTCTTCCCATTTGGCGTCATTTATATCAATTTGGCGACAGTTTTGTCACTTTGGCAACATTTAAACCTTTAAAACAATCATGCATAAAGCATTGATTATGAAACACTTTCTAACTGCAATGCAATTTTATTTAAACATCTCTAAAATGCGATACATTCAGCGATGATATTTTTAAAATTATCACACTACTACAATAATTTCTTTTATTTAAAAACTTAAAATCATGGAAGTAAAGATACTTTTTTCTAACTCCATAGTTAAAACTTCATCGAAAAAGGAAATGCTATAAAATCGTCTGCTTCTCCATGTAAATCAATTACTATTTCATTCATATCACCTATATTCCAGAATCCAGAGCTAAATAATTTTGCGTTAAATAAATTCCACAATTCTTATACAACTCATCTTAGAGCTTGATGTGTTTGCATTCTACATACATTAAAAGTAGGTTTCGTTGTAGAAATAATCAAAGTTTGATGATCATTTAAACTTAAAAGTATTGAAATTGCGTTGGCGCAGAATACGGATGCACAGAAATTAAGCAAAAATAAAGCGGTTTTAGGACGAATGCAACACAAAATGTAAATGCAAAAGAACTTTGTTTTTTTTTTATACATTTTATGGGATAATTTGAATATTTCCTAAAACTTTCGAAGCAATTTGTGAATTTTAAATTCATTTTTAAAATGTTTGAAAAATTAAGACCCACCCATAAGTTCAATGTATTTCATTTTTTCAACCCGCGTTCAATCCAAAACTAATTAGGTGATATTATTCATTTACATTCCCTTATGTCCCACAGACCGTCCCAACAACATATTAAAATTTCATTTCGATAAAGTCATTTTTACGTTAGTTATCGTGCGAACGAACAGACAGACAGATAGAATGAATGAACAAAGTCATAAACAATTTTCAACTATGTTGTAAAGCGTTAAAAAGTCTCAAGTTGGCGACGTCCTGCTAAATTTCTCGCCAAGCGTTATAAACAGACGGGCGGAGAAATGGGTTATTCTTATATTCTATTCTTATGTTCCTTCCAAGATATTGAACTTTCATCAATTAGTTGGATAAAATTTTAGTGACGAATTTTTCGGAATACATCCAACTTGGTGACTTTTTAAATGCTGCCAAATTGACGAAAAAGTCACCCAATTGATAAAAATTCGCCAAATTGATAAAAACTGACACTGAATCAATGAAATGATGACTAATTTTGCAAAATATCGCCAATTTGGCGATATTTCGACCCAGATTGACGAAAATTTCGTCGAAATTGCAAAAATGACACCTATTAATTATTCAAATATTTTAATATATGGACTATATCGCTTATTGTAGATGCTATCAATATTGATAATTGTTAATTTAGAGTTGCGCAAAATATAATTTAATTGGGTACTTTGAAATAGTATTACATGTTGTCATCCGAAAAATTGCAAAATGTACTATTCAGCGTTAAAAACATAGCACCGTGGATCTTATACATTATTACTTTCCTTATATACATAATGTATAAGGAAAGTATTGTGACGGGGTCGAAAATTCGAATTCGAGTTTTCGACGGGAGAGCACGTTTCAAGCATCCCTGATCATGAATCAAACATTTTTGAAGTGATGTGTGTGTGTGTGTGTAAAAGTATGTGTGTGTGTGTGTGTGTGTGTGTGTGTGTGTGTGTGTGTGTGTGTGTGTGTGTGTGAGTCTGTGGAGACGATAACTGACGAACGAATGGACCGATTCGAACGAAATTTGGTACAAAAATCACAATCCGTAAACACTGGAAGCCTGCTGTTTTTATACGCAATCGAATGTTCAGAACCCTCCTAAATTTTCGAGTGAAATTTTGAAAAAATCGCCAAAAAATAAAAACCGCTAATAAAGTTACGCAAATAAACATTTCTTATGTAATTTTTTATTAGAAAACGATTGACATAAATTTTAGAACTCTAACATGAACCGTTCTCGAGATATTGCATATTTTTCAAAAAAATTATCAAAAAGTTATATGAAATAAAAAAAAAATATATTTCCCATTGAGAAACATGTTCACTTTTCATATGTAATACCATGCGATAAATTTGGTGACATTATTCTCGTGGATCTAGCTCGTTCCATTCATGAAAAAAGATACTTTGAGCAATACTTTTGAATTTGAACGCCAATAATCATTTATCTGCTGTAAGAATAACTTATTTCTCCGTCCATAACGCTTAGCGAGATTTTGGCGACGAACTTGGCGGAATATCGCCAACTTGGCGACATTTTAAATTGTTGCCAAATTAACAAAAATCTCGCCAAATTGATAAAAATGAAGCTAAATCAATGAAAATGACGACTAATTGAAGAAAATTTAATATCTTTTAAAGAATATAAGTATCTACTATAAGAATAACATTTTTTTTAACTGCAAAAGTAGTAAATTCATTTCATTATATAAGGAAAGTCATGTGCTGCCCACATCAGATTTTTTTTTACTGTAAAAAGAGTAAATTCATTGGATTATATAAGGATAGACATGTGCTGCCCACATCAGATTTTTTTTTTTTTTTAATTATAAAAAGAGTAAATGTATTGCATTCTATAAGGAAAGTCATGTGTTGCCCACATCAGATTTTTGATGTTATAACCGAGTTGTCCTAATTGAGTATGTTGTAACCGAGTTGTGCTAATTGAATATGTTGTAACCAAGTTGTGCTAATTGAGTGTGTTATAACCGAATAGTGCTAATTAAGTATGTTACAACCGAGTTAGGCTGAAATTGCTATTCTATATTTTTTAACTGTAAAAAGAGTAAAATTATTGCATTCTATACGGAAAGTCATGTGTTGCCCACATCAGATTTTTATTTTAATTATCGTAATAAAGTAGCAGTTATTTCACCAATAAACATCGAATGTATAACTATTAATTAATAAAAATTTTCAAAGAATATACTTTTCAAGCTACTTATAGCAAACAATCCACATCGAATAAAAGAAATATATATATATATATATTTTTTACATTCCCTAAAACATCTCATATAAAGGGAAAGATATACAGAGTGTCCCCAAAAATATTGAAACGCACTTTAATTCTTATGTTTGAGATAAGTGGCCAATGTAAATTGCAAAAATGTTGAAAGTAAGGTAGGAAATAAGGCTACGTTAATGAAATAGTCCTCCCGTTCATTTTCAAAAAGTTACACTTTTTAAATTTCTATACGACCCCCTTAGACAAATTTGGTCAACCAGAAAATTTTATTTTTAATGCAACAAGATCATTAAAAACAAGAAAGATCAATCATACATAAAGCATTGATTATGAAACACTTTCCAACTTCAATGCGATTTTATTTAAACATCTCTAAAATGCGATACATTCCTCGGTAATATTTTTAAAATTATCAAAATACTACAATAATTTATTATATTTGAAAACTTCATCGAAAACAAATTAACTTTATTCAAATGACGTCAGCGAAATATAAATCGCCTGGCTCTCTCTATAAAAGCAGCATTTCATTCATAAACATTTTTCCATTCCTTTCATTCATCACAATACTAATTTATTTTATTTAATAACTTAAAACCATGGAGGTACAAGTAATTTAACTCTATGCTTAAAACTTCATCGAAAAAATCGTCTTATCTGTGTAAAATCAATGAATGTTTCATTCATATCAGCTATATTGAAGACTCCATGAGCTAAATAGTTTTGCGTTAAAGAAATGCAGCAATTCTTATACAACTCATTCTACATCTTTTGGTGTTTACATTCTCCATAAGCAAAAATTAGGCTTCGTTGTAGAAATAATCAAAGTTTGATGATCATTTAAACTCAAATATATTGTAATTGCGTTGTTTCAGTATGTAGATGCACAGAATTTATGCAAAAATAAAGCGGTTTTAGGACTGATACAACACTAAATATGAATTAAAAAGAACATCATCTTGCATCCATCTTGTGTCAAAATCACGATTTTGACACAAGATAGATGCCATATTTTATATTGAAATGGGCCACGTGACTCCTTCATATAATGGTCACACAATATCTTCATATAAAGAGTTAATTATTATTTTAATTTTTATTTAAAAAAAACTACTGAATATATTGTGCTGAAATTTTTTTTATATATTTTATAGGATAATTTGAATATTTCCTAAAACTTTTGAAGCAATTTGCGAATTTTAAATTCGCTTAAAAAATGTTTGTAAACTTAGGCCGCACAGGGTTTCGATCTAAAATGGAAAAAGTCATGAAAAAAATAAATACAGGATTGTTATAATTTAATTAAAATATCCCTGTTCAGAGCACCGTATAGGAAAAACCATTGGTCATAAGAACGCCAAATCTTCGTGCTATGCATTTCAGAACATGGGGAAACGAATGCCGCAAAAAAAATTGTTCCAAAAATGGCCGATAGGGAGAGAGATGGCCCTGCGAACAGTTCCTAGTAAAAACATAATTCAATGAAATGGTTTGGTATTAGTGATGCATATGTATTACGAATTGCAAGTGGTATAAACGTGCGATAGATACTGACAATAGTCATAAACACAAAAATGGCAATTTAATTAATGTAGCTAGAAAATGTTACACATGGAACGCTTAGACTGTTCTCAGCACCCGAAATCTCTTCCCCTATCGATCATTTTTTAACTCATTTTTTTTTTCTCCCTTTTGCGTCATTTTTTTTTTTTTTTTTTTTTTTTTTTTTTGTTTTTTTGTTTTTTTTTTTTTTTTTTTTGTCCCATGTTCTGAAATGCATACCACGCAGGTTTGGTGTTCTTCTGGCCACTGTTTTTTTTTCTCTACAGTGCTTGCTCTAAACAGGGATACTTTAATTATAACCACCCGATACATTCCCTACTATCAAATGTCCAATCGCTTTTTAATTACTTATAACTATTATAAATAATCACCGTTGTTTGAGAGTTATCACGAGCTCTTTTCGAGAAAACGAAAAGGAAAAGAGACAAAGGAGAAGTGATAGAAGTGGAGAGCAGGATTTAAAAGAGGAAGATTACACTATTAATTTTTTTTTTTTAATTAAGAAGAAAATACCGTTAAAAATATTAAATATAAAATACTATTGCAGATTACAGCAGCTACCCTCTCTAGGCTAGTCCAGGATTAACTTTTGCTTACGGATGGGACAGCGCCAATCCCAAACGAAGAACCTCTCAAAAAGACAGGTATTTGACATACCCTATCCCAAACAGTTCATCCCCCTTTGCAAACATTAGCATCCATGGACGGACTTCTTTAACCTTTTGCTTACGGATGGGACAGCGCCAATCCCAAACGAAGAACCTCTCAAAAGGACAGGTATTTGACATACCCTATCCCAACCAGTTCATCCCCCTTTGCAAACATTAGCATCCATGGACGGACTTCTTTGACCTTTTGCTTACGGATGGGACAGCGCCAATCCCAAACGAAGAACCTCTCAAAAAGATAGGTATTTGACATACCCTATCCCAAACAGTTCATCCCCCTTTGCAAACATTAACATCCATGGACGCCACTTCTTTGACCTTTTGCTTACGGATGGGACAGCGCCAATCCCAAACGAAGAACCTCTCAAAAAGACAGGTATTTGACATACCCTATCCCAAACAGTTCATCCCCCTTTGCAAACATTAGCATCCATGGACGGACTTCTTTGACCTTTTGTTTACGGATGGGACAGCGCCAATCCCAAACGAAGAACCTCTCAAAAGGACAGGTATTTGACATACCCTATCCCAAACAGTTCGATTCCCCTATGAAGACATTGGCGTCCATAGACGCCAATGCCTGCAAAGGGGGTCGAACTGTTTGGGATAGGGTATGTCAAATACCTGTCTTTTTGTGAGGTTCTTCCTGGACGTCAATGTCTGCAAAGAGGGATCTAACTGTTTGGGAGAGGGTATGTCAGATACCTGTCCTTTTGAGAGGTTCTTCGTTTGGGATGGACGCTGTCCCACCCGTAAGCAAAAGGTTAAAGAAGTTCAGTTCATATGGAAATATCAACAGAGAACTAACTGTGACTGCACCCCAATTCGTCAACGTCTGAGGGTTTTTTAAAAGTCGTGCCATTAAATTTAGCGTTCATTACTATGCTAATTCCGAAACCAATGATGAAATCTCACGCTGGGAGGGGCTTTCAAAAATAATCCATCATTGCGCTTCTCAAGGCCAGCAGAAAAATTCAGACAGCTAATTTAAATACAACCAGCACCTGCAATTTCGTAGACGCATTTGGGACGCCAAACTGTCTGGCAGGCTTTGCACGAGCACGATAAAATGAAATGAAGAAGAAAAGTTGGAGCAGGGCCCAGACGCTCAGTTGCAAGAAATGAGACAATGAACAAAAGAAAGACCTGAAGTTTTCTGGGAATTGCACTTTTAACACACACCTGACGTACCCCCTTCTCTCTCTCTTCTCTGTTCTCCCTGGTAGGGTTTTTTTTTTTTTTTTAAATAGATTTCTTCCTTATCCAGACGACTTTAAATTCTCAAAGATAAGCTTGGATATTCCAGAAAGCTTAGAGATAGATATGGGTATGATTTAAGAACGACCGTTTGGGGGTGAAAAGAACGCATATTGGTCGCCCCGTAATTGAATAACGTTGGTGAAAGTTGATTTTGATTCAAGAAACAAACGGTAAAATAATATTATAGCAGGAACATTCCAATAGGCGCACTAGGCCTAAAGCTGCTAAATATACTATGTTCTATACTAAATATACTATGCATTAATATAATTATATTTTCGATCACTATAGGGCCGAGCGTAGTAGTCGAGCAAATTTTAATGGACGTAGACAAGTAAAATTTTGGTATTTAAAACTATTTTAAAGAGCAAGTTCATAAAAGCAATGAAATAAATATTTTTTCTTAAAGGCTTTAAGAAAATAAAATTATCTTTAAAAGAAATAAAGTGAAAGCTACACTATTAAAACACGTCCCACAATGTGTATTAGTATGTACATATATTTAGAACGTTAATTCTTGGCTCAAATAGTAGATTTTTTTTTAATGGGAAGTATAGATTGATCTTGACCTGTGCACAAAATATTTTGATAAATTGGTTGACATAACATTAATATTGACCCATTTATATCAAATTGGATATACTAATACTAATTTATCAAAATAACAAATATTACTTTTTAGTTTCTAAAATGTTTACAACAATGGCATGGGTAAAATTGTTTTTCCCTCAATTCACAGTAGAAAAGCGTTAATACTTAATTTTTCTGTGAATTGGGTGAAAATTGACTTTTAGGTAGAGTGTAACAAAGTTAAGCATTAAACTATTAAACTCCTTAAAGCAAGGGTTTTACACTTTTTCTAGTAGAAGTGTTTACTTCGAACCCATTAACGATGCAGGGCATTACTTTAGCCCCCCCCCCCCCCAACCGGTTGCAAAATTCTAAACGCTCAGAATTACAGTGAAGCGAGTGCAACGACTTCTAATCAAACGTTGTATAAAAGCCTTAAAGTGCTCAACAGAACATTCATCACCACCCAATCAGTTAAGCGAGTACTTTCCTGCCTTTATGCAGCGCCCTGCTAAAGGATCGAAATTCGAAAGCCCAGACCGCCCTGGTATAGGGTAAAAGTCACTTCACTGTATGCTTTAAAACTATTTACATATATAAAACTATTTACATAAAAACTATTTACATATATAAAAGTATTTACATAAAAACTATTTACATATATATAAAACTATTTACATAAAAACTATTTACATATATAAAACTATTTACATATATAAAACTATTTGCATCTAAACTATTTACATATATAAAACTACTTACATTATATAGTTCTATTCATTTTCCTGTATAGACTATAATACAATAATTGTTCGGAGATTTATCGGTTTTTCATAGAAAATAATGCTAAGAAATTCTTAATTTCAAAGCACTCTTTCGCTCATAATTCAAACGAAAAAAAAAATTACAACTTGTTCCAGTTTTTAACATAATATTTCTATGCCTTTGTCATATATTAAAGTCTTCTCTCGTGCCTTGTAAAATTAAAATGAACTGGAATGTGGCTCAACTCAACTTTCTCATACCAGAATTCATTATTTTCAAAGTTTACAATTGAAAAAATCTTTCGATTGATACCATACTTGACAATGTACTCCCCGGGGGGTAACTTGCCCCCCCCCCCCCAAGGGAGGGCTAATGAAGTCACGAACAAAAAAAATTGTATCGCGGCTATTTTTCACAACAATCATTGAAACTATTAAGTCTAATAATCATTAAGCCATAAATAAACAAACCCTTTTATTCATGATTATGTCAAATTTTGTCCTATACTGCCATGTTAAAAAATATATAAAATTTCGAATAAATTTCGAAGTTTTCGCTCGAATGTTAAAAAAATTCTATCTAGTTCTAGATATTTTAATAACAAAGTCGGATATAAATTTGTACACAAGAAATAGACCACAGACATACAGACAGACAGAAGGATATCATTCCAAAAATAGTTGAAAACTTTTGAGGAGGTCTTATAACATATATTGGCATCAAAATCTCAAAATCGAAAATTTTCGTGGAAAAAATACTTTCTCAATCCTACGTATGAGAAAGTAAAAATTATGTCTTAAAAAAATCTGATGCGGGCAGCACATGACTTTCCCTCTATAATGCAATGGATTTACTAGTTTTACAATAAAAAAAATAATGTGTAAGATCCACGGCGCTGTGTTTTTATCGTTGAATTGTATATTGAACGAATTTCAGGTTGACAACATGCAAAACTATTTCAAAATACTCAATTAACTTATACTTCGCGTAACTCTAAACAATCATCAATATTGATAGCATCCGCAATAAGCGATAGAGTCCATATATTAAAATACTTTGATAATTACTTCATCATCTAGTCGTCATTTTCATTGATTTAGCGTCATTTTTATCAATTTGCCGACATTTTCGTTAATTTGGCAACATTTAAAAAAGTCGCCAAGTTGGTGACATTCCGCCAAAATCTCGTCAAGCGTAATGGACAGAGAAATAAGTTATCCTTGTAGCAGATAACTGACTATTGCTGTCCAAATACAAAAGTATTACCCAAAGTATATTTTCTCATGAATGGAACTAGTTAGATCCACGAGAATAAAGTCATCCAATTTATCGCACGATATTACTTATGAAAAGTGAACATATTTCACAATAGGTTATATATATATTTTTTTTATTTTATATGACTTTTTAATAATTTTTTAAAAATGTACAATATCTCGAGAACAGTTCATGCTAGCGTTCTAAAATTTGATTTAATCGCTTTCTAATGAAAAATTACATAAGAAATGACCATTTACGTAACTTTATTAAAAGTTTTAATTTTTTGATGATTTATTCAAAATCTCACTCGAAAATTTAGGGAGGGTCTGAACAGTCGATTGCGTATAAAAACAATAGGCTTCCAATTTTCATGGATTGTAATTTTTGTGCATCATTTTTTTGGAATCGGTCCATTCGTTCGTCAGTTATCGTCTCCACAGACTCACTGACACACACACACACAGACATCATCTCAAAAACATCTGATTCGTGTTCAGGGATGCTTGAAACGTGCTCTCCCGTCGAAAACTCGAATTCGAATTTTCGACCCCCGTCACAATAGTTTCCTTATACATTATATGTATATAAAGAAAGTAATATATTGTTACAACTCAAATCGTCGGTGTATTTACTCTCAGGATACAGAAATGAATCCGAATTTCTGGATGACTAACGGTTTTATTGAAAAGCACCAATAAGCGTAAAGAAGAATAATATACAGCGAATATCTCGATAACTATCTCACAAGATCATTAAACAACTATTAGGTACAATAAAACAGCAATTAAATACTCAACTAATTCATAAAATAGTGCATACTGTTTTCGAGACACTGGCGCACCTCACAATTCAATTTGATTCGTGAACTCTCTCCGAATGAATGATGACTCATCTATATACAAGGTAGGATCAAAAAGTTCGGAGACTGCGCTGATATCTCTAACTCTGATTGGAGAAGAGGGAAACTATTTTACCGTGGCGTAAAGGCACATGTGACGCGAGATGTGGAAAGGAAGAAGCAGGTGTTTTTCCAGACAGTGAACTGCAGTTCTCCAAACGCTGGCAGAATCTGATATTCGCACGTTGTTCTTCAAACGTCATTTCCGTTTTCGACGAACACGAACGACTGCAGTTCTCTGACACGCATTGTCTGGAAAACCCTGCACCGCAGACCTGCTTCTTCCTTTTCACATCTCGCGTCACATGTGCCTCTACGCCACGGTAAAATAGTTCCCCTTTCCTCCGATCAGGGTTGGAGATACGAGTACAGGCTCCAAACTTTTTGATCCTACCTTGTATATATATATATACTCTCTATAAAAATCTCTAGAAAGAGGTCGATATATTAGCAACCAGTGGATATTTGCAGAAAGCTCCAACGAATACGTAAACTCGTCAAAAGTCGCAAAGTTGGAGCTTGAGTGTTAAATCTGGCACTCGGGCTACGAAAATGTCGCCAAGTACCCTATTTCCATGTAATAGCAAGGGTTCACGCGGTAGGAAGGGCTGACTCCTTGCGGGAAGCAAAGCGCCCGTGAAGCCTTTTGCACATTCTTCGTAACGATATAAAAAATTTGACTACGTAAACTTGACTACGTAACTTTACTACGTAACTTTACTACGTAACTTACTACGTAAACTTTGACTACGTAAATTTTGAATACGTAAACTCGTCAAAAGTCGCAAAGTTGGAGCTTGAGTGTTAAATCTGGCACTCGGGCTACGAAAATGTCGCCAAGTACCCTATTTCCATGTAATAGCAAGGGTTCACGCGGTAGGAAGGGCTGACTCCTTGCGGGAAGCAAAGCGCCCGTGAAGCCTTTTGCACATTCTTCGTAACGATATAAAAAATTTGACTGCAGAGAGCTAGCTTTCTGGCATTAAAAGCAATAACTTTACTTCTTGCACAGAAAAATAGGGATTGTGTATGGGGAAATTTATATAGGGAAAGTCGTGTGCTGCCCACATCAGATTTTTACTTTCTCATACTATAAAACATATTATTCAGAAAGTAGTAGTGTCTCCACGAAAATTTTCAGTTTCGACATTTTGATGCTAATACATATTTTAGGACCTCCTGAATACATTTTGACTATATTTAGAGTCATGCCCGTCTGTCTGTAGTCGATTTCTTGTGTACACACTTATTAATGGATCACAAATATTAATGGAATATCGCGAAACTTTATATCAGGCTTTGTTAACGAAAAATCTAGAACTAAGAATATTTTGAAATTGGAGAAAATCCTTCAAAATTTTGTATATTTACTTAATATGGCATTATAGGAAAAAAAATGTGACATAAAATAGACCTGCATAAAAGGGGGTTTTATGGCTTTGATCATGAAACTTAACAGTTTTAACCACTGTAGGGATAAATAGCCGCGATACAATTTTTGTGTTAGTGACATCATTAGCCCCCTCATGTGGGGGAGAAGTTATCCCCACCCCCGACGGGTTGTCAAATTTAGTATCAATCGAGAGATTTTTTTTTCGACCACTTTAAAATGAAGGGTAACATGCTATAATAGTGATTATTTAGGCCAACAATACAGATTTTTCAAATTTTTCCTACAAAATTTGTAACACACACACACACACACACACATATATATATATATATATATAAATATATATATATATATATATATATAAATATATATATATATATATATATATATATATATATATATAAATATATATATATATATATATATATATATATATATATATATAATAAAAATATTATATGAAATTCCTATAACAGATTAGAGATAAGTTGTAACTCATATAACCATTACCTAAAATATAAGATAGCTACGTATAAAGACGTAAAAAATAAAGATTAATCAATCAAGTGGAGAATAAAGTGCATATATATTCAGTCATCAAGCTATAAATAATCAACAAATATCAATGGTGAGAATTCGTAAATTGAAAAACTGAAAATGACCAAGCATTAAAGCCAAACACGTGGAAAAGAACTAGACTTAAAAAGGAATTCATTTTGAACAGATTCTTCTTCAGGGCCTTATATCTATTCAAAATGACCAAAAAAAGCTTGTTATATATACCCTAAACAACTTCTTCAGTCTATATCTTTTGATTTTGATAAATTCATATATCAACTTGCTTGTTCACATTCCATTCCTATTGAAGCATTCCATCTATGGAAGTATACTACCTTACATCTACTTAAAAATGTTATTATAAACATTAAATTAACGAAGCCTAGGTATCTTTATAAACAACGCCTATCTGCTCTTAAAGAACTACAACAACATTTTGTCGTAACTTATGTAGATAAAGCTTCTAATAATTATGCCATCATTTGTAAAAAATATTATGGTTCTCTGTTATAGATTTACTTAAAAAATAATCAAATTTTTAAACCCATTAATAAGCAGTCTATCAAAATCAAAACTAAAATGCTAAAATTATATACACAATTAAATATTAATTGTAAGTTTTTTAAATTTCCTTATGTTACTTTGGTTCCTAAATTCCATAAATCACCTCTCAGTTTTAGAACGGTCACTTGTGGACATAATACCTTTACCACTACAGCTAGTAAGTACTTGCTTAACTGTTTAAATAGAATTAATGAATCTCTTAAATTTAGGAATTCAGGATATTTCATTTTGAACAATAGTTTTGATTTAGTTAATCATCTTAGCAAGCTTCCACAAATTCTTGGTTTCCATACCTTTGATTTTAAAGATCTATTTAATAATATTGTCATTAAGATTTATATACAGTTATTATCTCTCTTTATCATGACTATATATCTTTCAATAATGTTGCATTTAATGTCAAAAACTTTCCTATGCTCTTGCACTTTGTGTTATACAACAATTATATTATCCAAGGTGATAACATTTATTTACAAACATCTGATGTACCACAAGATGGCTGTAGTAGTAGTATTCTCGCTAACTTATATCTTTATTATTATGAATGTCATTTTAACTCTAACTCATATATTATATATAGATATGTTGACGACTTAATTTGTATTATCATTGATGATTCCTATCCAATTAATATTGATTTTTACCCATCTAACCTAGAATTAATTCCTAATGAGCCTAGCGTTAGTCAAACTGTAAATGTTTTAGACCTAAATTTAGATACCCTCAATAATCATGTAATCACCAATCTATATGATAAAAAAGACTCTTACAACTTCACTATCATAAAGCTGCTATCATATCAATCTTGTAATTCTATTCAATTGTTTAGAAACATCATTTTAATCCAGCTATTTCGAATACATCGACTTTCTGATCCTCAGTTTCACTTTCTCCACATCAATAATCTTAAACGCATTTGTCAAAATTACAAATATCCGGAAGTATTTGTAAATAATATTATTAATAATTTCAAATATACCACGTAATAATTTTACACATGCATTATTTTTCTTTGATTGGATAACTCATTTTTGAGAATTCACCCATTCCTATCACCTAACTTACCACTTGACCTGAGTCTAATACTGTTTACTATTTTCGAATGACTATTTTCCACTTGTCCTGAGTCCTATACTGATTACTATTTTGAAAGTCTCCATACATATTATGTTTCGTTCAAATGTATTCATTCCGGTGCCCACTCGCATTGACGAAGTGAGGTGAAATGCTCAGTCGCTTGTTCAACCTACACGTGGTAGCAATGCTTGTAAGTTAATATTTCTGTTCGAGGAGGTTTTATTTTTCTGATTTGTAATTCAATTGATTTATTTTTCTCCTTCCACTTGCCAGTAGACAGTTCCAATGGTGTCTATAGTTAAATACTATCGCCATTGTCAGAAATTGGCTATTCTATCGGTTTTAATTCGAATTGTATGGCTGTCCTGATGAGAATGCAATTTCGAACTAACCGCCGTTTTTTGTGTAGTTTTAATTGATTGTTCTCTATGTCTTAATCTTTTATCTTGAGCTAATTATTATTGCTTTTTCTCATTTTTGCCGTGTTTTCTTTTTCATTTTTATTTATATTTATATATACTTTTTAATTGTGATTTTTGTATCCTAATATTCTTCTCATCCCCCTTTCCATTGTAGTGATATGTTACCTTCTATTTTTATCCTTAGTCTTGGTCTATAGTTACTCATTTGTAACAGATATGCTAAAGATGGGTTTTTTTGTACATACAGTAGTTTATGCATAGTTTTCGATTAAAATCTTTCAATTTATATATATATATATATATATATATATATATATATATATATATATATATATATATATATATATATATTTATATATATATATATATATATATATATATATATATATATATATAAAACAAAAATAATTTTTGAAAATCCAATGATCGAATAGAGAGAAGTAGTAGTAACTCAAAGAACCCTAACTTTGAAATATGCCTACATAATAAAAAGAAGTATTAAATAGAGAATCATCAATCATGTCGAAAATAAAATGCACATTTCTAGTCATCAAGCTGAAGATAATCAACAAATATCAATGGAGTGGATTCGATAATAGAAAATAAAATAAAATCCGAGCATTAAAGCTAAACACGTGGATAAGCACTAGATCTAAATAAATTGTTCATTTCGAAAAACCTCTTTGTCAAGTCCAAGTATTTAATCAAAATGAACACAAAATATGCACGTTTCAGAAGAATGAGATTGATAATATCTATGAACTCATTCTACTTGGACTACATGCATAAAGATTAAAAAATTATATAGGAAAAAAAAATACCTGAAAGAAACAGTAATAGCACTCAGTAATACGCAAAGGCAATAAAAGGTGATATTCTACAGTAAGTGCTACAAAATAATGGGGCGCATAATATAATAGAAAACATTGAGGCTAAAGTATAAGGGGATGTAAATACATTGTAATGCTTATTCAAGAGAAAGTGGATGTCTGGCTAATATAAGATACTAAGGAGAAAATTTAAGAATATTTAGCTAATCCAAACTTTTTAACTATACCATTTAATAAATATGCTGGATATTTATATAATTTGCTGGTAATTTTTAGATTATTAATACGCATAGCATGAAATTGTTTATCTGATAATCTATAAATTCTAAAAGGTTGATTAAGTATAATATTTCTAAACAATTGAATCGAGTTGCAGGAATTAAATGGTAATATTTTATTAATGTTAAAATTAAAATAGTCTTTTATCATATAAATTAGTAACTATCCCATTAGTAGGTTCAATAATTATATTTAAATTTAAAAAATTTATATTATTACTAATAGTGGCTTCATTAGGAATTAATTCCAAATTATCCGGATAGAAATCTACATCTATGACATAGTTGTCAGTAAATACTAAACAAATCAGATCATCAACATATCTGTAAAATTTTATAATCTTTTGAAGTAAAAGATTTTTCATAATGATAAAGGTATAAATTACCTAACATACTGCTACTACAGCCACCTTGTGGAACGCCTGAGGCTTGTAAGTTATATAGATCTAGACAGTTTAATACTACAAATAGTATTTTTAATAAATTTTAATACAGCAAATTTCCACATATTAAATGCCTCTAAAGACAGAGTATGTTTAGAAGCTAATTTATAAATATATTTATCATGGTCAAGATTTATTGACTTTAAAACTTTAAAAGAGTTAATTACAAGACGATAACCTGAAATTTGTACCAAATGACATAATAGTTCTTAACGTTTCGTCTTTAACTATGGCTAAGTCTCCTGTAACTATATGCCTCAAATGTGGATTTATATATTTAGCATATTTGCCTACTTTGCAAATACATTCATTATCTACATTTGACATGGAATCTTTATCTATAGAGAGAGATCGTGAAATTTCATTGTAATTAAATATAGATCTACCAATAGGCTTGTTGTATTTAAAAGTCTTAGAAACATTCAAATCCCCAATCGGCAATAAATGTTTGAACTTGTTAAATAGATTCCTAAAATTTATAAAATTATAAATTGGATGTTTAAAAGAAATTACACAATAAGAATTAGTAGACGTATTATTATTATGAAATTGATTAAGTTTTAATTTTAAATACTCTGATCTAGTAATGAGCAAATCATAGAAAATATTATTAAAATGTTCATTAGTTAGATTTAATTCTAAGAAAATGGCATAAATATTATTTAAATATTTTTTCTTAACCGCAAATACCCATGATTTTATTAATTTCCATTGATAAGTGCTGTTAAATTGATGATGTAACTTTTTAATCTCAGCTTTATAATCATGATGTTTGGAGTTTCCTTTGACACGTTTAAATCTTTTGAGATTAGCGGAGTTTCTATTATTTAAATGGACTTTCATAAAAAGGTGATTAAAAATTGAATATGTATCATCCACAAAGTTATTTTTTACAATATTACCATTTAGATATAATTGATGTAATCCATATGGAAAAAGAGTATAATTTGATTTAATATAGAAGTTTTTAAAAAAATTCTATCAGCTGTATTAGTTTTTATATCCAAAATATGTATAGTTATATTTTCAAAACGGTGTTTAGCAAAGTGTTTATATTCTATTTTATTGGAAGTAGGAAGAAAATTATTATTAAGGATATATTTTTTGACACAATCTCTGTCAACATTCATACGTAAATGAATTGGATTACTAGTTTGCCCTATACAAGATAAATTACAAATGTTACATGATAATCTGTAAATGCAATTAAAAATTTTACAGAAAGGAATATGGCTATTTTGGTTCGTGATTTAAGTATTAGAAGCAGATGGGCAGGTTTTGCAACTTTTATTCTTACATTTATTAAAATTATAAATTTTAGTAGTGTAATTATTATATTCAAAACTATCCATGACACAATGTTGGTAAATTGATATCGGTCTAGACAAATATATATATATATATATATATATATATATATTTACCAAAAGGAATACCTAAAAACTGAAAAGCAATAGAAGAATGCGAAAGACGAAAAGTATCACAAGTGGCCGGGGGGAGTAGTGACCCCCACTCTCCGGTTGAGCAAATGCTTTATGCCATGGAGACACTCCCGGAAGCCGATACTGCATATATATATATATATATAAATATATATATAGGATACCGATATTTTAAGCTTTCCCCATAAGCGCGTCCTTTTCTATCATCATTGCTATTCCAAATTCCTATTTCATGTCCAGCACGTATTGCAACTATATTAAATTCTATCCCACGCTACTAATATTAACAAATCTGCCAGCACTTCCTCTTTTCCTAGACTATACCATATATGGTCACTAATCTTAACCTCAGTGTAAACTTTCTCATATGAAACTACTTCCCCATCACATTTTTAAAGCATAAAGAACGCGAAGGCAGAATGTGCCCCATGTCCTCATATCCCTCCCCCTGTGATGTAACTGTACATTGTGTGAACCAACGCAGACTGTATTAAGATTTTTTGAGAGATAGATGGTCGACGATCAGGAGCTCGGTTGGCCTATGTAGCTATATCTGTTTCCAGTATCATATAATAAAGTAGATGTTGGTAATGTGAAAATGTCTCTTCCCTGGACTATTATAGCAAATATTACATATATCACATGCATTATTTATCTTTGATTAGATAACTCAATTTTGAGAATTCACCCATTCTTATCACCTAACTCACCACTTGGCCTGAGTCTAATACTGTTTACTATTTTCGAATGACTATTTTCCACTTGTCCTGAGTCCTATACTGATTACTATTTTTGAAAGTCTCCATACATATTATGTATCGTTCAAATGTATTCATTCCGGTGCCCACTCGCATTGACGAAGTGAGGTGAAATGCTCAGTAGCTTCTTCCACTTAAACGTGGTAACAATGCTTGTGAGTTCATATTTCTGTTCGAGGAGGTATTAATTTTCTGATTTGTAATTCAATTGATTTATTTTTCTCCTTCCACTAGCCAGTAGACAGTTCCAATGGTGTCTATAGTTAAATACTATCGCCATTGTCAGAAATTGGCTATTCTATCGGTTTTAATTCGAATTGTATGGCTGTCCTGATGAGAATGCAATTTCGAACTAACCGCCATTTTTTGTGTAGTTTCAATTGATTGTCCTCTATGTCTTAATCTTTTATCTTGAGCTAATTATTATTGCCTTTTCTCATTTTTGCCGTGTTTTATTTTTTATTTTTATTTATATTTATATACTTTTAATTGTGAATTTTGTATCCTTATATTCTTCTCATCCTCCTTTCCTTTGTAGTGATATGTTACCTTCTATCTTTATCCTTAGTCTTGGTCTATAGTTACTCATTTGTAACAGATATGCTAGAGATGGGTTTTTTTGTACATACAGTAGTTTATGCATAATTTACGATTAAAATCTTTCATTTTATATATATATATATATATATATATATATATATATATATATATATATATATATATATATATATATATATATATATATATATATATATATATACATATATATACATACATATATATATATATATATATATATATATATATATATATATATATACTGACATTATACATTAAAAATGTAATAATGAAAGCTAACGAGGCTTCAGCACACCCAAACAAAAAATCTCAGCACCACCTATGGGGTTTTTTTTTAATGACATTCTCTAAGACATTCAGGTTATATTTTATTTTAGTAATAATAATAATAATATATTATATTTAATTGTTTTCTTCATGCCCCGCCAAGTAAAAAGTAGTTGAGTAATGTATACCCCAATTATTGCTAGGTTGAAGACCCTAAGATACATAAGTATCACTGAAGAACAAAAATTTAATTTTATTTTTTAGAACGAATTTATATTTAAAAAAACGAGCTTTTTCCAATCTCTTTGAATTCGTTATAAACGGGTTTGACTATAGTAATATATCTTTCAAGATTTCAATTCTGACCTCACGTACTACCATTAACACTAATGAGAAATTCATTCCATCTATGAATTAACTTCAATTACAGCATGCAGCTGACAGTCTGCTTTGGCTAGACAGTCTCAAACCTCTTTATTTTTATTTTTTTTTACCTTTCACATTTCTTCTTTGCAATGCATCAAGTTTAAGAACAATGAAATTCGCCAGACAAACCAGACATAAAACTAGACATATTGATTTTGTTTTCTATTTCACCCATAAGCACGCTCAAGACACATGCCCAACTATATTTAAAGGTCATTGAAATTTTGTATCACTTCCAAAACTGGAATTGCACTGAAAAAAAATTCGAAAATTTCAATTTTTTTTTAAATATTAAGAACGTCTGGTAATGTCTATGGTTGCGCTATACACTATAAAAATTTTGTTAAAGGCAATTTATGATTACGTCTATAGTTACACTAGGGTAATTGTTAAGCTAAAGGGTGTGTTTAGGTGTGTACACAGTATACACACCCCTTTAAAAAAAATCGATTTTTACTTTAGCTGCAAATTTTAGGTCTGATACATACGACAACAGAAAAAAATTAATTTTTACTAATCATAGTGAAAAGCATTTATTCTTATCATCAATATTAATGCTAAAATTTGTTACAAACTAGAATCAACGTTGAGAAAATGCGTCAAATATTAATGGATTTTCACGAAGCTTTATATCCGGTTTCGTTATCAAAAAATCTATAACCAGATAAAGAAAATTTTAATTCGAGGGAAAACTTGCGAAAAAAACGAGCGAAATTTATTCGAAGTTATATATTACTTTCCTTATATACATAATGTATAAGGAAAGTATTGTGACGGGGTCGAAAATTCGAATTCGAGTTTTCGACGGGAGAGCACGTTTCAAGCATCCCTGATCACGAATCAAACATTTTTAAAGTTATGTCTGTGTGTGTTGTTGTTGTTGTTGAGACCCAGACCGTCCGACCTACCAGAAAGGTGTAAGTTAACATGTCTGTGTGTGTGTGAAAGTGTGTGGGTGTGTGTGTGTGTGTGTGTGTGTGTGTGTGTTATGTGTGTGTGTGAAAGTATGTGTATGTGTGTGTGTGTGAAAGTGTGTGTGTGTGAGAAAGTGTGTATGTGTGTGTCAGTGAGTCCGTGGAGACGATAATTGACGAATAAATGGACCGATTCGAACGAAATTTGGTACAAAAATCACAATCCATAAACACTGGAAGCCTATTGTTTTATACGCAATCGAATGTGCAGAACCCCCCCTAAATTTTCGAATGAAATTTTGAAAAAATCGTCAAAACATCAAAACCGCTAACAAAGTTACGCAAATAGACATTTCTTATGTACTTTTTCAATAAAAAACGATTGACATAAATTTCAGAACGCTAACATGAACCGTTCTCGAGATATTGCACATTTTTCAAAAATATTATCAAAAAGTCATATAAAATAAAAATATTTCCTATTGAGAAACATGTTCACTTTTCATATGTAATACCATGCGATAAATTTGGTGACATCATTCTCGTGGATCTAGCTCGTTCCATTCATGAAAAAAGATACTTTGAGTAATACTTTTGTATTTGAAAGCCAATAGTCATTTATCTGCTGTAAGAATAACTTATTTCTTCGTCCATAACGCTTGGCGAGATTTTGGCGACGAATTTGGTGGAATGTCACCAACTTGGCGACTTTTTTAAATGTTGCTAAATTAACGAAAAACTCGCCAAATGGATAAAAATGACGCTAAATCAATGACTACTCATTGATGATGACGACATGCAAAATGACGACTCATTGACGAAAATTCAATATCTTGGAAAGAATATAAATAACTACTATAAAAATAATCTATTTTTTTTTTACTGTAAAAGTAGTAAATTCATTGCATTATATAAGGAAAGTCATGTGCTTCCCACATCAGATTTCTTTATAACATGGCAGCATAGGACAAAATTTGACATAATCATGCATAAAAGAGTTTATTTATGGCTCAATGTTCACGACACTTCATAGTTTTAATCATTATTGCAAAAAATAGCCACAATCCACTTTTATTGTTCATGACGTCATTCGCCACCTTCGGGAGGGGGAGCAAATAACCCTCATTCGGTGGGTACATTGTTGTCAAGTATGGCAGCAACCGAAATATTTTTTCAAGCCCTTTAAAGTAAAGCATATGGTAATCATTTGGACTCATGATACCGATTTTTCAAAATTTTTCTTATAAAATTCAATAAAAACATACTGGTATGAGAAAGTCGAGTTGGGCTATACTCTAGTTAATTTTTTAAATAAGAAATAATCATTGTGTCAGGTAGTGATGTAACTACAACCAGGCCATTGGAATATTTTAAAGTAGATACTGAGTCCTTTAAAAAACAACTGAGATGTAAAAAAATCTGATGTGGGCAGCACATGACTTTCCCTGCAAACTTATATCCACGTTCTATTTATTTCAATTAAATGTAATTCACTTTTAATTCAAATTTCGTTCTCATTCGGTAACCGGGCTTATTTTCAAAGGTGGCGTAGGGAAAGTACGAAAAACTAAAATATCTCGAGAACGGCTAGTCCTAGTGTAATGGGGTTGGTGTTATTCTTTTCGTCGTTAAACATTACGTATTAAACGGGCATTTAATGGATATATCTAAGTATACCAAATTCTTTAGTTTAGATTTTGAAGATTTTTGCGGGCCGTTTTGCAAAAAAAGGCAGGTTATTTTTTTCCGAATCGTACCAAAATCTAATCAGCACCAGAGTGACCTATACGTGACTCATCTACCGAATTTTGTGAAATTCGGTTCATTAGTTTTTCAGCTAGAGTGGATACAAGCTTTTGCGGGCCATTTCGCAAAAAAAGGCGGGTTCTTTTATTCCGAATCATACCCAAAACTAATCAGCACTAGCCCCGGCCACAAGTGACTTACCTACCAAATTTTGTGAAATTCGGTCGATTAGTTTTTTAGTTACAGTGGATACAAAATCTGCACAGACAGACAGACAGACACACAGACAGACAGACAGACAGACAGACACACAGACAGACACACAGACACACGCACAGACGTCACGCTAAAAATGGTTTTTTCGTATTCTAGGGGTCTCGAAACGTGTAGATCCGTCGAAAACTCGAGTTGTGATTTTCGGCATGATTCCAATACTTTCCCTATACATTACCATGTATTGCAGGGAAAGTAAAAAAGGGAGGGGGGGGGGGCGAAGGCGCAATTTTCTGGTCCAGCTTACGCCTTCGCATGCACGTCTCACAGAACCTGACAAAATAAATACACAGAAGAATAAATACACCAGAATAACCTGCAAGTGACTGACCTGACAAATTTTAGAAAATTCGTCGTATAGTTTTAGAGCTAGAGTCGATACAAACATTGCACAGACACACACACACATACAGAAGTCACGCTAAAAGTGATTCGTTCGTATTTTAGAGTGCCATCCATCCAACGTGTACATCAGTCCAACGTGTACATCCGTCGAAAACTCTATTTCCAATTTTCAACTCTTTCCCTATACATTACCATGTAATGTAGGAAAGTAAAGAAAGAATACTGTTCCCATTACCCACAGTACAGGTGAATAGAACAAATGTCTTTAAATCATTCGTTTTGTAACAGCGAGCAAGTAGATATTTATTTTGAACTTTAGCCTGCAACATTTATTCTTCCAGTTGAATATCCACATTATGACTAGCACAGCTGTTCTATTAAATGTAGCAAAAACATTTATATTTTCCTTTAAATAGCCGCAGCGCCATATGCGAAAATGATGAATACCTCAGTGTTTTATTCTCTTCGTCAAAAGCAGTATTTTATTTCACCAAGTAGGTGAGACTGAGCCAAGGGGAAATCAAACATTACAAGAAACGTATTATTTCCTAGGGGGCTTTGCCGGGGCTATCGTGATTCCTTTTCTCTAAGCGAAGGGGAAAAGAGAAAATCCCGAGTGTCCCGGCCTTCGAGAAGGTCCCGGCACCCTGCTAGCTAAGCTTCGCCAACCCCCGTAACTCGCTTCGCGAGTCGGGAGGGCTAGCTGTACTCGCAGAGATCGCTTCGCGAGTTATTTCAAGCGAAATTAAAATTTAAATCGGTATCCCTTCGTGTTACCCTATTATTTCTCTACAAATCTACCAAACTTCATATTTTTGTATGCTATAATTTTTGCGGTACGAGACACAGAAAATCGATGGACGTACCGATACGAAAGAACATTTTTCACTTCAAAAGTGCATAAAAAGTAAAATATCTCGTAAACTACATCGAAATTAAAAATGGGGCTCCGTCCTGCAAAAATTTAACAATGTAGGTACCTGCCTGCAAAAATCCGTGGTCTTGCTATTGTTAGTCAAAAAGACAGACCCAGTCCCACCGCAAAAAGAAAACCACGTATATCTACCAAGAAGCTTAGAAGTCCTTCCAACTTCATGATACTAACATAGAAAACTCGCTTTCCCTTCTCTCTCTCTCTCTATATCTGCGCTCAAAGATTGTCTTTTGGAACCTCTCCACCCCTTTTCAGTAATCGGAACGACCCAAACTCAAGTTGGAAAGATGATCATTTCTTTCTTGCATGATATACTGAAATTTTTTTACATTCTCTTTATATATACAATGTGTTATTGAAAAAGTATCCATTATTTTGTTCCTTATAAAAGACTGGTTTGGAACAAACTTCTATTAAATCCTTGCTTGGCATCTTTGCTTTGCAACATTCTTTATTGGGGTAAAGATATCACATCCCAACATACGAAAAAACTTATATAATAAAGCCAATACAGGCCGTTCCCCCTTCCAAAATTTATTCTTGATGTGGAACTGATTATTTCGTTTCACACCTGAAATGCCAGATTTTAAATACGCGTCCTTCAAACACCTGAAACCCAAATTCATCTACAAAGCTTCTGACATAAAAATGATACATAATAGCTTAAAAACGAAAGGTGTGAGCAAAATTGGATGCTATCAACTCTGTAGAATTCGGTCTTTCACACGAAATGCCCGCAGTTCATTTGAACAGCGGCTGCTGACTTGCAACGATAATGACTCATGAATACGTGCATGCAAATGAGAAAAATGGCAGATTTTTTTATTTAACATTTCAGACAGTTTCAGATTTTATGCTTACACAATACTTCCCTATACATTTTTCACTTTCCTTATATACAATAATGTATAAGGAAAGTATTGTGACCGGGTCGAAAATTCGAATTCGAGTTTTCGACGGGAGAGCACGTTTCAAGCATCCCTGATCACGAATCGAACATTTTTGAAGTGCTGCCTATGTGTGTGTGTGTGTGTGCGCGCGTGTGTGTGTAAAAGTGTGTGTGTGTGTGTGTGTGTGTGTGCGCGTGTGTGTGTGTGTGTGCGCGTGTGTGTGTGTCAGTGAGTCTGTAGAGACGATAACTGACGAACGAATGCACCGATTCGAACGAAATTTGGTACAAAAATTACAATCTTAGAATACTGGAAGCCTATTGTTTTTATATGCAATCGGATGTTCAGAACCTCCTAAATTTTCGAGTGAAATTTTGAAAAAATCATCAAAAAATCAAAACCTTTAATAAAGTTGCGTAAATAGACATTTCTTGTGTAATTTTTCATTAGAAAACGATTGACATAAATTTTAGGACGTTAGCACGAATCGTTCTCGAGATATTGCACATTTAAAAAAAAATTATCAAAACATCATATAAAATAAAAAAAATATTACCTATTGAGAAACATGTTCATTTTTCATATATAATATCATGGAAAAATTTGGTAACATCTTTATCGTGGATCTAGCTCGTTCCATTCATGAGAAAAGATACTTTGAATAATACTTTTGTATTTGAATACCAATAGTCATTTATCTGCTGTAAAAATAACTTATTTCTCCGTAAATAACGCTTGGCGATATTTTGGCGACGAATTTGGTGGAATGTCGCCAACTTGGCGACTTTTTTAAATGATGCTAAATTAACGAAAACCTCACCAAATGGATAAAAATGAAGCTAAATCAATGAAAATGACGACTCATTGACGAAAATTCAAAATCTTGGAAAGAATATAAGTATCTAAGAATATACTATTACTTTCCTTATATACATAATGTATAAGGAAAGTATTGTGACGGGGTCGAAAATTCGAATTCGAGTTTTCGACGGGAGAGCACGTTTCAAGCATCTCTGATCACGAATCAAACATTTTTGAAGTGATGTCTGTGTGTGTGTGTGTGTCAGTGAGTCTGTGGAGACGATAACTGACGAACGAATGGACCGATTCGAACGAAATTTGGTACAAAAATCACAATCCATAAACACTGGAAGCCTATTGTTTTATACGCAATCGAATGTTCAGACCCCCCCCCCTAAATTTTCGAGTGCAATTTTGAAAAAATCGTCAAAAAATCAAAACCACTAACAAAGTTACGCAAATAGACATTTCTTATGTAATTTTTCATTAGAAAACGATTGACATAAATTTGTCTGTCTGTTGTGATGTCTCTCTCTGTGTGTGTGTGTGTGTGAGTCTGTGGAGACGATAACTGACGAACAAATGGACCGATTCGAACGAAATTTAGTACAAAAATCACAATCCGTGAATACTGGAAGCCTATTGTTTTTAAATGTAATCGAATGTTCAGAAACCCCCTAAATTGTCGAGTGAAATTTTGAAAAAATCATCAAAAAGTCAAAACATTTAATAAAGTTACGCAAATAGACATTTCTAATGTAATTTTTTCTTAGAAAACGATTGACATAAACTTTAGAACGCTAGCATAAACCGTTCTCGAGATATTGCACATTTTTGAAATAAATTTATCAAAAAATCCCATAAATTAAAAAAATATATTACCTGTTCAGAAACATGTTCACTTTTAACATGTAATATCATGCGATAAATTAGGTGACATCATTCTCGTGGATCTAGCTCGTTCCATTCGTGAAAAAGATACTTTGAGTAATACCTTTGTATTTGAAAGCCAATTGTTATTTATCTGCTATAAGAATAACTTATTTCTCCGTCCATAACGCTTGGCGAGATTTTGACGCCGAATTTGGCGGAATGTCGCCAACTTGACGACTTTTTTAAATGTTGCCAAATTAATGGAAATCTCGCCAAATGGATAAAAATGACACTAAATCAGTGAAAATGACGACTAATTGACGAAAATTCAATTTTTTGGAAAGAATATAAATAGCTACTATAAGAATAAACTTTTTTTTTTAATTGTAAAAATAGTAAATTCATTGCATTATATAAGAAAAGTCATGTGTCGCCCACATCAGATTTTTTTTATATGTAACCTAGTCAAGTCAGCCAGTCAATTCAGTACATATTATCAGTTCAGTATAGCGTTGACCCCAAATCCCCCCCCCCTCCTTGGTGACGCCACTGTAAATTATATAGATACGTGTGACAAATATTATTACAATACAAAAAAGAGCGGGAACAGGTTTCCAAATTAAATACCCTTCTTTCAAATTTCCCAAACCCAGTGGTTGGAAAAACCACTTTATTATTGTAGTGATCTACAATTACAATTACTTTATGACAAATGTAGTTAACTACAACTACTTTTTTTAAAAAGTAGTGACTACAAACTACTTTTAAAATGTAGTCACTACATAACTACTTTTATAAGACGAATTTTACCACAGCTTCAATTTTCACAAAAAGTTGAGGATATGGGTGTAAGAGTCATTTAACTTACTTACTCTGAATATTAAAATTTACCGATTCCCAAATTTACTGATCAACTTACCGATCTCTGCGCTTTTACCCTCTTCTAAAAACAGTATAATAAAATAAAAGTATAAACTTTAAAATCAAAGACAACCAAGATGAAGGACAAGGTGATACCCGAAAGCGCTTTGGCCGTGTAATTTTTGTATGTCGAGGAAAGGAAATTTTATTAAAGGTCTTTCAAACCTATTTTTGGTTGTCTTTGATTTTAAAGTTTAATTAAAGTTGACGTGTCCATTTTATTTATTAAAAGTATAAAATAAAATGAAAGTAAAAAATCTTTATTTAAAACCACGTTTGTCCATTTTTAGTAGAATTTGCATTTCAAAATTGCAATCAGATAAGCAGGATCTTTTGGGAAATGACACATCTGAATATATCCATATAAAAAATCAACTTCATGGGGCAATAGCCTTCCTAGCCCTGCAGCCATTCATCGTTGATCGGTGAGCAGAACACTAAATTTCATACAAATGAAGAAAGGGTGATCACATGATATGTAGAATGGCACCTTGTTCGTTTACTGAAGTAACGTTAAAAGTAACGTCAAAACTCTATACAAACTAGTGATTTATTGTATCGAGCTACTCGCTACACTACTTATTTTTAAAAGTAGCGCGTTACACTACAAACTACGAGTAAAAGTAGTGACTACTGTATGTAGTTTCACTACTTGTAGCGCGCTACTTCCGACCACTGCCCAAACCTATATTTATCTATGACTGATGCAAAAACTGATACATATTAGTGTGAAAAAGAAATACGTATGTAAAATTTATCAACTGACTGAATTCGAGTTTATCGTATATGAACTCCCATGCGACTAATGGTTTCTAATGAAACTGAATAATGATTCATGAATATAAAGTATATGCAAATGAAAAGCACCAGATTTTTATCAAAGCTTCCAGACAGTTCGGGGACGGTAATTTTACGCTTATATCATGCCATTATTTTACGTCTGGAAATAGGTGACTCACTCAGTTGATTCGTACACACAGAACATGCCGATAGGAGACGCTCCCAAAATTAAGATCACGCTCTCACTGCAGTTAACAGCATCCATGGACCGGTTTCGCACTTGAATAAAGCATTGCAAGCTCGTGCAATTTAAGCTCAATCTTTCATCTGCCTGTATACTTTTAGGTCAAAAATACAATTAATAATTAATAGTGATGCTTAAGATAACGAAATATCTGACTGTTTCATTGCTTTTACTTAGTGAAAATAGCGTATGCGTGCTTGCCTTACATAGTGTAATATACAGAGAAATTATCGTCAATTATTGTGCAATAGTGAATCACATACTCCTTCTTCAAAGCCACAAAATCCATATTTATCTTCTAAGCTTGTCTTATACCAAAAAGATCTGGGGAAGCACATATCTTTCTCTATACTGTTCAATGACTTTGCTTCTTTAAGAGAAATTATAATATACAGACGTCAAAAAGGAAAAGAACGGCCGACCACAATTACACAATTTACATCATAGAACAAAATAGGAGATCATTCGATAGAGATTAATGTCTTTTACAAATATCAATATGCTTAAGGGGCCGTCTTCATAACTATTTTGGCAATAACTCACAGATCTTCAAGGGCAACCCCCACTGATCATTACATATTCAGATTCTATAGAAAATTTTAAGCGGTTTGTTTTTTTTAAAAAATACCATTTTTAAAGGAATTTTTCATCCATTTGCAAGTGTTTAAAATTTACTGATCCTAATGTTAAATGGGCATTCCAGTTTTTAGGATATATATTCGCGATAAATAAATTTTCCAAGAAAATTGTTTTTACATACAATTCTACTAAACAACCCAAAAATAATTCATATAAATATTGATATTCGAACATATTTGAAACATTTATTACTAATTATTAAATAAACATTCATAAAAATTATGAATAGAAACAGCTGTTAATTTTGACACCATTCGATACAGCAACGGCATTCAAAATTTCAATCCGTGCAATATTGAGAGTGCTATCAAATATTATTCTAAATTCGATGATTATTACGGTTATCGGAGAGACCATTATTTCCAAAGTTGCTAAAAGAAGACCTCCAATGTTTTTTGAAAACCATTCATGATTAAAAATATCGAATACCGCACCTAACTCATCGATGTTTCAAGAACGATTATCAATGTGCAACACTAAACAAAACGTGGCTGAAAACGATAGAACATTACTTACTGGAGGAACCAGAATATCATATCGGTATTCGCCCTTTCTACTGCAGAATTCAATTTTTAGATGCACCCTTAATGGTTTTTAGCGCTTTTCTCGGTCAATTTTTGGCTTTTTTTTTTTTCACTATTTTTTTTTTAATCTACATGAAAATTTTGGGCATATCTGAATACGTAATAGTAGTTGCCCTTCAAGATTTCGGAAGTTAGTGCTAAAATAACTATGAAGAAAATCCCTTATGCAAATATTAAATATTGATTCCAGTATTAATGTAGAAAATATTAATCCCTATCAAATGATATATTCTGTATTGTTCTGACATATAAATTGTTCAATCACGTTTTTTTCCTCCTTAACAGCTGTACAAAATTCACAGCTAAATGATTTTGGCATTGAGTTAACCTCCACATAAATTGAAATTCGGCATTTTTGGTAGCTTATTAGTCCAAACCGAGTGACTTATTCATACTCAGTGCAAAATCCTCAACAATTGACATTTAATTAATCTCCTGTAAAATAAATGACTATTGGCAAATCCTTCGGCATCAAAATATAGAACTATTACAGAAGTACCTTCTCTTGCGAATGGAGAAAACTGCGTCCACGAGAATGATGTTTACAAATTTGTTGCATAATATTATTGTGCATTAAAAACGAGCATATTGAAACTAACTTCGTTTTTAATTTTATGTATATGTTTGCTATAAATTTATTCGAAAAACGGGCAATATCTCGGGAATGATTCATGCTAATTATCTAAATTTTGAGTCATTCGTTTTATAATGAAACAGTGTGTACGAAATGATCATTTATTAAACAGTATTGAAGATCGTGATTCTTTAATGATTTTTTCTTTTTCAAAATTTTATTCGAAAATTGAGGATGAGCAATCTTCTGAACATTCGATAGCGTTTAAAATGCATATGGTTCCAGTATTCACTGATTGTAATAATCGTACTAAATTATTTTTTAAAAGCTTCATTCATTCCCAAGATATCCCGTCCACAGATTTACGAACACACACTAACATACATACATACACATACACACACAGCCATTACTTCAAAAACGTTCGATTCGAGTTCAGGAATGCTTTTAAAATGCTCTTCCGTTGGAAACTAGAATTCGAAATTTTGACCCCGGTTACATTACTTTCCCTACACATAAAACTACGTATGCAAGGAAAGTAATGACACAATAGGTTAAAAATGGGATATGTACGCAAAATTGAGCATGTCTTATCATCCGGTGAAATTCCTGCATTTCGTTCGAAACTGCCGCCGCTCATATCAGCGTCGCTAAAGAAAGTGAATAATCGGTCGAATAATAAGTGGATGCAAATGAGAAAAGTAGCAGACATTTTATGGAAGCTTCCAGACAGTTCGGGGGGGTGATGGTAGTAGTAAGATGGTAGTAGTCACATTTCTAAGATTCTACGTCTGGAAATAAATGGCTAAAACCAGATAATGCCCTAATATAGCACGGGGGCAAATGGTTATAGAAATGTTAAACCTTTTATCATCAGTGAATAACCAGAGAATAATAAATTCTTCCAAAGACAACCAGATAAAAGAATTAATATAATACTAGTGTACTGTATTAATTTTTACTTTCAATGCGATACTTATGTGTGTTAACGGAAAGTATTATGATGGGGCCGAAAATTCCATATTCAGAATGAAATGGATTTACATGTTTTGAGTATCACTGAATATGAAACAACTATTTATTTCTATGCTTGTGAGCAGGTTATTTCTCAATTAAACTGAGCGATTTAATTGAAAATTGACACGATAATTTAACATTGGTAGTGAACGTTGATTGCCTTTTAAGTAGCATAACGATTTTAACCTTTATATTTCAGTTGGAAAATCCACTGTTTTCTTCACAAAACGGCGTGATAACTAAATATTCCACCCCTAAACGTGAAATACTTTGCCTAGCCCGTCCTTAATCACCAGGGTCATGCCAAACTCTTCCTAGAAAGAGTTGACAATGGGCATGCCCAAAGAAATCAACTAGTGAGTATAGGCGCGCTTCTACCTTTCTAGGGATGTTACCAAAACAGTAGGCTGAAAATAGCTTTCTGCTTCTTCGACCCAGACCATCCGACATACCAAAAGGTGTAAGGTATCTGTTTGGACGGCAGGGAAGTGCCACCCAATTTAGACCGGAACCCAGTGAGGGAGGCATCCACAGGGACGGTACCCTCCTTCCCCCTACCACCAACTTATCGAAAGAGAATCGTTTTCACATTTTTATCTCCATAAAGTTACATACTATTCTATTGGAATTTAAAGCATTCCAGTAGCATCCTCGTACAGAGTTATCCTTAGAACAGACTTCACTTACCGTTTAGATCAGGATTACCATATTCGTATTTTTTATGTTAAATTAATGAAATCTGGAGGGATTTTTTTCTATTGTTGTTTTTTCCTCACATGTGTTGGCTTGTTATTTTTCTTTTTTCTCAATTTTAAAGCATTTTAGTGCCTTTTATGTAAAAATGTCCCATAATAACACATATTTTTCTTTTTTTTTTTCTCTTGTACAGTCCTGGCTGAAACTCGATTTTCTTCCTATTACAACCTATTTTTAGGCAGCAAAAATCCAGGAATTTTTCCGAACCTCTGGCGTATTTGAATGTAATTTATAATCATAACAAATCGACGGTAAATGGGTCGTAAAATGTAATTATAATAGAAAATTTGGACTAATTTAACAACAAGACGACATTTATAACAACAAACTGTAGAGATTAGGATCAAATTTAATATAATTATTCCGCCTCTTAAGGAAGTTGTTTTATTCCCAAATTTTTAGACAAATTTTCTCGGTTAAAAATACTTTTGCAAGTTGTTACGGTTAAAAGTATTTTTTAAATGTTTTGATGATTAAATGCTTCAGCACCATTATCAAAAAAAAAAAATTGTTAAGTTATCAATTTCAAAGACTGAGCACAGGGGTGTGATTATCAGAAATATATTTTAACTCGTTTGGTTTTATTTTCTGGTATTTTTCTATTATTGTTTGGCCATTTTTTCCCCAAGAATTTATCTGACAACCCTGCTTTCTCCCTCTCTATGGCCTATATCTATAAAGAAGAAATAAATATTCTATATATGAGAGATAGTTGTAGAATCAAGTATGGTATGTATGGTGTGGGAGGGCCAGTGGTTAAGGCACAGGGATTGAACTCGAAGGACCGAGTTCGATTTCCAGCTTTACCCAAAACTATCCCAGTGTTTATGAGGAGTACGGGCACATTAAATCTGTGGGTCGGAAAATCCTTCCGAGAGGTTGGTGGCAGGCGAAGGAATGTCACACTCTAAACCTTCAGTTGAGTGGCATGGGTTGGGACGTAAAAAAAAAAGGAGAGTACGGTCCCTGCGGATGTCGCCCCGACTGGATCCCAGCCATTCAAACAAATACCTTACTCCTTCGGGTAGATTGGACGGTTTGGGTCGAAAGAAAGAAAGGTGTGATATGTGTGCTGGTTAAATAGGGAAAGGAAGATAAAAACGTTCACAACTGTCGTACAAAAAAAGAAATTTCAAAACGGGTTTTTTCCCTTCTTTTTTTTTTTATAAAAAAGAGAAAAGCTTACAGTTTGTGAAATGGATGGAGGATATTTTTTAGTCTAACTGGAGGCCATGTCCTCCTTTTGGATACCATATGCTAAACCTAGACTTGCCAAACAAAGCACGGTAAATCTTACTCTCCAAATAAAAAATCAGATTCCTCATCCTAGAAGTTATTTTATTCATTCGTCTTCTATACAAATACTACTTCAGAAATCAGGTTCTATAGCTGCTTGCCACAGGCGAATGGGTGAGCTCATTTATCAAGCACTTTACTGTCTCCGGCAGCCTCACTTATTCAAACACATACAATTAAATAGTCAAAGGATACTTTCAAAGAGAGAAGCACGCTCTGAGGGGTGGAGGAGAGGCACAGTCCTTACATATTCATATACCTAGAACAATGAAATGATCAAAGAATAAATACTTCAAACAGGAACCGGCAATCAATAAAGCGGAGGACCGGACCTTTTAAATGCTGAAGGACTTACAGTCGATGACATGGTCAAAATTGCAGCAGCACAGAATCTACAACGTGATGCCAAGAGAACATAAAGCCGAAAGTGATGAATCAACACATTCCGACACAATCGGACTAAAGAAAAAAGCAATAAGGGACATCATGGCGATCGGACATGATGTAACGCTCCGCTGCTCGTTCCCCGGTCACTGATGCGAAGCGAACAGGTATCCATCGTAGGAAACAAGATTCTACGATATGTTCTGGAATGAATTAACAAAATGTACATTTCCGACCACGGAGCAGCACATCAATATTTATTATCTTTCTTTTAAAGTTTGTGATAGAACTGATACTGGTCTAGCTTTTGGATCCACAGATTAGACCCGACCCAACAAATAGAACCCGAAATCGGCCTTCAAACTTTACAAACATTGAACGCGACTCGTCCCGGCTGACAATTACTAGTATCGATGTGGAGATAAGTGATATCGTTGTCACGGGCGCCCCGGAATGTTACGTCCTGGTCTTGGTCAAAACCTCGGTCCGAAACTCTTTTATTTTCTTATCTCAAATACTATATCGAAAACCATAAAGCTGGACTATATGCGAGCCCAGAATTACATAGTTATTTCTCTTAAACTTCTCTCCATACCAGTGGTTCCCAACCTTTTTTGATTGAAGGAATTCTTAAAATATTTCGTAAAATCTCATAATTCCTACATTTTTTTTGTTTTCTTAACACTTTACAACATAGTTGAAAACTGTTTATGACTTTGTTCATTCTGTGTCTGTCTGTCTGTCCGTAAGCACGATAACTGCCGTAAAAATGACTTTATCAAAATGAAATTTTTGTATGTCGCTCAGACAGTCTGTGGGACCTATGGGAATATAAATTAATAATATCACCCAATTAGTTTTGGATTGAACCCGGGTTGAAAAAATAAAATACATTGAACCCTATAGAACCTATGGGACCAAATTTTTCAAACATATTTTAAGCGAATTTAAAATTCACGAATTGCTTCAAAAGTTTAAGAAAATATTCAAATTATCTCATAAAAAATATAAAAAAAATTCAGCAAAATATATTTGGTAGTTTTTTAAATAAAAGTTAAAATAATAATTACGCACTCATATAGTATGAAGAGATCACGTGACTCACTTCAAAATGAAATACGGCATTCATCTTGTGTCAAAATCGTGATTTTTAAATTTTTCTTAAATTTATATTTAGTGTTGTATCCGTCCTAAAACCGCTTTATTTTTGCTTAATTTCTGTGCATCTGTACTCTGAAACAACACAATTACAATATATTTGAATTTAAATAATCATCAAACTTTGGTTATTTCTACAACGAAACCTAATTTCCACTTATGGAGAATGTAAACAGATTAGGCTGTAAGATGAGTTGTGTAAGAATTACTGGATTTCTTTAATGCAAAATTATTTTGTTAGAGTCTGCAATATAGATAATATGAATGAAACATTCATTGATTTTACATAGAGAAGCAGACGATTTAATGGCAGACTTTCTCGATGAAGTTTTATACATAGAGTTAAGTTACTTTTACCTCCATGGTTTTAAGGTTTTAAGTAGAATAAATTATTGTAGTACTGTTATGAATGAAATAAAAATGTATGAATGAAATATTTACTGCTTTAACACACAGAGCCAGGTGATTTATATTTCGATGACGTCATTTGAATCAAGTTCGTTTTTTTTTTAAGTTTTAAATTTTCAAATGTAATTAATTATTGCAGTATGGTGATAATTTTAAAAATATCACCACTGAATGTATTGCATTTTAGAGATGTTTAAATGAAATTAGAAAATTAGAGTTGGAAAGTGTTTCATAATCAGTGCTTTATGCACGATTGATCTTTCTTGTTTTTTTGTTTTTTTTATGTAAATTATTTTCCTCCAATTTACGGTATTTTAACATTACTTTCTGTAAAATCATGGCATAACTAATAAATCCTCTGCAGAGTCTGAAATCCGAACCTCCAAAATATTTGGCTGATTATTTACAACCATACAAATTGATAAAAGGCTCCACATCAAAGTTTACGACGCAGGTGACACTCATTTCATTGATAACCAAGATCTGGAGCTTCCTATGTGATGCGATTAATAAAAATGCATTTTAAGTGGCCTCAGGACTGTTAAAAGTGCCATAAACAGAGTGAATTTCCATGTTTCACGTTTCATTTTGTACCTCTTCTCCTATACATCGATAATACCTAAAAATTTTATGGCAAATAAGTGAATTCCTGTAGCATATATGATAATTTTTTCAATAACGTGAATCTGATAAAAATATTTTTTTAAATTGTATAATTTTCATGTATTAAAATTTTATTTAGATATAGGTTGCTTGCGCGCACGATTGCAACAAAACGATTGCTTCCAGAAACAAAAATATTGCTCATTATGATGCAAAAGTATCCATTCAAGAAGACTTTTATCAAAATCAAAACATTTGCATAATTTAAATTAAAAAAAAAATTATTAAAAATTTAAAATGTAATTAAATTTTTAATTTAATTTAAAAACTTAAATTATGCAAATGTTTTAATTTTGATCTACGTCTTCTTGAATGGATACTTTTACATCATAATCAGCAATATTTTTGTTTCTGGAAGCAATCGTTTTGTTGCAATCGTGCGCGCAAGCAACCTATATCTAAATAAAATTTTAATACATGAAAATTATACAATTTTTAAAATATTATTATCAGATTCACCTTATTAAAAAAATTTATCATATATGCTACAGGAGTTCACTTATTTGCCATAAAATTTTTAGGTATTATCGATGTATAGGAGAAGAGGTACAAAATAAAACGTGGAACATGGAAATTCACTCTGTTTATGGCACTTTTTACAATTCTGAGCCTCCTTAACTGGTTCGGCATTTTTTATTTATGTCCGGCTTTCCTTTTACAATCTTATAAGCAGTTAGAGAGAACGTCAGTAATGTTCATTACTGCTAACTGAATTCCTGAAAAAAAATTCCAGCTTCAACAAATTCCTCTTCTCAAGTAAAACTCTGGCTGTTTAAATTGCAACTACAACAGAAATATTTAATCAAATTAAACTTCCAAAAGTTTCATTATTTTATTAAAAGATTACGTTTAAAGCATTTTTTTAACTTAATTACAAAAAGAAAGAATTAAAGTTGTATTTTTTTTTTCTTCTTCTTTCAAGCTTTTGCAAACTCTCGTGAAAACCCTGGCACTCACGGAGCCCCTGGGTCCTGGTAGGGAATAGCTGTTCTATACATTTGGCTAAACTTCACAATTTTTCATATCTATTGTTAATACTCATTTGCAGCTATTTTTAAAATAGACCTCATGCTTTCAGGATCGCATTTTGAGTTTTCCTAACTGAATCGGAGAACAAACACATTTACGGATACTCGAACTAAGCAGTTACTTAAGGTGCAAGTCACCAAACGAGGTCCCATAATACTGTACACTATAAAAATAAATCTGATGTGGGCAGCACATGACTTTCCTTATATAATGCAATGAATTTACTATTTTTACAGTAAAAAAAAAATAGATTATTTTTATAGTAGATATTTATATTCTTTCCGAGATATTGAATTTTCGTCAATGAGTCGTCATTTTCATTGATTTAGAGTCATTTTTATCCATGTGGCGAGTTTTTCGTTAATTTACCAACATTTAAAAAATCACCAAGTTGGCGACATACCACCAAAATCGTCACCAAAATCTCGCCAAGCGTTATGGACAGAGAAATAAGTTATTCTTACAACAGATAAATGACTATTGGCGTTCAAATACAAAAGTATTACTCAAAGTATCTTTTTTCATGAATGGAACGAGCTAGATCCACGGGAATGATGTCACCAAATTTATCGCATGGTATTACATATGAAAAGTGAACATGTTTCTCAATAGGAAATATTTTTACTTTACTTATATACATAATGTATAAGGAAAGTATTGTGCCGGGATCGAAAATTCTAAGTTGAGTTTTCGACGGGAGAGCACGTTTCAAGCATCCCTGATCACGAATCAAACATTTTTGAGGTGATATCTGTGTGTGTGTGTAAAAGTATATATCTGGGGGGGGGGGGGTCAGTGAGTCTGTGTAGACGATATCTCACGAACGAATGGAGCGATTCGAATGAAATATGGTACAAAAATTACAATCCGTGAATACTGGAAGCCTATTGCTTTTAAACGCAATCGAACGTTCAGAAGCCCACTGAATTTTCGAGTGAAATTTTGAAAAAATCATCAAAAAATCAAAACCTTTACAAAGTTACGCAAATAGACGTATCTTATGTAATTTTTCATTAGAAAACGATTGACATAAACTTTTGAACGCTAGCATGATCCGTTCTCGAGATTGCAAATTTTTCAAAAAAATTATCAAAAAATCATATAAAATAGAAATAAAATATTTCTTATTGAGAAACATGTTCACTTTTCATATGTAATATTATGCAATAAATTTGGTGACATGATTCTCGTGGATCTAACTCGTTCCATTCATGAAAAAAGATACTTTGAGTAATACTTTTGTATTTGAACCCCAATAGTCATTTATCTGGTATAAGAATATCTTATTTCTCCGTTCATAACGCTTGGCGAGATTTTGGCGATAAATTTGGCGGAATGTCGCCAACTTGGCGACTTTTTAAATGTTGCCAAATTAACGAAAATCTCGCCAAATAGATATAAATGATGCTAAATCAATGAAAATAACGACTAACTGAAGAAAATTCAATATCTTGGAAAGAATATAAGTATCTACTATAAGAATAACATCTTTTCTTAACTGTAAAAGTAGTAAATTCATTGCATTATATAAGGAAAGTCATGTTTTGCCCACATCAGATTTTTTTTTATATGATTTTTTGATAATTTTTTTGAAAAAATGTGCAATATCTCGAGAACGGTTTATGTTAGCGTTCTAAAATTTATGTCAATCGTTTTCTAATAAAAAATTGCATAAGAAATGTCTATTTGCGTAACTTTATTAAAGGTTTTGATTTTTTGACGATTTATTTAAAATTTCACTCGAAAATTTAAGGGGGTTCTGAACATTCGATTGCGTATAAAAACAATAGCCTTCCAGTGTTTACGGATTGTAATTTCTGTACCAAATTTCGTTCGAATCGGTCCATTCGTTCGTCAGTTATTGTCTCCACAGACTCACTGACTCACACACACAGACATCACTTCAAAAATGTCCGATTCGTGATCAGGGATGCTTGAAACGTGCTCTCCCGTCGAAAACTCGAATTCGAATTTTCGACCCCGTCACAATACTTTCCTTATACATTATTGTATACAAGGAAAGTAAAAATCTATGACAGGGGGCTCCAAAATTCTTCATAGCTTAGTTCTTAAGACAGTAAATCTGCTGCAGACTTAGCCTACCCTGATCAATCCGAGTCTTCGGAATTGAAGAGTAAGCAAACAGAATATCAAAACATGTATGATCAGCAATAGCATATCACTCACCGAAGAATGAAATCTGGCAACTATTTCAGTCATCGCAGTCATCGGAGAATCTATATATACTAATTGCCAAGCGTCCGTCTGTCTGTCTGTCACGCTTCGTTTAGGCATTTCCCGAATAGATAGAGATTTGCAATTTGATACACGGTCGGTCGTTTGGTCGGTCGTTCGATAAAATCCCCTGGAAAAATCGAATTTTTCAAAAACGTTCGGTAGAGGGGGTGCTTCACACCAAAACGTTCGAAAAGTGAAATGATAGGAAAGCATGCTTTGCGATAAGATAGAGACTTCAAATTTGGTGTATGGGTAAATCGTTCGAAAGGAAGAAAGTGTGCAATTTCAGATTTCCAATATTTTCTACTTAAGGGGGGTGCTGCATACTAAAATGTTCGATTTTCCGAATAAATGAGAAACGGCTCTTTTAAAATTTGATAGAAGCTTGAAATTCGGTATATGGACTAATCATTTGACAAAAACACCCAAGACAAATATAGTTTTTCAAAAATGTTCGTTTAAGGGGGTGCTCCAGAGGAAAACGTTAGAAAGGTGAATTGATGAAAAAACATGCTTCGGAATGAAATAGAGATTTCAAATTTGGTGTACGGGTAGATAATTTAGAAGGTAGAAAGTGTACAATTTCAGTTTTCCAATATTTTCTACTTAAGGGGGTGCCGCACACAAAAATGTTCCATTTTCGAAATAAAGTAGAAAAGTACCTTTCAAAACGTGAGACAGACTTGATATTTGGTATATGGACCAATTATTTGATGGAAACACCCACGACTAAAGAGTTTTTCAAAAATGTTCGTTTAAGAGGGTGCTCCAGAGAAAAACGTTCGGAAGGTGAAATGACGAAAATCTATGCTTCGGGATGGGGTAGAGACTTCAAATTGGGAGTACGGGTAGATAGTTCGAAAGGAAGCGTACGTGCGATTTCAGTTTTCCAATATTTTCTAATTTAGGGGATGCCGCAAACCCAATTGTTCAATTTTCCGAATAAATGAGAAAGTCCTCCTTTACATTTTGATAGAGGCATGAAATTTGGCATATGGGCTAATCATTTGTTGAAAACACCCAAGACGAATAGAGTTTCTCAGAAATGTTCGACTAAGTGGATGCTCCAGAGAAAAACATTCGAAATATTAAATGATAAAAATCATGCTTCGGAATGCGGCAGAGATTTCAAATTCGCTGTACGGGTAGATAATTTGAAAGGAAGAAAGTGTACAATTTCAGTTTTCCAATATCCTCTACTTTAGGGGATGCCGCACACCAAAATGTTCGATTTTTCGAAGAAGTTATAAACACTAACTTTTAAATGTGATAGAGACTTGATATTCGGTATATGGGCCAATCATCTGACAAAAAACCCCAGACGGATAGAGTTTTTCCTAAATGTCCATTTATGGGTGTGCTCCACAGAAAAACGTTCGAAAGGGAAAATAATGAAATAGCATGTTTCGGGATGAGATAAAGATTTTAATTTGGTGTATGGGTAGACAGGTCGAAAGGAAGAAGTGTGCAATTTAAGTTAACCAATATTTTTTTCTTTGAGGAATTCTGCACACAATAATATTCGTTTATCCGAATAAATGTGAAAAGCGATTCATTCAAAAATTTACATTATTCGGGGGGAGAGGGGGGGTGCTTATTGCGAAACCGTTGATCTTTAACGGGTATTCGGCTAGTATGATAATTTAAATGCATAACCGAAAAATATTTAAATGCGGCAAATGCAAGAAAGGTTTTGACCACAGGTAAAGTAGACAAATGCTGGGGACCCATTTTCCGTGCTCAATGTACATTTTATTACTTTAAAAGTTTTATGAGTGGACCCTAGAGTTTAATTATGATTAAAGTATCAAAGTGGCCATGGGCAAATACTGTAAAATTTGTGTCCCTCAGTTCAGTTCCTACATATGTAAATTTCAGTCGTTTGTATTTAGTGCAATCAAAGGCGAAAGGGACCTGTCCGCAAGGATCTAGACAGAACATGTATAGCATAAATCAGTACAGAAAAACTTCGCTCTGAGATCCAATTCTTATGTCACACTCAATACCAAAATAAGACTTGTACATAAACTCTCTACACCCTAAAAGAAGTTCCTGTTCACGTCACTGCAAAGAATAAGAGAAACCATTAGAGAAATATTAAACAAACAAGTCACGCCAGAAATCTCATCTAAAGTGAGAAAAGGAAAATTTGCATTCAAATCTTAAAAGAAACCGCCCCCTATAATTGCAGACAGGTCAGCATCTATGCAATGCGCATAGTGCTGCGGCCGTCGACATCCAGTCACACGTAGGGAATACGAGAATCTTGAAGACTTTAGTTATTGCATAGATTAACGCACTTTTATTTCTCCACTTGACTTTTATTTCTCCAAGGCAGTTGTCCTTCTGTTCGTGAATAATTTAAAATCTGCTTGAGAAAGATAACTCTATTTGAGCAAGCATCTTGAATGGAACATGCGATCTTGGCTCTATTTGAAAGTGCGTGACTCGTGGAGGTAAAGGGATCTCTAACTCATGGACAGTGGTCGGAAGTAGCGAGCTACGAATAGCGAAACTACAGCAGTCACTACTTTTTCTTGTAGTTTGTAGTGTAACGCGCTATTTTTATAAAAAATCTGATGTGGGCAACACATGACTTTCCTTATAATGCAATTTTTTCCTTTAATGCAATGAGTTTACTACTTTTATAATAAAAAAAAAAATTGATGTGGGCAGCACATGATTTTCCTTAGATAATACAATGAATTTACTACTTTTACAGTTAAAAAAAATGTTATTCTTATAGTAGATACTTATATTCTTTCCAAGATATTGAATTTTCTTTAACTAGTCGTCATTTTCAATGATTTAGCGTCATTTTTATCCATTTGGCGAGATTTTCGTTAACTTGGCAACATTTTAAAATGTCGCCAAGTTGGCAACATTCCACTAAATACATCGCCAAAATCTCGCCAAGCGTTATGGACGGAAAAATAAGTTATTCTTACAGCGGATAAATGACTATTGGCGTTCAAATACAAAAGTATCTTTTCTCGTGAATGGAACGAGTTAGATCCACGAGAATGATGTCACCAAATTTATCGCATGATATTACATATGAAAAGTGAACATGTCTCTTAACAGTTAAATTTTTTTTTTTAATTTATGGGATTTTTTGATAAATTTATTTGAAAAATGTGCAAGATCTCGAGAACGGTTCATGCTAGCATTCTAAAGTTTATGTCAATCGTTTTCTAAAGAAAATTTACATAAGAAATGTCTATTTGCGTAACTTTATTAAAAGTTTTGATTTTTTGATGATTTTTTCAAAATTTCACTCGAAAATTTAGGAGGGTTCTGAACATTCGATTGTGTTTTAAAACAATAGGCTTCCAGTATTCACAGATTGTGATTTTTGTACCAAATTTCGTTCGAATCGCTCCATTCGTTCGTGAGATATCGTCTCCACAGACTCACTGACACACACACAAACACACAGACATCACTTCAAAAATGTTCGATTCGTGATCAGGGATGCTTGAAAATGCTCTCCAGTCGAAAACTCGAATTCGATTTTTCGACCCCGTCACAATACTTTGCTTATTCATTATGTATATAAGGAAAGGAATAAGTAGTGTAACGAGTAGTGCGATACAATAAATCACTAGTTTGTATCAAGTTTTGACGCTACTTTTAACGTTACTTCAGTAAACGAAGAAGGTGCCATTCTGCATATCATGTGATCACCCTTTCTTCATTTGTATGAAATTTAGAGTTCTGCGCAACGAAGTACGATGAATGGCTGCAGGGTTAGGAAGACAATTGCCTAATGAAGTTGATTTTTTATATAGATATATTCAGATGTGTTATTTCCCAAAAGATCCTGCTTATCTGACTGCAATTTTGAGATGCAAATTCTACTAAAAATGAACAAACATGGTTTTAAATAAATAGTTCTTACTTTTATTTTATTTTATACTTTCAATAAATAAAATGGATACACGTTAACTTTAATAAACTTTAAGCTACTGATGAAGGGCATTGTGATGCCCGAAAGCGCTTTGGTCGTGTAATTTTTGTACATTGAGGAAAGGAGATTTTATTGAAGGACTTTAAAACGTATTTTTGGTTGTCTTTGATTTTAAAGTTTATACTTTTATTTCATTTTACTGTTTTCAGAAGTGGGTAAAAGCGTAAAGATCGGTAAATTGATCAGTAAATTTGGGAATCAGTAAATTTTAATTATTCAGAATAAGTATGTTAAATGACTACAGTATACCCATATCCTCAACTTTTTGTGAAAATTGAAGCTGTGGCAAAATTCGTAATATAAAAGTAGTTATGTAGTAACTACATTTTAAAAGTAGTTTGTAGTAACTACTTTTTAAAAAAAGTAGTTGCAGTTGTAGTTAACTACAAGTAGTTGTAGTTAACATCGGCTAACAACAAATACAATACACTAGCATCTTTCTAACACCAATTAGAAATATGCTAGTGTATTGTATTTGTTGTTAGTCGATGCTAACAACAAATACAATACACTAGCATATTTCTAATTGCTAGTGTAATGTATTTGTTGTCAATTAAGTACACATCAAGTAAGTTTGTGTCAATTTTGTACACATCAAGTAATAATCCAATTGTTAAACTTTAAAGCTGTGTCTGTGCAGTTTTTAAAATAAAAATTAAACTAAGAATTACACCCATATTATATGAAGAGATCACGTGACCCACTTCAAAATAAAATACAGTATCCATATTTTTTTCACAGTGTAAAAATTGTGACTTTTAAATTTATATTTAATGTTGCATCCGTCCTAAAACCGCTTTATTTTTGCGTATTTTCTGTGCATCTATCTATATTATGCGGCAACGCAATTATAATATTTTTGAGTTTAAATGATCATCAAACTTTGATTATTTATACATTTTAATGGATGGAGAATGTAAACAAGTGATTGTAAGATGAGTTGTATGAGAATTGCTGATTTTTTTTTTTTTTTTACGAAAATTATTTAGCTCTGGAGTCTGGAATAAAAGTGATATGAATGAAATAGTCATTGCTTTTACATAGAGAGCCAGGCGATTTATATTTTGATGACGTCATTTGAATAAAGTTCATTTTTTTCGATGAAGTTTTAATTTTCAAATATAATAAATTATTGTAGTACTGTGAAAATTTAAAATATATCAGCGCTGAATGTATCGCCTTTTGGAGATGTAAAATTGCATTAAAGTTGGAAAGTGTTTCATAATCAATGCTTCATGCGTGATTGATCTTTCTTGTTTCATTTTCGTGTGTCATCATCATTCAATCGAGCAATAATTTAAGGTTGCAAACAATTTTGAACCATGTTCATGGTTCAACTTGGAACAAAAATTGTTAAGTTTACTGTTTTCGATCGACTCCCTTATTTCCTTAAAGATTAGAGAAATCACAGAATACAAACATAAAGATTAGTCTCTCAGTAAAATGGCAATGAAGTACTTTAGTTACTCATTTTCAATGTAAGAACAACATGAAAAAACAGTTGTAAAAATGTCTCTCATATCTTGCATATTTCAAGGCACATTTTGCTCAATGGAACAACCGGGAGAAAAATCTATACTTCCATGCTCATAAAAGGAGAAAATGAAAACATGACTCTTTTTTTACGCACTACCGGAAGACTGTACAGGGATTAAACAAGCATAAATCTCTTTCTGTGAGTATTCTCAAGTAAAACTCGGTAAAATAAAAGAATTAAGAAAGCAAATACAGTAAGCCCCCTACCGTATTTGTTCCTTTATACGTCATCTTACTTGCGTCGTTCCAAATGATCAAATGCTGCGAAACAAGGTGGAAATGTATAAGATCCGCTTGAAAAGCTCAATAAGGGTCCTTGAAAAGATGTAACGTGCAGGGAGGGTGATTCACATTAAAGTACATGGAAATTTCCGGCCCGGACGGAGCCAGGCTTCGTTTTTAAATATTCTGGCCGGGCCGAACGAATTCAATATTTGAAAATTTTCTAAATGAAATTTAATAGAATTATTTTGTTAATTTCAACTATGTAAAAATAAATGTTTTAGACAAAACCAACTTGCACTTTAATTTTTTGTACTAAAATTGCACAAATTCGTGTTTTTCGCACACTTACAAGCATCAATCATTTCGGTCTGAACCTTGCCAAGCCACAAGAGCTTGCGGGCCATGGCGGTCTCTAGGTTTAAAAATTTCTTTGGGCTCCAGCATTAGTATTATCAAGTCGGGTCTGGTAAAAGTCCGAAAATTCGACCTATATTTAGACATCTAGGTTACATCAACCACTATATTAATAGGAAAAGATTCTGACAAAAAAAAATTAGTTTTCAAAATGGCAGAACTGTGACGGGGAAAATTACATTAATGTGAACTGGATGGTGTGTGATTGTAAAATGAATCAGACAATAACAAATTAAGTTAATAAACTGGATCACAACGTAAACTGCAACGCAACTAAAAATAAAAAAAAGTATACGTGTGTTTCAGAAATCAATGGATTTCTTATTTAGTGCAACAAGTCTGTATCCAAACATCCACATAGTCTAAGGCGGTCAAACAAAAATCAATAAATCTTCGATCGCTTATCAATGTTGGATGACTAGTCATCGATTTAATTTTCCTTTAGCCTTTATTATTCAAAAATGATCTTCAGTTTTCGATTTGAATTTCTTTGAAGTTTTTCATATCAATAAAAATTCCAGTAATCTGGTTAATGATTTGCCAAGTGCAACCTATTTCTCCAAGGTTTGGCATGACCATATCCAATTTTTGTTTCTCTGTTTCGCTCTTTTTCCTACGCGTTGCATATACGCTGTATTTTATTTATTTTTTAATTTGCTTCTCATGTTCATATTTCCTATTTTTCCTTGTTTTACTTTCCTTTCATCCCACTAGGTGGCGCTCCTATATTAGGATCTACCGTTTTGTTATTTTCTGCTTGACCGGCTTAGTCTGCTCTCATTTAAACGTTCGGGTCCAAGCTTGTTGCACTGAAGAATGAAATCCATTGTCTTTTGAAACATATATGTTTTTTCATCCTTAGCCGCGCTGCATTATAACGCAGTTTATTATTAACTAGAAGGATACGCCCGTCATAAGACGAGATGAAGTTACAAAAGATTATCTCAGATCCGTCATTCATAAAGTTGCAAAGGATATACGCTCCTAAAATCCACAGACGCATGCGAGCCCATTTAATATTATTACTTCATATACGACGCCCTACCAAAACACACATATTATGCCATCCACTATTATAAAACAATTAATCTACGCTCCCTTAGATCCTGAAACAAACGAATTTATCAAAGTTAATGCCTCAAGCTCTTACTTCAAGTTTTCAATGACTGGTCATACCATTAACTTCATGGGTTATATACAATTCGGCTAAAACTACTCTATCTATAAATCAATTTTGCATTCATTTCATTGTTTAAAACATGAATTTTAAGATAAAGGAGGAAGCTAGTCTCTTTAACTCTATGGTTTAAACATCCAAATTCTGATATTTTAAATTAGGATAACCTCTAAATATTGACTTCCTTATTCAGCTAAATCATGGAGGTAAAGGATGCTCTCATCTTTAGCTCCATGAGGTGAATACAGTTTACTTTTTAATTTCTTCAGGCATTAAAATCTCATGACCATGCAACTACATCATGTTGTGGCAATGCCTTTGGCCTGAGATATAAACCCTTTACCCTACCTACATATATACATACATACATAGTTAATACTACTACACGTGTATTATTCATTTTTAAAATTCTTATTAGTCTGCTAAATATAATTTTTTTAACGATCATTTATTTGCCTAGAAATGCATTTAAATACTTTTATAATGCCCAATATTTATTATATAGTATCTAACAGTGATAAAAAATCCAATGGATTTAACATTTTCTTAGCCAGCATTAACATTTTACTTTGCTTATATACATAATGTATAAAGAAAGTATTGTGACGGGTCGAAAATTCGAATTCGAGTTTTTGACGGGAGAGCACGTTTCAAGCATCCCTGATAACGAATCAAACATTTTTGAAGTGAAAGTACGTGTGTGTGTGTCAGTGCGTCTGTGGTTTCAACTGACGAACAAATGGACTGATTCGAACGAAATTTTGTACAAAAATCACAATCCGTAAACACTGGAAGCCTATTGTTTTTATACGCAATCGAACGTTCAGAACCCCCCTAAATTTTCGAATGAAATTTTGAAAAAATCGTCAAAAAATCAAAACCGCTATTAAAGTTACGCAAATAGACATTTCTCATGTAATATTTCATTAGAAAACGATTGACATAAATTTTAGAACGTTAGCATGAACCGTTCTCGAGATATTGCACATTTTTTTTAAAAAAAATATCAAAAAGTCATATAAAATAAAATAAAAATATTTCCTATTGAGAAACATGTTCACTTTTCATATGTAATACCACACGATAAATTGGGTGACATCATTCTCGTGGATCTAGCTCGTTCCATTCATGAAAAAGGTACTTTGAGTAATACTTTTGTATTTGAACGCCAATAGTCATTTATCTACTGTAAGAATAACTTATTTCTTCGTTCATAACGCTTGGCGAGATTTTGGCGACGCATTTGGAGGAATGTCGCCAACTTGGCGACTTTTTGAAATGTTGCCAAATTAACGAAAATCTCACCAAATGGATAAAAATGACGCTAAATCAATGAAAATGACGACTAATTGTCGAAAATTCAGTATCTTGGAAAGAATATAAGTATCTACTATAAGAAAAACCTATTTCTTTTACTGTAAAAGTAGTAAATTCATTACATTATATAAGGAAAGTCATGTGTTGCCCACATCAGATTTTTTTTTACTGTAAAAGTAGTAAATTCATTGAACTATATAAGGAAAGTCATGCGCTGTCCACATCAGATTTTTTTTTAATCAGCTCCCAACTAACCGGTCTACTGTCACTAGTTTTCTCTACATTAAAAAACTGGTCATCAGAATGAAGAGTCCCATTACTTCCAGCTCATCATTCTAACAATGGTTTAATTAACGAGGTCTTAACAATGTTTTTAAATGAGTTGCTACATAAGGACTAACTCTGTACACGATTTGAAAAAGTCATTTCAGAAGAAGTACTTTGCATTGTTAAAATCAGATATCTTAATTACCCGAATCCCCATTATCTGATATTTTGAGGATGCGATAAGCAACTATAGATAACTACATGTTACTTTCCTTATATACATAATGTATAAGGAAAGTATTGTGACGGGGTCGAAAATTCGAATTCGAGTTTTCGACGGGAGAGCACGTTTCAAGCATCCCTGATCACGAATCAAACATTTTTGACGTGATGTCTCTGTGTGTGTGTGTGAAAGTATGTGTGTATGTGTGTGTGTGTGTATGTGTGTGTGTGTGTGTGTCAGTGAGTCTGTGGAGACGATAACTGACGAACGAATGGACTGATTCCAACGAAATTTGGTACAAAAATCACAATCCGTAAACACTGGAAGCCTATTGTTTTTATATGCAATCGAATGTTCAGAACCCCCCTAAATTTTCGAACGAAATTTTGAAAAAATCGTCAAAAAATCAAAACCGCTAATAAAGTTACGCAAATAGACATTTCTTATGTCATTTTTCATTAGGAAACGATTGGCATAAATTTTAGAACGCTAACATGAACCGTTCTCGAGATATTGCACATTTATAAAAAAAAATATTAAAAAGTTATATTAAATAAAAAATAAAAATATTTCCTATTAAGAAACATGTTCACTTTTCATATATAATACCATGCGATAAATTGGGTGACATCATTCTCGTGGATCTAGCGCGTGCCATTCATGAAACAAGATACTTTGAGTAATACTTTTGTATTTGAACGCCAATAGTCATTTATCTGCTGTAAGAATAACTTATTTCTCTGTTCATAACGCTTGGCGAGATTTTGGCGACGAGTTTGGCGGAATGTCGCCAACTTGGCGACATTTTTAATTGTTGCCAAATTAACAAAAATCTCGCCAAAGGATAAAAATGACGTTAAATCAATGAAAATTACGACTCATTGACGAAAATTCAACATCTTCGAAATAATATAAATATCTACTATAAAAATAACCTATTTTTTTACTGTAAAAGTAGTAAATTCATTACATTATATAAGGAAAGTCATGTGCTGCCCACATCAGATTTTTTTATAATAGATATCCTCAATTTAACCATGATTGAAGCTGAAACATCTGACAGAAAGCTGGAGATAATAAAATGCGTTTACTTTTTGACATTTCGTATCGAAAACAGGACAGCGAACGTAATAAAAGAGGGGGCGAACTCCCTGGTAGATAACTTGTGAACCTTAGATATTATCAAACACATTTCACAAAACCTGGTAACGTTATATACAGGATGGTTCAAAAAGACTGTTCAGATTTATTTAAACCTTTGGAAAATCAAAGCGTGGGAAATAAAACAAAATTCCTGACTTTCACAAAAACATAAAGTTCTGTACCAACGACTTTCGACAGAATTTAGGGATCCTCCGCAAAGTAAAGCTTTAGCGTACTTTGTATACTTATTCTTACTGCAAAACATTAATCAATTTATTCTATTTATTTATTTATTTTACTTACTTTTATTTGTGTTTGTGTGTGGACTCTATTAGATATTATACAAATCTTTCGAATAACCAATTTTTTTGTTTTTGTTTTTCTGTAAGCAAAGGTCATTTTATGCATGTTCGTGCTATTGCGTCACACAGTTGGAAATGTTTTTATATAATTCTTATGATTCAAAGCAATTGTCCAATTGGACATGAGTCTAGCACTAACGGTTATAAAGTCATAAGCCAGATCAGGGTTTTTTTTTTTTTTTTTTTTTTTTGAAAACTATATACAGCCTACACACACAATACAGTCTCTTACCATACACAAAATATTTATACAGAAACAATGTAATAGATAAAATAGCCGATATGATGTGTTAATTAAAATAGCTTAAGTGTGAATGTCACACAATCATACTCCAAATCTACTTGTATAGTAATCAGTATCATGATCAAAAATAGCACGTTTCTGCCTATAAGCATTTGTTCACAAGTTACGTTCTACTTTCTCATACGTAGTATTGTTTTCACGAAATTTTTCGATTTCGATATTTTGATGCCAATATAAGTTTCAAGACCTCCTAAACACATTTTGACTATTTTTGGAGTGATGCCCGTCTGTCTGTATGTTTATTGATAACGAGGTAATAATTGTGCCACAAATATTAGTGGATTTTCACGAAACTTTATATCTGGCTTTACTATCAAAAAGTCCAGAACTAGATAGAATCTTTTAAAATTCGTGCGAAAATTTCGAAATTTTTATATTTTTTTTTTAACGTGGCAGCATCGGACAACATTTGACATGCATCATGACTAAAAGAATTTATTTATGGCTTTATAATCACAAAACTTTATGGTTTCAATCGTTGGGGAAAATAGCCGCGAAACAATTTTTTGTTCGTCACGTCATTAGCCCCCCCCCCCCCCGCTCCCCGGGGGGTAAATTGTCAAGTATGGTATCAATCGTAAGGTTTTTTTTTCAAGCTCTTTAAAACTTTTGCTTACGGGTAGGACAGCGTCCACCCCAAATGAAGAACCTCTCAAAAACACAGATATATGACATACCCTATACCAAAAAGTTCGATCCCCCTTTGCAGACATTGGCGTCCATGTACGCCAATGTCTATGGACGCCAATGTCCAATGTACAGCGTCCATGGACGCCAATGTCTATGGACGCCAATGTCCAATGTACAGCGTCCATGGACGCCAATGTCCAATGTACAGCGTCCATGGATGCCAACGTCTGCAAAGAGGGATCGAACTGTTTGAGATAGGGTATGTTAAATACCCGTCTTTTCGAGAGGTTCTTCATTTGAGATAGACGCTGTCCCACCCTAAGCAAAAAGTTAAAGTGAAGGATAACAAGCTATAATTGTAGTCATTTGGACCCATGACACCGACTCTTCGACAATGTTCTCGTAAAATTTGAACCAAAAAAAGCTACTAAAAATGGATTCTGGTATGAAAAAGTCGAATTGAGCCACACCTCAGTTAATTTTTAATGTTCTTCAAGTTTTTACTAATTTAAAAGTTTGTTCTTCGAAGTTGGTAGCTGGCCCGCGAAGCAGATCATTTGGCTGTTATGTATTAATATACTATTACTTGTACCTTTTCGAAGAATTGTTTATCCTAGGCGATAATGTCAATGAAAATTCTTAAATTTCGAATAATTTTAGTTCTAAAAATACGTATTACTAAAAATTCAATCTATTTCCAATATTTCACATAATGCATCTACATATAAAATTCCATGTACATGCATCCTTTAATTATTATCATGCCCACCTCACAGACGTGCAGGATATCTTTCCGAAAATGTTCGAAATAGATTCAGGTCTTAAAATGTGCTCTTTCATCCAAATTTCAATTTCGAAAATTTTCGGGAAAACAATGTTTTTTCTATATAATAGTATGAGAAAGTAAACATTATAAATATAAACAAGAAAGATTAATCTTACATAAAGCATTGATTATGAAACGCTTTCCAACTGAAGTACAATTTTATTTAAACATCTCTAAAATGCGATACACTCAGCTGTAATATCTCTACTTTCCTTATATACATAGTATAATGTATAAGGAAAATATTAAGACGACGTCGAAAATTCGAATTCGAGTTTTCGATGGGACAGCACGTTTCAAGCATCCCTGAACACGAATCAAACGTTTTTGAGGTGATGTGTGTGTGTGTGTGTGTGTCTCGGTGAGACTGTAGAGACAATATCTTACAAACGAATGGGGCGATTCGAACGAAATTTGGTACAAAAGTTAAAAGCCATGAATACCGGAAGCCTATTGTTTTTAAAGGCAATCGAATGTTCAGAAGCACCTTAAATTTTTGAGTAAAATGTTGAAAAATCATCAAAAAATCAAAATCTTTAATAAAGTTACATAAATAGTCATTTCTTATGTAACGTTTCATTAGAAAACGATTGACACAAACTTTAGAACGCTAGCATGAACGGTTCACGAGATATTGCACACTTTTGAAAAAATTTATCAAAAATCCCACAAAATAAAAAAACATTAACTAATGTGAAATAGTTCACTTTTCGTATATAATATCATTCAATAAGTTTGGTGACATCATTCTCGGTGGATCTAGCTCGTTCCATTCATTAAGAAAAGATACTTTGAGTAATACTTTTGTATTTGGACGTAAATAGACATTTATCTGCTAAAGAATAAATCATTTCTCTGTCCATAACGCTTGGCCAGATTTTGACGACAAATTTGCCGGAATGTCGCCAACTTGGCGACTTTTTTAAAAATTGACAAATTACCGAAAATATCTCCAAATCAATGAAAATGACGACTTATCGATGAAAATTCAATATGTTGTAAAGAATATAAGAATAGCCTATTTTTCCGTCCGTAACGTTTGGCAAAATTTTGGTGGCGAATTTGCCGGAATATCTCCAACTTGCTGACTTTTTAAATGTTGCTAAATTGACGAAAATGTCACCCAATTGATAAATATTCGCCAAATTGGTAAAACCGACTCTAAATCAATATGAAATGACGACTAAATGATGAAAGTTCAATATCTTGGAAAGAACATAAGAGTAGGCAATAAGAATAACCTATTTCTCCGTCCGTCCGTAACGTTTGGCGAGAAATTTAGCGGGACGTTACCAACTTAGTGACTATTTTAAATGTTGCCAAAGTGATAAAACTGTTGCCAAATTAGTACAAATGATGCCAAATGGGAAGTAATGTTTCGCAAATTCTGATTACCGTCATATGACGGACATACCTTCTAGTATAAAAGATATGCTCGTCTCTCCGCTTGTCTGTAACACTTGGTGATGCATTTAACAAACTTGGCGGATAATCTAGCAAAGTATCGCCAATTTGGCGATATTTCACCCCAGATTGACGAAAATATCGTCAAAATTGCAAAAAAAAAAAAAAAATATTACACTAAATTAATGATAATGAAGACTAACTGATGAATTAATTATTAAAATATTTTAATATATGGACTATATAGCTTATTCAGAATGCTATCAATATTGATAATTCTTTATTTAGAGTTGCGCGAAATATAAGTTAGTTTGGTACTTTGAAATAATTTTACATGTTATCATTCGGAAAATCGTCGAATGTGCAATTAATTCAAAGCTAAAAACACGGTACCGTGGATGTTATACATTAATATTATACTGTAAAAGAAGTAAATTCATTGCATTATATAAGGAAAGTCATGTGCTGCCCACATCAGAATTTTTTAAATTATCACAGTATATAATAATTTATTTTATTTGGAAACTTAAAACTTCAAAAAAGGCAATACTATAAATTCGTCTGCTTCTCTATGTAAAATCAATGAATATTTCATTCATATCACTTATATTTCAGACGCCAGAGCTAAATAATTTTGCGTTAAAAAAAGTCAGCAATTCTTATACAACTCATCTTACAATAGCTTGATTTATTTACATTCTGAATACGTTAAAATTGGGCTTCGTTGTAAAAATAATCAAGGTTTAGTAATCATTTAAAATAAATAAATGCTGTAATTGCATAGATACACAGAAAATATGAAAAATAAAGCGGTTTTAGGGCAGATGCAACACTGAAAATCACGATTTTCACTAAGCGAAAAAAAAAAAAATCTGATGTGGACAGCACATGACTTTCCCTGCAGACTTATATTAACGTTCTCTTTATTTTAATTAAATTTATTTCACTTTTAATTCAATTATCGTTCTCATTCGGTAACCGGACTTATTTTCAAAGGTGGCGTAGAGAAAGTACGAAAAACTAAAATATATCGAGAACGGCTAGTCCTAGTGTAATGGGGTTAGTCTTATTCTTTTCGTCGTTAAAAATTACGTATTAAACGAGCATTTAATGGATATATTTGAGTATACCTAGTTCTTTAGTTTAGATTTTGACGATTTTTGCGGGCCATTTTGCAAAAAAAGGCAGGTTATTTTTTTCCGTATCGTACCAAAATCTAATCAGTACCAGGGTAACCCACAGGTGACTCATCTACATTCGGTCCAGTAGTTTTTCAGTTAGAGTGGATACAAGCTTTTGCGGGCCATTTTGCAAAAAAAGGCGGGTTCTTTTATTCCAAATCGCACCAAAAATTAATCATTTTTACGGCGGTCATGGTGCGAACGGACAGACAGACAGGATGTACAAAGTCATAAGCATTTTACAACAAAAATGTTGTAAAGTGTTAAAAATCAGAACACGTGAACACAAAACATTACCATATATGGAGCATTTCCAAACCCCAAATAATCAAACCCTTTTTAATATAGATAAGTATCATTACAAAGGATTATTTTTTAGCAAATTATCATGTAATGATAACGATGACAAATGAAACAGAAGTTTATATATCAACGAAACAGATTAAGGCTTTAGCCACCAAGCATTGATAGACGTCAACTTGTCAAGAAACGATAAGATATACGGCAAAGGTTACACAACTAAGCCTCAATTCCATTGAAAAGGGATGAGAAATAGACTTACAACAGGATATAAAACACATGATGAATCTCGTCATACAACGATCAATGCCATATATATTTCCAACAGCTCTGAAATGCTTTGAAATATATATGCATATCCAAAATAATATCCTAATATTTAAAGCTATATTTCAAAACTGTATATTCCAGCTAAAATGTTCTCAGTGACTCGCTCGTGACTTGCTTGAGTGTGGCTGAACTCCAGAATTTAATTCCTTTTCTCAAATTTTACAAGAAAAAATTTGAAAAATCGAAACCGTAGGTCCAAATTATTACACCTATAGCGTGTTACCCTTCACTTTAAAGGGCTTGAAAAAATATTTCGATTGATCTATACTTGACAATGTGGAGTGGGTGACTCCGGAGAGGGGTGTTTTGTCACCAAAGGGAGGGCTGATGATTTGTCTAAGGGGATCGTATAAAAATTTAAAAAGTGTAACTTTTTGAAAATTAATTAATTAATTATCTCCAACATGTAAAGAATTAAAGCGAGTTTCAATCTCTTTGGGACACCTTGTATACAACAGTAGTTAGTATGTATGTACCAATTCGGTGCGACTGGCAAAGCAGCCCTGCCCGTCTCTAGATGAAAGGCTGCTACAACATCTTTACGATGGAATAAACGGCCGTACCATTACTTTAAAGCTATACTCAATTGTTGTGGTATCTTGAACATGTTTGGTGATTTTAAGAGCTAGTAAGTACCAAATTTATTGATGACACGGGCTACAATTACAACAACGTCCAATGAGACATATTCCATACTCGCTTACTATACCTTGTACATTGAACAAATTTTTAATAATAAACATTTAAAAAACGTTAAACATTAAAAAACAAGAAACATTGAAGAGAAATTATTATTCGTCTCATACGAAGTAAGAAGAACGATATTACCGAAAATATGCATTTCCAATTAACTTGCACAAAATATTTTATGGGGAAAATAAATATCCTTAAACAGGCTATTTTAAGAGGGATAAAGGTGAATGTCACAATCAATCTTGTACAAAAATGATTTCTACTTTTCTTATATACATAAGTATAGTGACGGGGTATAATGACGGAAAGTATAGTGACGGGGTTAAAAATTCGAATTCGAGTTTTCGACGGGAGAGCACGCTTCAAGCATACCTGATCACGAATCAAACATTTTTGAGGTGATGTCTGTGTGTGTGTGTGTGTCAGTGAGTCTGTGGAGACGATAACTGACGAACAAATGGATCGATTCGAACGAAATTTGGGACAAAAATCACAATCCGTGAATACTGGAAGCCTACCGTTTTTAAACGTAATCGAATGTTCAGAACCCCCCTAAATTGAAGAGTGAAATTTTGAAAAAATCATCCCAAAATCAAAACCTTTAATAAAGTTACGCAAATAGACATTGCTAATGTAATTTTTCGTTAGGAAACGATTGACATACACTTTAGAACGCTAGCATAAACCGTTCTCGAGATATTGCACATTTTTTAAATAAATTTATCAAAAAATCCCATAAATTAAAAAATATATATTAACTGTTGAGAAACATGTTCACTTTTTTATGTAATATCGTGCGATAAATTTGGTGATATCCCTCTCGTGGATCTAGCTCGTTCCATTCATGAGAAAATATACTTTGGGTAATACTTTTGCATTTGAACGCCAATAGTCATTTATCCACTGTAAGAATAACTTATTTCTCCGTCCATAACGCTTGGTGAGATTTTGACGCCGAATTTGGCGCAATGTCGCCAACTTGGCGATTTTTAAATGTTGCCAAATTAACGGAAATCTCGCCAAATGGATTAAAATGACACTAAATGATGAATGGTGAAAATGTCGACTAATGTCGATGAAATGGTGAAAATGTCGACTAATTGAAGAAAATCCAATTTCTTGGAAAGAATATAAATAGCTACTATAAGAAAAACCTATTTTTTTTTTAATTGTAAAAATAGTAAATTCATTGCATTATATAAGTCATGTGTTGCCCACATTAGATTTTTTTTCTAATGAATACCCAAAGCTTTCCCATACCCCTTGACTTTATATAATATAAAAATGTCACGTATTTGCACTCTCACTGCACCTCATATAAATGCTCCAAAGCATGTATCCTCATGCTATTTAGCTTCATTTCTCGATCGTATCGACTGTTTTAACAATACGTACGGCCGTGTTGACACACCTAACAAAAGGCCAAGCCTCGAATGATAACGACAAGATTGAAATTTACGATGGACATTGCAGAATAAAGTAAGCGTGAAGTCCATTATGCTTGGAAAAGATAGTTTTGGAATATTTTTTTATCCAATTTTCAACTCAGTCTTTCCCTGGCAGTCTAATCTCGATGCTCGGAGCGAAACCTCAATTTTCAACAAGGACACGGCTATTTCAAAGCATGCCCTCATACACGTGCAAGTTGTACAGAGTCGTGTCTAGTTTGCCAGCAGTCAGGCTTCGCTGAGCGTCCACTCGGTCGTTAAAATATAATGGATTTCCAAGTCCTTTTACTGCACTTCATTTCTTTTAAAAAGAAGACTGATTTTCATACGTCAAACCACGGGCCACCGGATTTCGTCAGTGGTAATAATTGGCAGTTTCGAACTCATTCTGGGTATATTTAAAAGCGGGAAAGATCATAAATCGTGAGAAAGTTCTCTGCTTCATTTGCTGCATGTGTTTCAGATCAATTTAGATAATAAATAATGGGGCAAAAAAACTGAAAAAATCTAAGGGTACAAGCCTAACAATGACACTTATAGGAACTGGGGAATTGATCAATTATGTAGACGATTATATAATTTTTACTTTCCTTATATACATATAATGTATAAGGAAATTATTGTGACGGGGACGAAAATTCGAATTCGAGTTTTCGACGGGAGAGCACGTTTCAAGCATCTCTGATCACGAATCAAACATTTTTGAGGTGATGTCTGTGTGTGTGTGTCAATGAGTCTGTGGAGACGATAGCTAACGAATAAATGAACCGATTTGAACGAAATTTGGTACAAAAATTACAATCCGTGAATACTGGAAGCCTATTGTTTTTATACGTAATCGAATGAATGTTCAGAACTCTCCTAAATTTTCAAGTGAAAATTTGAAAAAATTGTCAATAAATCAAAACCTCTAATAAAGTTACGCAAATAGACATTTCTTATGTAATTGTTCATTAGAAAACGATTGCCATAAATTTTAGAACGCCAGCATGAACATTTCTCGAGATATTGCACATTTTTAAGAAAAAATTATCAAAAAATCATATAAAATTAAAAAAAAATGTATTTCCTATTGAGAAACATGTTCACTTTTCATATGTAATACCATGCGATAAATTTGGTGACATCATTCTCGTGGATCTAGCTCGTTCCATTCATGAAAAAAGATATTTTGAGTAATACTTTTGTATTTGAACGCCAATAGTCACTTATCTGTTGTAAGAGTAACATTTTTTAGGTGATGTCTGTGTGTGTGTGTGTGTGTGTGTGTGCGAGTCTGTGCAGACGATATCTCACGAACAAATGGAACGATTCGAATGAAATTTGGTATAAAAATTACAATCCGTGAATACTGGAAGCCTATTGTTTTTAAACACAATCGAATGTTCAAAACCCTCCTAAATTTTCGAGTGAAATTTTGAAAAATTCATCAAAAAATCAAAACCTTTAATAAAGTTACGCAAATAGACATTTCTTATGTCATTTTTCCTTAGAAAACGATTGACATAAACTTTAGAAAGCTAGTATGAACCGTTCTTGGGATATTGCATATTTTTCAAATAATTTTATAAAAAAAAATCCCATAAATTAAAAAAAATATATTAACTGTTGCGAAACATGCTCACTTTTCATGTGCAATATCATGCGATAAATTTGGTGACATCATTCTCGTGAATCTAGCTCGTTCCATTCACGAGAAAAAATACTTTGAGTAATACTTTTGTATTTGAATGGCAATCTGCTATAAGAATAACTTATTTCTCCGTCCATAACGCTTGGCGAGATTTTGGCAAAGAGTTTGGCGGAATGTCGCCAACTTGGCGACTTTTAAAAATGTTGCCAAATTAACGAAAATCTCGCCAAATGGACAAAAATGACGCTAAATCAATGAAAATGACGATTAATTGACGAAATGTCAATATCTTGGAAAGAATATAAGTATTCACTATAAGAATAATTTTCTTTTACTGTAAAAGTAGTAAATTCATTGCATTATATAAGGAAAGTCATGTGCTGCCCACACCAGATTTTTCATAGTAGGATTTATAACTAAATATCATATTCCTGTCAGAAACGCTCCTTGGAAGGAAGGTGATTAATTAATTAAGGAGCATGATTAATTAATACTTTGCTAATTCAAGACATTTATTAATCACGCTCCTTAAAATGCCTTTTATCGGTGGTTTTATTTTTATGAATTAGGATTTATAGTTTTGCAACTGGGATTGATTGAACCATTATTAAATCAGTTAATCGTTAATGTTAAGTAGAGTTGCTATCCGGACCTATATTTTACTCAGAATAGCAAAACATTCTAATCATTCCAGAGAAGTTTTTTTTAATTAGACGAGAGGAGGGGGGGAGGGATATTTTCGGAAGTCTCATAAATTAAAAATATATAAGGCTATTTCAAATCATTCAATGTTTTTCCAAAATGAAACCCAGCTACTTGGGTTTTAATTAAAGTTAGCAGAAAAAATTTTCAAATAGAACTGTGAAAAGTCCGAAAACTTGAACTTCCTACCTACTTTAGTTTAGAGAAAACATGAGTTTGAAATGTGGTTGAGATGCCAAATAAGCAACTATGGTAAAAAGCAATGCTATTTGGAAAATTTATTTTAATGTACGTTTATATCCAGCTATAGTAGCGGAACTATAAACAGTTATTAAACAAAAAAGTCTGATGTGGGAAGCACATGACTACTTTCCTTATATAATGCAATGAATTTACTACTTATACAGCAAAAAAATAGGTTATTCTTATAGTAGATACTTATATTCTTTCCAAGATATTGAATTTTCGTTAATTAGTCGTCATTTTCATCAATTTAGCATCATTTTTATCCATTTGGCGAGATTTTCGTTAATTTGGCAACATTTAAAAAAGTCGCCAAGTTAGCGACATTCTGCCAAATTCGTTGCCAAAATCTCGCCAAACGTTATGGACGGAGAAATAAGTTATTCTTATAGCAGATAAATGACTATTGGCGTTCAAATACAAATGTATTACCCAAAGTATCTTTTCTTATGAATGGAACAAGCTAAATCCACAAGAATGTCACCAAATTTATCGCATGATATTACATATGAAAAGTAAACATGTTTCCCAACAGTTAATATACTTTTTTTTAATTTATGGGATTTTTTTTATAAATTTATTTTAAAAATGTGCAATATCTCGAGAACGGTTCATGCTAGCATTCGAAAGTTTATGTCAATCGTTTTCAAAGGAAAAATTACATAAGAAATGGCTATTTGTGCAACTTTATTAAAGGTTTTAATTTTTTGATGATTTTTTCAAAATTTGACTCGAAAATTTAGGGGGGCTCTGAACATTCGATTGCGTTTAAAAACAATAGGCTTTCAGTATTCACGGATTATGATTTTTGTACCATTCAAATTGCTCTATTTGTTCGTGAGATATCGTCTGCACAAACTCAGACACACACACACACAGACATCACCTCCAAAATGTTTAATTCGTGATCAGGGATGCTTGAAACGTGCTCCCTCGTCAAAAACTCGAATTCGAATTTTGGACCCCGTCACAATACTTTCCTTATACATTATGTATATAAGGAAAGTAATATACGGATTACAAAATATCCTTAAATTTTTATTTTTAGATGTTTTAAAAGTGTAAAGAATTGAAAAATTCTGGAAAAGACGGACAGAAATAAAACAAATTATACAAAAAATGCCGCTAATGATTAGAAATTTTTGCGTGTGAAATGTTTTTTACATGTGAGTTAATACATAAAATTAAAATAAAGTTGAGTCCCTTTCTCTTTATAGGAGAAATAAGGGTTTATATTCGATATAACTAAAAATGAAAATTCATTAAACTTTATTGGTGATTTTTACTTTCCTTATATACAATAATGTATAAGAAAAGTATTGTGGGTTAGATATAAGAAAAGTATGTTGGGTCGAAAACTCGAATTTGAGTTTTCGACGGGAGAGCACGTTTCAAGCATCCCTGATCACGAATCGAACATTTTTGAAGTAATATCTGTGTGTATGTGTGTCTGAAAGTATGTGTGTGTGTGTGTTAAAGTATGTGTGTACGTGTGTGATAGTATGTGTGTGTGTGTGAAAGTATGTGTGTGTGTATAAATGTGTGTCAGTGAGTCTGTGGAGCCGTTAACTGACGAACGAATCAATAGACCTATTCGAACGAAATTAGGTACAAAAATTACAATCCGTGAATACTGGAGACCTATTGTTTTTATACGCAATCGAATGTTCAGAACCCTCTAAATTTTCGAGTGAAATTTTGAAAAAATCACCAAAAACTCAAAACTTCTAATATAGTTACGCAAATAGACATTTCTTATGTAATTTTTTATTAGAAAACGATTGACGTAAATTTTAGAACGCTAGCATGAGCCGTTCGAGATATTGCAAATTTTTCAAAAAAATTATCAAAAAATCATATAAAATAAAAATAAAATATTTACTATTGAGAAACATGTTCACTTTTCTTATGTAAAAAATTTAGTGACATCAGTTTCGTGAATCTAGCTCATTCCATTCATGAGAAAAGATACTTTGAGTAATACTTTTGTATTTGAACGCCAATAGTCATTTAATTTGCTATAAGAATAACTTATTTCTCCGTCCATAATGCTTGGCGAGATCTTGGCGGCGAATTTGGCGAAATGTCGCCAACTTGGCGACTTTTTTAAATGTTACTAAATTAACAAAAAACTCGCCAAATGGATAAAAATGACGCTAAATCAATGAAAATGACCACTCAATGACGAAAATTCAATATCTTGGAAAGAATATAGATATATACTACAAGAATAATTTATTTTTACTTTCTTTATATACATAATGTATAAGGAAAGTATTGTGAAGGGGTCGAAAATTCGAATTCGAGTTTTCGACGGGAGAGCACGTTTCAAGCATCCCTGATCACGAATCAAACATTTTTGAAGTGATGTCTGTGTGTGTGAAAGTATGTGTGTCTGTGTGAATGTATGTGTGTGTGTGTGTGTGTGTGTGTGTGTCACTGAGTCTGTGGAGATGATAACTGACAAAAATCACAAACCGTAAACACTGGAAGTCTATTGTTTTTATACACAATCGAATGTTCAGAATCCCCCTAAATTTTTGAGTTAAACTTTGAAAAAATCGGCAAAAAATCAAAACCGCTAATAAAGTTACGCAAATACACATTTCTTATGTAATTTTTCATTAGAAACGATTGACATAAATTTAGAGTGCTAACATGAACCGTTCTCGAGATATTGCACATTTTTCAAAAAAATTATCAAAAAGTTATATAAAATAAGAAAAAAATATTTTCTATTGAGAAACATATTCACTTTTCATATGTAAAACCATGCGATAAATTTGGTGACATCATTCTCGAAGATCTAGCTCGTTCCATTCATGAAAAAAGATACCTTGAGTAATACTTTTGTATTTGAACACTAATAGTCATTTATCTGCCGTAAGAATAACTTATGTCACTGACACTAAATCAAAAAATGACACTAAAAATGACGCTAAATCAATGAAAGTTATGACTAATTGAAGAAAATTCAATATCTTGGAAAGAATATAAGTATCTACTATAAGAATAACATTTTTTTTTAACTGTAAAACTAGTAAATTCATTGCATTGTATACGGAAAATCATGTGTTGCTCACATCAGATTTTTTTTACTGTAAGAGTAGTAAATTATTGCGTTATATGAGGAAAATCATGTGCTGCCCACATCAGATTTTTTTATTTAGTTTTACTAACACGTTTCGGTAATTTAATTTGTAATTTCATTGATTTATTAAACTTGTCCAAAATTTATGTACAAATTTACAGCTAAAAAAATTAAATTCACTTCAATGTGGTATTTTCCTTGTATTTCTTGTATAATGGAATATTTAAAAATGTAATGTTACTTATTACACTGTATATTTAAATTTATTCACTTATATTTATACACGTTTATTAAATATTAAAAATTCTTTACATTTAAAAAAATAAAAGAAAGAACTTATTACTGCATCACATTGAAATTTCTTGGAATTTTTTTTATTATTAAAAGGATTAATTTTTTACCTGATATTTTATACCGTATCATAATGTATTTTAGTGTGTTAATTCAGGGTTAAAATTCTACACAACACATTGAAAGAAGCTTCCAACATTTAATACTTTTTATATTTCAAATCCTACTACTGTTTAGCAATTTCAAAAAAGGTAAGCTTTATTAAAAATGGGAACAAAAAGAAAATACAAAAAATTTAAAGTAAAGTTTACGATTAAAATAAAAAATGAAGATTAAATCAGAAAAAAAAAAAGTTTTAGAGCAGTGGTTCACAAAGTGGGGTTCTCTTGTGATCCGTGGCAAACTCTACAGGGGATTCAAGAATAACACAAAAAGAATATTATGTTAAAACAACTAATAAAATTTTAGTTAAACCCTGCTTCAGGCAGCATTTAGTTATTTATTTTTTTAATTACTAAGGAGTTCCAAGAGTTTTCAAAGTTTGGGAATCACTACTTTAGAGTATTTAGGAGGGGGCAAAACAGCAATATTGCACCACAGAAATTTCAAGGGAATTGTCCGCGAAAATTACAATCAGTGAATACTGGAAGCCTATTGATTTTAACACAATCGAATGTTCAGAACATCCCAACTTTGCATACGAAATTTTGAAAAATTAATCAAAATATCAAAACATTTCAATAATGTTACACAAAAAATCACTTTTCATTAAAAAACGATTGACATGAGCTTTAGAACGCTAGTATGGAGCGTTCTCGAGACATTACACTTTTTTAAACTACATTTATCAAAAAAGCCACAAAATTAAAAAAAGTGTTAAATATTGATGTTTACTTTCATGTGTAAACAATAAAAATTCATATTAAAAATATTTTGATATGAACCTTATAGATCATTTTTTCACCATGAAGGAAGTAAATTCATTGTGTTATATAGGCATGTACTGTCCACAGATATTTTTTTATTTTAATAGAGTATATCCCTAATTATGTCTTAATTATGAATTTCATTCATTCGTTTATTTCGTTCATTTACTTTCGTTCATTTTACTTAGCTACATTTATGCTTGTTATTTTTCAGAAGCAGACAAGTTATTTGTCTACTAAGTTTAATAGATATATGAATAAACTCATTTACTTGTACAATAAATAAGCTAATTTACTTTAAATGAATAAACTTCATTGTGTGACTTTTTTAATTTCAACCAGTGTAAATTTTCAGAATAGACAAATTTCAAAGTGCATGAGTTCGGAACAGAGATCGTAAACTAGCACTGCAGCTCATGGATAACAAGAGAAATGAATAGGTTTTATATGAAACAAAAAAAGTTATGAAGGAAAAATGAAATCACCTGTTGAACACAAACAAGATCATGTAAAATATGCCTGCTTTTATATTTAGAGACTCACAAGTTAGACCAAGATAGTTTCAATAAAGAAGTCAAAAAAATTTTCTTCAAAAACTGAGAAATATTCTATATTTTATTGGAAAATGGTAACAACATACACAATTTAAGATTTAAACTATACTTAAATAAATATATATCTTTGTAATTGTTAAAATTTTTGTAGCCCTAAAAAATTTGTAACATGCATGTGGGTAGAAATAATACATTCTGGTCAGCAACACTAACAGTTCAAATTGCCCATTTTCAAAAAGATTTTATAAATGCAACTAGCGAAAGACAATAAGTAAATGTCGCTAGATTAATATGAAACCGTATCTTCAGAAAATGCAGATAACTGCATCATTTTGAAGACAGGTTGCATGATAAATAGACAAAAGATTTACTACCACTTAAACAATGTTTTAAGCATGCCAGCTGAAGGTTAGTTCGCATTTATCAACAGAACAAAAGAAAATGAAAAAATAATTTTATCTTATGTACATGAAACTAAATTTATATAATACTTTTTAACATAGGTATATAGAAAAAAAATTCAAGAGCAAGGCATAGTATATGTAGATACTTTAAATAATTAAAAAGCAATAAATATTATGCTAAGCAACAATGGCTCTTTAAACTATAAATCATAACAGAAATCAACAAACCACATCACATAACAAATTAAATAGCACATATGAATAAAATAGTTCACTGGTAATAGCATTCACTTTCAAAAATACTTTGATTATTAATCAATAACAATTGTGAAGAAATATTCCATTCCATGCTACCCTGATCGCGAGTTTTGATTAAGCAATTGTTTTTAAAAGCAGGCGACACGACATAGATTGCAATGCAGGTCCAGCGAGCACTAGAAAGTAGGAGACGAAGCATCCCAACTCTAAAGGTCGAGATTAGCGGTCGCCACATCGCCAGGGGCGACTAAGGAATTACTCTTGGCGACCGTAAAATGTAATGTCTATCGCCAAAAATGGCGACCTGCAAAATTTACATGTTTCTATATCAGAACGTCAAAAGTCTAATCTCTGTGGAGTTTCAGGAACAGCCGCACGGATGAGCCTAATTCCTCTGAACCAAACCCAAATTAGACAGTCGGTAAACAAGACTGGTATCATAAAGGGTTTTTCATTGTCGTCCCCCCCCCCCCCCCCCTCGGGAGAATATTCCGTAGGTATCCTATTTATTTCTCCCCAACCCAGCCGTTAAAAGTCTTACTTGCCCATGGCGATTCAACTTAAACGATCTATTAACGAAATCGTGATCGGCCTAACTGCGATAGTCTAAAATGACTCTTTTCCTAAACAATCCCTCTGGGGAGTGAGAAAAATCTGTCAAAAATCACCACAATACTGCTACGGCTGTTAATTTATAGCACCTGCAGCGGAGAATGAGTGCTACTGCTATCCACATTCCTATCTCCTTCCTCCCCGTGATCTCCGATATGTTTACTTTTGAGGCATGCCCGGGCGCAGCGCATTCTATCAATTGACCCCAACAGCACCTTACCGAAATTCGGAGTGGCCCCACTTTTACATACTGTCCTAATAGAGCTTTCATCATTTTTACATTTGCCTTAAATTTTTAAACTGTTTCCGAAAGCGGATGCGGAATTAAAATCGCGCATTAAAATAAAAATGCCCCCGCTATTTTCAGCTTGTAAATTTATTTATTGGTTAAATATTCATAACGTATTTTGCATCATGATAAATTAAAAAAAATAATCCATGTACAATAGTTTTGGGTATACGCTGTAGCTGGGAATGCCAGGCGCTAATAAAAGGCGTCAACCTTCGGGATGCTTTTCGGAGCTAAATTGCCGATATTGCGACGTTATGAATTGTTCTATTTCAACTTACATATATATGTACTGTTCATTAACGATCATATAGTAAATATGAACGACGATGGCAAAAATTGCGCGTAGTTGCTTCTATGCTACCTAGATATAATCGCAAAAAATTCGCAATTGTTAAAGTTTCGGCGCGCAATAGTTTCTCCATCAGAGAAATTTCAGATTTCCTGTTATAGATGATACATTGTTTTATGTTATTAATCTGTCATCGATGATGTAAAAAACTAAAAATGTTTGTATTCTTAAACTGTTTACCGCTTAGTTGTGTTTTCATTAGTGCCAACGGTAAACAATTATCAATTCAAAGTTAAATCGGCTCGATTTTCAACTTATCCGCGGCCAAAGTTGGTTCATGTCCCACCCCGTTGATTAGAAAATTCGAGTAAAGCAATAAAACGGCCTATGTTTTTAGCGATACTAACAGATATTTTTTTAATTCAAAAACGTCAAAATATTAAATAAAATCCAATTTCTTCAAAAGGATAAAGAATTTAGTTGTTATAAAATAAACATATTAGAGAAATTTTACAATAAAAATGGTTGCTAAGTTTATAATGTCCGATAATATAACGGGAAAAATGACCGAAATATTGGGATCGCGATAATTTTAAAGTTACAGACTAAGTGATCAAAAGGTAGAAACAAGAATATAGATTATTTAAAAATCGCAGAAACTCATTGGTAAAATCCCATAAATTAAAAAAAAAATGAGTAGCCGGATTTCTTAATAAAAAAGGCATAAATATTAATAGTAAATGCTTCATCAGCTATGAAAAAAAAAGATCAAAATAAGAGAATTTAAAAACTTAAGAAACAGGCATATTCAGAAATAATCTGTAATTTTGGCAAAAAATTAAAGCTGACAAAATGTTGAATAAGTAAAGTGTTATGGGAAAAAAGGAATTTAACATTGACCCCAAAAGTATTTGAATCAGCTTCATGGTAAATGAATTTTTTTAGATGACTTGGTAAACAATTATAAAACACTGAAAAATTCCTATAATAAGAAAAACTTCGGTAAGATTTAAAACAGGGTTAAAAAATGAGTGACAATAAATGTTTAAAATATTCAGAAAATGATAAATGAAAGATCAAAATTTTGAAAACTTTTAGGAAATGGAAAAGATGGGGATACTGACAGCGACTTGCAGAAAACTTAGATTTAGAAAAAACACCTGAAATAAAGTTTTGAAAATGTATTCAATATCCAAAATGAGAAGTTAGCAATAAATGTATGTTAACAATATTACTCATTAAAAAATAAATATATATTTATAAATTTGTGTTATCAGAAAAATTAAGTTTTGTATTTTGCCAATCTCTTAAATTTCCCCTAATTTTTACCCCACCTCCTCATCAAATAATAGATCTTAATAATAGAAAAGTAGATCTATTATTTAGTTTTCCTTGTTAACATAGTAGTGTCTTTCACCTAACTTAAGTACTCGCCATCTTAAGGTATGGAGAGAAGGATCTGTTGTTTTACTTATGTCTACCATATAATAAACCTGTAAATAAGTATGGGTAATATATCTGTAAATTTTTTAATTATAAAATATTTAAACACAATTTTGCATAACATCAAACAAGTTGAAAAAAAAAAATCGCACATTTTTCAGTTGTCAACAATTGGCCTCATCATGAACCTACCAGCCAGTGACTGACTGCTTTGAACCCAGGCATTGTTTACAATGGGTTTTATTCCTTCCCTTTAATTAATGTTCCTTATTATTTCCTATCAATAAGAAATGTATTAGCACTTGCATTACACATGAATATTTATAACCATCATTGTTCTTTTATGAACCCCTTATAAATATCCTCCGCCCCCACCCCCCTTATATTATAAAAATTTATGTTTGTGTATATAAAATGATGCATAAGTAATTAAGTATTTCTATCTACTTTTCTGATCTTAAGTAAGCAGCCTAAATTATGAGGATTCTAACTATTATCTTCAATTTGTGCAGTTAAAAAAATTAATTTATCAAGAATATATTTTAAAGTAAGAGATATGTAATTATAAAATTTTCTGTATATTTGCAATTTTGTTTTGTTAATTTTTTTTTTTTTTATGCTTTGAATTTAAATTTTGAAATAGATAAATTATCTGTATCTTTTTTACTACATGTGGGCCACATTATGCAATGCATTCTTTAGCTAAAATTTATAATTGTGCCCTTTCGTATGCAATGTGCTCCTTTTTTAAAGTCAGCAACCTGCCCTTTTGAAATCCTAGAATGGACCCTGTAAATATATATATATTAGAAAGAAGTAATAATAAAAATAATTAATTCAAATAATCTTGAAATATTAACATCACCATAGAAGCAAAACCACTACCATAATGCCGATAATAGAAAAGATCAGCACCGGCTCAAATTCGGAGATTAAAAAGAATTAAATTCATCTTCAGGTCTGAGTATTTAATTCTATTTAACCCAAACAAATGCCTGTTTCAGATTGGAAAATAGTACATTACTATAAATGTCCAAACTCGGACTAGAGGCACCATAAGATAAAAAAATGAAGATAAGAAGCATTAGGAAAATTTGTATTAACATGTGGCAGGAATCCTTCTTCTTTCACCACATGTATATGTGACCAACCTCAACAGTATAATAAATATCTAGAAGTACCGGAATGAACATAACGAAATACAACCTAGGAGGCAGTACAAACATTCACAGCGACACTCCCAGACCCATCCAGTGAGTCAGAACAGGAGACAGAACTATTACCCGTATAAGCAAAATAGAATATGTACATGCAGCAAAGATGAAAATTCTTACTAAACAAGAGATTCATAGAAGAAATGGATAAACGAAAATGCCACTATACACTATTATAAGGGCCCTCGAATCGTAGTTTCAAACTGGTTAAAGTTACAAAATTTTAGCAAAAATATAATTGAAAACATAATATTAATATATCTTATTTTCAGATGTTTTTGATTTTTCTAATTTTTTTAGCTTATTTTATTACTTTTCATTTATATAATTAATAAATAATTATTATATATATATATATATATATATGCTTAGAGCAAATTGAATGTGTTCGTGGAAAAAAAATTGTTAGAAAATTGGGGGGGGGGGGGGAGATCAAAATCGAGTACAAAATTATGGCCACTAACATCATCAAAGTGGCCACTGAACTTTATGAGGTCACTGGCCACTGGCTACTGTTGATTTTTTTTAATCTAAAGCCTTACCCAACTCACGAAATGAGTTTTGGGGTTGGCGAGCATAGCGAGCTGAAGCTTGATAAAATTGCTCACAAAACGAGTTAAAGAGAATGTCAGTTAATAAGGAGGGGGGGGAGAAGCACCACCAATGGGTTCATTACGCATGCGACGAGCACCGATTAATGAGCGGCAGGAATGGAGGGTGGAATCATGGAGTTTTACCAGCTTTAGCAAGCACAGGACACGTAGGTGGTTATGTATGCCAGCTGGCTTGAAAGAGCTTGCAAAGCAAGCTCCAGGACTGGAGAATGTCAGTTAATGAGGGACAATCCCCAACAGGAGTATTATGCCTATATAGAAGCACCACTAAAGTGCTCGCGAAGAGAGCTTAGCAAGTAGAAGACAAAGGTGCTGGTGCACACAAGACACGTAGGAGGTCTGGTGAGCCGGCCGGGTTGAAATAGCTCGCGAAGCAAGTGACAGGAATGGTGAATGTCAGTTAATAAGGGACGATCCCTACGAGCGTATTACGCCTGCATAGCAAGTGGCACTAAATTGCCCGCAAAGCGAGCATTAGTGAGTTACGAGGGTTGGCGAGCATAGCGAGACAAAGGCAGAGAACAACGGGCATATTACGTATACCCTAACTTGTGAATCCAGTTACGGGGGCTGGTAAGCAGGGAGCAAAGCCCAACGGTTATATTACGCCTGCGTAGCAGGTGGCATTAAAATGCTCGTGAAGCGAACTCAGTGAGCTGAAAGCGAAGACTCCCGACTCACGAAGCTAGTTACGGGGTTTGGAGAGTGTAGAGAACAGGAGGCGGAGCCCCCTAGTATATAAAATATTTTCAAGCAAAATTACTAGCATTTTTAAAGCAAGCAGACTAATTTTAATTTGTTTGTAAATATTATAATTAAAGAATATATGACACAAAAAAAATAGTAATACTTTGTGAAAACCAGAAATTCAACTTTATTATATGTTTCATTAAAATTTAAAAAGTAGAAAATACTTGCAAGGTACATGTATATTTGTAATTTATATAATCCTTGTTAAGATATATAAATAAAGATTTAATGTATTTTCATTTAAAAATCTGTTTAAGCTTTGTCTATAAAATAACAAATTATTGAACCTGTAAAAAAACCTGGTATGTATTTAATACAGCATCTTCAAGTACAATACTAAGTGCTGAGAACAGATGTGACCTCAATGTCATTGAGTCAGAACATCGAAATAAACTTACCCCCTTTTTTTTAAATACAGCAAAAAAGTGGTCATATCCTGTATTCTGTCAAAAAATGATCATTACGTGGGGTGGTTATTAAATAAAGACTACATCAGTAGAATTGACTACATCAGTAGACTACAACAGTGAAAATGACAAATCTGCATTTTTATGAAGTCAAAACTACATTTCATATTATAGAAAAAACTTTTTTTAATATGTAAAACATATTGTATTTTAAACAAATCATACAAAAAATATCTATCTTATTCATTATTTTTTTAAAGCTCAACAAGGAATATAAGATTGACAATAATCAGATATTCAGCCATAAATTGAATAGAACTTAAATCAATTTAATTTAATTTCAGTTAGCTTAATATAACAAAGCAAAAATTGCAGCAAATAAAAATATTTAAAGATTACTTACAATGCCTACACAGCACAGGTGTTAAGAAAAAGACATTCACAAGGCTGTGCTGATAGAAAGGTCGTCGAATCAAATGTGTTGCTGCAGCTGGAAAAACAGAAAACATATTTAAACATTTTAAATGCAATTAGTTTTATATCTATAGATATATAATTCAATCAATGATCAACTTTATAGTAGCAGCAAGAATTCATTAAGAATATGTAACTAAAGGAAAAGCATATTCTATACATTATTAAATAAATTAAATTAATATCATATAAACACTAAAATAAAAAATTTGATGTGAACAGCACATACATGACTTCCTCAACATACTTAAATTTCTTTTAAACTATACACACTGAAATGTATACCATGATAATAATAACATAATACATAAATTTATATATATAACACATGTAAAAGATACTGTATTACGCTGCATTTGCAATTTTAAAATAATTTCCTTTTCGTTCAAAAACTTGGCTCCTTTTTAAATGGAGTCACATCACCAAAATTTCAAAAAACTTAAATATCAGAAAAATATTTAACATAACATAATAGTAGTGGTTTATTTATTTTGATTTTCTTGATTTTTTCAGCCATTTAAAATAAAAGCCAGTTCTATTTTTCCAAAACATACCAAAATCTAATTAAGTACCTGGGAAAATGCATAAGTGACAACAAATTTCATGAAATTTCATTAGATAGTTTACGAGCTAGAGTGAATAAATACATACATTACACAGACATCATGCTAAAAATAATTTATTCATGTTCTAGAGTGCCATAAACATATAAATTCCCCCAGCGTCGCTAATAAAAAATTTGTTCCCCTATGCAGCCCTCCCACCTGTTTACGTGGCAAAGGCCCCTCAAGTCTCTTGGGTTCATATGTAATGCATTTTTATGCCCACTATCCTCTGTTAACAGCCCTGAATCTATCATAAACTCGAATTTCAATGTATGACCCCCTTTCAATACTTTCCTTATAGATTATCATGAATGGTATGGAAAAATAAAAATACAAGTAAAAAACACCACTAATAAAAATTTTTCGAAAGCTCTAGAGCAGATCTTACATAATAATAGAAGATGTCTATGTAGTTTCTGTGTGTGTATGTGTATGGTCTGTAGCACAAAATCTAAGCATCATATTATGGCCATGAAATTTGGTACACAGGTACATCAGTGCCCAGGAAGGTGTACTTCGGTGATATATTTTTTAATACAAATTAGTTTTTTAGTTATTCTATGTTTCAACGTGATTTTGAATGATTTTCAAATCTTGGTTACTTAATGACTGAAAATATTATCACAGAGATTCCGTCTTGATACCATCAGAACGATCGAAGAACATTCTTTCCAATATTGGAACAGATTCCTTCATATCTTTTTAAAATACATCGAAATTTGCAATTTTTATGTTATCCAATATGCACTGCTGGACAATTGCTAAGGACGGATCATAAATTGCAATGTAGTACAACATTAAGCGGGGGTGGAGGTCCAGCAGGATAAAATATTGTTGCCACACTGTTCAGACATTAGAATAAAGATCATATTTATTGTTCTGGAAAATACAGAAGGTTTTGAAACATCTGAAAGGAAAAAAGTGTTCATTTGATACTGTGTATGGAGAAATGGAAAAATGTATATGAACGACAGAAGGCACCTTTAAGAAAGGTGTCAGTATGGGATATGCCCACCGTGGAGTGTAATGCAACAATCCACATGTCATGTCATGCTTTGCATAACATTATCCAGCAGCTGTTGAGGCAAGTTATTTCACTCCTCTGTCAGACCGGCCGTCCAAACAGTTGCCTTACACCTTTCTGGTAGGTCGGACGGTCTGGGTCTCAACTCCTCTGTCAGTGCATGGATGAGGGTGTTCTTGTTTGTTGGAGGAAATTTTCGACAAGCAAGTCGCCTTCCCAAAGCATCCCAAATATTTCCTATGGGGTTTAGATCTGGAAAACATGCTGGCCATACAGAGGCATTGAATACCCTCGCTAACTAGACAATCCTGAACAGCTAGTGTTCGAAGACATGGTGCTTTGTGGTTCATGAAAACAAATTTATCACTGACAGCGCCACGAAAAAGGTGAACATGAGACAGTAGAACTTCATCAATGTATCATTGGCCGGTTATAGTCAAAGTTGCAACCACATGTAGGAGCGTGCGGCCACTGATCATGATGCCGGCCCATACCACGATACTGCATGTCGGATATCGGTCCCTTTCCTGGATATTTTCTGGACGATAAGCAATACCACTCTCACGCCAGATCAGTTAGTGTCTACAATTCGATGACAGACTGAACCTACTCTCATCTGAGAATAGTACGCAAGACCATTCCCATTTGGTCCAATTGCAATGCTCATGATACCATTGAAAACGGGCAGTATGGTACAGTCTGGACAATGGGACACACATAACAGGTCTGCGGGCGTATAGTCCTCCTTCTCTCAAACATCTGGCTACAGTTTTTCGGGAGATCCGCTATCCTGTGGTAGCAAGAAATTGATTTGCCACCTGCTAGCTGTGGTGCACCGGTCCCTTTTTACCGATAGGACAATGCATCAGTCTCCTGCAGGCGTCGTACTTCTAACACGACCTCCCCTGTGATGCTTGCTACACATTCCAGTAGTTTAAAATGCTTGCTACAGCTGTAAAACAACACTGTGGACGATGTTGAAGTCCCTGGCAACATCTATTATTTTTCACCCTTCTTCGATCTTTCCAATAATATGGCCACACATAAAATCATCTAAGTGATATCGGGAAGACAAACCAAAAATTTCAAGTTCGTCAATTAAATCTTTCCCATAAAACTTTCACTTGAAACAACAACTGTTCACACACGTCAAATCCTTTAAATCTCTTATCAGCGCTATCATGTGACGAACAGGTGTGGAAATGAAAAATTTGCATACGCACACCTCTTCTTACTGTCTCCCGCACTTATTCAATTTTCCACATTTTGCTTCCTTTCATTTTGTGGTTGCTTTGGGTGATAGTGTCATCCGTCCTTAGCAATTGTCCAGCAGTGTATATATTCTTGAATGCAAAACAAACTCAGATTAGCAGTATTCTGTAGTTTCTCAAAAAGTTGTGTATATACATCTTCATTCTAACAAATAAAACCTGTCCTTTTAATCAATACGCAATTTTATATTTGGTTATGTTTTGAAGCAGACATATAAAAGCAACAAAAGGGGCATGCATGATGGTTTCTACCTTCAACAATAAAGTTTGGTACATTTTTGACATGTCAATTGTGCTAGATTTAAGCCAAACCTACCAAAGGAGGAACCCCTTCCTAAAAAAGGGATCATTTAATTTATTAACACATTACAACATAATTGAAAAATGTTTATGACTTTGTTCATTCTGTCTGTCTGTCTGCCTGTCCATTCGCACAATAACTGCTGTAAAAATGCCTTTATCAAAATGAAATTTTTGTATGTTGTTGAGACGGTCTGTGGGACATATGGGAATGTAAATGAATAATATCACCCAATTAGTTTTGGATTGAACTTGGGTTGAAAGAATGAAATACATTAAACCCAATGGGACCTAATTTTTCAAACATTTTTTAAGCGAATTTAAAATTCACAAATTGCTTCGAAAACTTTAGGAAATATTCAAATTATCACATAAAATATATAAAAAAATTTCAGCATAATATGTTCCGTAGTTTTTTAAATAAAAATTAAAATAATAATTGCACCCATATTATATGAAGAGATCACATAACCAATTTCAAAATAAAATATGGCATCCATCTTGTATCAAAATCATGATTTTTAAAGTTCTTTTTAATTTATATTTAGTATTGCATTTGTCCTAAAACCTTTTTTTTTTTTTTTTTTTTTTTTTTTTTTTGTGCATCTATATGCTGTTATGCTGTGCCAATGCAATTACAATCTTTTTTAGTTTAAATGATCATCAAACTTTAATTATTTCTACAACAAAGACTAATTTTAACATATGGAGAATGTAAGCACATCAAGGTATAAGATGAGTTGCATAATTGCTGAATTTCTTTAATGCAACATTATTTAGCTCTGGAGTCTGCAATATAGCTGATATGAATGAAACATTCATTGATTTTGCATAGAGAAGCAGATGATTCTATAGTAATGCTTTTTCAATGAAGTTTTATGCATGGAGTTAGAAAGTACTTTTATCTCCACGGTTTTAAGTTAAGTAAAATAAATTATTGTAGTATTGTGAAAATTTTAAAAATATTGCCGCTGAATGAAAGGAATGGAAAAAAGTTTATGAACGAAATACTCAGTGTTTTTATATAGAGCCAGGCGATTTACATTTTGATGACGTTATTTGAATAAGTTCATTTGTTTTCGATGAAGTTTTCAAATATAATAAATTATTGTAGTATTGTGATAATTCTTAAAATATCACCGCTGAATGTATCGCATTTTAGAGATGTTAAAATAAAATTACATTTTAGTTGGAAAATTCTTCGTAACCAATGCTTTATGCATGATTGATCTTTCTTGTTTATTTAATTTTAGCTGTCAACATTTGTGGAGTACTGCTCTTTGTACTTAAACTAGGGATTTTTAATTTTTTGGTGATTTGGATTGAAATTGATTTGACAATTTTGAAAGTAAGTGGTATTATTTAATTAATGGGCACTAATTTAGGACCCAAACAATGCCAGGTAATTCATTCTGATTTAAAATCAAAATATTCATAAGTGTCCAAGACATGACATTTCTTATACATTAGGAAATAAATAGGATTTTTATTGTTCATGATACAAATAAGCATACTAAAATTTTATGGAAAGCGCTTATTTTTTCAAAAAGTAACTTATTTTGTAGAAAAGTAAACTTCCTAATTTCTTAATATTATCTTATGACAAGCAACAGTGTCAATTATTTCTGATTAAAAATACTTACAAAGTATTTACTCAGCTGATATTGAGTTTAATTTCTGCTACAAAGTATTTACTCAGCTGATATTGAGCTTAATTTCTGCTACAAAGTATTTACTCAGCTGATATTGAGCTTAATTTCTGCTATTAAATTAAACCATGCAATATATCAAGAACAGTGTGTGCTGATATTTTATAAATACAGTCATTTATTTTTAAATAAAAATTACATATAAAATAATTTCTCTAACATTTTATAGTATAATTGAAAAGGTGAGTGGATAAAGGTGTTATGTTACAAGTGCTGATCTTTAAAAAAGAGCCCATAATAATAATAGATACTAGTAATGTAATATAAATGGGCTCAGTACTGAGGATTAGCATTTATAACATAACACTCAGCTGTTCAATTATATTTATTTTAATGCTTTTTGATTTTTGAAAAATAACATTTTGAAAAATTGAGAACCTTCCAAAGTCTTCTAATTTTGAAAATCAATAGGCCTCCATAGTTTATCAATTGAAATAATGATACCAAATTTTATTTGAATTATTCCATTTATTTGAGATACCATATATCCAGATTTAGACAGACACACACAGACATAATTGAAAAAATCATTGATACATATTCAGGGATCAGGCCCACCTATAAAAATTATGATGCCACTCATAAATTTCAGTCCAGATCCCCTCTCTCCTTCCTTACAATTATCACACCTCAATGGGCCATTTACAATCAGGTTTCTGATATTTGTCTTACTCATGGATTTAGAAGAAAACTGGATGGATATCATGTTAGAAAACCATGGTAATGATAGCAGATAATTTTAAGGACAGTGGACGTCAAATTATCCATTGAAATATATATTGAATTTTAAAGAGTCAGGGTTTCTACTCTATTTTTTTTTTTCAATTTTTACTTATTTCCAAAAGCCAAAAACCAAAAGCATCTTAATGAAATAGTATTTAATTAATAGTAGATATGGCTTTATTCAAATTCAAAATTTATCCCAAACCGACAATGCTATGCTATGGCATATAAATTACAACTTGCAAATTTTTGTCTGCTTCTGCAGCTGTAATTTTTAGTACCTAAAATGACTCATTACTCATTCAGTTTTTTCTAAATCCATGATCCTGCCTGTACCCCTATGGCTTTTGGCCAATGCTGCATGGATATTCAATATGTGTAAATCCATCAAAATATGAGAGTTTTGATTTTTGGCCCCATGATACTTTCTTTTTAAATATTTTTAATAACATTATAATTATAAGGGGGAAAAACATAATTACCTGGTGAACCAATGTAGCCAGAATCATTATTTTCTTCTATATTCCTTGAAATAGGCTCAGGTCTTGGAACAGGTCTCTGTGGTACTGGAGTAGGGGGTGCAAGAACTTCTGTCCTTAAATATTCAACAAATGTACCGGGAAAATATCCATTTTCATTAGTCCTTTGATTCCGACCCAAAATCCAGCCTTCTGGGTTTTCTTCTGTTCCTTCTAAAGTAAACTGAAATGGCTTTTTTACTTCAAGAATATCACCAACTTCAAGTGATATTTCGGAATCATCCCCCTTCAAATATTTATATTGTGAACGATAGAAGGCTATTTCACCCATCACAGCTGCTTGACGTGCAGAGATGAATTACTTCACAGGAGGTGGGAAAAGTTTATAACAAAGTAAAAAGTATTTCCAGTTCATTGTTATGAATTATGTTGAGTTATAACAGTTTAAGTGACTGATTGATTTATAAACGAGAATATAGAAAGCTATGCTAATGTCGATACAGAGTTTCATAGCTTTATCCAGTTATGATTCCCGCCATAAATGTAACATTCTGAAAGTAAAAAGAAAATGCATTTCAGTATGTGTTAAAAAAAAAGAGAAATCTGATGTGGACAGACTATACCTTTCCCCACCTAATACAAAGACTTTACATCTTTCAGCAAAATCAAGATGTAACCAAGATCAATGGCACAATGTTTTTGATGATGAATTGTACATTAACATATAACACTTTTCTTGATAACAACACTTAAATTTAATGTCATTTTAGATTAGATTAGTTTGTTATTATTACATAGTACAGTGGATTTTAATAAACATAAATTGTAGAATGAAAAAAAATAGTGCATTTTAAAAATGGGCACTAAATTTTTATTTGCCTTAATTCACATTTGGATCGATTCTTGTCCTAAAACCCAGCATTAATTAACTAATAATTATATAAAATACATGTCATTAATTTGCTCAAGTAAATAGTTTATTTCATTCACTCCAAACACTAAAAATTTATTTAACAGTAACTAATCAAAGTGCATTTCTTGCCAATACATAAAAATCATGAAGTGCTGTGCAGTGTTGCACCTATTTTGATATTTTTAAATTGCCATTTATTGGCAAAAGATATCATAAAAATGTTTTAGTTTTAAAGCTGCATAAATTTGTATAACCCCATGAATTTAATCGGCTTTATATGCATGTACTTTGAACCCTTCACGTACATAAAACAGATCAATAAATATAAGAGTTATCATTTCAAAATAATTTAAATATCAACTGCGTTGTCAATCTGACAGGTGTCAATTAGCGCAAGTAACATGAACAGCAACATGAATAAAATACATATTTGCTTAAACTTACTGAAAATACTATCATATAACGATAGCAGATTTGTCAGTAACATAAAATCAACTGTATAATAAAATAAACATGAACTGTGCTTTTACCACACATTCTTAATATTACTTATTTGAATATGTGCATATAACATAAGGCTAAATGCTCAATTTTTAAGAAAAATATATATTTGATTTTAAACCATAAATGGATGTATTTAAAATGTAAAACTAACAGTATTTAATGTTTTATCTGTCAGCTGTTTATTTCAAAAAGGAAATCCACAGCTTACAGACAAGTCAACATTTTCAGTAACATTCCAATATTTCAAAATTCAATGGCATTTAACAAAATGCCGTTGACCAATAATACATACATTTATAACTTTAAATATTATATCAACAATCAGTCAAATTCCAATCGGTACGATCAGTAAACCTCCATATTTTTTCTTCCCAAATAACTACATTTGGGTTGAGTTGTTTATAAGTATATCGCACATTTAATAATTATAAATTTTTTTTATATATATTACAGGTTTTAGATAAAAATAATAGAAAATTAAAAATTGTTTCTTTTTTAATTTTCGCTTTGCAATTCAAAGATTAGATTCTAAGAAAAAAAAAAAATCGCATCTTCCAGAAACGGAATACTAGCTGAAGCAACCGACTGGCGTCTCAATAACGAACAATAACGAAGCATGAACGAAAGCTTCAAGGCAACTTCAATGATAGCTTATAATCCGGCCCAGGGTATGAACAATTAGTAACGAGATACACAATGTTTGAATTAGAGAAAACTCGTAACCGTGTTTCAGTAAAACAGAAGAAAATGAGAAATGCATTGTGATGTTTTGTTTTTATAATGCTGAATCCTCACACTGAAAGCTCTTATTCCGTTTTAAGTATTTTTGCTATAGCCTTTGCGTTTACTTGCATTTTCTTTATTCTGGGACTCACAATGATTATATTGCATCTTTCCCAAAGTTTTCCTTCCATAAATGAAGATGAATATAGTATATACGCAGAAAATTTGGGCTATTTCCTTCTAGGTTTATCGTGTGGTTTCTTCCAAATTTCATGTACAGCATATGGTTTGGGATATAGAAGACCTCTAACTCCCTAAATTGGAGGTGAACATTTTCACAAGTATAGTTTTCTGTGCCTTGACTTCTCTGAACATTTCCAACTACCATCATTATTGCCCTCTGCAGTATGAATCAAAAATATTATGAACTAAAATAAAAGACAACCAGGTGCCTTTTAAAATAATAATGTGCCAATGCACGATTTATAGTAGAAATATGTTAGTATTTTCAGTTCGTTTAAATTAATTTTACACCTGGTTCCATTATTATTCCCACTAATGGAATAGATATAAGAACCTTTTAAAACGAAAAGCTATTTATGAAATCAAGAAGTATTCTTATAAAACATGTTTCTCTGAAGTTGATGAAAATGCTGAGTACTGAACATGATGTAAAAACTTATGTGCAATTCAAATTTTGATTTCATAAATTAATTTTCAGTAAATGTATTCATTGAGATATAATCAAATTTATTCATTTTCTAAAATAAACATAACTAAAATATCTTATACACTCCTTGTGCAGCTTCTAGCATCAATTGACCGGTATCTCATTTTTTAGCAGTCTTCGCCACCAAATAGCAGATAACTGCACAGTATATTACACTTGATAAGTGCCATAGAAGTTCTCAAAGTTGCATTATAGTTTGTTTTGAAAGAGGAACAAACCTGGATAAGAATTTCGATTATTTGCATATTGCATTTGGAGGAGATATACGACATTGATACGATACCTTGAAAATATTAAAAATAGGAAATTTAAAAAGATGGAGGATCGCCACTAACTGGCATTTAAAAACATCCAAATAAGTGCAGTTTTTTCGCAATTTTAAGGAAAACAGCAATATTTTCTTATTGCCCGAGAAGTTATAGACACTAAAGAACTATTGGGTTTGAAGAGCGCAAAGCCGATTCACTGATGATGGTCGCTGCACTTAGAGCACTATTTTTAGAATCTCTATATACATGGTTCTTAGAGAAGTCCTTTTTTGCCTCAATAACTGTGTGGAGCCAACGGCCCTACCGTGCTGAAAACACCGGTTCTCGTTAGATCACCGAAGTCAAGCAGCATCCGGCGAGGTTAGTACTTGGGTGGGTGACCACCTGGGAACACCGCGTGCAGTTGGCACATTTCGGGAGCGGTAGCCCGGTGGTTTGCACGTTGGATTTGCACGCTGCCACAACTGCCGCCGTGTTCATGCGGAGTACGATCACGTTAAACATGTGGGTCCGTAAGTCCTTCCGAGAGGTTGGTGGTAGGGGAAGGAGGATACGGTCCCTGTGGATGCTTCCACCACTGGGTTCCGGTCTAAATTGGGTGGCACTTCCCGGCCGTCCAAATCAGTTACTTTACACCTTTCTGGTAGGTCGGACGGTCTGGGTCTTAACAATAACAGGATTATACGAACATCACACCACGGTGGCCATTGGGGCTTGCGCCGTATAGGTGAGAGTCGCGTGCAGGTAGCGTAATCTCTCATCCAGCAAAGCCGCAGCCACGATCGCGAACTCAGCGGAACCATTCACCGGGCAGGTTCCGAAGAGCGCCCGCCAAGCCTAACCCCAGTCGCCGGTTAGATCTAGGTTCAGGGCATGAATAGCCACAGTCCGTGAGATCCAACCACCTGGAAGAGTCGGGGCCCTACCAGTTCAGTGGTTCGTCGGCCACTTCATCACTAATAGGGTAACCCGATTAATTTTCCCCCAGCAGACGGAGGACCAGAGGTACAAGACCTAAGATCCGTACACCGCAATCTTTGGCGGTGCCGACAATAACAATAACTGTGTAAAGAAAGGTTAATGTGAAACACGAAACTGAAAGGTTACTTCTAGCTTCAAGACGTGCAATAACGCAGAATTTGGGCCGTACGAAAATAATTTGTGCAGTACTAAACTGGAATTTGTGCAGTGTAAAAAATATTTTTATAAATTTTTTACACTTTTATATATATATATATATATATATATATATATATATATATATAAAACAAATATTTTATAAAGACCGCAGCAAACTTAAAAATTAAAGAAACTTAAAACTTAAAAACATATCTTATAAATGAACGGTTTGATTTTTCTTTTAATTATATTAATTGCGGACTGCGTACATCACTTTCATTTATTTTGGCAAAGAGTTTTCAAGTTTATGCATTGTGTTTAGCTAATAAACTCATATATTGTGTTTAGCTAATAAACTCATATATTGTGTTTAGCTAATAAACTCATATATTGTGTTTAGCCAATAAACTCATTTAGCCGATTGTTGAAACAGAATACAAGTAGAACGGGTATATTTTCTAATAAAATTTAATGTTTTCATTTAGTACATACAAATGGGATCAGGTTGTTTTGTTCTTCAGATCTACAAATTCAGAGCTACGAATTTGGCGGGATATCGCTAACTTAGCAATTTTTCTTAAACGTTGCTAAATTGACGGCAATGTCACCTGATTGATAAAAAAGACGCAAATTAAAGAAATTAAATTTGTTTCATTAGAAAAGAGTACTGAAATAATATTTCGGTAGCATTTGTCTGTCAGTCCAACCGTCCTACTTAGTAACACTCGCTAAATTGATAAAAATCTCTGTAAATCCATAAAAATATCTTGAAATTGATAAAATTGCGCTAAATCAATTAAATCAATTGTGTTTTGTTTGGGGATAGTATTGTGATGATGTTTCGTCAATTTGTCGCCAAGTGGGACTGCCAGCTCTACAGTCCCACTTAGCGATAAATTTGGCGATATTTTAAAATGTCGCTAAATTGACGAAAATATCGCCAAACCTTCCATGAAGATAGCATTATTCAGACAATATTTTTCCACCAATTTATTTGAAGCAAATGATACCATGTCGCCTAGCAACGGATTTAAATCCAATATGTTTATGGGACAGACGATTTTTATTAAATTTTTTCCGATTTGAATAATAAAGATATATATATATATAATTGATTTCATTGACGTTGCATTTTTGACTGCATAATATCAATTACGGTATTCAGGTTTAAACATTATTATTATCGATATTTTGGGGGATTATTGATTCAGGAATTATTGATATTTTCAAGTTATGCCTTTGTTTTATTATATCAAAAATTGTTGAAACTCATATATTGTACGTTGTACGAGTAATCTTCTACAAATGCACGGGTATATCTTCTACGAGAATATAAGTAGTACAGGTATATCGGCATATATTTTTATATATATATATTGCATATATTTTGATATATATTGGAGTCAATTAGACCTTCTGGTACATAAAGATTACGGGGATTATTGATATTTTCAATTTATTACGTCATCTGCTTTATTTTGACAAAGATTTTTGGGACTCACATTGTAACACGGGTAATCTTCTACTAACACACTGGCATATTTTCTAATCTGCGACAGTATAAGTAGCACGGGTATATGCATATATTCTCATATAAATTTAGCGTTTTCATTTTGGCATATATTAGAATCAATTACGACCTTCAGGTTTAAATATTACGGGTTTATTGATATTTTCAATTTATACATGTACTCAATTTATACGTTGATTAATTTCATACTTTTTGTAAATTTGCTTACAAAAGGGGCCAGAGTAGTAAGGAAACAGGCGTTCAATGACAAACTGAGGAAGCGGTCTTTCTCATCTCCTGCTGGGGAGGCGGTGCAGATACACCGCCTCCCCAGCAGAAGATAAGGCGGAGGGAATACGGGGCTCTCCGCAGCAACTCCGCACTCTCAGACGAGGAGATTGTAAGAGGGAGTGAGTCATAGGTGAGTGAGAGATGTTTTGAGGAGATAAGGTACCTCGGATGGTGAGGGGCATTGACAAACGGAGGAGGCTATACTGCCTCCTCGGTAGTAGTAGGGATATGTTCGAACGAGATAACACACTTCGAAAATTGTACATGATTTTCGTGAGGAGGTAAATAAGGGAATGAGTCATACTAGTGGAAAAGGAAATCGGGGGTGGGGGGGGGCATTGATAAATGGAGGAGGTTATATTGCCTCCTGAAAGACTGCGCAACAAGTCTGAGTTCGCCAGAAGAGGAACCCGTAGAAGACCGAGGAGATGTTCAAACGAGATAACACAGTAAATTTTTACAATATTTTCATGAGGAGGCAAATAATAGAATGTGTCATACCTGCGAAAAATGAAATGATACACTTTTCAATGAGAAGGGTGTGTGTTAAACATTTTCTACGATGATTTTTCAAGAAGGGGAACATGAGTAATACATACAATTAAAAAGAGCTTACTTTTTTACACTGACCATGACTCGGGATAGTTGAAAACAGTACACTCCTTAAAAATTGATATACACATATTTTATAGCATTACAGAAATATAGTATTTATTGCAATGTTCAAATTTGTTTATACGTTCAATGGTTTATACATAAATTGCCTTTTTTTTTCTTTTTGGAGTATGTTTGACCTTATAAAATATAAATAGTCCTGAAAAATCTATATATACTAATTACCAAGTGTCCGTCTAATTACAAGTGTCCGACTAATTACCAAGTGTCTGTCCGCCTGTCTGTCACTCTTTTTTTAGACACTTCCCGAATAGATAGAGACTTGCAATTTGGTATACGAGTCGATCATTCGATAAAACCCCCTGGAAAAATCGAATTTTTCGAAAATGTTCTATAGAGAAGTTCTTCCACACCAAAACGTTCGAAAAGTGAAATGATAGGAAATCGTGCTTTGCGATGAGATAGAGATTTCAAATTTGGTGTATGGGTAAACCGTACGAAAGGAAGAAAGTGTGCAATTTCAGATTTTCAATATTTGCTACTTTGTGGGGTGTCGCACACCAAAATGTTCAATTTTCCGAAAAAATGAGAAACACCTGTTTTAAATTTTGATAGAGGCTTGAAATTTGGTATATGGATTAATTATTTCATGAAAACACCCAAGACAAAAAATATTTTCCAAAATGTTTGTTTAAGAGGGTGCTCCAGAGAAAAACGTTCGAAAGGTGAAATGACGAAAAACTATGCTTCGAGATGGAAGAGACTTCAAATTTGGTGAACTGGTAGATCAGTTTTCCAATATTTTCAAATTTAAGGGGTTATGCAAACCCAAATGTTAGATTTTCCAAATAAATGAGAAACGCATCCTTCAAATTTTGATAGAGGCTTGAAATTTGGTATATGGGCTAATCATTTAATGAAAACACCCAAAACGAATAGAGATTCTCAGAAATGTTCGATTCTGAGAATGTTCGGTGCTCCAGAGAAAAAAGTTTGAAATGTGAAATGATAAAAAACATGCTTAGAGATGAGATAGAGATTTCAAATGTGGTGTACTGGTAGATAATTTGGAAGGAAGAAAGTGTACAATTGCAGTTTACCAATATTTCCTACTTTAGGGCGTGCCGCACACCAAAATGTTGGATTTTCGGAATAAAGGAGAAACGCTCCTTTTGGAACGTGATAGCGGCTTGATATTTTATATGGTCGAATCATCTGATAGAAATTCCAAGAATAATGGAGATTTTCAAAAATGCTCATTTAAGGGGGTGGGTACTCCACACAAAAACATTCGATAGGTGAAATGATAGAAAAAGCATGCTTCGCGATGAGATAGAGACTTCAAATTTGGTGTACGGGTAGATTGTTGGAAAGGAAGAAAGTGCGCAATTTCAGTGTTCCAACATTTGCTATTATAGGGGGTGCCGCACACTAAAATATTCGATTTCACGAACAAATGAAAAATGCCTCCTTTAAAATGTGATAGCGACTTGAAATTTGGTATATGGGCTAATCATTTGATAAAAAACCGAAGATGAATACAATTTTTAAAAATGTTCATGCTACACAAAAAAACGTTCCAAAGGTACATTGATAGTAAGAGCATGCTTCGCGATAGGATAAAGACTTCAAATTTGTTGTACGGGTAGATTGTTTGAAAGGAAGAAAGTGTGCAATTTCAAATTTCCAATATTTACTTTGGGGTGCTGGACACTAAAATGTTCGATTCTTCGAATAAGTTATACACGCATCCTTTTAAATCTGATAGAGGCTTGATATTTGGCATATGGGCCAATTATCTGATAAAAAACTCAAGACGAATAGAGGTTTTCCTAAATGTTCATTTATGGCTATGCTTCATAGTAAAACGTTCGGAAGAAGAAATGATAAAATTGCATGCTTCGGGATGATATAGACTTTTTTTAGATTTAGTGTACTGGTTGTGTACTGGTAGATTTTGTGTACTGGTAGATAGTTCGAAAGGAAAAAGTGGTCAATCTAAGTTTTTCAATATTTTCTTCTTTAAGGGGTTCTGCACACCAAAATATTTGATTTGCCGAATAAATGTGAAACGCGAATTATTTAAAAATTTATATTATTCGGGGGGGGGGGGGGGGGGGGGGGGGTTGCTTATTACGAGACCATTGATTTTCAACGGGTATTCGGTTAGTATCTTTCTAATTTTATAGAGCTGTGGTAGGAGTACAAGTGCTTTGTCGCTAGTGATGCCTAACATTTTATAGTAAACACATTTTTTTTGTTAATTACATTTTTACAATTAAATATTTTTTCTAATTACTTTTTTAATTAATTAAATAATTTATTTATATTTTTAAAATGCATATATATATATAATTTTGGATAATTACTAAATTTTGGAAAACTGTTTAAAATTTGTGTATTTGTAGTATTTGATTGTGAATATTTTGACTTTATTTCCTAATTTGGTAACAATGGAAATGCATATTGTGAATCTTGAAACAAAATGATGACCTTAAAACCTAATAGTTGACTGTTGCAACGCATACAGATGGCATAGTTTCTCTTATTAATTGATTGGTATAAATCGCAAGTAAGTTACTTCACATCGGATAAGTTTTGGAAAAATAAAAGTTTAAAAAAATATATACACTTCAAAACCTCATTCCGATTTTTATCTAGTACATCTCATGATTAAAATTTTTGGTAAACATATCTGTACGAATATTCAACACACATTTTCAAAACACGACTGCATTCTTTCATCTTGTTCATCACACACTCTTTTAAAAATAGAAATGAAATTGCACCATATGTACGACACGGACTATTTTAAAAAAGTATTATTCAAATCGATTTTAAAATATCCGAACACAACTTAATAAATCACTATATAGAACAAATTCCTTAAATGAGATCTAACTAAATAACACACACATACTGAACATTTCATGTCATTAAGGTCAAGAAAAAATCCAGAAAAAATTTCAATTATGTTAGATGCTTGATCACTTTATGTGAAAAGCAATATATATAAAGACCTTTATTTTAAAGTTGAGTTAAAATTGTTTTAAAACCCGTTTTCTTTACAATATAGCATTATCACAATTTATAACTACTAATTATATGTTACTAAACACATACAATATATATATAGTATAAACAGAAAGGTCAAATCAAAATAATGCATATATTTTCAATGAAACATACCTCCTCAAAAACAAACTGGCCAAATGAGCATGGGTCAGAAAAATCTGCAAAGTAAGCAACATGATGATAACGGCTCGCCCCGGCTAAAATAGTAAGTACCATTTTCCCATGTACATTCACTGTTTCTCCAGTAACTGTGCGTAGAGAGATGGATGGTGCCGTATAAAGAAGTTGACAATTAATTCGGCGAGCTACTTCACTTTTAATGATGGTCACATTCACACCCGTATCTAAAAGCATTTGACATTCGATGTTGTTTATACGACCCATGATATAAGGTCCATTACCTCCTTCGTGCAACAATGATATCTGGAAGGACTTAGATGGGGCATTTTCTTCATACAGCAACTTCCGCCCCGCAAGATGGCCGCTGATTAGTTTTCCTGTGGCATTTATGAATGCAGTGCCCTATTATTCTGTTTCTCAAATAATGAGCATTTTCTCCTTGTATGGTCTCTTTCGCCACAGGTTCAGCACACTATTTCTTTCGCAAATGAGCCAGTTGATCGCTTGAATCTGTCGTTATTTTGTTTTTGCAGCATATTCTTTAGTTCCTTCATGGTAAGCAGTATCTCAGATTCTGAAGTACTATCAGTCACAGCCGCATCACGTACCATTGATCGATGAAACCCGCGAGATGCTTGTCGACTTCAAACTTGCTGGCCAGAGACAATGCAGCTCTCAAACTCTTGCATTCGGCCATGGAAACGGCGTGCTGGTTTCTGGATAAAGAATAGAATATGCGAAATGCTGCGCTGCAAGGTCTTTACAAACATCCATAAGGCATTCTGCGAAGGATAACTGCAAAAGTCGTCCAGTATCTGATGCCAGTTCCTGTAGACCCTTTCCAGATTTTTGTCGACGAGACTTTAACTGTACTCTGCTGGTTTCCTTCAAATTATTCTCCCCATACCGAAGTTCCAGGGCATTGGACAGGGCTACGAAGTCAAGACGTTTCTCGGTCGGGAGAGTCTGTAAAATATCAGCTGCAGGACCTCGAAGGGGAGCAGCGAGTTGGCAGGCTTTTGTTCTTTTCATCCCATTCGTTAGTTTCTGCGATAATGTCAAACTACGCCCGAAAGTTCGTCCAAATGCTTTGTCCGTCATATGTAGGAGATTTTACTTTGCATACCGATGATATGCAAAAATCCGAATTAACGACTAGTGATATTCCCTCGACAGTAATCTCCTTTCAAGCCTTTTCATTTCTTCTTGCCCGGCACTAATGTCTATTTGAACGGTTGCCTCTTCTTTGATCTTTTCTTGTCCGACTTTCATTTCGCTCAGTATAGTTTTGAATTTTTTCTTTATTTCGGCTTGCCTTTCTTTCACGGAATTAATCTCTTCTTCCACTGCTTCTTCATTCTATCTTTTACGGCTTTCATCTCGTTTTGTCCGACTTTAATATTTTCTTTTATAGTATCTTGTCCGGATTTCAAAGCTTCTTTCATCTCGTCCGGCTTTAATCAAAGCCATCCATCTGTTCCTCTATCGCTTTTCTAGTCACTACCATATACGCTTGTCAAGTTTCCAGAAATCCTACTTCTGACACCAGTTGTTACGAAACGTATCCTCTGGAATCGTGAGTGTACACACAGGATACAAGAACGAGTCCAAGTTTCTGGATAACTAACTTTTATTCACAAGTACAAAGTAAACAGGAACAATATACAATCAAACAGCACTTAATTGCTTCACTAATTACACAAGATAAGCGATATTATTCTCAAAATACTGACGAAAATAGTTTCATAAAACAACAGCTTGTTCAATACTGTTCTCAAGTCACAGTTCATTGTAGCTCGTATATCGTCCACTCGTCAACTGAACTAAAACGGAATGATGATTCCTTTTTATAGTCTCTCTATAGAAACTTCTGGAAATCTCTCTGTAGAAATTTCCAGAATTATCTGATATCTCGTAGAATAATCGTTATTTGGCGAAGTTTCGGGAAGTCGCCAAATTGGCGATAAATCGCCAAATCTGGCAACCCTTCATCTGACCCGAAATTCTGGCAACCATAGAATGATGCCAGGAAAAATAATGTTCGTACCGTTGTCTTCTGGAGAAAACACTCCGATGACACTGTTTGGTCTGCGATAGAGACGGAAGATAAGACGGGGGACACCAGTGAGAGAATATTACATGTTTGCAACAATACTTTAAGTAGCTTGTTATTTTTTTTCTTTTGCAAGAAAAGCTTTGAAAAATCTGTATTGTTGGTCCAAATGATCGCAATTATAATTACATGTATATTACTCTTCATTTTAAAGCGCTTAAAAATATGTCAATTGATACAAAGTTTGTCAATTTCGGCGTGGGGGGTAATTTGGATCTCGACGGGTGGTGAGACTAATGACGTTTACGATCACAAAATTTTGTATCGCGGCTATTTTTCACTACAATGATTGAAACTGTTGTTTCGTGATTATTGAGCCATAAATAACTCCTTTTATGCATAATTTTAAGTAGCTTGCTATTTTTTTTCTTTGTAAGAAAACATTGAAATATATGTATTGTTGGTCCGAATGATCATAATTATAGTATACCAGGATCACACTGAAAATTTTGAGATACGGCTAAGTTGTACACGTTAAACATACCAACTCTTAGGAGTGTTCAAAGTACTCCCCTCCAACATCAATGCATTTTTGTAGGCGAATTTTCGAAAGATTAAATGCTTCAAGCCATCCATTTCTTGGAATCGGTGAAAAATATGCTTTTATAGCCTCATTAATCTCATCTTCGGAATGAAAACGACGCCCACGTACATTTTATTAGATTAAAAAGTAGCCAAAAGTCACAAATAGCAAGATCAGGAGAATAGGGTGGATGTTATATCACTTTGACGTTCTTTTGTTCAAGAAATTCGACTGTCATTCTTGCTGAATGAGAAGATGCATTATCATGATGAAGCATGACTCCCCAAACATTTACTTCCTGAAGAATTTCTGGTAGACACTTAGTATTGTACCAGTTAACTGTAACTGTTTTCTGTCCCTCTAGCTTTGTGGCTTTGACAAGACCTGCTGAAGAACACGGCATACATTGCTTTTTTTCATTGCTCGTTGTCTTTTCACCATTGTTGGTTTGGGGTCATCTTCAAAGACCCATACTTTACTTTCTTGACGTGTTAAAACGTCAAAAAACGGTATGTACGTTTCATCACGTTATAATTTTAGAAATAATGCTGTGTTCATCATCATTAAGTAATTTTAGGGTTTCTTTACTGATTCTGACACGTTCGGCATTTTAGTGTTCTGTTAAATTATAGGAGACCCAACGATAAACTAATTTTTTCATATGCAGTTCTTCATGAATAAGTTTATGTATAGCTGCGAATCCAATGCTAAGTTCCTTCTGTATCATTTGGTAGGTACAGCGATTATCATCGGTTAACATTTTTCGAATGGTCGACACATTTTCTGAGACTACAGTTGACAAAGGTCTTCCTGTGTGTTTGTTCTTCATTCAGGAGAGAATTTCGACCTCCTTTAAACTCTGTAAACCATCTGAATACAGTGGCAAGAGTTGGAGCATCATTTCTATATGCTAATTGTAGACGTTGAAGACATTCTTCTTGATTTAGCTCCACTTTAAAATCATAGCTCGATAATGCTCTCGCGTCAACTTCATTTTCTTTTGTTTCAAAATTTATTCTACGATAACTAAATTGTAATTGTTGCCACAAATTATCGTCTGCGGACATAAGAGTTCAAATTTAAATATTCGACCAATAATTTTTTTCTAGCGCATATCGTCTGCTCCTGTCTCAAAAATTTCAGTGTGACCCTCGTATTACCCTTCATTTCAATAGGCTTGCAAATGTCTTTAGATTGATACCAAGTTTGACAATGTACCCCCTCGGGGGTGGGACAATTTCACCCGTCGAGGGGTGAAATTGTGAAGTCTATTAATCATTTAACCATAAATTACCTCATTTATGCATAATTATGTCAAATGTTGTCCTTTGCTTCCATGTTAAGGAAATCTAAAATTTCGTAGTTTTCGCTCGAATTTAAAAAAAAATTCTATTTAGTTCCAGATTCTTCGATAACAAAGTCGGATCTAAAATTTCGTGAAAAATCCATTTATATTTGTGACAGCACGAGAAATAAACCACAGACAGACAGACGGACATCACTCTAAAAACAGCCAAAATGTGTTTAGGAGGTCCTAAAACACATATTGTCATCAAAATCACGAAATCGAAAATTTTCGTGAAAACAATATTTTCTCTATTATAGCATATTCAATGGTTTGAGAAAATAAAAATTCAAATTACTCTAGAAAACATGTTTTTACATTTAGTACCAACACTAATTGCCACTTTCTCTTAAGTTTTTTTCTGCAATCTTTAGAACTGCATTTTACATGAGCAGATACAAATTTTGATAAATACTTTTATGGGACAATTAATAATGAATGTAGATTATGTAATATTAGCTAAAAAGTCAAAATAGTTCTTTCTTCCGTATAAAAATGATTTCAGACATAAGTTCCCCAACGTGCTTTAGTTTTGAATAATTTAATTCCCCACTGCAATTTGAGATACACTTATTTCCCCTACCATACAAATTATATAATACTTAGGGAAAGTATTAGAATTGACTAAAAATTTGAATGAGTTTAGATGAATTTATGTTTAAGGCATCATAGAATATAAATGAACTAATTTTAGCGTGATTTATCAGCCGTGACTGTTCAATGCATATATTCACTTTAGCTTGAAAGCTATCCGACCAATTTTCATGAAACTTGGCGATGTCAATTTCGCGTTACCGTTATATAGATTTATACACAACTAAAAATGTGCCTGTTGTTGACCGGAATTTAAAGCAGAGATTAGTTGAATTCATTCATTCAATTTTTTAAAAGGTATAGTCGCACCCCTCCCAAAAATATATGCGCCCATAAAAAATTGAGCTACAGCCGCGAAATTCGGCCTTCAAATGTCGTTTTAAGAGTTATTCTAATGACTAAACTGTCAGCGCCAATGACAGTATAGGTCTCATGCAATGCTCAAGAGAACGACGCATCGTGCTGTATTTTAAACGACCGGTGTTCTATCTCACGGACTGGATTTTCTGTTCTGATACTGCAAGTTGTATACAAAAATGCTTTTGAGACGTACTCGACGGCGCTACGAACAACTGTACTGTCGGATTTAGAGAAGGGTCGCATCATAGGTCTAAGGGAAGCTAGTTGGTCCAACAGACGATACGTATGTTATATAAGTCGCCATTTTTGTCGGAGTGATATCGTAGTTGTTCGGTGTTGACAACATTGGATCAGAGAATGCACATGTAACCGTCGCTCAGGACGCTCTAAAAGACTGCTTGAGAGAATTCTGTTGTTAGGACAGGAGCCACTTACTCACCAATGGTGTCGCTATCAGCCATTTGCTATCTATCCTTCATACATCCTGTATCAAGGGATACTATTTGGAGACCACTGGTAGAAGGTGTGAATAGGTATCAAAGACCATTAAGGTGCCTACCACGGACCCCTAAACACAGGCAGAGCTGTCAGGATTAGTACAGAGCTTGGTCAGCCAGGATTGGACAGTGTCCAATTGAAGGCATGTTATCTTTAGCAACGAATCCCACTTCTTTCTCTATGCTGATGACCACCATATACGTGTGTGGAGGACTGGCCAGTGTTCCGATCCAGTATTTGTTGTCGAGCAGTACACAGCCATCACACGTGGTATGATAGTCTAGTCTGGGAAGTCATCTCGCGGGACATCTGATCTTCTCTTAGTTGTACTGCAAGCCAATCTGAAGGCTCACTTCCATTTACCAAAACAATGTTCGACCACATACTGCATGACTTTCTCAGCAATGTCATCGAGTATTTAATACCCTCTCATGTCCATCCAGGTCCCCAAACCAATCATCAATAGAACACATTTGGAACATGCTGGGACAGCAATTGCAGCCTTCACAGAATACCACTGAATTAGCTGATCAGTTGCAACATTTGTGGCAGAATATTCCAAAAAGGGACATAAGCAACTTAATTGAGTCTATACCGCACCAAATATCGGCTTGTACAGTTGCAAGGGGAGGATTTACTACTTATTAAAATGCCTTCTTCTTGTTGCAACCATTTCTTAATAAAATGTTTTATTGCTATGAAATTCTAATCATTTGCATATCTCCTCAAACAAAACACAGATGCAGAGTTTCGAGGTTGTAGCTCAATTTCCTATGGGTGCATATATTTTTTTAATGTTTAACAAAATTTTATATCTCAAATACAAAATGCCAAAAAGGGACTTTTCATAAAATTCCAAATTTAAAAATCTGGTTTTCCATAAAAAGTCAGCTTCTTTAAATACAGTTTTAATTTAAATTTTATATTTCTAATATATAGAAATCAAAATGAAAACACTAAAATGTCCTAATAGTTTAAAGCAGTGTACATAAACCAGTCTCTGGAGAAAATTTTGAAAATTAGCAGTTTGAGTTCAGCATTTGAAGAAGTCAATAATAAGTTAGTTTTAAATTATGTTTCATATATGATATGATAACTTATTCCTTAGCATGGTGAATAATTCAAATCGATTTCAGAATTTACTTAAAAAATGACACTTATGTTTGGTGACAAAATTTTAGCAGATCAAATTTGCATCTATAGAAGTTGTCATCCTGGAATAAATTTGCTTAAGTTAAGCATGCAATCACAAACATCATATTAATTATTACTATGTGTATGAAACTATTGCAAATCTCATATTGAACCAACATTTTGCAACAATTCCTGAGGCAATTTTATGAAAAGTTAGGAAGAGTCAAAATTTAAGAAATTCTAGTACAATGAAAATTAAGAAAATTTCAGAACATACATATTTTTTTCAGGAATTCTGGACTACTACTCTTACACTTGCCTAACCTTAAATTTATTTAATACCATAAAAAAATAGAAAACAGATTCTTATATCAAAGACAGTGTTCAGTAGTAACTTGGTGCAGCATATTACTTTAGCAAATGTAAAAAATCTTGAATTTTATAAATGTGCCCAGTGCATCATAAATTTTTTATATAAATTTCATTCTTATATTTATGTGTACATATTAAAATAATAACAATTTTCCAAATAAAATGACATAGGTTGGTAAATATGGTAAAATGCTAGCAAAATTTTAGCAAATTTTAATATAATAAATTTCATTTTGCAATGTACATGGTATTATTTTTTAATATTCAACCAAAGTTGATTTTTATAAAGCTTTCATAATATTTTACAGGATCTAAATCATTCCTGTATAACTGCCAAATGGGAAACTAATTTTAACATTACTTACGTAATTGCATTTTGTTAACAGGATCCTTTCATTAAATTTCTAATATGTATTACGCATTATCAAAATTGAAGTTAATTATTGGTTTTATCTAATCGCAATTTATATTTATTTTAATCAATAGACATTCTATTACTGCATACATTTACATCTTTTAGATAAATATGCAAAAATAAAATAGTATTTTTTTGTTTTCAATATTTTGATTTATATACCTAAAATTGGGCTTTTGAGAGCATAGCGAGCACACAGTAGAGCAGAAATTGCAGTGATAACTTTTGGATATCCATAAGCAGTTTTTGATGTAAAAACATCTTAGGACATGAGTACAGGGCAAATCATAAAAGAGATGTAATGGGGATGAAACGAAATTATGTAATGAAAAAGCCACTACACTTGCACTGCCGAACTGAATACAGGACCCATTATGTAATTTTTCTTTTGATTATATATACCTTTTAAGTTGTATTATAATACAATTCTGGCAGAAAAGTGAAAAAAAATTTAATTTCAGATTTGCAACATCTATACTATATGCTAGTATGCATTTATCGCTTGCAATGACCACACGCTCACCTGGTAAAGTGACTGCAAACATGTCATCATCATTTATGTTCCAATTTGGATGAAACAAACTGCATTCTATTAATCTATCAAAACTGTATAATTAGAAATAAAATAAAATTAAATTAAAAATTTAAAAAATATTGAAACTTTTCGTTAGGTATCTTGTATCATTGTCATACACAACAAACATTATCCTTTTTCCATTCAAAATATGCAAGCAGCTTTCCCATTCAAAATATGCAAATTAACAGAGTTACTCACTACTTCTTCATAGAGCACCAATCACTAATAGTTCAGTACACCACAGATTATTTATATTTGCAACAGCATTATACTGCTCACATGCATTACTGTGCCAAACTCTGTCCTAAATATTAGAGTACTCTGCTTTTTGAATATGCATACACATATGAATTTAGTGATATAAATATTAATTAATGTCCTAAATTTACGAACACAGCAGATGAAACTTCAGAATACAGCAAGGATACATATTCTTAAGGGAATAATAAATGCATTGGGATGAAAATATCTTTAGCTGAATGTGTTAATATTTCATTAGCATATGTTGGCTTTAGATTTGATAGCCAGCATGGATAAAAGTGTACCACTCGTAGTTTGATGTAAATAATTTAATTTTAATTAAAAATTATAAAAATACAGTCTGACTACAATTAACATCTGGATACTCGCCATCAGATGGTGACAGTACAAAAAGGGATAACATGATTGGGGGATTCTCCAATATCAGCAACTCTAAAACATCAAAAATTAGATCTGGAGTTTTCAACAAGATCTACACATTTTGGGACCTCTAGAACACGAAAAATTACTTTTTGAGTGACGTCTGTCTGTGAGATGTCTGTGCAATGTATGTATCCATTCTAACTCAACTAATTGACCAAATTTCATAAAATTTTATAGGTGTCACTTGTGGGTGACCTTGGTACTGATTAGATTTTTGTACGATTCAAAAAAAAAAAAAAGAACATGCCTATTTTTATAAAATGGCCCATAAAAATTGTTAATATCTAAAATGAAAGTCTATGTATACTTAAATGCATCAATTAAATGCTTGTTTTATACACAAATTTCGATGACAAAAAGATTAAGACTAACCCCACTACTCTGAGATTAACCATTCTCGAGATATTTTAGTCCTTTTCATGTGTTTGCTGAGCCATCTTTGAAAATATGTCCAGGTAACAAACGGAAATGTAATTCAAAGTTCAAATTCAGTGTTATTTTGTGCAATTAAATTCAATTTATTTAATTATTAAAGAAATAAAGAGAAGATGAATTTAAGTTTGTAGAGAAAGTCATGTACTGTCCACATCAGATTTTTTTAATCCGTGTTCTTGGCATAAGAACACGGTTAAAAAAGAAGCTCAAACTGCCGATACACACCTAGTCACAGCCCTGTTCAGATCATATTTATGACTAACTAAGAGTTCGTTTGCCAATATGCTAAAGCATGTCTATTTACTAAGAAGGGAGTTTGTGGAATCATCTTACGACAATATTAAATGTCCTGAGCTGAATACATCTTAACTCAATGTGAATTTTCTCTAGCATGCGTTGGCCTTGGGTTTTACCCTTCCTGTGACACAAACTATATCAAATTCATTTCTATACAAAACTGTTCAATCTTTCAAAAGAACAGGCAAAGAATGATTAACTATTCTTTAATGGTAAAAAATAATAATAACATAATGATGAAAATGATGGCACAACAACATTTAACCATTATTACAACATATAGTACAGAACTCAATTTAGTGGAAACATTTAAGGATCTTCTTGGGGCTCAACATCGCGAATTTTGTAGAAAGAGTCTTTTTGGGCCATTCGCTGCAGAGGATGGGCAAGAAACTTTGCCATGCAATTATGCAGCTTGGTAACATTGTGGGTCACTTCAAATATATAAGACTTGTTTTGTTCATCTAAGTCACACAGAGCTTCGTAAATATCCTGAAAATATAGAATACATAAATATATATAAATAAATAATACATATTAAGTTAATAAATGTATGATAATACATAAATATAAGTTCATAAATATACAATAATACATAAATATAAGTTCATAAATATCCGATAATACATAAATGTAAGTTCAAGATTTGATTTAATTATAAGTTTACTGACTGAAATTTTTTTCCAAACAAAGGATTTATAAATTTTTAGCAAGTACATACTATGCAGGGTTCCTAGGAAAGCCCTTGAACACCCAAATAACATTGTAAGGAAAGACTCATGTGTGTACATGTTAGGTTTATCTATAGTAAAGTGACCATGCCTAATCAAATAAAAGTGATTGCAGTAACCCTACCAAAGAATTTGAAAAGTGACGATAACAAACTTGGCAATAAACAAAATAGATGAAAAAGCCAAGTTATAGAGCATTGTCTAATGGGCAGGAATCATCATCAGAAATGAACAAAATTCATATACAGAAGGCAAGAAATACCTGTCATACTTAATTCGTTGCTAGATGTACAGCCACAACACAATACTGTTAAACGTGGCCGAATGATTCACAAGCATATGTAAATAATACCAGTGATGTAGAACCCATCTCTGAGATAAAAGGTAGCACATGTAGAGCAGGACATTCAAATTAATGTACTTGTCACGACTCCTGATTGTGTGGTACTCATCCGATTAGCGAAGTATGACAATTATTTACTGCCTTGAATATACACATTTCATGCATTCCTGATCTCTATTCCTACTAATTAGGCAATGCTCTACAACAATGTAATTGATATTTTTCTTCTATTTTGCTTTGTTATCGAGTTCGTTATATTTATTCATTATATCTCCACTAGAGGACCCCCAACCACTTTTATTTCATCGGGCATGGTCATTTTACAGTAGATAGACCTAACAGATGCACTGATGGACCTTTTTTTACAAAGTTATTGCGATGATTAATAGAGCTGCAGATTAGCCCTCGCCACCGGCGAGTAACTTGGTCGGTAAGAAAATGAGCAATACTCAACAAAACTGATGATTAAACTTTTTCATAACAAACAAATTTTAACAAAACCAAGTAAGTCATTGTATTGAAATATTTTATTCACGAATTGCCATTTTCTATAAAATTTGCGTGTGGCATTGTAATGATAAAATTCATTTCCTGAAAATGCCAACATCTGGAAATCAACATCTGGTTCACTGTGGCATTCTTAAAATCACCAATATGCAGTCTTCCTCTTTCAGCACTTAGTCCTTGAAAAAATGAAGAACTCTGTTACATTATTGTATTGTCTGTGAAAAGGGTGTATAATGTATATAAAAAGTATAATTATGGACAAGCAAAGCAAAGTCCATTCTTCATTTCAAACGAAGCAAAATCAACATTTGCATAAATTTTGTTATTCCTTTTACACGAAAACTACAATAGGTAGGAAGATGAAATGTTCCATACATATGTGAAATTGCACACAGATTTGCAAAATCACAATTTCAATTATTAAAATGAACTGCAATGAGGCAAAACACCCATTTTTAAGCTGTGCATGCTTACTATATTTCGTACAAATAACAAGTAAACAACAACTTTTAAATAGCTAATCAAAGCGAGTGCACTTGCATGGGTTGTGATTTAAACATGCTCCTATATATTACATTCATTTTTGCGATTTAAATGTGTTACTTTGATTTTATTGTTTTCCTGTATTCTGATTTGGTTAATTTAATATTCAAATTTTAAAAACTTATATGCTTTTTTGTATTAGGATTCTCAAATAATGAAATTATTTTTTTCTATATTTCTAACTTCATAATTATTAGTTAAATTAAGTTTTAATTTAAATATTTTACAGCTTGAATACTTCATATGCACTAGTTCATTCAAACCCTGGCTCTTTGCTAGTATGTATGTACACATCTTAATAAACAACAGAAATTGTTAAATGCATGGTAAAAATATTTGGTTTGTGATACATTTTTTTGGCCGGTAACTTTCTGGGATCTAGCCACTGACTAGTAACCAAAATTCTTAATCTGCAGCTTATGTGCTTAAGGACTTTCTTAGGAACCCTATATATCAGTGCTTCTCTTTCTTTTAGGTACATACAAATTTAGTTTAACATTTTTACATTTCAATACCATTGTATAAAGATAAGTAGTGATTCCTTTACAATTTTTGAATTCAAAACATTAATATCTCTTGAACCCATTTTGAAGACTTTTGAAGGAAGCCCATTTGTGTGTGTGTGTAGACACAATAACTAAAAAAACGAATGAACAAAATCAAATTTCATGTGTAGATACATTATGTGAAAATTAGAATTAGATAGAATTTTTAGTAATTGTAATGATTACAAATTGAATTACTTAAATTTTAAGATTTTCATAGCATTATTTCTTCTGTAAAACAATGATGGTAGTATTATAGTATATGAGAAAAATCGATAATTTGAACTGTGTTATAAGGAAAAGTTGAATACATATTTAAGCATAAATAGAATAACAATTATAGTTGTTTCAAGGACACGATGGATCTCTTTTAACAGTACTACACAGACCAATAAACCTGAAGTTAAAAAGATGAAATTGGCTAAAGATACATTGTGAAAAGACCATTTTGTTTTCTTGACTTCCAGTTTGTTTGGTCTGTCTAGCCTGAGGATGAGGATCCGCAGTGTCTTCGAAACAACTGTAATTGTTATTCTATTTGTGTTTAAACACACTGCTAAAGTTTATCATCCTCTATACAAAGTGTTATTTACTTACTGATTACGCTATGGATGTTAAAGGTTTATATTAACACAAACAAGCCAAATACATAAAATTTATTGGATGCCAACTTGAAAAAGAAATCCTTAAAGAATTTTTGCTGAGCATCTAAAAATAGTAACTTGGTACGAAATTGAAAAAACATTCATTGTTTTTCTCATTCTGACAAAGGTTTTAATACACTTTGGAATATGAATGTATAAAGAAGTCAAGTGGAGACTTATACTCCAGATATTTTTTAATGTAAAGTCCTAAATTTATATTTTGGGAAGTAACGGCTTTCAATTGTTCTCATTCAACAAATAATATATATATATATATAATTTATATCATGGCTGGACAACTTCTATTTGAATCTAGTAATATTTAGCAGATAACCTTAAATTACTTAATATCTATGTGAAAAGGAAGAAAAAAAATCAAAACATCATGTTATTTTACTGTGCATCACTTAACAAGTTGATTGATTGAAGGCCCTGACCACACGATCAACCCGAAGGTTTATGGTAGCTTAATGTGTGGCCGGGAGAGGGAGTAAGCCGAAGCTAACTCCCCCGGTCAACTCCCAACGATCCGCTAGCATTTATTAATGAGATTAAAAGTATTTACAGAAAATTACATGCTCATGGCCAGCATGATGCCATGGATAATTGGCACACAGTGCACGCAGAACAACACAAAGATAGTATATATATATATATATAGTACGGATGTACAGAACACAAAAAATGTACAGGTGTATAGATATGCAAGATATGTCCAATAAGTTTATTTTTAAGGTAAGATGGCTGGGAACAGTGAGAGGGTTCACGGATCAGGGGGGGGGGGACCCAGGAATAAATTAGTTTATTTTGTTTGAGATTTCTTTTGCAGCGAGGACACAGTCTTTGATATCAAAGACTGCAAAAGAAATCTCAAATAAAATAAACTAATTTATTCCTGGGTCCCCCCCCCCCCCCCGATCCGTGAACCCTCTCACTGTTCAAAACACCTAAAAGAATATAAAAATATTTTACTAACATTAAAAGATATTTTTAGTCTGGTATTTTATGCAGGACCAACATTGTTTTGGAACTGAAATATCACTGGTTGAAGCTCTCATTAGACTAGGATCAAATTCTACAAATTAAGAGACAAGGACCTACACATTTTCAACCAGCATGTATTATAAAATACTGAGTATCATAACCAGATCCTTAGGCACCATAGTACTTAGGATTTGCCCAGACGTGATGTATAGCATTCCACTTATGCTATAAATGTCATTGTTGCTTCAGTATTCTATAACATTTGCACGACAAACATTCGTCTTACGCAATCACGTTCATTTCTTATATTTTGTTACAAATATACATTTAAAAGTTTAATTATATTTTATAGAACTAGAGGGCTTTACACTTGCTTAAAATCTATTACCAATTCCTGGTGTTCACTTTATGAGCCTAACGTTCGCTCACACTCACCGGATTCTGATACATAAATTTGGACTTTAAACTTCCATTTTAAGTCACATAATAAGGAATGTGCCAGCTAAAACTTTATGAATGGATCACAATATAAACAACTTAATGTTCTGTCACAATCAGTTTTCATGGTAATTATAGAAAGTTCTTTTCCCTCCTCCTATCCAGATAGCTTTAAAATAATCAATTAGAAAAAACTGTATTTAACCAATTCATAGTATATATGCAAATATAATGGAAATAGAAAACACATGATTACGACTTCAATTTTTCTTGAGGACATATCTATCCAAACACTTAAAAATCTCATTAGTCAAAGATATCAAAAATCTTAATGATAGTTTTAGTATTAGGGCTCGGAATAATAAATTTATTTTTAATTGTCTAAATTATTCTAATACTACTTCTTTTGAAATGGCAACTATAAAAACATTTTCAATAATCAAAGGATTGATTTTGAATAATATAAAATTTTCACCTCAAAATAGCATAAAAAAATAGAATAACTAATAATAATAATAATAATAATAATAATAATAATAAAAAAAAAAGACAAAAAAAAGAGTTCCATCATGCGGAATTTCTATGTAGGTACATGAGTGCAAAAACTTGTGGTTTATCTACTTTTAGTCTGTACAGGATGCAAGATCACAGCTCAAATAATTATTTCTTTGACTTTGACATTAAATATTTCTTAAACTAATGCCTGCATTAAAAAAAGGTTCATTTCAGCATGTTCCCTTAACATTTCTCTACAAATACACCAAATTGTATAAATTTTTTATACAATAGTTTTTGTTGTACGAGACAGAGAAGTATGGGGGATGCAAAATTCATCAAACAGTATCAGAGTAAGCTGCAATTTTTACTTTTCCTACATATATAGTATAATGTATAGGGAAAGTATTGTGACAAAGCAAAAAATTGAATTTGAGTTTTCACTGGAAGAGCATGTTTAAAGCATTCCTGAACTTGAATGGAGCATTTTTGAGGTGATATCTGTGGGTGAGTCTGTGGATGTAATATCTCATGAAGGAATGAAGCATTTGGAATGTAATTTGGTACCATTATTAGAATCAGTAAATACTGGTACCCCACTGATTTTAAACATAATCAAATGTTCGGAAGATCCCTCAATTTTTGAATAAAATTTTGAAAAATTAGAATTTTCAATAATGTTACACAAATAATCATTTCTTATGTAATTTTTCATTAGATAATGAATGATACAAACTTAGAATACTAGCATGAACCATTCATGAGAAACTGCACGTCTTCAAATAAATTCATTGAAAAAGTTACATAAAATTAAAAAAATATTAACCATCACAAAATATGTTCACTTTTCATATGCAATATTATGCTGCAAATTTGTTAACATCATCCTTGTGGATCTAGTTTGTTCTATTCATGATGCAAAATACTTGTACATCATTTTCTCACTGTGAAAGAAGTAAACTCAATGCATTATGTAGGGAAAGTCATGCGCGCTGCTCACATCAGATTTTTTAGTGTAGAAAGACTTTATATTATAGAATCAAAAATATAAATATAAATTCATACAATTAATAATCTAATTGCTAGACTTTAAAATATGAATGAGATAAAGAAAAAATTACTTTGCATCTATTCTGTTCTGAAGGAGGCTCATGAAGATACAAAACATCCAAAAATAAGAAAGGATATTTCATAAGAGTATCCTGGAGCTTAAAAAGATAGAAAAATATTATCATTAAGAAAAGAAGCAATAGCAAAGTGAATAGACTCTTATACACACAAATATTCATGCACATGAACTTCTTAAATTCTTTATAGAAACATTTTTTATTTAAAGATTTGCTAAAATTCATACTAAATATCTTTTCTGTTTTTTTATCAATACATCTATGGATTAAAAAGTTCTGTTTCACTGAAATGTAGACATAATCATTTTTCTGCAATTACAACAGTTTCAAAAATCCGGGTTGAATGGGACTAGAACAAGTTCTTATTATATGGGATAAACATGTGAAAAAGGAAGTGAAGCTCAAGGAAAAATTCAAAACAAGTTAAGTTAAAAAATAAGTATAGAAGCATTTCAAAGGAAATAAAACAGATATTAAAATTTAAAATATTAATAAAAAATTAGTAAGTAACACTGATTTAAAACATTGCATTTTTTAGATGGGGCAAAAGGTTGATGTGTTGTGCGTGATGATGGTACAAGCCACCTAGTGAAAGGTTTCGATATATTTAATATAAAATTTAATTTTTTTACACTTTTCTACCAGAATTGTTTTATAATGCAGCTTAAAGTGTACATAAAATCACATACAATACGTCTTCGGTTCATCAGCAGATATTTTTACTCATATCACATTAACAATCCAACTGAGTGATAATGAGTAAAACTTATATACCCTCCTTTCTTTTGACCCAGACCATCCAACCTACCCGAAGGTGTAAGGTATCTGTCCATATCTTTTGTGGAAAGATCTGGATAAAGCCCATAACCAGTGAGATTATTAATGAATCAACAAAATTCGAGAAGTTTCCAAAACTTGCCAAGTTGGCTATATTTCACCAAATTCATAGACAAGTCCCCCAATTTTGCTGCCAAGGTCAAGTGACCCAGACCTTCAAATTACAGTAATGGTTTTCTGTTACGTATTCATAACAATAATGTCACTTTCGCTACATATGAGGGTCACACTGAAATTTTTGAGATACGGCAAAGTACTTCCCTCCAATATCAATCCACTTTTGTAGGTGAATTTTCCAAAGATTAAATGCTTCAAGCCATCCATTTCTTGGAATTGATGAAAAATATGCTTTTATAGCCTCATTAATCTCATCTTCGGAATGAAAACGACGCCCTCGTATTTTTTTTTAGATTAAAAAATAGCTAAAAGTCACACATAGCAAGATCAGGAGAATATGGTAGATGTCTATCACTTTGTTGTTCTTTTGTTCAAGAAATTTGACTGTCATTCTTGCTGAATGAGAAGAAACATTGTCGTGGTGAAGTATGAGTCCCCTAACATTTACTTCCTGAAGAATTTCTGGAAGACACTTAGTGGTGTACCAGTTAGCTGTAACTGTCTTCTGCCTCTCTAGCTTTATGACTTTGACCAGACCTGTACTTCTAAAGAACACGGCATACATTACTTTTTTCATTGCTTATTGTCTTTTCATCATTGTTGGTTTGGGGTCATCTTCAAAGACCCATACTTTACTTTTTTGGCATGTTAGAACGCCAAAAAATGGTATGTACGTTTCAACACCAGTTATGATTTTAAAAATAATGTGGTGTCCATCAATATTAAGTAATTTTAGGGTTTCTTTACTGATTCTGACACGCTCCGCTTTTTGGTGTTCTGTTAAATTATGGGGGACCCAACAACAAACTAATTTTTTTCATATGCAGTTCTTCATGAATAATTTTATGTACAGCTGAGGATTCAATGTTATGTTCCTTCTGTATAATTTGGTAGGTACAGTGACTATCATCGATTAACATTTTTCCAATGGTCGACACATTTTCTGGGACTGCAGCTGACAAAGGCCTTCCTGTGTGTTCTTCATCCAGGAGAGAATTTCGACCTCTTCTAAACTTTGTAAGCCATCTGAATACAGTGACACAAGATGGAGCATCATTTTTATATGCTAATTGTATATGTTGAAGACATTATTCTTGATTTAGCTCTACATTAAAATCATAGAAAATCATAAATTGATAATGCTCTGACATCAACTCCATTTTCTTTTCTATCAAAATTTATTCTACGATAGCTAAATTGTAATTGTTGCCACAAATTATCGTCTGCGCACATAAAAGAGTTCAAATTTAAATATCCAACCAATAACTTTTTTCTAGGGCATATCGTTTGCCCCTGTCTCAAAAATTTCAGTGTGACCCTCATACTTCCATTTTCATTTCATCTAAGTCACATTTTTGTCAAGATTTATTTTATCCTGCACCCTAAGATGTTTCATATCAATAAAAAAGTATTTATATTATGTATTCCTTTTTAAGATGTCATGAAAACACCTTTTTTAAGAAGTTCACTTATTCCATTTTAAGAAGTTATGCACTTTTGAATAATGGAGGCAGTAGAAAAATTAAACTAAGGACTTGTTATCCAACAGTGATTAGCAATTGATTTATTAGACAGAATTATGATCTTCTTCCTAGCAGTACTTTAAAAAGCACATTTAGTTTAACCAATATACAATAGTCCACATTGACAAGGAATTTGATAAATACAGTAATTATTAAACTTTTCAATAGAGTACAGTTAGGGGTCAACTCTCAACTGGCTGTACAATATTTATAACAGTTAACTAACACCCTATGCAGCCATCGCTAACATTTAATCCTGGAAATGGATGATGTCCACGTGCTTGTCTATTAGAGTGTCTATATTTTGGATGTTCTACAAAAGAATTGAATAATTCAAAAGAAATATTGCATGATTATTTTGTTTGATAGACATAAAATTTATATTAATTTTCTTCAAAATGAAACCACATTAGAAATATATTTTTTACAATATAACATTAAACAAACAATCATTAAATCTATAAAAAGAAGCCATTAGTTCAGTTCACCATATTTGCAAATTGTTCTGGCTCATAAAATTTGTATTAGTACATAGATAATGATTAGGGAAATTATTTCTACCAAGTGTCATTTGTTGAAATGGACAGCATGGGGGTTATATTATTAATTAATTATAAAGTTTGTTAGTTAAGTTCACCATGTTCAGAACATATAGTTATAACTATGTAACAGAAAAGCATTGTATAATTTTAAGGTCTGAACAGAAAAGCATTGTTATAATTTGAAAGCCTGGGTCATTTAACCTTGGTGACACATTCAGTTAACTCGGATATATCTTGAATTTGGCAACTTTTGGCAAGCTAGAAACTTCTTATATTTTGTAGATAGGATAAGAACTTTACAAGTTACATGTTTTTTCCAGAATAAGCTAGCCATTATTCAGCTGGGTTGTTGATTAATTAATTATTAATTAATATATATCTAAAAAAAGTCCATTAGTTCAGTTTACCATGTTCACAATCGTTTTAGTTCATAAAATATAAATTAGCACATAGGGAATGATTAGGAAAATTATTTTCATCAGGTTTCATTTGCCTGAATAAATGATACGAGAGTCAAATAACCAAGAATGCCTCCCTATGTGATCACATCCATCAAGTTCAGCACTTGAATATGAGGTCAACTTCAAATTAAGAATGTCTCTGCTTTCTACCACCAAGACATTGGGCAATCTCTCCTCCCCCTCTTCATACCAGTAATTCCCAAACTTTTCCATTTTCTTTCAGTAAAGAACACTATTTAGGTGGACTCTTAGGTGAAAATTTAGATTTCAAATTGCATTCCAGCACCACTACACCTCTGAATTTAATCACAGTGTTAAAATACGTTTTATTTAAGTGCCATACTTGAAATCAGCAAATATGCATTTACGGCTATTGTGTGCATTTTAAATCACAAAACATGTTTGAAGAATTTTTTTATGTATACTTAGTAATGCACCTGATTAAGATTAGTGGCTCACTAAAGATACATAATTTATGAATCTTGAAACATAATTGATACATAATTATGAATCAAGACATTGTGATACATAATTTATGAATCACTTTTGCAGTAAAGTCTAGGAAAGACACAAATCACAAGCAGACCAGTGTGACAAAGCGGTAAAAATGCCTTCAGATTCACCGGAAGGTAAGCTAAATCCAATTAAACAACTTAAAAGGTTTGAAGAGAAGTGCAAGACAAAATAGGTTTCTACCAAATACTCAATAGGTAAAACAGATATAGAATGTTCTGCAGACTAGTAAAGTTCAAAAAACAAAGTTTCGATGTGAAAAACATATATGCTTGGAGTATCTCTGAAATAGGACTGCTATGAAAAATGTAAACACTTTGAACACATATATCTCCGAACCTAATAAATAAACATGTAGTAAATAATTTGTAGTTGTTTTGTCTAAAATAGGGTACAGATTATGAATATATAAAAATTTCAATATTCTTATTAGTTTGAATAAAAAAAAAAAAAAAAAATTTTTTTTTTTTTTTGTCTGAGCGAGTTTTTTTTCACTTTGCTTATTTTCACTCAAAATATCTTCCAAACTATAAAAGATAGATAAAAATAGTAAGTGACATAAACTGTTTAGTAGAAAATCCAGTTTCTAGATCAGAGGTGTCAAACTCAATCTTGTAAAGTGTCAATTTTTCTTTCGAAGTATATCAGAGGGTCGGGATTCAATTAAACACAAATTTTATATAAAAAAAAAATATTTCATTTAAATTTAAAGTATACATTAAAATAAAAATGCCATTAAGTCCTAACAGTTAAAAAAAACAGTGCATTATTTCCATTATTCAAATACTTGATATCTTTTCAGCTTCATTATGCCATTGATGTTTGACGTCAAAGCAGTTGTACTTATTTTGAGAATTGATTGAAGATGTTCATCTGTAAGTCTTGAATGATATTAAGATTTATTTAAAAATATTTTATGGTGGTGGTAGTGCGCTGCTGAGGTATGACTGAGTCTACAACATGGGAAAAACAATCCCAGGGCAAGATTCTTACGTCAAACTATCAAAGCAGACATACTACATTATAATAATATTATTATAGGTTTACTTAATTTAAAATCAATTTGTATGTGCATGTTTAATAGGTATCTGCAATCTTTATAGATATCTGTAAATTTTAGTATTACTAATTGAGGTCGGGCTGCATTTAAATGATGTTCTGGGAGCCACTAATAGCCTGTGGGCTATATCTTTGACATGCCTGTTCTAGATCAATAATTTGTTTTTACAAAGCTCTTCTAGGTTTTAAGCAATCATTTTATCAAGTTGTAGAAGACTGAAAAATTTCTGCTTTTTAAGTTTGTAATGCATATATCTTAAAAGTTTAAAGGTGCTAGCTATGAATGTAGCTATTTGAGTAATTTGTAGTCCTTTGAAAGTACTAAAAGGATATATAATTTGATTTTGAAGGATATATAATTGAAATCTCAATTCGATATTTTAATATTTTGACATACTAAAGTTTTCCATTGGAAGGGAAAGCTGTAACATTTAAAATGCCACAAGTGTTGCAGCTCAATGTGTTTCCTTGGTGAAATACTGCTGCATAAGCACAACATATTTTGTTTTGTTTGATAGAAACTAGAATGTGAAGTGGGCTTGGGAATTTTAAATATGTTTAATGAATGATGAATTTTGAAGAGAAGAAATGGAAGTATGAAATTCAAGAATGTATTTATATACTGCGATGCTAGATAAGTTTATAGATTGTCCTGAATTTTAATCTTATCAGAGATGTTGCATAAATTTAGTTTATATGTTGCCAAGCATGATAGTAAAATAGTTTGATAGACATGAAGTCTGTAGTTGGGGTATCAGGCTGAAATCAGATCAAAACTAAAAGCACTAAAGCTATGAATAGTTTGTGAGTAATTTATAACTCTTTGAAAGCCATACAAGGACATATCATTGGATTTTGGATCAGGATCTTAGTTTCTGAAATCTAGTGGTTATAATTTTGATATTTTTTCTTTTCCTCGACTCAGATCATCCGGCCTACTCGAAGGTTGAAAACCTAGACTGCCCGACTTACCCGAAGGTTTGGAGCAATTGGATGAGTGCACAAGAAAGAACCTACTCAAAGTGCAAGATATCTGTTTAGACGATCAGGAAGTGTTACCCAATTTAGACCGGAACCCAGTGGGGGCAGAATCCATAGGGACCGTATCCTTTTTCACCTACCATCAATCTCTCAGAAGGACTTACTAATCCACATATTTAATGTGCTTGTATTTCAAGTGAACACAGGAACCGTTTGGGCAGAGCCAAGAATCGAATTCGGGTTGTCCCGAGTGCAATCCCTGTCCGCTAACCACTGGGCTGTCCCACCCCAATTTTGATATTTTAATATTTTGAACTATTATAATAGGTGGTTCTAATTTCGATATTTTAACACTTTGAACTGTTTTGAATATGTCTAAAGAAGACAAGCCACCCACAAAGAGAGATGCTATTTATGCAAAACCTTTTTGTCTCCACTGCCAATTTCTTTCCATTTGCGAAGGAAAAAAACACCTTTAGTAAACTCTGTGTATACAAGTTTATCATGCATAGAGTCTTGCAGAGTATATAACAGTGCCACAAATTGTATAAGTATCAATTTATTGGTCATATATATATGTAAAAAAATAATTGAAAGAGAATTATATCATCATTTTTATAATGATAGTATGCAATATTTTTGAGATATGTGCTTTTTGAGATAAATTAATTAAACATTCTTAATATTAAAATAAAAGTAACTTTGTTAAAAGCAGCATAGAAACCAAAATTAGTATTATCTATCGGTTTCGAAAGCAAAAATAGCTTTCATCTTCAGGACACACAAGAAGGGCAACCCTCACTCATCAAAGAAAGACTGATGATAGTGACTGATGCAGAAACAGCAAACATGATAGGAGTAAGAAAAGAGTGTTGTCAACAGCGGGAGAAGAATAAGGAGATAAAAGAAACCCAGGAGGAAGGAATAAGAGGTTGGACATAATGGATATATGGTAAAATAGCAAAGTGAATTCCAATAATGGATTCAAACCACTTGTTTAGTTGTTCATAAAAACCCAATTAAATTAACGAATGAGAAAAATGATGAAAATTTCTGAAATAAGGATGTAAATGAAATCAAAGAATTATTCCAGAGATTCTCATGCAGAAGAACTGATCTTTTCCTGATGAGTGAAGTTTGCACTTCTTGTGTGTCCTGATGGAAAAGGCTGTCTTTGGCTTTTGAAAGTGGTTGATACTATTAATTTTGGTTTATATGCTGCTTTTAATGAAGTTATTTTAATTTTATTCTTTAGAAACAGTTTGAGCTGTATGTATTCTTAATATTATTATGTGAACATAATTTTATATGTACTATTTCACAAAATGCCTATTGACACCACACTTGTTGTAATTATTACAAATCATTCTTAATATATTACAACTTTTGCTTTTTTTACAGTATGTGAGGTTTCAAGGACTAACCAATTATGGAGTAGCCAGGCAGCCGTAGTCTGTCTTTAAACTCCAATCTAAGGGTCAGCTGGGAAATAGTAATAAAGATAATTTACGGAAAAGAAGTTTCAAAAGAGAAACGGGCGATGCTCTTTGATACCGATTGTGATTCGTCACAATCGAGATCTGTCGAGTTGCAGAATTTGGAATAAGAGGAACAATTTTCCTCCAAAAGTAAAGGAAAAAGTGAGAGGGGTGGAGCACTGGCCTTGAAACGGTGAAGGCTGCATTTTTATAAAACATGGGGATTCTGGGCTCATCTGAGCAGTTACAGTATGTGAGCATGGTTTCTCATAAAATAATTGAATGATCGGAATGAAATTTGGTGCAATTATTCAAATTATTGATTTGCAGTGAGACTGAATAATCAGATTTCCAATTTTTTACTACTGTTTTCCAAAAAATCAAAGCAATTGATAACTTAGGTGTTTTATAATATTTTTATATCATTGTTAAATTAGATTAATTATTTTTTAAAGTTGTTTTATTCCTTTAGTAATTTTTTTTTTTCATCATACTTCATGTATACATGGCATATATGCCAGTTAGTCTACATATAAGCAAATAGGAAATACCAAATAAATGTTAGGCGACTTACCTCTTCATCAGAAAAATAGAACATACAATTTGATCGTCCATAAATCAAAACAACTCGAATCACATACTGTACAGTAAGAAGATTAACAGGCATTACAAGTTCAAACTTTTCAGAGCTAAAATAGAAAAATCCATACTTATAAAAATTTTCTAACTATCGAAATAGTGTTTGGTGAATAAGAATGACCTTTATCAGATCTCTATATATATAAAATTGAAAATCTGTTTATCTGTTCTATATACAACTTCAAACTTTTTAATGTATATTTTTCAAATTTGGTATGGTTACTTCTTGTGTAATTATGGATATTCCTGTCAAGTTTGAGTTCTTAGCCCCAGGGATTGCTGAGATATCAATAGAAAATACAAAATTAAACCTTCTATAGAAATAACATTATGCAGATGATTAAACACTCAAAATAATTAAACATTACATTGCTACTTGGCAATGGAATTAAATTATTTTCAATGTTCAAAACAATCAAATATGTTTATATGGCAGGCAGTTTTACATTTAATAGATTTAAATTATAAAGAAATTGACAGAAAAATAAATTTTTATAAATAAACGGGTATTATATTTTTGACTGTATATTAGTTATGGGCATGGGCGATAATTAGATATCTTTAATTTTTTAAGGCATGTGTTTTATTTAAGTAACAGGTTTTTAAATTCATACATTTTTTAGTGTTTAAATAATTGCTGCAATGGGATTAAAAAATGGTACAGAAATATAAATTTAATGATTGTTTAAATTTATATTTAGTGTTGCATCCATGATAAAACCACTTTATTTTTGCAGTGTATCTAAATTGTGTGCCAATAAAATTACAATATTTTTAATTTTAAATGATCATTAACTTTCTTTATTTCTATAATGAAGCCTAATTTTAAGGTTAAACTATAGCATGTAAAAAAAATCAAGCAATTGTAAAGTGAGTTGTATAAGAATTGTTGAATTTTTTTTTCACGTAAATTTAGATTTGGAGTCTGGAATATAAGTGACATGATGAATGAAATATTCATTGATTTTACATATAGAGGCAGACAATTTATAAAATGAAATGGTTTGCCATAGTTACAACAATTTTGAAGAACAAATTTAACATGAGACAAGCAAACAATGTAGTTTCTATAATAATCAAATAATATAACTGTGATGCAATATTAACTGCAAAAGCATCGTAAAGCAGGGTTATTGCACATTTTTCATTAAAAAACTTAAACAATTGTTAAGCAGGTTTTATACATTAAGTGTTATCAAACTTCACATAATATTATAAGATTTTATTTCAACACTATATCAGACATTTTGAGGAATGCTTATACAACTTTCTTTAAATTTGAACTAAAGTGACATATTTTGGATCTTGCTGATTTGAAAATATTTTATGATATTTTATGTGAACGATCAGTAAAAAAAGAATGAAGTAAAAAGAGTGGGCTTTTCACAGTTATATTAGAAATGTTTACAAACGAATCATAAAAATGAAGAAAATCTTTAATCGGAAGATTAGGTAGATGTGGATATACAGGGTGTTTGACAGGAAATAAAGGTTGTTAAAGTCATTAAACAACCTTTATTTCCGTAACCATTAGTCACAGATATATACTCCCAATTATAAAAATGTTTCAAATGAAGTAACAATTTATGGTATAAAAGTTTTAAATAAAAATAAAAAATACATTTTTATAAAATATGCAAAATCTAATATTTTATATGGCGTTTCGGTTTCCAAAGTTCCAATTAGTTATATTTTATTCATACATTAACATGTAAAACTAAAAAAAGTTCAATTCTATTACAAACAAAATTTACAGAGATATAAAACATTGAATTTTATGACTTAAATCACTTTGCATCATTTCAGGCTAGAGTTGAGTAGTAGTATAAAACTAAAATATTTGTTTTGGATATTTGTTTTACATTTCATTTAATGGCATATCTTTAGGATTTTATTAGGATTTTCATCAGGGTGTCGCAGAAAGTCCTTTAACACCTATTAATTTTTTTAGAAGGGGGATAGGTATGCATAATATGGGGTAATTGCTGACAAATTGACATGACATGCAATTCAATGTGTTGTTGTTGTTGAGACCCAGACCGTCCGACCTACCAGAAAGGTGTAAGGTAACTGTTTGGACGGCCGGGAAGTGCCACCCAATTTAGATCGGAACTCAGTGGGGGAGGCATCCACAGGGACCGTACCCTCCTTCCCCTACCACCAACCTCTCAGAAGGACTTACGAACCCACATATTTAAAGTGATCGTACTCCGCGTGAACACGGCGGCAGTTTCGGCAGTGGCGAGAATCGAACCCGGGCCTACCGAGTGCAACTCCCGCGCGCTAACCACTGGGCTACCGCGCCTGCAATTCAATGTGTGTACAACTCTTTAATTCTCTGGAAAAAAGTGCTGAAACTTTGAACTAGTAGATCTTGGTTAATTTTGCTTGTAAAAGATTGAACTTTTTGAGTTTTGCATGCAAATGTGTGAATAAAATTTTACTAATTGGAATTTCGGGAACTAAGGGACTGTATAAAATGTTAGATTTTATATATTAAAAAAAAAATGCATTTTTTGATTTAAAACTGCTATATACTAAATTGTTACCTTATTTGAAACATTTTTGTAATTGGAAGTATATATCTATGACTAACAGTTGTAGAAAAAAAGGTTGTTAAATGACTTTATAAGACATCCTGTATATAATTATACACTAAAATGAAATAAATATCACACAAAAAGGTCCTGAGATTTTTCAGGTACACTCTGATTATGGATGCTGCAGTAATCTATTAATAGACTTAAGGAAAAAGAGTTGGGTTTTTACTAGAACAGTAGAAGAAACAGTAACTGGAAAATATGACACCCTTTGACTATTATTTTATATGGCAATAAGAAAAATTACGCAGTTTGTAATCTAATAATCATTCTTGTATGGGAGATAATATTTCTTATTTTTATTATAATTTCTTAACTGTGATATCTGTAAGATAATGAGGCACTTTTTAAACACGTTGGTACAAATGTAAGCAGTTCTAAGGTCCTTAAAATTCGAAACCAGGAATTAAGCAGTTTTTACAAACTTCTAACAACAGCAAGAACCCTATCAAGTACCAATTCTTCTCTCACCATATGCAAGTGTGCTTAAAGCACTCACATATTATTATGAAAATGCCTTACATTTTATAATGGAAAGTCTGTACTCATCCAACATATTATTGCTTAATATACAGATGAATTAATACTAACTCATAACAGAACTTAAATAAAATTTCTTAAAATTGGGAATTATAATGAATTTTTTAATGTCACATACGCACAGTACATAATAGAATTTTATTATTTGGACCATCAATTATTCTTTGCTTGAGACAAATCTTAAAACCCCCTTTTTTGAGTACTTTTTAAATGCTTCATATAATAGGGTAGCTATTCAATTACACCAAACTACTACAACCCAAAAGTACCTCAATTAAAAAGAATCCAATGTATTATTCACAGATTAGAAAATATGCGAAGGACAAATATTAAGAAATATAGATCAAGCTACTTACATTAACTGCATTATGGATGCCAAATCTTTTTTTCATTAAGGTTCTAACAAAGAAATGAAAGCAAATACAAAAGGAAAATATATTTAGGATAACCCTCTCAATCAGTTTTATGTGCTGTGAGTATGGTCAAGCTTATCCAAATTAAAGTTGCACATTATTTTTAGTGAATATAATTTAAAGTACACATTGAACTTTTTAAACAATATGTGAGGTTTGCTAAAGCTTAAATAGGTATAAAGCTTGTTTCGAGATAAAGTGATCAAAAATTTGAGTCTTTTCTTTGAACAGACTTCATATTTGGTATATGAGCAACATTATCAATCTTGGCATATGAGAAAGAATGGGTAAACATACAGAGGTGAAAAATGCTAAAATGAGAAAAAAAATATGAATTGGTTGAAGCAAAAGAAGCATCTGTATCAAACTGGAAGAAGACTTTGAAATTCCTGTCGAGGTATAGATAACTTAGTCGGTACAACACTGACATAATATAAAGAGGTTGGAAGTTTGAGTCTTTCTATGGTTAAGCCTTTCTATGGTTGAGTCTTTCTATGGTTTGAGTCTTTCTAATTATAAACAGCCAGAAACAGCATAAGAACAGTTGTAAGACTGTGTTTTTTAAAAAGACATTAGTTAGAAATGACAGATTGTTTTCTCATTGTTAATTATATGATTTTTATGTTTTCTTAAATTACAGGGTAAGTGCTAATCAGTTATGTGATTTTTAAATTGATACTGAATACTCCAATTTCTATTTAACTAAGATGCCTCTGGATTTATTTGATCCAGATATTTAAGGTTTTATTATGACCCTCACATGCTTTTATTAACTAAGACATAAACCCTTGCTTAAAACAAAAGCAGCACTATAAATAAAAACTATCAATTAAAAAAATATATGAAGTTATTATTTTAGAGATTGGAATGTATGATTAGAAATTTGTAAAAATTGTTTAGTCTATTATTATATTGTATACTTGTAGCATTATCAAAGATTAATTTTAGAAAATGAAAAATAAATTTATGAATTATGAGAAAAGCATTTGAGATTAATTTTAAATAATACATGTTTTAAAAAGATTTACATTTAATGAGTTTAATAACCAGAAAAAAGAAATTGCATTGGAAGAAATACCTATAATGGGAAGGGCTATGCTGCCAAAGAAAAACTGCTGTCTCTGACTACAGAATACTTTTGACAGTGAAAAAATGTTCATGCTTATTCACACAATTGTTTACACTTTAACGTGTATGCTTGCATGCAAAACTTTCAGAAGAATAATTAGAATAAAATAATGTAAACATAAATATAGAAATAACTAATTAAAAACACTGTAAGGAACTTTGTACCTGAAGAAATAGGTTTAACAAAATATATTTCACTACAGGATTAAATGTGAATGTAACATGTAATTTATTTAGCACAATTATATGAGCTTTTCAGAGAAATTAGCACAAATTTAAGAAAATATAGTTAAAATTAATAAAAGGATACCAGACGAGAAACATGGTTGAGTTTCATTTAAATCTTCCAAAGAATCAATTAATTCCATTGGATCACTGGTGAACTCCCTAACCTTGAATAAAGAGATACAATTTTAATACAGTAATAAAGTTATAGTATTCCAATTTAATAAATTAAAAAACTTTTTATTATGTGCATTGATCAAATAAAATAATAAATACATAACACTGGTACTGTTACACGGTGCTGGATGAAAGTCTGAAATTTTTGCCTGAGCACACCTCTATTCCAGAATGCTACAATTTCACAATTTTTCCCACCAACCCATTTTAAATTTCTTGAACTTCACACATAATATATGGAACATAATATAGAACTTTGCATAATATAAACTGTTTGTCCAGAATGCTCTGATTCAGGCCTCTCTATAACTCTGTCTGTCTGGAATGTTTGGCCAAAAATTAGCAACCAATGGTGACTAGAACAGAATGCCATGGAAGATCTCTTAAACATGTCAGAATACAAAGGTAAAAGTCCAGGCTCTACATTGAATGAAAGACTGCAGAATAATCTTATCCCCCAGGTGTGAAATTTTCACAATGGGTCTAGCTAGTAATAAAATAATTTATTACAATTTTTAACAGTTCTAACTCATCTATATAAATAAGATTGAAAATCTGTCTTTATTTGTATGCATGTATGCATGCATGCATGTATGTCTCAAAATTAAAACATCTGCACCAAATTTCATGAAATTGTGTGGGCAGGCTTGGAATAGCCTCACTTAAATTCAGTCCATGTTTCGAGGTTTTAGGACTAAGGGGTGTCGAAATACATCACTCTGGTGCAAAAAAATATACGCACCTATATGAATTTGAGCTACAGTCACGAAACTCAGAATGTATGTAACTTTTGAGGAGATAAGCAAATGGTTAGAATTTGGGAGCAAAAAATATTTTATGAAATGGTGGCAAGAAGAAGATGACATTTTAGTAAGTGATAAACCCTCACCTGACAACTATACCAGCTGATATTCAGTGCAGCATAGAGTCAATTGAGTTGCTTATGTCTCTTTGCGGAAGATTATGCCACAAATGTTGCAATTGGTCAGCTAATTTAGCGGCATTCTGAAAAAGCTGCAATTGCAGTCCCAGCATGTTCCAGATGTGCTCTATTGGAGATAGTTCTGGGGACCTGGATGGCTATGGGAGGGTACTAAATCCTTGAAAACATTGTTAAGAATCCAAGTCCTGCTTCGCTGTCTCACTGTAGTAGAGTGTTCCTGGGTGAAATGGGCGAAGTATGTTGGGAGATTTGCTCATGGTAGGGCCACCCTAGGTGTGAAGGCTATTCCACTATGCTCAGCTACAGCATTGCAGGCAGAGGCAAAGTCAGACTTTATCCCCTGGAGTCTCAAGCTCCTTGGATCCACTGAAGTGGCATTTTACTCTTCTTCATCTGCATACACTAAAATTTGTTTTAGGTCATAAGGATTATCTCCTGTGACCAAAGTGTAACTTAGCAGAGGCCACTCCTCATGCTTTGTTATGTATTGGTTGTCACAAAAGCCAGCTGTATTCCAGTCCTGAAATGGTCCTGGACCTTTTGAAGTCTCACGAGATCCTGGACTTGATCTGATACTGCTGTCAGTCAAGTGGGGATAAGCAACAACAACAGAAACTCATGTAGTATGTGGTAAAGTATCATCTTGTTGGTAAATGGAACCTGGGAGGCGTGGCAGCATAGGCAGAATAATCGGCTGCAGAGTATTGTTGACGTACAAGCAAGCCATCAGATTGGCTTGCAGCATAACTAGAGGAGATCGGTTGTCACAAGATGGCTCTCCAGATTGTCACACCACATGTGATGACCATGTGCCGTTGCTTTTATTTAAATTTGATTTGCAATTTTCCACATATCATCACTAAATAGAACCTTAATGCAGACATTATATTCAAATTAGTCAAATTTTATTATAAGGTAGGGTGCTTAGAAGTTTCAGCTTACAAACAAGTACAGGATTTTGTTGTGGCCATGGTGTCTCAAAAATCAATATTAGGATGTCAAAATGTCATTTCCTAATGTATAGAGAAAGTATTGGAATCGTGTGAAAAATCATAATTCGAATTTTCAACAGATCTACATGTTTTGGGACCTCTAGAATATTTTTTTTATTTCCAATGGCAAGGCAATACAAGAAGAAAAGTACAAAAATACAACAAGTGACAGAAAAATTCAACAAATAACAGAAAAAGACTTAAATTCCAACAAATGTTGACCGAAGTTATTGCCTTAAAAGTTTTCTAGCACGCCAATACAATGCCGTCTCAGAGTCGTCATGAAGTGCCGAGCAACGATGGAGGTAGGTACGGTTCATTGATTCTGCCGTATTACAAAAAGGGCAGTTTGGATGGCCAAAAATCCCACTGTGATGGAGATGTTCTCCCAAACAGTTGTGACCCGTCAAAAGACGGAACTCGGCCACAGCTTCATGGCATGGGCCGTTGGGAATGGTGAGGAGATCCTCAACTTTTCACCACTTTGACCTCTAGAATATGAAAAAACTATTTTTAACATCATGTTTGTGTGTGTGTGTGTATGTGTGTCTGTCTGGGCAATGTATGTCGAAAACCCAGACTACTCGACTCGCCCTAAGGCATGAGCAGCAGTTTGAGTGGCTGTGTGCAATGCATGCATCAACTCTAATTCAAAAACTAATTGACCAAATTTTATAAAATTTTATGGGTAAGTCACTTGTGCTAATTAAATTTTGGTATGATTTATGATAAAAGAACCTGCCTTTTTTTGCTAATCAAATGTATCTACTGTAGCTTAAAAAATAATTGACCAAATTTCACAAAATTTGGTAGATAAGTCACTTGGGGATTACTCTGGTGCTGATTAGATTTACATATGATTTGGAAAAAAAAACTTTCTTTTTCTTGTGAAATGGTCCACAAAATTTGTCAAAATTTAAAATGAAAGACTATGTATACTCAAGTGCATCAATTAAATGCTTGTTTTATATGTAATTTTTGATGATGAAAAGAATAAGATCAATCAATCCTATTATTCTAGGACTAGCCATTCTTGAGATATATTAGTTTTTCTTTTGCATTTTTGCTATGCTGTCTTTGAAAATATGTCTAGTTACTAAATGAAAATGAAAATTTAATTAAAAGTGCAAATTCAAAGTAATTTCAAATAATTATGCGTGTTATTTTGTGCAATTAAACTCAATTTAATGAATTATTATAAAAAAATACAGAGAAATTGAATTTGTGTCTGTAGGGAAAGTCATGTGCTGCCCACATCAGATTTTTACTTTCCCTACAATACATAGCATATATGAAGGGAAAATATTGTTAGTTAAAAACTGACTCAGATTTTACACATTTTGAGCATTCCTGAGTACAAGTGAGCCATTTCTGCAATATTTGCAGATAAGATATCACCTTGATCAAACTGAGTGTTTTGAATGAATTTTAATTTTACTATGATTATTTTAATTTGTAAATGTAATAGGCTCACTGATTTTTAGAGAGATCAAGTCAGACAAGGCTACCCACAGTATGGTGCTGGGGGAAAGCTTCAGAGGGGCCCAGACCTCCAATATTTTTGGAAAGTTGGAAAGACACGAAAAATTAACAATGGGAAAATCAAATATGAAGAGGGGGTGGGATGACAAATGTTTGTAGGCGGGCCCACAATTTGATTGGGTGGCCTTGTGTCAGCAGTATGTCCTAAATTTTATTTTGTAAAAGCATAAAATATAACTAGTATCTTTAAAGTCTAAAGTAAGGAGCCTTTTAAAATGTAATATTTTAATTAAATATGAATTAAACCAATTATAGAACACTGACATGTGCTATATTTGTAGCTAATGCACATTTTTATATTCTAAACTGTCATAAGCCATTCTCAAAATATTAGAAATTTTACTTTTTTACGAGGAGGATAGGAAATAGACAATTGTAAGGAAATAGAGCAATTGTTAGGAAATATGGTATATGCTCATTTTAATTGGTAGCAATAAGCTTTATAATTTTCAGCAAGCTGGGCGAGCTCTACAATACATAAAACTGCTGCTTGTGAGAATATAACTTTCTAACACTTGCATATAACTTTTTAATACTTGCTTCAAGAAAGCAGGTATAGGAAAATCAGGTGACTATAATTGTTTCTAGGGCGTTTTGAGACTTCTTCCTGAGGTCAAAAATAGTGTATTCATAAACAGATACTAAGAATAACTGTGAATTGACAGGAATAGGCTTTGTTTGAATGTCCCTTTGCCTATCAAGTTGTAGTTGTTCTAAGCATATGTTTAAGAGCACATTGTTTGTTTTGGATCTGAGGAAGAGGTTTGAAAATGCCCCTGAAACAATTGTTGTCATCTAATTTTTCTATGTCTGCTTTAAGGATGTATTAAAAAGAAAGCACAAATTTGGGATATTTTTTTCCCATAATATCGGAATTTGCCAAAACTGTAGAGAAAGTCAGGCGCTGGACATCAAATTTTTTCCTTTTGTAGCCTTAATTGTCCCATATAAAATGAGAATGTGTGTTTATTCCTTTAAATATTTTGATGTATACTAACTGAAGACGGTGGTTGGTGAGGCAAGTATAGCAAGCATGGGTTGGAGATCCTGCTTGCTAAGTATATATTACTATAAAAGGTTTTTACTAAGGAAAAAATACACATAGGAAGATTTTGATTAAGATTTTTTATGCGAGTATAAATAAGTCATTTAAAGTGTCAACTTTCAATTTATGTGATGTTAATTGAATTTCAACAAAAGTGTGATATGGCTTTATTCATTTATACGCTCATCTGGTAACTTTATGAAGGATAATTAGATGGTTGTCAATGTAACAAGCTTTACATTTCCAAATTAAATAATGAAAAGTTAAATATATGGTGGACATATGAATAACATTATTCGAATTTAAATTTTCAATTTTAGGAATCTTCTGATTGGAATTCAAACTATCAGTTTTATGTAATAGAATATTATTTTCTATTGATAAATATTATTTAATATATGGACTAGATTGCTTAGCTGATGCTAGCCATATTTCAAATTGTGATGTTAGATTTCAGCAAAATATAAGTTAATTTAGTACTCCAAAATAGTGTTACATGCTGTCATCCAGAAAAAGTCCTAAAGGTTAATGTATAATACAATGCTAAAAACATTGTACCATGAATCTTATACGTCACTATTTCACTGTAAAAATAAGTAAAATTATTGCATTATGTAAAAAAAATGGCATGTGTTGCAGAGATTAGATTTTTTAAAATTGTTCTTGATTCTGTAGAATATTTTTTTGTTATTCTTTTTATACAAATCGTTTTTACTTTTTAAAATTTAACTAGTCAACAGTTCTCTACTTTACTTTAAAATAGTTAGAATAACAATTGAAGAAATGAATGTATAGCAATAGTCCTATTTTATTACTAAAAAATAGTTTTAGAAATCAATTCTATAGTACCCAAGTTGCTGATTCATATAACACCATCAGAGAGTATTCATGCTTCTTATCAATAAAGTGCTTGTTGTGGACAAATAATTCAATGGTTCGTTTAACCATACTTAAAGCAGAATGCTGTGATCTGAAATAGAGAATAAGGAGACTTTAATGAGCATATGTGTACAAACATTTTACTATCAAATATTACTATGGATATTACACAATAAAAATTCATATTTTAAACTATCTTTACTTTGTAGATAACAGATACAACATGGTCAGGAATGGTCAAGCTGCATATTTAAAATCATCCCTTGGCTTGGAGGGACTGCCAAAATAGCCATATGGTTAATCCACTCATGATAGGGCTAAATTTGTTACAGAAAAATAAATTAAATGGCTCACCCATCATTCTTTCTGAAAGCTATTTCTTCCATATCAGATGACATATCAATGCAGAAGATCTAGAAATTAAACATGAAGTTAATGAATTTTATATACCAAAATATATACTAATTATCATCACATGTGATGACTATTTAATGACACTAGGGGGCTCTGTCCCCAGCTCTCTATGTTTTGCGAACCCCCCGTAACTCGCTTCACAAGTCGGGAGGCTTTGCCTCCCATTTGCTTATGCCCGTTTTGCGATATGTTTCAAGCCTAACTAAAGTTTAAATCAAAAAGCATTTTATTTTATTTTACAATATTTCCCTACCATTTCTACACAAGTGTACCAAATTTTCTATTTTTGTATGCTATAGTTTTTGTGGTACGAAACAGAGAAACTTGAGGTATGAGACTATACATAAGAAAATATTTCACTTCAGAAGTGCATAAAAAGTAGAATAACTCATAAACTACATCAAAATAAAAAGAAAGGGGCATCGTCTTGCAAAAATTCTACTTTGTAGGTGCATAACCGTAAAAATTGTGGTCTTGTTATTGTTAGTCTGTCCAGAACATGAACTCGCAGCTCAAATATTTTGTTCTTGATTTTGACATTAAATATTTCTTAAACTAAAGTATAAATTAAAAAATGGTTTATTTCAGCATGTTTCCCTACCATTTCTCTACAAATGTACGGAATTTTATATTTTTGTATGCTATAGTTCTTGTGGTGTGAGATAGAGAAACTTGAGGAATGCAAGATTTGTCAAACAGCATCAGCTATTTTTTTAAATATAGAGAGATATAATTTAGAGAGTTAATACTCGTATTATATAATTTTTCTATCCTTTTCTAAAAATTTGTAATACACAACACAGTACATTGCTAATTACATACCCATAATAAGATAAGTTTTCAAATATTGAATAATTTGAAAAATCAAAATTTTCCCAATGATTATCAGTTACATCTTTTGCGTCTTTTAAAATTATCTGAAATACATTAATTTTTTAGAAAATCTTTATAACTAATACTACTTTTCCCCCAATACATAATAATGTATAGGGAAAGTATTGGAATCGTGTCAAAAATTGTAACTCAAGTTTTCGATGAATTTACACATTTTGGGATCTCTAGAACATGACAAAACTATTTTTCGCATGATATCTCTGTCTGTGTGTATGTATGCATTTGTATGTGTGCAATGTATGTATTCACTTTAATCCAAAAACTAATTGACCAAATCAAATTATATGGAAATATGCCAATTTAGAAAAATCTTTGAAACTATATAATAAAGACAACCAAGTCGTTTCGTAAAAACGGCTCTTTAATATTAGCACCATCTATGATGTACATAAAATTACAAATCCAGAGCGCTTTCAGACATCCTTACATCCTTCATCAGTGGCAATGTAAATTGTTTAAGATGTGACGAAGCTCTTATGCACAGCCTGTAACCGTGAGACAAGATTTGCATATTGGTCTTCGTAAAATCTAATACATTTAAAAAATATATTAAATTACAAAATACATAAACAGTAGATCATAAAATACAGGACAACCAATAAATATGTTGTCAAAAGCAAAGAAAAATGGACTATATATCCAGAAAATAATATTGGGATTTAATACACAGTGAGTCCAGAATGAGATGCCATGCAAAACTGAGGATCTGAACGGAATTAAAATTACAAATAGAGTCATGATAAATATAAATGAAAAGGGATTCAAAAAGTAAAACATTATGGACGTTATTGCAGCTAATTAAGAGAAAAGTTTTATCAAAATTAAGGGAAAAATTATCATTAAAAACAAAATGGGAAAGAGCAGTGGACAGTTTTTATTTTTAATATTGCAAGCATGATCAGATAAATGAATATCGATGGTAGGCTTAGTAGTAACAATATAGAACTTATGTTTATTTTCAGGAGATAAAAGGGGGACAGCATATACTCCAGCCTGATACAGGAAATTACTCCTATCCTTAAATTTATCAGTACAAATGTGATTAAATAAAGAGGTAACAGTGGAATGAGCAGGTTTAAACTTAAATTCACGGCAAAATTGAATCAGAGGATGAAAAATTACTGGATGGAATGGAAGACTTGATTTATATGGATTATATTATTGCAGCTAATTAAGAGAAAAGGTTTATCAAAATTAAGGGGAAAATTATCATTAAAAACAAAATGGGAAAGAGCAGTAGACAGTTTTTATTTTTAATATCGCGAGCATGATCAGATAAATGAATATCGATGGTATGCTTAGTACTAACAATATAGAACTTATGTTTATTTTCAGGAGATAAAAGGGGAACAGCATATACTCCAGCCTGATATAAGAAATTACTCCCATCTTTAAATTTATCAGTATGAATGTGATTAAATAAAGTGGTAACAGTGGAATGAGCAGGTTTAAACTTAAATTCACGATAAAATTGAATCAGAGGATGAAAAATTGCTGGATGGAATGGAAAACTTGATTTATATGGCAAGTGGTCAGAAAGATTACTGAGCATGTTTCGCTTTTATAACATTCTAGCTTCATTTTGCTATCCTACTTTTAAATATTCTCGCTCTGATCTACTCACCCTTAAACCTATTACTTTTCAAAGCTCAGCTATCCTAAACCTTTATCTTTTGTCAACTGCACTTTCCATATTATTTCACTTATTCAGCATACTGCTCTTAAATGTGGTCCTATATTCGCCTATCCCCCTGCTAACTTCATTTCTGTTAATTTGATTCCCCTATGGAGGATGCTCTGATCTACACTGCTCATCTCCATAAGGAAAAAGGTAGATTCATTATGTACCGTTCAATTTCTATTTTTCATAATGATAGTAAAAATAAAAATAAACTTAATTTTTCATTTTACATAAATATTGCTGAACTTGATAAACTCAAATCCTACCCTGATTTAGTCATTTTGTCTGTCGACAAAATTATACATGTCCTTGTCAATAGTCACGATTCTGTGAATTGAATGCAGGGGTGTATTGCCGAGATGGCTTGCAAACATGTTAAAAAGTTTCCCATTGCTACTATCAACCCACAAATTGCTAAGCTTAAAAAATTACCTGATCTTCCCCCCACTATTAAATCAGTTGTTTATTGCTCATCAATTACCCCAAATATTCGGCCAAATTAAACTCCATAAAATTAACCATCCAATGTGTCCTATTGTGTCTAAATGTAACGGTAGTACTTATTTTTTAGGAAAAGCTTTGGCTAATTTTCTTAAACCATGTTTTAATAACCATTCTTAATCTATTAATTCTACTGAAAATTTCATTAAGCATATCTTTAATACTAATATTGTTCCTAATTGTACCTTTCACAGTTTTGATATAGTTTCCCTTTTTTCTAATGTCCCCATTTCTACTGCCATTAATATTATTGCTAAAATACTTCAATGTCAAAATTATACTATTCCCTCTGTCAACACAATCACTTCTGCATTGAACATTGTCACTGACAATTATTTTGGTTTCTATGAAGATATCTTTTTGCAAACTACGGGTGCCCCATGTCTAGTATTTTAACTGAAGCTGTATTGTAGGAGCTCCAGAATGAGACTTTGTCTTTTCTATCTCTTAACCCTTTCCAGACGGCAGTCTTGAAAACACATTATCAATCGACTCATGGGTGCGTCGACTGTCCGGAAAGGGTTAAACATATTCTTTGGTGCCATTACGTGGATGATGTGTTTATATTTCAGAACCATAGTTTGAGTGACCTCCTTGGTCTTTTGGATAGTGTTAATGATTTTTACCCCTTTATTCGTTGAACATGAATTTAATTGTTCTTTGTCTGTTCTGGACATTTTTCTCTTCTGTGGCTTTCATACCTCTGTTTTTCGTAAACCTACATTCTCAAATGCTTCCCACCATATATCTTCTAAAAAAGCCTCACTCATTGCTTATTTTAATTGTGCTTTTAATGTTTGTTCATCAATTTTGGTTTTAGTTACTGAAATCAATCCTTGGCTATGAGGACATTTACTTTTCCATTTTCAATTATAAAATCTTTTCCACTATTCATTATATATAATGAATATAATTTTAATTATCCTAAAACTGATCTTGTCCTCTTTTCTGACCGCTTGCTGTATAAATCAAGTCTTCCATTTCATCTAGCGATTTTTCATCTTCTGATTTAATTTTGGCATGAATTTAAGTTTAAACTTGCCCATTCCACTGTTACCTCTTTATTTAATCACATTCATACTGATAAATTTAAGGATAGGAGTAATTTTCTGTGTCCGGCTGGAGTGTATGTTGTCCCCCTTTTATCTCCTGAAAATAAATATAAGTTCTATATTGGTAGTACTAAGTGTACCGTCAATATGTGTTTATCTGAACATGCTCACAATATTAAAAATAAAAGCTGTCTACTGCTCCTTTTCATTTTGTTAATAATGATATTTTCACTCCTATTTTTGATAAAACTTTTTTCTCAATTAGCCGTAATAATCCCTGTAATATTTTAATTTTTGAATCTCTTTTCATTTATATTTATCACAACTCTATTTGTAATTTCAATTCCGTTCAGACTCTCAGTTTCTCATGGCATGTCATTCTTCTCGAATCACTGCATGTTATAAACCCTTATATAATTTTCTGGATATATAATCCATTTTTCTTTGCTTTTAACTACATGTTTATTGGTTGCCCTGTATTGTATGATCTACTGTTGCTTATGTATTTTATATATATTTTTTAAATGCATCATATTTTGCGAATATCAATATGTAAATCTTATCTTACGGTTGTGGGCTGTGTATAAGGTCTCATGTTCATCACATTTTAAATAATTTACATTGCCACTGATGAAGGACGTAGTGATGTCCGAAAGCATTTTGAATTTGTAATTTTAAGTATGTCATAGATGGCACTAATATCAAAGATTCTATTTTACCAAACAACTTGGGTGTCTTTATTATATTGTTTAAAAGCAATTGACCAAATTTTATAAAATTTTATAGGTAAGTCACTTATGGATGACCTTGGTGCTGATTAGATTTTGGTACGATTCGGGATAAAAGAATCGGCCTTTTTTTGCAAAATGGAAGTAAAAATCACATGTATTCACTCTAGCTAAAAAACTAATTGACTAAATTTCACAAAACTTGGTAGATAAATTGGATTTTATTATGACTCGGGAAAAAACCCCTACTTCTTTTGTGAAATGGCCAGCAAAAATCCTTAAAATCTAAAATAAAAGACTATATATGCTCAAATGTGTCAATTAAATGCTTGTTTTATAGGTAATCTTTAATGATGAAAAGAATAAGACCAACTCAATTACTCAAGGTCTAGCTGTTTTCAAAATATTTTAGATTTTTCGTATCTTTAGTATGCCACCTTTGAAAATACGCCCAGTTACCGCATGAAAATGAAAATTGAATTAAAAGTTCAAATTCAGTGTCATTTCAAATAATTATGTGTGTTATTCTGTGCAATTAAACTGAATTTATTAATTAAAGATGCTGCCTACATCAATTTTTTTATTAGGACCAGCTTATAAACTTTTCTTGACAATTCTTGAGTATGGTGATGAATTACTACTTTAGTATTGCCATCTTGCATAGTAAACACTTATATAGCATGAATTAGTGACATCACTAAAGACTTCTGCTAAGTCAATTGTTGCTGCAGTCATTTTTGTTATAACTGTAACAGGTGACAACAACTCGGAATAATTTCTAGCCAGAAATATGGTTGTAGTTATGTTAATAAGATCAGGAAGAGGACGAAACATTAGTGTGGAGCAAAACAATTCAGATTTTCTTTTAATATCAGGAGAACTTTTGTAGTTTCTTCCTATAAGCTACACTTTAATGTAGTAATATATGAAGAGGCCGGTGTAAACACAGCATCAGGTTACTTAAGATGATAATCATTAAGTACCATATAGTGGTCATAGATGTGGCGCACAGAAGTGTAGTTGGTGTTGAAGACCCAGACCGTCCGACTCGTCTGAAGACTTGAGCAACTATTTGGGTGGCCGGTGTGTAGTTGGTGATGTTTTTAGGTTTTGTAGTATGAATATGAAGCATTCCAGACATACATGGAATTAAAGCAGCTAATGTTCATTTTAGACTAAAAAAAGGGCATTTTTAGAGTATTAAAAGGGAATATGCTTGATAAGAAAATAAAGACTCACCCTTAAAATTTAAAAAGTCAGAGATTTAGGGAACATTTAACATAATTAGAAATAATATACAGTGCAAATGCATGTGTGTTTTAAAAATATGTTGGATCTCCTTCTTCAATGCTAGACAGACCACTATTAGTGCAGCTAGTTTTTACTTGACTAAAAACAGGGTAGGATACATCTCAAAAAGAGACACCCTTTAAAGTATAGAAAGGATACTTAAAAAAAGGGATGTTTTAATAAGAAAATAGTACCAGACTCACAAACTAGTAAAATCTAAAAAGCTAGAGACTTAAGGAAAAAAATGTAATTAAGCACAAATTATACAACAATATACAAGGCAAATAAATGCAGCTGTTACGAGAATATGTCGGATCCCCTTCTTCCATGCTAGACAGACCAACAAACCTGAAGTCAAAAAGACAAAATGAGCTAATTTTATCTTTTTGAATTTGAATTAGGGTTAGTTGATCTGTCCAACACTGAAAATGAGGATCTAACATATCCTCAAAACAACTGTTTTCTGCATTATAATTTATACTTATGTTGCCTTATAACTCTGGGTTGTTATTGTTGAGACCCAGACCGTCCGACCTACCAGAAAGGTGTAAGGTAACTGTATGGACGGCCGGGAAGTGCCACCCAATTTAGACCGGAACCCAGTGGGGGAGGCATCCACTGGGACCGTACCCTCCTTCCCCTACCACCAACCTCTCGGAAGGACTTACGGACCCACATGTTTAACGTGATCGTACTCCGCATGAACACGGCGGCATTTGTGGCAGCGTACAAATTTATCGCGCAAACCACGGGGATACCGCACCCGAGATGGCCAACAGCACACGGCGTTCCGAGGTGGTCACCCACCAAGTACTAACCGCGCCCGATGCTGCTTGACTTCGGTGATCTAACGAGAACCGGTGTTTTCAGCACGGTACGGCCGTTGGCCCTTTATAACTCTGGGTGAAATACTTGTCCATCAAGAAAATAACTTTATGCCATTTTATAACCCTTTTGATGTCAAGGTTCAAACTGAAAGATTAACATTTTTCCGGGAGGTCCTGTAAAATGAGACAGGGTGCATTTGCTCTGAAAGTAAAAGTGCAGGGTGCTACATCCTTCTAAAATGGCTTTGCAGGAACACCAAGTGCAGCAAGAATAATAAATTGTAAATAGAAATATAAATTGTAGAATAATAAATTGTAGTGACTCGGCACATATCTTCTTATATATTGGATTAAGGATGCAAAATTGCATACAAATGCCAATTATCATGAAATTTTGCCAAATAAGTAAATGGCGATATTAAAATATTCTGTTTTAAGTAGGTGCTTTATGTAGTCTTCTTTGCTAAATAAGCTGATTTGAGACATTGTAAAAGTTTTCTCATAAAAAAAATTGTTTTAAGTAGGTTCCACTTTATGCACATTTTAGAAAAAAACATGAAAAAAAATGCGGCAGAAAGTAAAATGAATGTATTAAATTTACTTTTCAAAATATAATATTCCAGTTAAAGAGTTAGCTTTACAGTACTCTTTCGATATGCTGTGTTAAAAAGCCAAATATCAATATTATATGCAATGACACATGCATAATGATTGGAAGATTGGAACAGATGTAGTATAATCTCTTTTTTATTCTTGGCGATTTTAGGTGAGATTCTAGTAATCCCTGTTATGATTTGAGGAACATTCCATTCTTGCAACCTTTTCCCGCATCTTATTTTGCCAAGGAAAAAATTACAACTTTCCATTCTGGCAACCTTTTCCGTGTCTTATCGCCAAGGTAAAAATCTCCTTTTTGTTGCAGTTTGTGCAACAATTGATCTGTAGCAATTTAAACATAGGCCTACATTCACTTCGTGGACTTAACTATGCTCGTCCGCTAAAAAACAACACACAATCCAGTCCCACTGGTTGTCGGAGATCGCACGTAGCAACAGGCATTCTGTGGTTCATAGAGCTCAACACGAAAAACAGAAAATTAAAAAAATTTCGGATTTTTACCTTGGTAACAAAAGATGTGGAAAGTGTTACCAGAATGGAATGTTGCTATTTTTACCTTGGCGACAAAATACACAGAGAGGGTTTCCAGAATGGAATGTTCTTCAAATAATAGCAGGGAATGACAGAATCTTATCTGAAATGAAAAAGGGATTATACTACATCTGTATCTAATGATCCTTTGAGCTGTGGCCAACAATGGTGGTTTTTAAAACCACCCGAGGAAACTCATTGGTCTCCAAATCCAAGATAGCGGTCAAATTGGCAATGGCCTTCAATCTAAATTAACTACTTCCTTATTTTTTGCATTATCATACTTATTTTTAAATCCCCCCCCCCCCCCTCCTCCCTGCTACTGGTTATAGAAATTGGATGCTACCCAGCATATACAGATTGCTATAGCAAAATTTCTCCATCTCAGACTACAATTAAGAGTAAACATATATTGCATAAATAAACATGGAAGTCAAATAAATAATACAACAGATAGCTAGCTATTCGTTAATTGCTCTTTTGATAACTTTGATAAGCTAAACAAATTATCTATTTCAAATATGCTTACAATTTTTTCATTGCAATTGATTTTCGGTACACAAGGATGGGTAAACTTGTCATAAATACTGGCTCTTTTTGGCTGACTCCTATCTATTTTATATTCCAGTTTTTTACTGACATCTGGCTTAACAGATATCATTGTTTCAACATCATCAGTTATATTTTCATCAGTGGAAGATATTTTACATTTACTAGCAAATGCTTCAGGGTCAATTTTTTTATCATTTTCCGCAAGTTCAGTTTTAGAAAACCCAAGGACCATATTGGTATTCTGCGGAGTAAATGAATCATCTTCCTCGGTCGATGACATGTCTACAATATTAAATAAAAAATAAGATCCACATTGATTACTTCCCTGCAAGGGAAGGAAGGCAATTTTAAAATTTGACTTAAAAGATTTATTAAACTTTTATATCCGTCAAAATAACAAAATAAAAGCCGCAAAAATGTCAACAAAACTGAAATTTATGTAGAGATCGGAAATTTCTATTTGCTCTAAAAGTAGTCAGCATTATCTCAAATGATTTGTTTCAAGGAGGTAAAATATTTCGGCTGTGTACTTCACAAAATAGACGCTCAAAGATAGACGGGTTGAAGTCCGACATAACCACTTTACATTTTAACATTTGTATTTTCACTTTTGTACAAATGTATCATTGCATTGGATCTCATTAGATTTCCTATATGTAAGTTCCGATATGTTCCAAGGGACTCTAGATCTCATATGAGATACAACCATATGGATGTGGCAGATATAGATGTGGCAGAATTTGAGGTGTTTTAACTTTTAAAACAGTAAAAAAGTTTTAGATTATTCATAAAATATATATTAATTTTAAAGAAAATTTTCTGACAAGACATTATTGATGCATATTTAAAAAAAATTGCTCTGATAGACCGCGACATCACACGTTTTATTGTGATCAAGTATCATATAACAATATTACGGGCATTGGTTTGCCTCAATGAGCATTATACATGTATATATTTAAAATAAACTTTACAAAACTTATCAACTGTCATTTCGTGTACAGCTTACAATCTGTCTGTGGTCGGTTTTTTCACTTTGTGGATCTAACATGAATAAATGAATTCCTTCTCAGACTTCCAAAGTTATTTATCTTATAGACGAATAAAATTTGACATAAAAACAGCTGAATTTTTTAGTCGTTCACTTTTATAAGCTACTCAATTTCGGAATATTTGATACCTCATGAGGTCAATCAACAAAAAAGAAAAAAGTGGTGCCCCGAAGTCCCGTTGAAATAAAATTAAAGAAAAACCCGCTCAACCACCTTACGGTTGTCCTCTTAACTTCATCTGGGTGAAGAGATACAGGAAGTGAAGTGGAGTGTTTATTTATTATGTTATGTAGCTGCTGCTAAGGGCGATTTAACTAATTATTGACCTGCTTGTTAAATTAAAGGCTGTTAGAGGTAAATTTCTCAATATTTTAAAAAATATGCAAAAAACTATGTTTAGTATTTCAGATGTATAATGTAAAAATGTATTTTCGTGTAACAAAGTTTGTATTTTTAACCTAGTAGGTATGCTTTAAAATATTATAAGAAAAGCCTTAAATGTTTGTTTTGCTGTTTATAAGTATTTGTTTCTAATACCAATGAAAATCCTTCACATTTTAAAGCATATATATTGCAGTAATTGTGTTCACAATTTTGTGTACTTCTCGGTTTCGCCCTATTTTACGTTTCATTAGTTTTTGTGGACTACTTTTACTGGAGCTTATGTTTTTTAGGCTTTTAATTTATGTCATGGGTATTGTCTAACTATGATCTACTTCTAAGTGATGTAGCAATAAATATCTTATATATTTTATACATATAAGATATTTAGAATGAAAAATTTATTACCAAGTTTAGTAATTCGTGAATGTAATTCCCAGTTTGTGAAGTCAGGCTAACTCTCAGAATTTCAGCTGCAGTTGAAAAGATATTTTTGTTTAAAATTGATTTTAAATAAGTACATTTTCTCCAAATTCTGTGTTGAGTTGAAGGAATTGAAATTGTAATATCCCTCAATATTATTTAATGATTTCAGATTTGGACCGGGCTCGCTTTAATTTTTAAAATTGCTAAGCGATATGAAAATGCTAACAAGGAACCGTATTCATTATCGCTACACGCCATGAAAAATTATGGAATGTGAATATTACTGACTTGTAATTTTTTTTTCATTATACATTTACTGTAACTAATTGATGTTTTAGTTATTTTAAATTTGCATTTTAAATTGTGATATTTCTTAAACATTTTAATGTCAACTTAAAAGCTCATTTTTTAAACAAATTAAAGTTGACAGCATAATGCACTGGTAATTAGATTTGATAAAGAGATGATTTTAAGATTGAATATACTTCTGAATCCTTTTACTAGTGGTTCTCAATCATTAGTTGTAGAATTAATATTTTTTAAGTAATGCATAAAATGAAATTATGTTTCTAGATGCTAAAAGAACACTAGTTACTTTCTAAAATTGCTATAGATATAATAAATAGATTGTCTGTGTTAGAGATCTGTGTATTTAGAATTATATACTGTATAAAAATATTAACCATCGAAATATCTCCTTATTTAAAAAATATTTTATTTTTTTAATGAGATAATTAATATAGTTAACAAAAATATGAAAAAGTTGTTCAGGTCCTTTAATGCAGAATTATTAGAAGATAAAGATGGTTGGAAAATTATACTTTTGATATCTTGACAATGCACAAGAGTATAAAATAAACCCCAATTCCACAACATCACTTTGAAAATTTTTGCTAATATATTGTAAAATACTTATTCATTTTTACATGTTCTAAGAAATTTTATTACATGCTCTAGATATTTATATTTTGGGGATGATTATTTTTTGTGATTTTACAAAACATTTACATAAATTACTTATAGTTCTAAATAGATTTGTACAAAAGTAATGGTTTATAGACTCAAACAAAATAAAAAACGACACAACAAAAACCTTGTTATCAAGGGATAAAAATTCTGATTTCCTGTTTACACCTATAAAAAAACATTCTAGTTTTAGCTGATACATTTTGTTAATCAAAAGGCTAAAATGTAAAAACTTAATTGTTACATTTTGCAGGATTTGTTAAAGAATATCTTTTTGGGTCCATGACATCACTTTATCTTTTTTTGCGATATTTAATTTTTCCTATCAATCCATATTTCTTTTTGGCACTTCTTCTACCAACACTATTTCCAGCAATAATATTAGTTCACCTTCTGTCTTGCTGCAGTGACATTTTTAAATAAATCTAATATGTGCTAATTAGAATTTTTTTTGTCCTGTACTGTAATAAAGTGGGTATAATGAGTCTATACTTTTTAAATTATATTTCTTTTGTATGTGAAGTAAGCAGGGACATAATTTCACTATATTCTAAGACGGGAGGGGGGAGGGGAGCAAAATCTATCATAAGTTTTTGTTTACTATCTGCAAAACTAGCAAAAATTGGTTTTTTACCCCCCCATCAATATGTGTAAAAACAAAACGAAATAAATGGTATTTGCTTTTTAGTCTTAATGTGAACTCCTTATTCGATTGTTTTGAATACATTTTATTTTTCAATTACCTATTTGCCCCTCCCCCATACCCCCCCCCCCCCCCCCAGGCATTTCAAATTTGCTAATTTATACAATTTTTGAGCAATTGAGTCACTGCTAAATTTGAAGACTCGTAGATGAACTGGCAAATTTTAGCTGAAGTGGAATAGGGTGGGGGTACTAACAGACAAAATTGCTACATTAATAGGGTTCTGGTTATTACTGACTGAATCCTAACAATAAGATTCTAGCGTCCTAGAAATCCACAAAAGGAATGGTTGTCACTTTTCTTTCACTTTGAGAATGGTGTTTAAACAAAGCAAACTTTCTCTATACCATGCAACTATTTTGCACTAAGGCGAGAGGCAGCAACAATACAATTTCTTGACAAATTATTACTTTATGCACGGGGGACCTACTATGATATTCTGAAGTAGATAGCTCAAAGCCTTTTTTGTTGATAAGGGTTAAAGTTATTTACTACTTTCATTTGAAAAGGGCATTAAATTAACACAGTACTGAGGTGATGCAATTTTTTTTTATAGCAGGAATTAAGCTACAGTTTAATACATTGCAACAAATGTTAGAGATGGTTTTCTACAGCTACAAATCAAAAGAGTTTTTCAGATCTTGGGAGAAGTGGGGGAGCTTACTACCCCTGGAAGCAAGCAAGATACTTTTCCCATTTGTGCTGCCAAGACATGCATAATTAATCTGCAGTGTGAAGAAAATTCGACTACAAAAGAGACCATAAATCTGTTTCCATGATAAAGGGTGTGAATCATGTTATGAACTTTGAACTGCTTAGACAAAGGTATACCTGTTAGGCTAAGGACTAAGGATGCAAAGGAATTCTCACATAAAGGGTTCAATAGTACTATAACATTTGTTGCAGATTATTTGGAGGATGGAATAAAAGATGGGCCTTTGTTCTGTAGATACAGTACCTTTTTTTAATAATTTGCAGAAAATTTATCTGCATAAGTTAAAAATTGATCTGTGTTGTATGGCATCCATCACCTTTACTTTCTGCTATGGGGTTTTGTTCATCAATCAATTTGTTATATTAATTAATCCCCGAGGAATAGAGTGAAGCTAGAAGTTTGCATAGGCAGGGTCAATTCACAATTCTCTTCAAGTTTCTAAGCAGATTGGGTTCGGTTAATGTAGAAAAATCCAAGCTGGGTTGTTCAAGGTTCTTCTAAATAGTTTTAGATAAATATTAAATCAGTTTATAAAAATATTGTAAATTGTAACCAGTATAAAAAAAAATTGATAATGCCTTTCTAGATTTTTTTTTTAATGCTGGGCTTGCATATGGCTCAGCTGTATGATTTTAATTTCTATAAATCTTCAATAGTTCTGGCTAGAACATTTGCATTCTATCCTTTGAAAATATCTTTAGACTTAGTTATGGTTCAAGTTTAAGATTTCTGTCAATGCATTTGAACATAAAGAATGCATAGAGAGGAAATAGTCTTGCACTGTCACATCTAGTGGCTCAAATAGATTTATTGGAATTAATTAAAAAAAAACATTAAACTAAAAGAAAAATGTGTGTAATTTTATAGAAGACTAGCTGTGGTGGTAACAGCCAGCTGCCACCTCTTTAAGCAAATAATAATAACAAAAAATGTGTCCACTATGCTGGTGTAAGGATGCTAAATGACTACACCCTAAATATGCACCTTTTGCCAGTTTTCAGCTGCTATGCATCTTATAAGTAGCCACTTAGCTAGCACATAGGCCGATCAGTCCACATTTGCAATCCAGGTGCACATGCACAGCGTGTGTGATACATCCTAAATAATAATCTTTGGCCCAGGCACTGAGTCCACTTATGCAATCTATGTACATCGGTGAAACAGGCATAATATGCCCTAAATAAGAATGAAACTTGCATGTTAACCAGGGTAACAGCTGCTAAGATAAATCAAAAAGTAGATATAAAATTGTGGTAAGCAAATCAGAAATTAATCCCTTCCCCTGATGGACACAATTTAAATCGAAACCCGTCGTATGCGAAGACTTCACACATAACACATGCTAACTCTAGTTATGGTGTAAACCTGTGCAGTGGATGTGATACTCTTAAATAACAATGAAAATTTCATGTAATTCATCTATACCCATGTGGCATATCAGAAAAAATTCAGAAGTTCCTAGTGGAAGGCAGACCCGTGTGACTTCATAAGTTCTTAGTTAAGTATCACTGCTTCTGATTGGTTAGTTGACATTGAATCAGCCAATCAGAAGGCTCGTTTCAAACTGTTCTAAGAGTTCGCATTTGCTCACAATTGTCATGTCAATCAATACTTTTTAAACTTAATTGACTTGCTATTTAAAAACTGTGAGTCAAATATGACTCACAAAGTTCACCCATGTTATTTATTTTATTTCTTCTCTTTCACACAAGTTTTTGATGTCTGGCTATTTTATACCTGTGTTTAAATGAGCAATAGTTATAGTACAATAATTTATGTTAAAACTAATGTAAGTTATTGTACTATGAACTAAATAATTTAAGTTAAAAGTGTTCATCAATTTAAATTAATTGCACTCCTGTTTTTGGTATAAATATGTGTGAAAAACCCAGACCACACGACAGACCCGAAGGCTTACTGTCGCTAAATGTGTGGCCGGGATGGTATAAATGTGTGTGGTATATATATGAGGGAGACATCAGCTTTATTCTTTTTACTGTTTTTAAATTAAAATTACAAATGCTAAAAATGATTCACAAATTTCAAAGTTTGACTCATGCTTTTGAGTTTCAGGAGTCAATTTGACACACAATTTTACAATCTAAGAGCAAGCTCTGTGTTCTCATAGTTTTAAATTGGTAGCTCCTGGTAGTATAAGTTTTAGATGATGAAAAATAGTATATTAGCAAAAACAGACTCTGTGATGAAAGTGAAAAGTTAATGAAAAAAAAAAAGGAAATATTCAAAGTAGTTGGAATCAATATATTTTCTAAATTAAGATGATTGTACAGCAAAAAATATCTACAATTAACAATGACCAATGCTGCAAATGAAGTTTCTGCAAGTTTGAACAACAGAAAGAAGGTATATTTACAAAGTTCTACTGGCTAGGAGATATAATCAACAGATGCTTATTTATTTGGACTTAATAAGTGCAAGAGGGGTTGAGTAAAGTAAGCTAACGAAAATTGTTAAATTGTGAAAAAAATTTTGTATACAATTTACAACTTTTATTACAAATGTGATTTGTCTGTTTAGGTTCTGTTGCAACAGTAATGTGAGACATTTAATTCCTTTTCATACGATGTCTGATCAAAACCACCCGATTCAGCATCTACTGTTTACAATGGATATCCTTCCTTTAGATGGAGAGCATATTCGGAACAATAATAACCAACATACTCTCTGGCATCTTCGAGATCGGTTGTTCGAAGTACTGTTTGAAAGAGCAACAGTAGCATATGCAAATACTTTTCCATATCAGTTTCGAAAATTTTTAGAATTAGTGTTTTTTAGTTGTGTAAGTATAATGCCATTTGTTATTTAATCTGTTTTCACTTGTTAAAAAAGTCATTTATTTTTTATTTGACTAAATATCTTTCTTTTTCTAGTAAACTAACAAATATAATATCCGGCATTGTGTGTGATTTATAATACACATGTAAAGTTTTATAGTATTCTAAATTATGTTGTCTTCTCAAAATTTCATTAAAATATTTAATTCAGCTTCCTTATAAAAACATGAAAGCATAAGAATGGTTTCATTATATATGAAATTCCTTTCACAAGCAATTCTAAAGATTCAATTAAAAAATCAGCCTGGCCTTAATTTGTAAACCAATTTACAAAAAAGTGAGTTTGGTCCTCATATGCAATAATGAAAATGGTGAAATAGGAGCAAACATACATCTATACAATTTTATCATGTTACTATTGTAACAATCTGTTAAATACAATCAAAAATATGAATTTGATAAAATCTTTGCCAAAATGAAACAGATTATTTAAAAATTGAAATATCAATAATTCCCTTATTTTATCCTGTAGTGACAACTAATGAAGCAATATAATACTGCCTAGTTATTAAATTTATTTGTTGTAGCTTATTTTGTTATTTAATCAATTAAATCAAATATTTTTTTTTTTTTTTTTAATCAAATGGCCAGGCACTTGACTCATCATCATTCGCCTTTGTCAGCGGCCAGAACGTGAACCATTTAGCCATCCTAGGACATTGCCCCAGGCGCATCAGAGGGGGGCGGAACACACTGCGCCCACAACACAAACATCCATGCCTTACGTGGGACTCGAACCCACAATGCGGCGGTCGAGCGATTGCTGTGGAAACGCTCGCCTTGACCACTCGACAACCACGTCGGCAAATCAAAATGTGAGATGTGATCAAATGAAATCTGTTCAAGTGACTTTATTAAGATGAATAAAATGGTCCTTCAGCAGGTGTGGCAGAATTAACCCTTTGCGGACTGTTGACATGCTCGTGCATCGACTGCGAACTTGCATTCAAGGACGGTAGTCACACATTTGCGTGGGCGAAAACTTTTTCCTAAAGGACGGCAGTCGCTCATGCACGTTTTCATATGGAACGTTTCTATTTGAATTTATTTGTGTACTAGATGGCTTTAAATGTCCAAGCAAACAACTCCAATGTATTTTGCAGTTACTTGACCTTGGCATAGGGGGGATCCAATGAATTATTTCTCCATCTGGAGTGGTGAAACATGGTTTTGTAATATAAACAAATAGAGCACTTCTTGTAGCCTCTGCTATTTTATAATTGAGTTTCGGTTCTTGTTTTGATTTTAGCTTAATGATTTCGTTGGTGAATCATAGGAATATAAGAGAGTATTTTTTTGAGTTTTAGGTTATTTTGGTATTAGGTTATTTTGGATAAAAGAATGGCTGGGCCAAGACGTTTTCTTTCTGTGGAAGAATATACTCATATGATAAATGAACTGGACAGTAATGAAAGTGATACGGATAGTAAAGATTCGTGGAACTGTGGTATTTCTGAAGATGAATCTGAAAATGTGATTTTTCAGATTCTGAGCGTACTATTATTACAATGGCTAGCTTCTGTGAATGATGTATAGACAGAAGATTTGAAAGATCTGAATTCTTTTGAGTTTTGAGCATACTTGGAATCAATCACAATATTATGCTGCCTCATTTAGATAAGGAAATTGATTTTTTTAGCATATTTTTCGATGATGAACTAGTAGAATTCATAGTAAAAGCAACTAATGAGTATTTTGTATTGAGATTTATATGAAAAATATACATCAAATAGAAAATAGATATTTCTTTTATTCCTGAAAAAAGTAGATTGCAGTGTTGAACAGGTGATTTTTAGTGAATTTTTTTCGAGAGTTAGGCTTAGCGCAAACAATTAGCTATCCTTTGGGAGCAGTTCGGAAGTGAAGCGCTCCATCCTTTGGACCACGGCAGTTCCAGAATGCATCTGTCTGCAAAGGGTTAAGCAAAGCAATATATAAGAAACAAAAATGCACCAAGATTCCTTAATCAAGTCATGTTAGGCATTCAGACATGCTTCTCCTACTGCTTGGGTAGATGGCGGATACTGTCCTGCGAAGAAGGACTTTGGTTGCTCCTTGAACCATTTTGTTACTGTGGTCATGACGTCTGCATTGGAGTGTAACATTGTTTCTTTAGAGCTTCTTTTAAGAGTCTTGACAAATTAAAGTCACATGGTGACAGATCAGAGCTATAGGCTGGAGAGGTAGAAAGTTGGAATCCTCTGCAAATCACAATGAAATCTTTCGGCTGCCATAAGCATGGCTCCTCTTGCAACTTTTAGGCGGTCACTGCAGTTGTAATCTTGTCGTTCACGCACCTCTCGTAGTGCACCACTTTCTCCAGCTGGAGTAGGGGGCTTGCTTGGGATGCCTCGGCTGGAAAATTCTCGGCAGGGGTGTCCTGAGCCCTGTTCACATTTTCAGGCTGCTCTCCGGGTGCGGTGTGTGTGGTCAAGGGTCCATAAGTAGCTTCTCCAATTTCGGCTTTAGTCCTGCCTTGGATCTTCGGTCTAGCTTTTGACCACTATTCCTCTTCTGGACCTCAGCCGGGTCGTCTGTAGGCGACTCTCAGCGGTGGAGAAACAAAACCTGAAGGCCGTGTGGCAGAACAGGTCTCCACTTAGCTGTCTGCCAGAGCTATAGGTTGGATGGTGCAGCACCTCCCACCCTTTTGGTGCTAATGCATTCTGCACAATGTGCATCAAGCATTGTTGTACACAGAGATTGACATAATGTGTTTATATGCATATTTCACAATATAAAATAGGTAAATATGCTTGTAAATTAAATAATGCATATTTTTATGCATTCATTTTGAAAAACAAACAAACTTATAATTACCAATTAACGAGATATCTAAGGTCACAAATGTCATGAAATTTGAAATCTGTCACGAATTTCCCCAAAATGTTACGAATGTGGAAACAAATCTACGAATTTTGAGTTTTCTTGTTCTTCTGGAAATCCGATTTCCTGTGATTGCAAAATCAGCTTTCTCAATCTCTGATTCCTATTGCTTCATAAGAGAGGTAAACCATGAATTATCTTTCTCCCACTTTTAAAATCTATTTGCATTGGTTATAATTTTTAGAATTTTGTATTATATAAAAAAACTATTTTTCAAATACATTATTATTAATGAAATAAAGGGCTATTTCACAGCAGTATTGCAAGGAACCACAATTTTGTTTCTGACACTTTGAATTTTGCTTAATTGTAAAAATATTTTTCAATTGTGCAACCTGTTTGCATCAACTAAAATTTTTGTTATACTGCATGTCTATTATTACATACTATTTGTCTACAGAAAAGTTATTTTTCAAATCTATTATTAATAAGATGAAGTTCTGTTTTGCAGCAGTATCGCTGCAAGAAACTGCATTTCTACGTGATCCTCCATATATTTTAATTAATCGTGAAAATATTTTCCACTTTTGCAATCTTTCTGCATCGGCTAAAATTTTTAATTATTTTGTTTTATACAGAAAAATTATTTTTCAAATGTATTATTTATGAAATGAAGAATCATTTTTTTGAATAATGGTATTAAAACAATGATTTGGTTACTTAGAAATGCTATTCTTTCAAATACAGAACTGGAATTTAATGTATTTGCATTTAAATTTACATCTTTAGAATTTTAATTAAAAATTAACTTTGGTTTCATCTTTCAGTTTAAATATAGATAGTAATACTAATAACTTTAATTTAAATGAGTTCAGAAAATGGTAAAAATTTAAAAAATTGTCGCAGGTTTAACAATAAAATTTACAAAATATTTTAGACCCCCAGATATGTAATGTATTTTGCATATTTCTAGACAAGCACAAATAAAGAGAATATTTCTTAAATCTTATTTTTTTAACATAGAAAAGTCAGGAATTTTCTTCTGTTGGGTAGTAACTCTGAAATTGCTTTTTATGTAAAATACAATAAAGTTTTGAAAATTTTAGGTTAATTGTTTATTTATTAAAAATTACCCTTCTGGAAAGCAAAACACTCCTTTGAAATAAGTCTAGGAGTATTTTTTTAAATTTTTTTTGGAAAAATTCTTGGATGATTTCTGGCTGTGCAACAGAATTACACCTCGCGAAAGCATGCCAAGTCACTTATTCTTGATGGCTGTATGCAGCTTGTTCAGTTGACCTTATAGCATTTGTATTGATGTTCATGTGAGGCTCTTTAAAGTCCATCAACAAAATCCCTTTATGGTAAAAATATGTGGTCAGCATAATCTGTAATAACAACTGTAAATCTGCTATACACACACAAATTATATTTTGTTAATTGAACAAAAACTTATTATCTTCCCCAACTTATTAATTGTTTAATTACTCTCATTTTAGGGAAATATTCCCAAAATTGATGCACATAGTTTTCTGATACAAATACAGTAAAACCTGCTTGAAACAAACTGTGTAAAACAGAATATGATAGAATTTTTATAATAGAAAAATCTGTTTAAGGCAAGAAATACTTTAGCCCTATTACATTTTGATTTGGACAGATTTTACTTCATGTATAGAAAACATAATGAAATTCAAAATTTCATTTTACATTGTTTTATGTATTTTACAGGCTGTGATATCTCTCTTTACGCTTGCTTATATTCATGCCACCTTTGTTCAAGTTCCCGTCGATTGTTTGGAAACAGAAACTCTAACTTGGTCACGGGAAGGGGTTCTTCGAGTTGAAATATCTCTTGAAGAGCCCTCTCCAGGAACTGCAGATATTTCAGATTATTGTAATGAAGCTACACCTCGCATTAAAACTCCTCCTAAAATGAAAAATCCTGATACACCTTCAGTTGTAGCTGCAAATAAACCTCCTATTTCTGTAAAAATGCATGAACAGGATGCTACTGCAGAAGAAATGAAGGAATTTCTGGATGCTGAAAGGAGTCCTGAATTTATTAACCGGACTTTGCCATACAAAGATACTGTTCATGATCCGGATTGCTTGTCACCATTAAAGACACTTTTATCTGATATGGAGATATTTACTAATACTGGTAATATATTTTATATAAATTGCAACATTATATTTTAGTAAATATTGAAAATTTTGAGATGCAGTTTATATAGTTTAATTTTAATAGAATTCTTTTGATATTTTCAGTATTAAAGCAGTATTCATATCAGGGTTGTTGATTTTTTTGATTAAAACAAAAATTGGATTTTATTTTTTATTTAAATCAGGTTTATTTTATTTTAATGATTTTTTTTCTTCTTTCTTCAATATACATTTGTAGTAACATATCTAGAGCTGGGGGGAAAACCACTTAAGTCAAAAACAAGGGAGTTCAGATATTAACGAATGAAAATAATGACATTTTCAAGACATCATTTTTTTTATTTTTGGTTTTGGTTTTCAAAATATACATTTAATTTTTATGGTATTTATTATACATTTATAAGCTAAATAAGCATGCATTGTATTGTAATTTTGGAAAATGAATTTTTAGGTAAATACTGACTTAAGTGGTTATTCTCGAAGCAAGTTTATTGCAAATGTGTTGATTCATACAGACATAAGTTATTATTCCTGACTTAAGTATTTATTCTTTAAACATCATTATGATGTGTTTACAAATATAGATATAAGTAATTGTTTAATAAAAAATTGGTCATAATGCAGAGTTTAATTGTGCACTTTAATTCCAAACTGTTATTATGATTTAATGTTTTCTTAGGACTACTTTGTGAAAAAGTTTTAAGTTTAGAAAGAATATTTTGTGAAAAAGTATGAAAAACATCAAAATGCTGTTCCAACTGATTTTTCTGAATATTGTTTAAATATAAAATTAAAAGTTAATGCACCTTTTTTGTAAACTAGTTAGCTAATTTAAAATGTATATAAATATAAACATAGAAAACTCAAACATATAAAACTGAAACTCAAACATCATTTATAGTTCATCCGGATCAATTTGAATCAGATCAGGAACAAATCCTGGTTCATTTGAAGTCAAAAGCATGTAATAGAATTGATCCATTTGGCGATATTTTCATTAATTTAGCAACATTTAAAAAAGTCGCCAAGTAGGCGACATTCTGCCAAATTCGTCGCCAAAATTTTGCCAAGCTTTGTGAACGCAAAAATAAGTTATTCTTATAGCAAATAGATGACTATTGGCATTCAAATACAACAGTATTACTCAAAGTATCTTTTCTCATGAATGCAACGAGCTAGATCCAGGAGAATGATGTCACCAAATTTATCGCATGATATTACATATGAAAAGTGAACATGTTTCTCAACAGTTAATATATTTTTTTTTAATTTATGGAATTTTATTGATAAATTTATTTGAAAAGTGTTTAATATCTCGAGAATGGTTCATGGTAGCATTCTATAGTTTATGCCAACCATTTTCTAAGGAAAACTTACATATGAAATGTCTATTTGCTTAACATTATTAAAAGTTTTGATATTTGATTATTTTTTCAAAATTTCATTTGAAAATTTAGAGGAGTTCTGAACATTTGATTGTGTTTAAAAACAATAGGCTTCCAGTATTCATGGATTGTAATTTTTGTACCAAATGTCATTCAGATCTCTCCATTCGTTCGTGAGATATTGACTTACTGACACACACAGACATCACCTCAGAAATGTTCGATTCGTGATCAGGGCCCGTCGAAAACTCAAATTTGAATGTTCAACCCCGTCACAATACTTTCCTTATACATTATTGTATTTAACCCTTTCGCAATGATTGGCACGCCCACGTGCCAGCTGCGAACTTGCATTCAAGGCCGAACGGCACGCCCTCGGGCCGGAGGAAATTTTACTCTAAAGGACGACTGGCACGTATTGGTGTTTCTGCGTGGAACGTTTTAATTTGAATGTATTTGTCTACTAGATGGCGTTAAATGCCTGTGGAAGCAACTTAAATGTAGTTTGTAGATGTTTGACCTTGGCACAAGGAGAATCCAATGAATTATTTCTCCATTTGATGGGATGAAGCATGGTTCTGTAGCGTAAGCAGACAGCTCACTTCTCGCAGTATAAACAATTTTATAATTGAGTTTCGGGTCTCGTTCTGATTTTGTCTTTTATTGATTTCGTTGTTGAATTAGAGGAATATAAGAGAGTATTTTTTTTTTTGAGTGGGTGGGGGAGGGGGGGGGGGGTAAAGGAATGTGCGGCAATGAAATGATTAGGTTATTTATGTTCTCATGGAAAGGAAGGCTGGGATTTCGTTAATATATCCCATCGAAAAGATCCAGATATGGAATAAAAATATATAAATCGTCAGAATCGGAATGAGGCTATAAATGAAATTTCCTTGTGTATACTGGAAAGGACACGGGATTATCAAGCTTTGATGGTGGGTATGGAGAACGCATTGTGAAAACATTTCTAAGTGAACTTTTAGGAAAAGGATATACTTTGTATTTGGATAAATTTTTTACCTCTCCTGTACTTGCAAAGTATTTGTTGTCTAAGAATACGCATGTATGTGGTACAGTTTTAAAAAATCGGAAGGACATGCCAAAGAATTATCCATCTGTACCTAAAACATATATACACTAAAATTTTTAATATTTTGATAAAAGAAAATTTGTATAAAAAATATACATCAAATAGAAAATAAGTATTTCCTTTCTTCCTGAAAAAAGTAGAATGCTGTGTTGAACGGGTGATTTTTAGTGAATTTTTTTCGAGAGTTAGGCTTAGTGCAAAAAAATAGCCGTCTTTTGGGCACATTTCGGAAACGAAGCGCTTCGTCCTTTGGGTCATGGTAGTTTCGGAATGCCGCCGTCCCGAAAGGGTTAAGGAATGTAAAAAGCAAATTGCTCCCTCTTCCAAGCAGACTAATCAAACTACTACTAAGTCTCGTCTTAATTGCAACAGCAGTTTCAGAGGTAGCTAAGAACAGCTGATTTAACACCAGCATACTTGCTGGCAAGCCCCCGCAACTAAACTACTACAGTATATTTCAATACTTGGGGATTTCATTTAGTACATTCCCAGTGAGAACATGTAAAATTTCCACAATCAGTACAATTTTCCCACTAACCATACTTTATACACTATTGAGACCAGCATCCTGGCCACTGTGTGGGAGTAGGGTATTTTTATATATGTTATCTAACATAATTCAAAACTTTTTACTATTAAAAAGTTGTTTTGCCACCTCTATTCTTGTGCAGAGATACATTTCTGGCTACAGTGCTGACAGCACAGAAACATTTTTATTTTTATACATATAATTTGCATTAGTTAAGAGTCTTGTTCTCAAAACTCTTTCTATTCTAGCTAAATCTTAATAGAGATATTTAATAAAATGCAACATACCTGAAATACTTTTACTCTTGTGAATGGCTAATTTCACCATTAGTTGCCCCCGTGACAACATACTATCCTAAAATTGAGATACCAAACTCTAAAATAGATTCAGCACTATATGAATAAAACAGCTGCCGAACAATGATTAATTACCGGGCGAATGAATTCACCGTCACCGGAAATAGGGATCGAAAGGGGGGGAGAAAGCGTTGCATTCCGCAAAATTTTATGAAATAAAAAAAAATATTGTGACGTAGTTTCAACAAAGAACAAAGCTGTATAAACTGTACGGAATGATAACATTTCTTCACTCATGTTTTTTACATGCTAAAATCTGCACAAATACAACGGATAATAATAACTTTTCTTGACTTATGTGCTTTTTCCCAAATGATATCTGTTCGAAAATTAGAGTAAAATAACTTTTTATAACTTATGTGTTTTTCCTCACTGACTTCTGAGCAATATCTAGTAGGTTGTTTATTGTGTTTCTTTTTATTGATATCTTAGAAGCCCAACAGATGTACGTGCTTTTCCTACTGCATAGATTATAAATTTCTTCAACTGAATATGTAATAATAAAAAAAGAAATTGCAATTTTTGACTTAAGTGGTTTTTCCCGCCACATCTAGATATATACTTTAGGACCACTGTTGCTCATACAATGGAGAGATTATATGTTCCCCAGCCCACTGATGCCTATTCTCTACACGATGTGGATGACAGCTCAAGCCCACTGTTGCCTATACTCAATATCAGATTTGGACATTTTATTAATTTTTTTAAATAACAGTAGATGGCTATAGAATGCCATATCTTTTTCAAAGCTAGTTACTTGCATCATTGATCTTCACATTTGAGTTTGAGTTTTTGTGTTTCTTGAGAATGCTGACTAAGTCGATTGTATAAGCAAACACACATGCTAGCTATTGTGGTGGTCTGATGATTTAAAATATACATTGACTGAGATATTTAAAAGGATTTCTTTCTTGGCATTTATTTGTAGTTATTTGCACAAAGAGAGTGTTGGGTGGATCGTATAGAAGGGGGAACTGCTGGGAATTTTTATCACTGATTTTCAAGGGGAGTGCGTATTAGCTATAGTATGAATTTAGTCAGAAGATTTTTTATAATCATGGCGAAAAGAGTGGAAACTATTTCTTAAAGTGAGATTTTACAATTGATGAATGATCCTTTTAGTGATATAAGTGACGAAAGTGAGATAGCTGATATGTGCTTTAGTGAGGAAGTTTATCCGAAAGATGTCACCATTGTGTGCGGTGATGTTGATATTTTTCTGGTACAAATAATTAGAGTTTAAATAGTGAAGATCTGCCATCTCTTCAGTTTTCTGAACTCTGGACTAAATGTAAACAGTTCAGAGTTTTTTTTTAAAAAAAGAAATGAATTTTTAAATTTGTATTTTGATGATGATATTATACAAGTAATGGTCAACAAAACAAGTTTTTAAGACTCACATTTGAAAAGCAGTAGTGGGGTCAGGTCCCTAAAATGCAATAACATCCAAATTTAGTGATAATGAGAGACATAAAGCAAAGTTTATTTAAAACAATTTTTTTGCTGTGTTAGGCTTAGCATTAAAATGTGCCAGGGCTTGGAGTAGCAGATAATTCTCACTATGTATGGTCATTTCTGAAACACTTCTTCCTTTACTCGCCTGCCGGTCGTGAATGGGTTAAATGCATTTATAATTAAAAAATATTTTAAATTTTACATGTAATTTTATATATTTGTATTTTCAACATATTTCATACTTGTATAAATTCAACAACCCTTTTCAGCAACCCTCATCATATTTTCCTACAACCTTGAGAAAAGAAATGTGTTAAAAATAAAATCTGCATTTTTTTTTATCTAACCTCAGACTATGAGTTAGAAATATACACAAATCAAAAATTGAAAGACAATAAAAAGTAGTTATATTAATTGATTTAAATATTTTTACATTCTCTAAATGATTTCCTTTTTCTTAAAAGTTAATGCTCAAAACTAATGTGTGCAAGTTAAAAAAAAAAAAAAAGTAAATTTTGATATCCTAAATGAAAATTCATTCAAAGTAATGATTTAAAAAAAAAAGTCTGGTGATTTAAAATGACCCTGATTTATATGCTTCACGGAAAGCCTGAAATCCTTCAGTAATTCAAATTCAGTAGAAAAGGAAAACTATATACTTAGAAAAAAAAAATCTAACTGGTTAACAAGCTGTTCCAGTGCTTATCCAAATCGTAACCACAGAAGCAGATAAAAAAAATATAACTAGACACGACTCATGTGAAGAGTAATTTGTGCTGTTGCAGAGTTATTTTGGAGTTCATTTTGAAGATTGCAAGTATCTATATCTGCAGAAATTTAAATTTTATTACATTATGATGCTTTTAGCTTTGAAACTAAGACAAAATAGAAAGAAAATAAAGCAAAAACATTGTTCTAACAAAAAAACAATAAAGGGGAATTTGGTATCTGAAGCATCAAAACATCTGCTAGCTTGGTCATGCTTTTTAGCATTTAATATCCATTCTCTTTTTAATCTATAGGGTTAACTCATGAAAAATTGCATTTTTCATCTAAAACTTGGAAAATCTTGGTGAGAATCTGAAAATCATTTGAAAATATTCAAATTGTTTTTTAATGCTTTTTTTCTATAGTGCTTGAAACTTAAATTTTGTTTTCTAAATTTTATTTCATTACTACTTAATGCCAACTTATCATATTTTTCTGTTAATTTTTTTTGTTGAGGTTATTGAATTTGAATTAATCTTCTTAAATTTATGATGTAGTACTAAACTGCATACTTCAGACTGAAAGTTCGTGAAAATTCTTCATTCTTCTGGGAAATTTGGCAAATTTCATTCCGAAGGTTGAGTAGAAACTTTATTAATTGATATAAGCCAAATTCACCAGACTAGATTTTTTTTCAATTCAGAGATGAGCTGTATTTTAGGCATTCCTATGTGTCACAGCTAGAGGTATAGCTCTTACTTGTTAAGATGACCAAATCTATATTAATTTGAATACTTTATAATTGAAATATTTGACAATATAACGTTAAAGGTAAACATCATTTCAGTTAGATGATTTTCATGCAGAAACTCAAAATTTGATGGTTTGCAGAGGAATTAAGTTTTAACATTTATTCGTTAGCTATCAATTAGAAAATTTGATATTTACCCTGAACCGTTATACTGCAAGCTTGCAGTGCATGAAATAGTATGTAGAGTAATACAATGCTTTATGTCTGCTTGACTAACTTTTGTTGTAACATATATTCTCCATTGTCACCAATTCTCATCATATTTTACGAGAATTACATTATTTAGCACTTACATTATAAAAACTAAAGCCACCTCATACTTAAAGCTTGCAATAAGTATGAAGTGGCTTTAGTTTTTATAATGTAATTCCTATACTTGCTTAATGTGCTTTCACTTGAGGTTTTTATTCCCGATTTGTACTTTATAGTAGGGTGTAAATTTTTTTATGTATCTGGCACATTTGATGTCTTTATGTAATAATCCTGAAATATTACTATTATTCTGAGTCAATTACAATTTAGTCACATACAGCAATTTTCTAAATAGAAAGATCACCAAAAATCAACTTTTCATTTGATCCCAATCGGGGACAGTTGTATATTTTAGAATAATTGTGTTTTATTATTTCATGATTATCAACCGGGCTGGAAAAACCCGGGTGGCAGTGGCGCCTAAAAAGTTAGTGGTGGCAACTGAAAATTTAGCAGATTAGCAAAAGAAAATAGTCAATAAACTATAAATTTAACTCTTGAGTCAAGCGACAAGAAAGAATTCTAAAATTATTCATTCTTTACAAAAAAAGAAAAACCTCACAAACAATTTTTTGTTTCTCTTATAGATTTAAATTTGAAACAATCAATGCTTTAAAATATTAAGTATTTATTATAAAATTTAAATTATTATTTTTTGAAGTGTTGATGTTAACTTCCATGTGTTATATATACCATTGTAATTATTTATTGTAAGCATTTTCTAACAAATGTCATCAAAATGCAAATAAATGTAAATTAAAAGCTGGCTTCAAATTTTTAGGCCTGACTTCTACATTGAGGAGACATTTGTCTAGCTCTGGTTAGCAATATTATCTAGATTTTATGTTTATTTGTTATTCTCAATATTATTTATTGTATGTGCCACTCTAAATGTATTTTATGTTCCTTTTAGTTTGGCCCCAAGATGAATATATTATTGAATATTCTTTGGAATATGGCTTTTTAAGGTTATCACCTGGAGCAAGACAAAATACAAGTGTTAAAGTTCATACTGTAACATTAGGTAGTTTTTTTACTTTCTAATAAGTTTTTGTTTATGCATTTTAATTGTTTGAATTATGCTGTGTAACAATTTAATTTAGTCTTTATTGATGGCAAGAGAAATAAGTTTCTGAACTACTTTTTTTTTTTTTTTTTACATGCTGATAAAGCAATATGAGAAATTACATTTATTTGATAATTAGAATTATTGTTGAATTAAGTAGGCTCTCAGCTGTGTTTCTGTCATATAGTATGATGCTAAAAATCATCATAAAATAGCATGTAGACCCCTAAATTGTTTAACCCTATTTTCAGCATTTCAATCATAATTATGTTAATATTAATAGGTTTTAGTTGATGTTATCAAATGGGATTCCAGAATATTTTTAAAAGACTGCTTTGCCTTGTTAGGGGGAAAAAGCTAGAAAAAAAAGATAATGCTTTTATTATTTTTATCTTAGATGTTATAAATAAAAGCATTTCAATTCGTAAATTTAAGAGTAATGCATTCTTCTCAATAAATTCAATTGATCTGTTTTGCAATTTAGATGTTAATTGATCTGTTTCGCACAAATTTTGGTGTTTGATATATTGCATACATCTTTCTTATAAATGGGTATTTATGTGAAAATATTAATGCCGTATTAAAAATAATATGTATATCTTTCTAGACCCGATGAAAGACAAGTGTTTTGGGAATCAGTTTAGCCAGTTTCTTTTGAAATATGTTGTTGGCTATGGCGATGTTTTGATGAGCAGTTTGAGATACTTAGTAGACAAAGATGAAAACAAGGGTAAAAATTTATAATTTATTTATCTAAATATTATAACTGTTTTATTTTCAGAAAAACTTAATGCTCTTCCCAGGGTTGGATACATAGAATCAGTGCTGCCAGCTTTGTAATTTTTGCATCAACCAATCCACAAGCAAAAATCACCAGATTCTAGGGGTGCATTCATTTTCCATCCTCATCACTTTGTTAGATTTTGGTGAGAAATGTATCTATCAAAATGCATGCTTTTCATTGTAGAATTTATTCTTGATGTCACTTTAGCATCATGATCTAACCATTAAGTGACTGGGATGTGAAAAGAATGCATCCCTAAGGAAAATATCTGTGTAACATTTGAGAACATGGGCCATGCAAACATATTACACACACATATATATTATATTTGAAATGAAATATGCAATTAAATTTCACATAAATTTCTAGAGATTGAAAAATGTGCAGAAGGAGGAATCATACCTGGGACCTTGTTACTAGTTACCATGTGATTAGAAGCAGAACCAATATCTAAACTAAGCAAAGAACACGAGGAACATAAAAGAA